>CM057457.1:340865000-341465000 GCA_016271365.2 Neoceratodus forsteri
TAAAATAATTCCAAACCCTGCTATCTGACCCTCGTTGGTATATGTGGCTGAGTCATCAGTCAAACCATGACACACAGTGGTGTCTTTTAACACTTTCTGAGGTTCTGTCAGAAAGGGCACTGGGACAGGTAGGTCAGGGGGTTGGAGTGAACAGTCATGGGTCTCTCCTGCAAACTGTAGGCAATGGGCCAACAAGGATGATGTTTTGATAGGAAGGACAGTTAGTTGGCAAATGATTGGAATGCAGCACAATGGGTGCATATCCACTGATGTACATAAACTATCTCACTGCCCAGTATGTAGCCCAAAGATTCCTTTCACAAAGGTTGTATTTCAGCTCCACTGGGGCAAGCATCGGTGATGCATAAGAAATGGGTCTGATGTGTCCATTGTATGTTTGGGCTAAAACTGCTGAGATTGCTTTATCTGATGTGGCAGTTTCAAAATAATGCCCTAAAACTGTGTTAGGATTAACCAATGCTGGGACCATGGTTAGTGATCCCAAAAGAAAAAACAACAATATCAATGTTACTGTATCTTGCATCTTCTTGCAAGAAATGCCTGCTGTTGTCTGTACTGGGAATAACCCAGACTGTTTCTGGCTTGTGCCTGCTACTGCAGCCACAGTATGGGACAATCCAGGTGTCAGTGATGGAGGGGGTTCTGCATCATGTGCAGGCAGTGTTGGCACTATGAGGGGTGCCTGCACAGTGGAGAAATGTGTTGTGCAAGCTGCACGTAGTTCTCCAGCTATGGATTGTGGTTCAGTAGCCATCAGGGGTGGAGAAAATAGTACTGAAACAGCTGTCAGCTCAGGTTCAGAAATCAAAAATGTAACCCCCCCCAATGTGGCCTGTGATGCTGAAAATATCACAGCCACAGGTCTTTCATAATCAGGGTTGTCCCCTTCCCCATCAAATGTAAAGTGGGTTTCCCCACCGGAAGGTTGCTGGATAGTAGCAACATTGTTTTTAATGTTACAGCTTAAGGTTTTAATGCACTGCACAGGAAAAGTAGTACGTTCAGTCTTCTCAGGGAAAGCTGAATTTAAATTGTATAGGAAACAAAAACAACCTTTCATGTAATTAACTGCAATGTGTTTTTTAACCAAGGCCACTGTATTGTAAACAATGTTAACAGAAGTTTCTTCTGCAGCGTCAGACACTGACTTCATGACAGACTGCATATCAGCCTTTTTTCAAAAGTATGTCAACATCATTTTTAATGAGAATCTTCTGTCCCTCAGAAACACTAGTGTTACTGATAACATTATTAATCATGCCAAAAAATTCCAGTATGTTTTGTTTGGTTATGACAGCAATCACAGGTCCCTGTGACTGCAAGATCGAATCTCTGTGGTGTGGTGGTCAGCCATTTTGAATTACCTCAGGGGCATTATGGGTTACTGTGTCATGACCATCATCACATGACCATGAGCGGCCATCTTGGGGATGGTATGGGGATGTAACCTGATGACATGTGTGTCCTCCATTTTGAGACTCTAACAATTCTTCATTTTGTGAATCACAGAAAAACAAGTGACTAGCCTTTGTTCTAGTCCACCCCACAGCATACTGAGTGTTCAAAATCAAACTCTTCAACATGAGAAGAGGCAAGGTCTTTGGGCATTAAGTTAGTATGCCCTGTCAATACCTCTGGCTGACGGTGCAAGTTCTCCATATCTGACTTTTTACTCCTACATTCTAACTGCTCAGATACAGGAGTTAGCATGCTATAAAGTGCATTGTTTTCAGATTGCAAGACAATCACATCTTGTAAAACTTGCTTTTTATCAACAGAAACTGTGTCATGATTTATATTCAAAATCTTCATTTCAAGTCTGCTGTAATTAAAGCATACTGAATCACACTGTTCAGTCAAGGTCTGGTGTTGAAATACCAGCACATTAACTCTTTCTAGTAATTACTTCAGACTTATCGTCCCTAAGTTCCTTGTTTTCAAAACGTAAGGAATCAGTGTTACTAGCTAGAACCCCATTTGTTTGAAAAACTTTTTTTCTAACAAGTTTTGCCTTTTCAGCATTATCTCTTAAGGCATGCAGGTCCATACTGCTTCTCTCATTAACAAGATACTCATTTTCTAGATGGAGAGACTCCAGCAATTGAAACTGGAGTCCAGTTATCCTCTCTGTATGAGAAGGCCGTTTCAAACAAATTTCCTGCTTGAAAGCAGCATTCTCCATTTTGCAAGCAATATACTCAGATTCCAAAACAGATATTTCATTTAGAACAGCATTAAAACAATTAAACAATGTTGCAATTAATAATCCATCAGGATCATTGGTGCAATTTTTCAATTCTCCATAATGGGCAATGATATCCCTTAAAGGGCTACCATTGGATTCTGCTACCTCAGCAAAATCAAACCAACTACAGTTAGCAGTTTGGCTTGTTAAGGCATCCAGCCTCAACTCAGTACTGATATATTTAGACATGTCTCAAGATAAGAAACCCTTATCTGTCTGTGGATCAAAAAGTTTGTTTGCAATCAAAGTTCATGACAGGACACAAACAACCTTTGGTATATGTGGACTCCTAGATGAGTATATACCCATTAGGATTTGAATCCACAAGAAAGCAATTTATCTGTCTGTTTCAGATCCCTTTACAGCTGTGTTCCCACAGAGAAAGAATAGGAAAAAAAAAAACAAAAATAAAACAACTCATTACCCAGAAATTGAATATCTGCCAAGAGATTGTTTTGTCTGCACTGTGGAACACACAACAGACTGAAAATTTAAACAGAAGACACTTTTAGCTTTTTTTACTAGGGATTTCTCGCCCAGTGTTTTAATTTACAGAGGAAATTAAAATGAAACTTGGCAAACATTCAGACTCCACTTGAAGGTCGCCATTTATGTAATCTAAACACTCTTGGTGTGTAGGGTAAATAATAATAATACAGAGTCTTGTGTCTCAGAGTCTGCCAAGAAACATTCATAAACAAGCAAGGAGTACTAATAAAGTTTATTATACTACTTACACTAAGCATGTGATGGAGAAAATCACAAAGGAGATGGGTTTCTCACCACTAGCCCGAAGAATGTACATAATCTCCAGGATTGTAGGTCTTAGGTTCTCTAAGATCTTGTGTTCTCTCCCCATGCTCCAGCTCTCTGCCAGAGAGTACTAATCTTGTACAGCTAAACTAGTAGTGTCCAGAGGAGCTACAATGGGTTGCTGGCAACTATATACCACAGATAACAGCATAGCAACAGAGATTACAACATAGTTACAGATATGAGAAACAATATGTATTTGTCCTAAGTCATTCTCCGTTGGACAATGACTTAGGAGACAGAATTACTAACGAGTATCATATGAGACAGAATATTCTTCCATTAGCATTATAGCTTAGACAAAAGAAATGCTGACAGGTTCAAACTACATGTGGCATTTCTTGTTTACATACAGTATAAAACATAGAGACATAACAAAGGCTTTCTGTCTGTGTCAATTTGCTTAGACAAAGAGAACTGCTGACAGGTCCCTATTGCAAATCTGCCTGAGTGTAAAACACACACTACATATAATTATATGAGAATATAAGTACACAATAATCACTGATGATCCCTCAGAGTCATCATATCAGTAATTAGGGAGATTATATATGGATTATCTATGAAAGACAAACTAATCTAGATAACTGTATTATAGTGAGGTATAATGAATCATGCATGATTAACATTACCATATTTTAGCAGCAAAGAACATTCCTAGCACCCATGCTTATATGATCGGTGCCTATATCTATATATTAGTGAAAAATAGCAGTATTACAGTACAATAGACCAGGAATACAGTGTGAGGTGTATGTGGGATGATAGGGGGCATAACCCAGGTGTAACAGTCCTGGTCTTAGCCGACTCCCTCCCTGTGTTGAGGAGGAACCATACTTAGCAGTGGTCGCTTCCTGCTAGAGGGTCCTTTACTACCACATCCTGGACTTGATCTCCATTTGTTAGCACCAAATCCAGCATGTTCCCCTCTCTAGTAGGTTCCATCACTCCTTGCACTAGGTAGCTGTCCTGGATAGCCTCCAGCAGCACCTGTTCCCTGATGTGTACTGTAGTTACTGTCTGCCAGTCAATCCCAGGTAGGTTGAAGTCTCCCACTGTAACTGTATTTCCCTTGCCACTGACCTTCCTGATTTGCTCCCCCAGCTCCCTATCCACCTCCTTGCTCTGTGAGGGTGGCCTGTACACCACCCCATCCTGAGCTTCCAGCATTGCAGTATGTGAGTTACAAATTGTAGTGGTTACAGGTTACAGACAGATTACCTTCTGTTATTATGCCTTGAGTGCTGAGGCATTGCCCTCACAGGCAGGAAAGTCTCCTAGGGGGTCTAATACAGCCTGGAATTTCCATGGCATGTACACGGGTTTTTTGCCAGCAAGTGTATTTTGAGTCCTTTGCTGAAGGAGGCCATTGTACCAGCATCATGCAGCTAGTCAGAAAGAGTGTTCCATAAAGCAGACTTTGGCTTTGATGGCTGATAAGGACCACTTGGCCCACCTAGTCTGCCCATTTCCCTACCTATTGGATAAGCTGCAGATCCTAGTTACCAACAGCCTACTTCCTCCTATCCCTCACTAGAATGGGATGCATGGGAGAAGGACTTATCTCCTGCTGTTGTTCTCACCCTGGGAACCTCTAGGAGCTTCCGTGAGGAGGTCCGAAGAAACCTACCTGGGTGCATGGGGACCAGCACCCTGGCAAGGTCCGTCAGAGAAGGGCTGTTTACTAGTTTGTAGGTGATGCACAAAAGAGGGTATTTTGAGGTGTTGTGGGTAAGGATGGCCAGTTTAGGGAGTCATATATACCTCACAGTGGTGTCTCCTTGGGTGTGATTTGGATGCAAATCTAGCGATCTTGTTGTATAGCATGTGCATCCTGCCCAGTTCTTTCCTGGTCAAAGCATGCAGGACAGGGGCTGCATAGATAAGCTAGGGAAGGAGGATGCTATTGGCAATTGCCGCCCTGGTTTCTAGGATGAGTTGCAAATTCAGCCTGTAGAGTAGACCAAGATTTTGGTGTTTTGCCCTAGTGATATGGGCCATGTGGCTTTTGTAGGTGAGGTCCTGGTTGAGGACAAGGCCCAGGTATCTGAAGGAGCTTACAACCTCAATGGGCATCCCTGATGAGGATTGTAAGGGGAGCAGTAAGGTTCTATCTGGGCCCAAGGTTCTAGTTTCAACAACATGGCTTTCGTCTTTTTGTCATTTAGCAGCAGCCTGTTAGACAGCAGCCATTTTCAAGGATGAAGAAGTCCTCCTGCTGCTGTAGCCCAAGGGCCGGTAATCCACCCACAGTTCTATACAATACAGCATCATCATCAGCATATTGTATTACTGAGCTGCTGGCACAGTTGTTGCTCAGGTCATTTACAAATATGGAAAACAAGAGGGTTCAAGGATAGAGCCTTGGGGTACACCATCCTTGATAGGTAGTTACTTGGACATGGAACCCTTCCATATGACCTGATGGGTACATTGAGATAGATATCTCTCAAACAAGGCTAGGGAGTGGTGATTCAGGCCAGTGAGTTGTAACTTGTCTAGTAGAAGCTTGTAGTCTACCAGATCAAAGGCCTTTGTAAGGTCAATGAATATGGCACCAGTAGGGGTGCCATTATTGAAGGCCTCAAGGGTATCAGTGGTGAATTTGATTAGTGCTGTGTCAGTTTCATTGTTACGTCTGAATCCATGCTGGATGGGTGCCAGCATATGGTTCGATTCCAGGTAGTCTCATAATTGGCTGTCTACAAGCCATTCCTGGATCTTGGACAATATGCAGAGGTGTGACATTGGTCTGTAGTTATCAACATGTTTCTTGGGAGCTCCTTTGTGGTGTGGGACTACATGGGCCTCTTTCCGTATGGCTGGAATGACACCCTCTACCAGGGACCTGTTGATTAATCATATGACAGGGGAGGCGATGGCAGGGGCAGCATCTTTTAGTAATCTGGGGATCAATCCATTTGGACCACCTGAGCCTCTAGCCTTGATCCTCTTTAGTAAAGGGAGCATGTCTGAAAGTTTTACCATTTTTAGATGAAGTTCTGGGTGTCATGTGTCAGAGGCCTGTGGACGTGTACTCATCAAGGTCAGGGTAATAGCTGTTGAAGGCATTAGCTGCCTCTTGGTCATCATCAATGGGTTGACCTTTGAAGATGATTGGTCCTTGTGGGGGTTTGCTTCTGCCTGTCATCAGACCATTGATCTGCTGCCAGAAGTGTTTGGGATCAGTCAGGTTTTCCTGCTGAAGATTTTTAATGTATACACACTTTGCCATGCTAGCACATTTCTTACTTTGGTTTCTCAGCACCCTGAAGGATGCCCAGTCTGAGGAGGTGCCAAGCTTCTTGTAGGTCTCCCAGGCCTTAACTCACTTTTTCATAAGGGTCTTAAGTTCCGGCATTATATATTTATAACATTACCCCTTGACTCTGAGCTTCCTGGCTGAGGCTTGCTTGTTGGCTGCTGACATGAAGCAATTCTGGAAGTATTCCAGTACCCTCTGGTCCCATACTGAACACTTTTGAGAAAATCTTCTGTCGTGCACCCTCCATATGTCATTTCAGCTAGCAAACTATCTGTGCTGTTAGTGCTATATTTTAGTAATTATAGCAATAGGCTGTCATGCCACCTTCAAATACGTAAAGTGACTTATAACTCTATAGTTGCTATCACAGTGCTGTGTAGCCAAATAAGTGTTCTTGTTATGCCATAAACATTTTCGAATAAGAAGGATTGTTCGGCAAATATATTACAATAACCATTTCTCTTTTCAGTGTCTTTCATAACTGAACCAAGACATGGGGACTAGAAGGATTCAAATGTTCACATTCCATTGCCACACCCATGCAAAGCCCATTATGTGAAAAACTACATTTTTTGTGCTATTTGCTATCAGAGACATGTAGATGAATCGGTCTAATACAACCATGGCATGAATGTAACATGTACAGTACATGGAAGAAGTAGTACCAGTAGAATAGAGATTTTAAAAAGTGATGAATGGTGGCCATTGTTAATGACTTGAGAGATTATTTTCAAAATCAGCTATAAAAGATATATCTCTGTGGATGTGTATGATGAGACACCATTGTGTCTCTCTGTGGAAAAGGCACTAGTTTCCCCCTTCAAACCTACAGATTTATTATTTATTCCTTCACTCACAGTTATTAGAGACAATCCCTGTATTACATCAACCATCAAGACAATCAGGAAGGTGAACAATATCTTAGGGTTTACAAAATTTCCAATAGCTCTGACTACTATATGAAATAATGTAGAAGTTATTTATTTATTTAGCTTTTGTTGACCGGGTAAGTGTACTAGACAAATCCTGCCTATTTTCAGGCACGACCCGGGGGAAGGGGATACAGATGAATGCCAACTGACCTTGAACCAGATTAAGCTGTTGGTAGTATTTTTAGTGAATGAGGGAAATTTGGCCAGGACACCGGGGAAATTCCCCTACTCTGAGGAGGGGGAACCTTTGGTGGGCCGACGAAGATAGCCCCTTCTGCTCTGCCTTTGGAGGAGATGGGTAGCTGGGACAGGAGAGTGGGCTCCCCCGCTCCCATTGAACCTGAGGCTGCGGATTTACTTGTTGCTGACCAGGATGCTTTGCCTATGGAGTTTGACACGGTTGATGCAGCGCTGAAGGATGCAGTTAAGGTACCACACAGTGCACTTTATTGAAGGAATCGAGTTCTGCACTTACTGAGAAGGAACGTTTGCTGAATGAAGTGCAGGATGCAGCTGAACGCTGCTCACATCGTAAGGCTCAGCTTCACTCTGAAACTGCTGCTTTGTGTGCTTGGCTCGACTGTTTTGGCCATATCGACCTCCCCTTACTTCCGGTCATGGCATTGTGATGCGAAAGCAGCGCAGCAGAGCTGCTCTCTGCCTCTCACAGGTACAGTCTAGCCTGGCTCCTACACTTTGGACCGATCCTGCCTGTTTTCCTGACCAAAACTCGGATTCTGGTAGTCGGGAGGATGATGCGACTACATCACATGGCTTGGTTGTTGCAGCGGCAACATTTTTGATGAAACGGATGGGTTTGACTTCCATTATTAAACAGAGCGAGGTTGTGTTGCACGAAACTGGTGTTTCTACCGAGATGGGAAGTACCTTGCTTGTGGGAAAGGGAACTGTTGGACTTGGCCCTGCTTCACCTTTACCGGTATCTGACTTACATCTTTCTCCTGCTATTCAGTGCCCTCCTGCAGCACAGAGCTTAGATCTCTCTTTGCCTCATAATGACTCTTCCTGTTGGTCTCCTGAAAGAGCGATAGCTGCAGCAGGGTGGTTGCTAGCTCTAATGGTACCTGGGTGCCGGATCCAGCAGATGCAGCTGTACAACGCTACCGCTCCTCTGCTAGTAACTCGGTGGCTACATGTACTTTATCTAGTACTGACTCTGTGCCTGCTACTTCTCAACAGTCTGTTTCTATTCCATCTGTTTCTGTGGTTACTCCAGCTGTCTCTTTATCTACTTCTGGTGTTGTTCCTCAAATAGCTGTTTCTGTCCCTGTGCAGGAAAACAAAGGTCACCTCCCCCATTTAAACTTTCTGATTTGTTTTCTAACAAGGGTGAACCTGCGTCTCGTAGGAATGCTGTACGTTTGATTTATAAGGGGGGGTTTGGAGGATTTACCTGATAGACTCTATATTGCCAGAGTTTTGCTAAAAGGGTCTATGAAGTTTTGTCTGCTGATATTTTGCACTGATTCATTTGGGCAATTCTAACTTCGATGTTAGTTTCAAAACCCTTCAGGTTTGGAGCTTTTGGTCTCTTTTCCAGATGGTTAAGAATTCTCCACTCTGGATACCTTTTTGCTGTGCCTTACCAAACCGTCTGTTAAGTTAATTCGATCATGTTCCGTAATGAAGGAGTACATATTGAGGATATCCTTTTCTGGCTGCGTGAGAAGTTGTGAAGTACTAGATAAACCTGTACCAATTCTTGATAGTGAACAAATTTGGAATGGGGTTGGAAAATTAGGGTAAAGCTTTTGCTTCAAATAATGCCCTCAACATTTGCCTAAAAGTTTTTGGGGAAGGATAGAGGAGTTTATTTTATGTTGGTCAGCCAAAATTCTGTTTTAAATGTGGTTCTAGGATTCATCTCAATACAGCCTGTGACACTCCTCGCTGTTCCCATTGTTTTGAATTTGGACATTTGGCTGCCACATGCCTTAACCTGTTTAAATGCAATTTATGTGAACAGACCGGACATGGCTATGCTAAATGTCCTTGGGCATCCCATAATAGGGATGATTGCCCTTCACATGAAGGCTTGATTGTAGGAGCTCAACATGTTGAATCTGACCCTGTCCCTCCCCCTATTGGTGGAGATTCACTTCGACTTCACCATTACCTAGTGCATCTTCTTTAACAGTTCAGAGCATGGGTTAGTGCTTGAGTTCCAGCTGCTTTGCCAGCTGCGGGACCCTGCATTCCTCAGTAGTTCCTGGGGTTGTCTCATTCCTGTCGCCTGATTTATCTCTGTGTGGCAGGTCGGAGGATCCAGAGATGCCTCCTCCTCCGCCACCAGTGTTGCCTTTTAAAGGTCATTGCTAAAATGACTGACAGATCGGGGAAACCCGTTCCTGCTTGGCCGGTACCTGTGGCCTCTACTAGTGGAGTTGTTTCTGAATCTTGGAAACTAAGTAACAGCTTTGCTGTTTTGGGGTCGAAGGATGTATCTGATGGTGAAGACTCAGATCTTTCTTCCAGAGCTTCTATGATTACTGACGCTTTTTCGGAAGGTGATGATGGTGAAGTAACACAGGTGGAGGGTCTACCTAGACGCTCTCAGCGTAGACGTGTTTCTAAAGTCTCATGAGGCTAGTATGATTCTGAAATATTGTTCTCCCTTTCTTTGTTTTCCTATTATGGCTTCTTTGACATTTACTACTATTAATGTTAATAGTATTAAGAGTCACAGGAAGATTGTTACTACTATGTCCTGTTTACATGGCTTACGCAGTGATGTGATTTGTCTCCAGGATACACGTTTAAAATCTCTTTGTGAAGTGCACGCACGCTAACCTATGGTCTTCGGGGTGTCTTTCGTGTGAATGGGGAATCCTTGTGAAGGGTTGGGGTACTTTTTGCCAATCCAGAATTGAAAGTATCAAGGATGGTTGACATTTCTCTGGGATGAGCATTGTTGCTTGATCTTAATTTTGGAAGGGAAAGATTTTGATTAATTAATATTTATGCTCCACAGACCAAGGCACTCCGTGTTGCACTATTACAAGACATTCAACCCTATTTGTACACCTCTCGCTTACTAGTTTGGGCTGGAGATTTTAATTGTGCTCTTAGTACTAGGGATAGAGGTATGAAGACATCCAAATTGTTTTGTGATTCTCATAAATTAATGCAGATATTAGATACTGCCCAGCTCAAAGATACATATCGTAGTGTCTATTCTGAGGGTGGTAAGATGTTTTTTAAGAATACATTATCCACCAGGATAGATTTTATTTTTCTTTCTGTTGTTTTACAAGTTAATAAGGTGGATTTACGGGTATGGGAATTTTCTGACCATAAATCTCTTACTGTTTGCTTGACGTGGGAAGGTATTCCAAGATGTAAAAAGAATGTATGGAGGTTGAATTCCTCCTTATTGAGTGAGGAACCTCTTCAACGATCTTGAAGTTAGAATTACAGGCTAGGCTTTCTGTCTTTGACTTTTATGAAGATGCTGCTTCTTGGTGGAAGATTCTAAGACGGACTGGAAGACTTTTTTCAGACTTACTCTCGCACAAAAGCACAGCAAAGTATCTGGAATACTTACGTCATAGAGCACAGTTACAGAAATTGATCTCTTTGACGGAAACTGAGGGGTGTGATTATAGTACTCAAATTAGAAATGTTAAAAATCGTTTGATGGAATGTAGGTATGATAGGGCAAAGTCTTTAGACAATGAACATCGATTTGGTCTGAAATTGCACAAAGGTGCCTTAGATCCCTTTCAAGATTGCAAAGACAGGGTTGGTAAACGTTTCATTTCAGAATTACAAAATGAATCTGGTGACTTGGTTAAGACTCCTTCGGCTCTACTTGAGATAGTTGGACGTTATTTGGAATCTTTATATCAGAAAGATGATGGGGTTCAGTGCGGATTGATAGATTTTGAAGGATTACAAATACTACAATTATCTGCTGCTGACGATCAGCAGCTGTTGAGAGCTATTTCTGAATCTGAGGTTAAGGATGCTATTTTCTCATTGAATGTAGATTCTTTGCTGGGTACGGATGGGTTTGGAGTGGATTTCTACCGGACCTTTCATGTGGATTTGGTTCCAATATTGACTGTGGTGTTTTCCCAAATGTTGTCTACTTCTCGATTAGCTCCCTCAATGAATCAAGCGTTGGTGGTTTTACTGTATAAAAAAGGTCTGAAAGCGGACTTGAGTAATTGGAGAACATTGAGTTTATTGAATACAGATTTAAAAATTTTGAGTAAAATTTTTTTTCCGTAGATTGTCTGTTCTTGTGGATAGCTTGATAAGTCCCTATCAGACGTGTTCCATACCTGGTAGGACCCAAAATGATAATTTATTATTGTTTCGAGAACTTTTCTCTGCATCTCAGTTAGGTTCACTGGAAGGGTATTTACTTAGTCTTGACCAAGAAAAAGCTTTTGATCATGTTTCTCATGAGTTTTTGTTTTCTGTCTTACGTGCGTATGGTTTGCCATAAGGTTTTATTGATTGTATACGGTTATTGTATCATTCTGCTTCCCTTCTGCCAAACGTGAATGGATGGATTGGTACTCCAGTAGCAGTACGGAGAGGGGGTTCAACAGGGATGCCCCTTGAGTCCGGTCCTGTATGTGTTTTTTATTGATGTGTTACTTCGTCTGATTAGTGTTCATGATGGTCTGGCGGGAGTAAGTATTGCAGATGGAGTTGTGCCTATCAAGGTCCTTGCATATGCTGATGACTTAGTTATTTGTCTTTCAAAGGTTACAGAAGGTCCTATATTGAGTAATGTGCTGAATCTATTTTCTAGTGTTTCTGGTTCAAAGATTAATTATGAGAAAAGTAGGGGTTTTCCCTTTGGTACCTCTAGTATCCCGGACACCAGTCTCCTTGCTGATGTTTTAATCTCTAAAGCTCCGATACCTATTTTAGGAATAGAATTTGGTGATGGTGACATGTCGTATACCAATTGGTCTCATAAATTGTGTATAGCTCAATCAAGAGTAGCGAGTTGGAAGGGTAAACAAATCGCTAAACGGAAACAGGTGTTGCTTATTAAAACCTTGTTGTTACCTATTTTTTTATAGATTAGTTATGTGTTTCCACCTCCGATGTCCCTTTTTACTTCCCTATGTAGTGTTTTTTTCCAGGTCTTTTGGGGAAGTAGACTGAATCCCATTAAAAGAGGCTTCACTTATAGGAATATTCGACAAGGTGGGGTTGGTATGGTTCATCCTGTGGCCTTTTTTCTTAGTGTTTTTTTTTCTTACAATTTTAGTCCTCTACTTAGACCTGGTATGAAGGTTTGGTTTCCTTTGGTTCGATTATGGTTTTTGGTTGGAATGCCTCTATGGAAGCAGGGCAAGTCGACTTCTTTTGCTCGACTTCCCCTTTTTCCCAAGTATGGCATGGAAGCCTTTCGTCTTTTATTGAAATGGAAGATCACTGTTTCCTGTTTGGAAATGAAGACTAGGAAGCAGTTGTACGATTCCATTGTTTTAACTGATTTCTCTGATATTTTGACCTTTCCGGATTGTCCTCCCCAGTCTCAAGATAGAGTTTTATTGTTACTGTCCGGTAAACGGTTACCTGACTATATATGGGATAGTGTCTGGTTGGGTTCCTATGGCAGATTACCAGTGGGTAACAGGCACAAACATAAACAGCTTAGTGAAAGCGATGTACCCGTGAGTCATGTGGATCATTGTTAGAAATGCAGGAACATCTTTTTTTGGATTGTCCATATATTAAATCCTTTTGGGTTTTGTTAGCAACTCACTGGAATGAGCCTCTCTTTCAGTCCCTTTCTTATAGGACTCTAATGTATGGTACAAATGGGGGTGAATGGTCCGTTTATCCTGCTGACACTTTACTGTTGGTTTTTTGTCATTCGTTTTTATATTTGGCAATCCAGGTGTTATTGGTCCACTCAACAACGTATGGTTTCATTTGAGGAGCTTCTTTTCAATATTAAGTCTACTTTATGGAAGATTTATGAATCTGATATGACTATCTATGGCCATGTTAAATGTTCTTCTTTATGGTTGCATTGTGAAAAATGGCTGACATGAGTTCCTTTTTTTCAGTTTCTTCTGTTTAGTTCAGTTATTTTTTGCTCTGTTTTTGTAGTATTGGTTTATGTATTTTGTATTCCTTGCTTGTCTGGAGCCCTCTTTTCAATAAAAATTCCCCTACTCTTTTCGATAAGTGCCATGGGATCTTTAACATCCACCTGAACTACCACCAATCCAGGCAGATGGGACCTCGGTTCAACGTCTCATCCGAAAGACGGCACCTCAGAAGTGCAGCACCCCTCTCATGCTGCTCTACAGTGTCAGTACTGGGATAATAACCCAAGTGCCAGATGTGGGAACTGAACCCACAGCCCTCCGATCTCCCAGCCTCAGAGGCAAGTGTGCTACCTACTGAGCCAATGACACTGACTAAGTTAACTAAGTTGACTAAGTTGGGTCTGGGGGCAAGCCTTTAGTAGACGCTGAGTGGCTAATGGCTGGAATAACAAATATAGGGGCATGACAGATGATAAAAGCAGAATACTGCTTTCATTTATGGAAATAAAAATCAGCTATAAAAAGACTCAACAGCTGAGAAAACAAAAAATATACTGAGCATGAATGTAAGGTTGTCAGAAAGACATGTTTTATAAACAGTACTGCTGCCTTAACAGACGATAGTTTACATCGCCTAGTTGCACGTGAACACACAACTGAATAGCCAATTTCTGAGTGTATTTTGTTACATGTGCTGTGAATAAAAAATGTTAAGCAATGTAACACACTTGCAGCACATGTTGACACTTTTGTCGCAATATGCGCTTCACATTTAGAAAACTCAAATGAATTACAATAAAAAGCACACTTACCTGAAAGTAATATAATGTTTTAGTGAGTTAAGGAATCGTTTGTCCATCACTAGTTTGATGAGTTGCAAATGGTGCGGTGATCCTGACACAAGCCATTCTTTATCCCTGGGATCTTCTAAGGGTGCGTGGCTGCACTGTCTTTTCCCGCCGAGGCCATTGCAGAACTCCAATTTGTGCCCGTCAACAACATGGTGAACAACGCCCAGCCATATAGCCTGCAGAGGGAAAAAGAGAAAAAAATACATAAGACTGTCATGTCAACATTTGTCGAGTTGCAATCATGAGCAAAATGAGTGAGAACAACATTGTTATTTGTACCATAAAGTCTGTGTATATGTGGACCTGCTGGCAGCAATGCCAGAAATGGTTTATGGTATCATGAGATCATGTCAGTAATTTCTTGCACCCACATTGTTGCGAGGCCTCCAATAGAACAAATGTAATGAAACTGTATATGCTAGGCTATGCAATGGAGATATAGTCACATTTGCACAATGCTCGGAATTCTACTTAGAGCAAAGATGCACTTTTTGAGATTTTTGGCCTCATGTCGAATATCAAAAGAATGTGTGATGTGTGGATAGTTATTACCTGCAAGGATAGTCACATGAATCACATTTAATAACTAGTTGTAAGTGTGAAACCTGTTATAAAGCTTACAAGAGACCTGCACAACATACTCATGCATCAAGCAAGCAATCTGAATGTGGGCATCAGTCACGACTTCACCATCTACAATGTTGTTGTTTGAAGTGAGTCTACTGAGCATTTGGAAAGATAACTTTTCCATGCTAGTGGACTTGAGTGCTGTCTCATGCTTGTCTACCACAGTCAGCGCTACAACTTCCTTTGAATCGATGTCCACACAAGTATAGGTACAGTACTGTGCACAATGTCTAGGACTGTCCATCCTGCCATCACCTGATCGGAAACAGACTGATGGAAATAATAGGTGTGAATCATGGGCAAAATGAAAAATGCACCTTCAGACACAGCATTGCAGTGTCAGATACCCATTATAACGATGGTTTTGTGCTTTCTGGCAGATAAGAGGTCGGCTTCCATTGCCGACCAGTGGCGTTCAATGACAGGGGCCACATACAGTCGCTGAAATTGGAAATAAGAGAACTCACATATCATTGCATGGTTTAAACACCTGTACATGAGTGCAGTCTTCCCATAACTATTGCCTGACATTAGGATGGCACTGCAAGCATTAAATCACCAGCGTTCATGTCATATTTAAGCTGCGGTTGGCTGGACCACTTATGTTCCAAGTGGTTGTTGCCACACATCTGGGGAAAAAAAAGAAAATGTAAAGTTTTGGAAACAGAAGCACAGGTCATGGTGAAAACATTTTTGACACAATATGTCTGTTTGTACACACCCATGTCAATGTGAAGCATGTTCCAGTCATGCGCGGGTAATGGAAAGATCCTGGCCACAGATTCCACAAGTTAGTTGACATTTTTAGGCCAATACTAAGATGTCCTGATAAAACCATAAACATGGTCTTCTGCATTATGGATTTTGCAATGTCAGCATCATTGCCTTCAGTGGTAACATTATCAGTGTGGTCCCTAGTATCTGTAGTCCCTTGTTCCTCTACTCCACACCGTCCAAGGGCACCACCAATTTTGGTGGGCAGGTGGCCGGACGGCCCTGGAAGCTCATCCAACTCGTGTGGTGTTATGCAATGCCAGGTCCATAAAAACAAGACTGCAATTATAGCAAATCTTGTTGGTACGGTGGACCTGGCTTGCATCACCGGGACCTGGCTGGATGAGAACTTCAGCCCCATATTGGAGGCTACAACCCTGGCCGGGTACTCGGGAATCAACCACCTGAGATTGGATTGCAGGGTGGGGGGGTGTTCTGTTTCAAGTCCAAACTGGGCCTCCTGAGTGTACCAGTTGAGGAGACCCAGTTATTTGAATGTACCATGGTAGCAGGTGTAAGTTGTAGGATCGCCCTCATCTACTGTCCACCTAGAGATGAGAAGCAGTTCCTTCTGGAAATGTCGGACTTCGTGATTGATATGGCGTTTAAGTCGCCCAGGCTGATGGTCCTGGGCGACTTTAATGCCTGGGTCAATGATGAACTCTCACAATTTGGTCAGCATTTCCTCCAGCTAATGTCATCTTTGGGCCTTATGCAGATTGTTCCCACTGCTACCCATAAATACGGTCATTCTCTTGACTTAGTTTTCCTCCTGGGGGTCGAAGCCTCGGCTCTGGGGGTGGAACCAGTCAGATAATCCGACCACTACACCATGTGTTTCAGTTTTTGCACCCCTCTTCATAGGCCTGCCCTGTGGAGATGATCAAGTACCACCCTTTATGAGATGTAAGCTCTAAAGGCCTGGCGGCTGTGCTTAACCTATCGATCCTTCCATCGGCAAACAGTGACCCAGAAGCCCTAGTTGTGGCTTATAATAAGGCCATATCTATGGCCCCTGATGTCATTGCTCCTGTCCGAGTTCATCTTCTCTCCCTTCACCCTCGGTCCTCTTGGTTTGATGGATCATTGAGGGAGTTGTGGTGACCAGGGCGAAGGTTGAAGCGTTGCTGGCAGAGATCCGCCCTTGATGCCGAGCACCTTAGATTGATGGACCATTATCAAGCCTATCAATCCGCAATTACCCATAAGAAGGCAGAGTTCCTGTCTGGGCAGATTGCAGCTGCTCAGAACCGACCAGGTCAACTTTTCGAACCGTGGACAGACAGTGCAAACCAGCCTGTCTACAGGTCCGAAGAGCATTTTCGCAAGCTGAGTGCTAAAAGCATGCTCGATTCTTTGCGGCTAAGGTGGCTGACATTAGGGCAGAACTCCAACTGGCACACTCTATGGGCGCTGCTCTAGACCGGTGTTTGGTCACTGTCCCTCAGTCTTCCTGGAGTACCTTCAACCGGTCGGAACTTGCAGACATCATGCGGATTGTTCAGGGTATGCGCTCTATGTGCTGCAGTTTGGATCCAGGACCAACTACCCTGATTTTGGGTTGTAGTGTCATTCTTGGCCTGGTCCTTGCATGGATAGTCTGGTGCTGCTTGTTAACAGGTGAGTTTCCTAGCTCCCTGAAGGAGGTAGTGGTGACACCCCTCCTGAAGAAAACTTCTTTGGACCCAGACTGCCATGTGAACTACAGACCAATCTCGAGCCTCCCTTTTATGGGGAAGGTGATCAAGAAAGTACTTGCCGTACAACTGGAGAACCAATTGACCATCCATGATGTCTACAAGCCTTTCCAGTCTGGTTTTCGAAAGAGGCATAGTACTGAGATGGCACTAGTTCAGGTGCTCAATGATCTCCTGATGGCTAGAGATTGGAGGAACTGCTCCGTCTTGGTCCTTCTTGATCTGTCCTCAGTGTTTGACACTGTAGACCATGGGGTCCTGCTCGACCACTTGAGGTTCATCTGTGGTTTGTCAGATATGGTTCTCAGGTGGTTTTCATCTTTCCTCACCGGAAGAACTCTTAGGGTGGTGTTGGGGATTCATTCCTCCAACCCAGTTTTATTGTCATGTGGGGTTCCTCAAGGATTGGTGCTGTCCCCCATGTTGTTTGCAGTGTACATGCTGCCCCTCGGAGACATTGTAAGAAGGTATGGGCTGAGGTTTCAATGCTATGCTGATGATACCCAGCTTTACCTTTCTTTTGCACCTGACCAGGATAGAGCTCTCTCGGTATTTAACAACTGCCTCACTGAAATCCAGGAGTGGATGAATTCAAGCTGGTTGAGGCTGAACTCGGTTAAGACCGAGGTGTTGGTGGTGGATCCAGGTCACTGGAGAGAGGGGTTGGGTGGGGTCACCCTCGGGACTTTTTCTTGGGGGTCTTCCTCTCCTGACCTCTGAACGGGTGTGAAGCCTGGGGGTGATTTTTGACGATGGGCTGACACTGCGATTGCAGGTGTCGGCAGTCATCAAATCTTCCTTTTATCATCCGAGGAACATCTCCAGGGTTAAGCACCTTGTTCCATCAGGTGATCTTCCTACTTTGGTCCATGCCTTTGAGTCCTCTCATCTGGACTACTGTGATGCCCTTTACCTAGGGCTGCTGGGAGTGGACATTCATTGCTTGCAACTGGTGCAGAACGCAGCGGCATGGTTACTGATGGGAACCTCACAGTCCTGTCATATTTCTCCGGTGCTGTGCGAACTGCACTGGCTGCCAGTACAGTGGCTAATCACCTTCAAAGTTGGGCTTCTGACTTACAAAGCCCTACACAGACAGGGTCTGGACTACCTGCTAGAGCTTCTGGTCTCTTATTGCCAAAGGCAATCGCTCCGCTCAACTGATGAGGGGTTGCTAGGGATTCCAAGGGTTTGTTTAAAATCTTCTGGGGGCCAGGCATTTATGCATGCGGCCCCCACCCTTTGGAATTCTCGACCCCATCAGTTACGTGAGTGCCCGACCGTGAAGGGATTCAAACAGGCACTTAAAACTGTTCTATGGGTCCAAGCTTTCGGGGATTAATTAATATTACTAATTGTCTACTGCTAGTCTTTATTAGTTATTACATATGTATTTTATCTTGTTGTTATTTTAATGTTTGTAAGGCACCTTGGCATTTGAAAGGCGCCATATAAATAAAATTGAATTGAATTGAATCATCCTCAACAGATGTGTCTTGCAAATCAGCAAACCAGACAGTGTTGAAAAATAAGACAAGAAGCATTTAGAAGAAAACAAAATTCATAATACAGTGCTTATTAATTTTTTTTTAATTAAGTACTCTCTTTCTTCATGTCCTGGGTGGCCCATTTTCTTGATGATCTCCCAGCCCCATCCATTGACAGTGCAGCACCACATCCTTCTTCCTCCACAGCATACATCCCCCCCCCCAGGCAGAGTGGCAGGGAACTATATTCTACACTAAAACATAGCCAGTTCTGGAGGTGCATGCTTTATTTGGGGAAGGACGGCAGTCATTCAACACGCCAAGGACCTGACTTTCTCCTCAGCTTTTTGCACACCATGGGAGGAGGAATATATGGTGTCAAAAATGATTGAACTGTGCACTCTTCCACCCACAGCACACCACCTGACTACTCTGCCTCCCTAACACCACATTGCTTGTGGGACCCAGGCACTCTGATACCCAGTGACCGCTATGTTTGAGACAAATGAGAGCCTCTGTACACCTCCCTTCATGGTAGACATCCTCCAGATGCGCAATCCTCTCCTAATCCCAACTGACCACACTCAATCTGCTCCCACCATGAACACAGATCGCTGGCATGGCAGGAATAAAGGCATGATGCCTCAGCCCTCCATGCCACTGGGCCGGCTAGTTCCTATTCAATGTTGACATAAAACAATTTTGTGATAGCCAAACAATAAATGTCTATGACGAGGTGTGGGATATTGCCTTGAATGTACCTGAGCGTAAGTTCCACTTGGTCAGATTCAGGATGAATGCCAGAATGAACCTGGGCAATGGTGTCACCTTTGTAAGTATATTCCTAATAATAATATAATAATGACTTTATTTAATAGAGCACCTTTCATAGTATCAAGGCGCTTCACAAATATATAAAATTCAAGAAATTCAATAAATATCAATAAAATCTCAAAAGCTCAGGAAAAGCTTTATACCCATAAGAAAGTCTTCAGTGCCTGCTTAAAGCTCCCCAATGTCCTGAACTCCCGTAGCTGTCAAGGCAGAGAATTCCAGAGGATAGGGGCAACAAAAAAAAGTGAGAGCCCCAGATGAATTCAGGATAACCCTCAGAATCTCCAGCAAACCCTCATCAGCCAAGCGGAGCTGTTGCACAGGGGTGTAATGCACCAGGAGCTCTTTCATGTAGTCAGGGCCAGGTCTGTGTAGGACTTTGTAGGTTAATAAACCTAACTTAAAGGTGATCCAGCACTGAACCGGCAGCCAGTGCAGATCGCGTAGCACTGGGGTAATGTGAGATCTCCTAGATACCCCAGTCAATAAACGTGCAGCAGCATTCTGCACAAGCTGCAAGCAGTGGATATCAACACCAGGAAGCCCTAAGTAAAGGGAGTTACAGTAGTCAAGGCACGAGGTCACAAAGGCGTGGACCAAAACAGGCAAGTCACTGGACAGAACAAGATGCTTGATCCTAGCAATGTTCCTAAGATGGTAAAATGCTAACTTGATGACTGCTGTCACCTGATGATGAAGGGTCAGCCCATCGTTAAGTATCACTCCCAGGTCACGCACCCATTCAGAGGTAAGGATCTGAGTGCCCCCCCAAGACTAAACCAGAGGGAAGATCAGTCCTCAACCCCTCTGTCCTGCTACCCAGGTCCACCACCAAAACCTCAGTCTTTCCTGCGTTCAACTTTAACCCACTAGAGCTCATCTAATCCTGGATTTCAATGAGGCAGCTGTTCAATACCGAGATAGCACTAGCCTGGTCGGGGTGAAAGACAGGCAGAGCTGGGTATCATCAGCATAGCAGTGAAACCTCAGCCCATACCATATTACAATGTCTCCAAGGGGTAGCATGTACACTGCAAACAACATGGGAGACAGCATGAGCCCTTGGGCACCCCTCAAGGCAGAAAGAAAGACTCGGAAGAAAATATTCCGAGACAACTCTCTGAGTTCTACCAGTGAGGAAAGATTAAAACCATCTGAGCACTGTACCCGACAGCCCACAGATGGACCTCAGGCACTCGAGCAGGACCCCATGGTTCACAGTGTCAAAAGCTAAAGACAGATCAAAGAGTACCAATATGGAGCGGTTTCTCTGATCTCTCGCCATCAGGAGATCATTGAGCACCCGAACCAGAGCAGTCTCAGTACTATGCCTCTTACAAAAACCCGTTTGGAGAGGTTTGTATAAATTATGGATGGTTAAATGGTTCTCCAGTTGAGTTGCCACAACTTTCTCAATAACCTTTCCCACAAAAGGAAGGCTCGAGATGGGTCTGTAGTTCACTAGAATCTCCGGGTCCAAAGAAGCTTTCTTCAGAAGAGGTGTCACCACCGCCTCCTTCAGGGAGCTTGGAAACTCACCCGATTCCAAGGAGCACAGGACAATCTGATCTAGGACCGGGACAATGGTAACACTACAACCCAAAATAAGGGAAGTAGGGCCCCGATCTAAACTACTTCATGTGGGGTGCATCCCTTGGACAATCCTCATAATGTCAACAAATTCCAGCAGGTCAAAGGTACTCCAGGAAACACCTGACATAGTGACCGAGCTCTGACCAGCTGCAACCCCCATAGAATGAGACTGACGTATCTCCTGCCTGATGTCGGCCACCTTATTGACAAACAATCGAGCGATCTCATCACACTCCATTTGTGAGAAAAATCAACTGAGCTGTAGACAGGCTGGGTTGCACAATCTGTTAACAGTTCGGAAGAGTTGAGCCAGTTGATTCCGAGCAACAGCAATTTCCCTGGACAGGAATTCTGCCTTCTTATGGGAAATCGCTGATTGATAGAGTTTATAATGCTCCAACAAAATAAAGTGGTCGGCATCTAAGGCAGATTTTCGCAGGCGACGCTCTAACCTATGCCCCAACCTCCGCAGCTTCCTCAGAGACCCATCAAACCATGGGGCCCTTGGGCAAAGAGAAAGGGGCAACATGGACAGGAGCAATCAGATCAAGAGCTGAAGAAATAGCCTTATTACAGGCCATGACTAACAGCTCTGGATCTGTGCTGGTCTCACCAAACACCAAGAGGTCAATCACTGCCATCAGTTCTTTAGGGACCAAGTCCCGCAAAGGGCAATAACTGACCATCTCCACAGGGGCTGACCTACCCAGGGGGGGCAGAAAAATTGAACCTCACGGTGTAGTGGTCATACCAACCAACAGGTTCCACCTCCAAATCAGAGGCCTTGATCGCCAGGAGGAAGACCAAATTAAGAGAGTGACCACCATTGTGGATAACTGAGGCAACAACCTGTGTGAAGCCCAGTGATGTCATCAACTGGAGGAAGTGTTGTCCAAAAAGCGAGTATTCATCATCAACCCAGGCATTGAAGTCACCCAGAACCATCGGTCTGGGCGACTCCAATGCCATGTCGGCGGCAAAGTCTGCTACTTCCTGCAGGAACAGCTTCTCATCACCTGGTGGATGGTAAATGAGAGCTATCCTTCACCCCCACACCAGTTACCACAGTACACTCAAATGATAGGGCCTCCTCAACTGGTACCCCAGTGAGCCCCAATTCAGTCTTGAAACAGACCACTACCCCCCCCTCCACGATCCAATCTCGGGTGACGTAGCACCGAGTACCTAGGAGGAATAGCTGCCTCCAAAATTGGGGCAGCATTCCCACCTAACTAGGTCTCGGTGATGCAAACCAGATCCGCTGTTTCAATAAAAACTGCAATAAGTGCAGTTTTGTTCTTAATTGATCTGGCATTGCAGAACAACGCCCGGGTTGGACGATGTTCGTGAACCGTCCCGGCTACTTGCCCACCCAGAAAGGGGGTGCCCTTGGGTATGGGGACCAGACATGGATCACCACATTCCAGACACCAATTTGCCCCAGGGTGTCTTCTGGTCCTAACAACTCCTATGGGAGAGAGCCGCTCATTCGAGCTCCAATGTCCACGCCCCCCTGCCCGTCCCTTCCCCCCCATGAGCAATCCCCAGTGCCCAACATCGCTGATAGGTAAGGGCAGGCGGGGGAGGAAGAGAACAGGTGGAGGGCACAGAGACAGGAGGCCAAATAGCACTGGACTGGGGGAGCAAGCAGGCACATTCCACAAAATGCCACAAAACTGTGGCAAACAGCACAAGAAATCCTAATTTCTTAACATGATCAAAGGCAAAGCTACAGTCTAAACTTAAAAAACTGTTAAAAAACCTAAAACATAAAACACCCCAAAAACCCAAAACCAACAGAAGAAAAATAAAATAAACAACCATAAAACAAAACTATAACAAATCTAAATAAGATCCTTGAATATTAATAAATAAAATAGAACCAATAGACTAAAACCAAATAAAATAACGTAAACCCCTGGACTACACAATACTCTCATTATGGTAGCCAGAGCATCTAACTGTAAAAATAATACAAAAATAAAAATGAAAATAAAGATAAAATAACAAAACCTAAAATGTCAAAATTAACACAAAATGTATGTTAAATGATAAAATAACATAATAACACTTCACTCCCTCCCTCCCAACCCTTACAATACCATTCACTGTACAACAGTGATTAACCCCACAACCAGTAAAACCCAATGTACAGATAAGGCATATAATGGCATATAATGGAAAAACAAACAGTAATTTAAGCTGTAAACTGTGAAACCAGTCACCAAATTTTTATCATACAGATGATTTAGTTTGAGAAGCTCACTCCTCCACAAAAAATATCCAAATAAATTGTATCTGCACTACTTCTCACGTAGGCAAGGTAGAATCACGAGATTATTACATATGGAGTAGTTAGCCAGGCACTTTCACTGCCTAAAAAACTGCAATATGTCCAGATGAGTTCTATCTGCACTACCTCTCATGTAGGCAAGATGGAGCCACAAAATTATTGTAAATGAAATAGTTAACCAAGTAATCTCACTGCTTAGGAAATTGCAATACAGACTTCAAAAAATAGAGAAAAGGAGGTCTGACCATATCTAGAATCGGGCCCGTATAAAGTTTCCAGAGCAAACCTTATTTCAAAATTCCAGAGTCCAAAGTCTAGGGTCACCTAAAGACTAGCTGGGGGCCCAAAAACTCTACCCCAAGAAGCCATAGCCAGAAATATTCCACCACTGTAGCTTCAGCCCACAGCCAAGTGTCGGCCCACCAGCTGACCCTCTGAAGGCCTAGGAGCACCCAGAGCTCATCAGCCGTCCCTCCAGCTGACTCAAACCCCAGTCTCTCACACAACAGTGGATCTGGCAGCTAAGCTACCAGGACAAGGTTGGATCCCCTCCATGCCAACAGCAGACCCCACAAACGACCAGTCCTGGACCAGAGGCACCTCCTGTTCCCCACAAAGGGAGTAACAACAAAAAGTTCAGCAGCAGTCTGGCTGACAAGGAATGGGCCTAAAATGATCAACTCCAGGTACAACACAGCACTAAGTCTTCAACGAGAAATGAGAAACTTCCTCACAGGTATCTCTCTCCACGGCTTGCCAATAGCACCTTCTCTAATTCATCTCACCACTCTCGCTACTCTGCAGATCAGGCCAGGATCAAGCCGAGAAATGATGTGTCCATGTATCGGTACAGAATACTTGCGATGTAAAAAGTAATTATAGCGATTGAATCCAGTTACTAAAGCGAAGCAAAGCCGCTAAACCACTAGACAAAATGCTGCTAAAATGAAGTGCAGTTAAAAGAAAATGCTGCTAAACACGCAGTTGTAGCTTGCACAGCTTACAGCTCGTCCAGTCTGGCGGCCATATTGGTTGGTTGTATGGGCCAGATGCTCCCATACTGACCAGAGCTAATACTAATCATCACAGTAATCACTCCTGTCATGGAAAAGAGGACAGTCTTAGTACATGTAAAAGTGGGAAAATCATACAAAAGCAATGGACCGCAATGGAAAGAATAAAAATCATAATGCTGACGTACTGAAATATGGACATGTATAGGAATCCATCAATATGTGTACGTATTTCAAAGTATCCGTAGTATGCCGGCAAGCTGCTTCTCTGATTACCATTGCACTGTGTATGTTCGGAAGCATCCGGATCACGCAGCCTAAATGCAAACAACAAAGGAAGTTGAGAAAAGAAGCAAGGAATGTAACAGAAACTCAATCAGTAATGACTGACCCATTACAAGGTCAATGCTGGACACTTGCCTAGGGGTGGAGATAAGATGTGTGAAATCACAGTCATGATTCTCTGTCGGCATACACCTATCAGATGTTGGCATATTTCTGCATTTCCTTTTATTTGCCTTTTGCGGAGTAGAATGTACAATCGGTGATGTCGGCATTGCATTGTTTGTAGCGTGAGCAGTATTATCACACCTGTAGACAATGATTGTGAAACATTACAAACTTGCATTGGAGACACATACATCTAAGTGGTGTAGCAGCAATCAGGTTGAAGCATATGAAGAAATGGCAAGGCACCAATCTAGTAGAAAACATGTTACATCAGAGTGGGATGACAACTGCTTTTGTAGCTTGATAGCCAATCATCGTGACATTTGAGAACCAATTGATCTTTTCCTTTTTTGCATGTTCTGCGTCCAGTTATTTCTTGTGCCTTTTCCTGGTGGAATCAGTGTGCGTGGTCTGCTATATTTCAGTGGTGTAGCAGTATTCAAGCTAATTGGTTGCATGGTAGCCATCAGCCAAACTGAAGAAAATGTGAAAAGAGGTAGTAGTTGTAAGTAGCGTCACCAGTCTTTGACCACATTGACATACACATGTGTATTTTTGACAGCATGTTTGGCTGCAGATGAACATCCAGTTACAACACATTGGCGCGCACTTGCATTAATTGACCATCAGAATATCATGTTTCCATGAACGGCCTATCATGAAAACAAACACTGTTTGGACAACCACTACAGTACCTTGGATGGAAGGATATCAATGGCATCCCGCCACCGACTCTAAATTCTGGGATGAAGGTGACTGTCACAAACAGCATGAATGTATTCCATCCCAACTGACACAGCGTGACCCCTTGTCCTACAGAACCTTTTGCTCTGAAAAAATGTTAGCCCACAGTAATAACAAGGCTAGGGGAAGTTCACCTTGCTAAAGTGTGTTGCAGTATTGATAACTGAGCAATATGTTGATGGGGAAAATGTTGCGCCCCGCATTGTCATATCCATGAACCCATCATATTGAACCACGAGTATAAAAGTGCACAATGGCGACTAAATTACCATCAGGACCATAATGACACAGTGTCAAGACAAAGGTTACGGTCTCTGTCGTGAATTAGATAAGTAAATGGGGCACCCAAACAACTTGAGCACATGCACAATTGCAAAATATTAAAACTGGTCTATGTAAATGCAGCCATTGGTCAAAACAGGTACAAAGGGAACTGCAGCATTCCCATTATAGGCAAATTTCGATGAGAGTGTGGGACAGTAGCATGTAGCAATCTGGAGATATCCATTGCAGTTCTGCTCACCCTACAATAGATAGATATATACATTGAAAGTGTCTGCAGATAAGGACCGCTAGGCCTATCTATTCTGCCCGTAAGCCCTATACTTGTATGCAGTCACTGACCCTAAGTGATCAATGGCTTTTCATCACACCCTCCCCACCCAATGTTCCCTTGTGCCTGTCCCAGTCCCAGGCATGTTTAAACCCCTCCACTGTGCTTGCCTCCACCACCTCTTGTGGCAGATTGTCCCAAGCGTCCACCACCTTCTCTGTGTAGAACAACTTCCTCACGTTACCTCTTAATCTACTCCCCTCCAATTTCATAAAGTATCCCCTTATTCTGATATCTTTCCTACATTGGAAACGATCCCGCACCTGCACCTTGTTTATGCCCTTGAGGTACTTAAAAGTTTTTATCATATCCCCTCCTTTCTCTCCTCCTCCAGTGAGTACATAATGAGGTCTCTTAGTCTCTCCTCATATGTTTTGTGATGCAAGCCATGCACCATCTTTGTCGCCCATCTCTGGATAGCCTCCACCTTGTCTATGTCCTTATGCATGAGTGGTCTCCAGTACTGCACACAGTACTCCAGGTGAGGCCTTACCAGTGTTTTGTACAATGGCATCACCACCTCCCATCTCCTGCTAGTAATGCCTCTGTCTATGCACCCCCACATGCCACTGGCCCTCCTTGCAGCCTTTGTGCACTGCTTTGATACCTTAAGGTCATCAGATATGATAACCCCTAGGTCCCTTTCCTCTTTGGTAACAGTCAGCACCTCCCCCCCATTCTGTAGCTCTCCCCAGGGTCCCAGCCATACCCAGGTGCATTATCTTGCACTTTTTTGCGCTGAGCCTTAGTTGTCACACCTCTGACCATCTTTCAAGCTTCTCCAGGTCCTTCTTCATTTTCTACACCCCTTCTGGAGTATCCACTCTGTTGCAGATCTTGGTGTCATCTGCAAATAGGCAGACCTTTCCTTCCAGCCCCTCTGCAATGTCAATAATGAAGACATTGAGCATGACTGTTCCTAGCACTGATCCCTGTGGTACTCCGCTGGTCACCTCTCTCTCTCCTGGATTGGATCCAATTTACCACCACCCTTTGTCTTCTATCCATCTGCCACTTCCTAACCCAGTGTATCACCTTATGCCCCATGCCCAGACTACTCATCTTGTTAACCAGTCTTCTGTGTGGGACGATATTGAAGGCTTTGCTGAAATCTAGGTAAGTGATGTGTACCGCCCTCTCTAATTCACTTCCCTAGTCACCCAATCAAAAAAATCAGATCTGTTTGACAAGACCTTCCTGCTGTGAATCCAGGTTGCCTCAGATCCTGGGCACCATTGGATTCCAGGTGTGCCACTATCCTTTCTTTCAGCAGTGTCTCCATGATCTTCTCGACCACTGAGGTGAGGCTAACTGACCTGTATTTCTCTGCTTCCTCCCTACAGCCATTTTTGTGTAGTGCAACTACAAGCGCCTTCCTCCAGTCCTCTGGAACACCTATGTTGAGTTTCTCTGTGAACAGAGCAGCCAGAGGTGCTGCTAATTCCCTTCTCAGCTCCCTTAATATCCTCAGGTGTATGTGGTCTGGCCCCATGGATTTATCCACTTTCAGCTTTGTGAGTTCCTCCAGAACTCTCTGCACTGTGAATGGACTAGTGTCCACTCCCCCCATTGCCTCTGCTCCCCAACTGTGGTCCTTGACCCTCTCCCTCCTTAATGAATACTGAACAGAAGTATTTGTTCAGTATTTCTGCTTTGTCTAGATCCCCCCTCCTTACACTCTCCCTCCTCCCATTTAAGCCTCACAATCCCCCCATTTTTTCTTCTGTCGCTGATGTACCTAGAGAATGTCTTGTCCCCTTTGTTTATAGTCCATGCTAAACCCTTCTCTGTCTGTGCCTTGGTTCTTCAAACAACTTTACCTGCTTCCCTTAGACATTCAAGGTACACCTCCCTGTCCTCCTCCCTTTGGGTTCCTTTGTACTTCCTGAGACTTGCTATTTTAGCCCTTACTTTGTCTGTTACCTCTTTAGAGAACCATAATGGTTTCCTTCTTCTTTTCCCTTTGGCTACTATCCTAACTCATTGGTTAGTTACCTCCACTATGGCTCCTTTAAGATTCCTCCACTGTTCCTCCACTCCCTCCATTACATTTTCCTTCTCCAGGCCTATTCTTAAACATCTACCCATTTTACTGAAATCTGCCCTCCTGAAATCTAATACTTTTGCCCTTGTGTGACTTAATTGAGTCCCTGTCTCCATGCCAAACCAC
This sequence comes from Neoceratodus forsteri, assembly GCA_016271365.2. Lineage (NCBI taxonomy): Eukaryota > Metazoa > Chordata > Ceratodontiformes > Ceratodontidae > Neoceratodus > Neoceratodus forsteri. The sequence continues at coordinate 340,893,470 of CM057457.1, forward strand.
ACCATGTGGTGGTCGCTGGATCCCAGCTGCCTTTCCACTTGGACTCCTTCAACTCTGTTTCCATTGGTCCATACCAGGTCCAGAATCAATTTGTCTCTGGTTGGCTCATGCACCAGCTGTCTGAGTCCAACCTCCTGCAGGGATTCCAGGGTGGCTGCACTTTTGGCTGAAGCAGCTGACTGGGTGGTCCAATCTATATTCAGCATATTGAAATCCCACATCAGCAGTATATAACCTTTAGTTGCCATGTTGTGAATTTCCTCCTTTAGTACCCTGTCTACTTCCTCCCTCGGTGCCGGAGGTCTGTACATCACCCCAGTACGTAGTTCTGTGCCATTCCCTGGGTCAAGGGTGACCCACATTGCCTCAGCCTCCCCCTGTCCTCTGTACTTCTGTAGCCTTTATGCCTTCTCTGATGTACAGGGCTACCCCTCTTTTTGCCTTCCCTGTTCCTTCTGAACAGTGTATAGCCCAGTACATTGACATCCCAGCTGTGATTAGCAGAGTACCATGTCTCTGTTATTGCTGCTATGTCAAGGTCTGCATCCATCATCAAAGCTTCCAGGTCTGGAACCTTATTTCCCAGACTACAGGCATTTGTGAGCATGACCTTCTATGTTTTACACCCTTCCCTCCCTCTGTTCTTGTTCTCTCTGCCCTTGCTTGGTGCCTCACCATCTCCAGGCCCTGAGTGGAAAGAAAAATGGCTTTTCTGGCTGACTCACAATCTGGCATGGTTGGCATGAGCTGTCTCAGTACCATCCATCAACTTTTGTCATAAGCTGCCTGGTGTACCTAATGTGCAGAGATGCACATCATGGAGCATGTCACCACAAATACACTTCCACAATAAGCACTGAACACCATAGAGTTGTTGTCAAGAGGCGATCATGTACTTGACACCTAGAATGTGGGGTCTGCAGCACCAAAAGCAAAGAAAATGGATGAGGCATGAACCGTATAGAGTAAGTGGCAGCATGAAATCTGCATTGAATGTCACTTGGGTTTGGAGACAGGACAAACTGATAGAGTCAGACACTACTGGAGACCACTAAAATGATTTGGTCAATGGAGGAATGACAGGGCTGACACTGCTGTGTTCACCAAGGAATGACAGCAGAGGGGGGACTATTGGGCATGGTACTCACAATTGGAGACAGAATAATGGATGCATCAGTGGGCAGCAATTGGGGTACAGTGACCACCATACAGTATGGTTCAAGGTAAAGACAGTAAAAGAGCCAAGCCACACAAAAGAAACAGTCCTAGACTTCAAAAGGGCAGACTTTGCTAAAATGGGAGAAAGCCTCAAGAAAACACTGGCAAAGGGTGAGGGAGGTTGACTAGAAGTACAGTGGGAGAACCTCAAGTTAGCCATAAGAGAGGCAACAAGTCTTTGAGTGAAGCAAGTTAACAAAGCAAGAAGACTTGGTCCTTGGGCCAGTCCTGTTCAATGTCTTCATTTGTGACATTGCAGAGGGACTGGAAGGAAATGTCTGCCTGTTTGCAGATGACACCAAGATCTATAACAGGGTGGATACTCCAGAAGGGGTGGAGAAAATGATGAAGGACCTGGGGAAGCTTAAGAAATGGTCTGAGAAGTGGCAACTGAGGTTTAATTCAAAGAAGTGCAAAATTATGCAACTGAAGCATAGAAACCCTGGAGAGCACTACAGGATGGGGGGGGGACTTTCTGACAGTTTCCAAGGAAGAAAAGGACCTGGGGGTTATTATTTCAGATGACCTGAAAATGTCAAAGTAGAGTACAAGGGCAACTGGAAAGGCCAATGGCATGCTGGGTGCATAGGCAGGGATATTACCAGCAGAAGACAGGTGGTAGTGATGCTGTTACATAAACCCTGGTCAGGCCTCACATGGAGTACTGTGTGCAGTTCTGGAGGCTGCACCTTTGAAAGGACATTAATAGGCTGCAGACAGTCCAGAGAAGGGCGACTAAGATGGTACAGGGCTTGCACCACAAAACAAACAAGGAAAGATTAAGGGACCTCAATATGTACTCACTGGAGGAGAGGATGGAGAGAGGGGATATGACAGAAACATTCAAGTACCTCAAGGGCATAAACAAGGTGCAGGGGGAGCCATCTTCCAGTACAGGAGGAGTACAAGAATGAGGGGGCATGACATGAAATTGGAAGGTGGCAGGTTAAGAGGGAATGTGAGGAGATTCTTCTTCATAGAGAGGGTGGCAGACACTTGGAATGGTCTGTCACAGGAGGTGGTGGGAGCAAGCACTGTGGTTGGATTTAAACATACATGGGACAGGCATAGGGGAACCATAGAGGTAAAGCAGAGGGAGGGTCAGAAGCTGTAATCAAGTACAGGACTTAGGGGCAGGATAAAAAATGGGCCTAGCGGTCCTTATCTGCTGACAATTTCTATGTTTCTATGTAAGGTGGATTAAACTGGCTCTATTATTGTACCCATATTCTATGATACCTTATCCAATACAATAACCATAGACACTACTCCAAATCTAATATGTGCAAGCCTTATTTTGGTTTTACAGGTTACCAAGCAACACTCTAGAAGGGGAGTAGGGACACACAGATCAAGGAGACTGAACATGGTCATCTAATGAAATATTTTTTGTGTATACAAGGAGCCCATTATCAGCGCGATTGATTTATCCATGAAGAACCTTCTTACTTTGTGGTGTACCACACCTATTTGCACATGCCACTGACTCAAAGTTGTATCGTGATGTAATGTTCCACAGTCATGTCTTTCCAAGGAACTTGATGACAATGTACCTAACTGCAAAACATCACCATTACATAATACAACACAAAGCATACCTGCTAGTAAACGTAAAACATTCACAACCAGCAAGATTGTGCAAGTGGTTACATTACACAATGGCATGATAGAACATGTGGACAATGTTAGTGAAAATCGTGTCCGTGTCTGTCTTAATGAAGGTCTTGGAAGTGCGCATAAATATGAGGATGGAGCTTGCCGAAAGGGTTTTATTTAGAGGAAACTCTTGGTATTCAGTGAGCATCTTTGTACCTCCGTGTCCTGCTATTTCAGCGGTGTGCCTGGTAGTGTTACGGTAACAGGCCCAGTAGTAAGGTACTATATATGGTAGTCATATTCCTTTGCCTTTTATCAAATATGGGCACAGTGTCATTGCTAAGCATAAAACCTGTTTTGGTGGCATGTATTGGTTTACAAATATGACTGCCAAAGCCTGCATGTTTTAATTTTGATTACAGGCAGCCATCCAAACCTGGAGATAAGCCCTTCAGTCCAATCTGCACTAACTTCCCAAATCCCTTCCTGTCTCTCCAAGGTGGCTGCTGTGGTGTCTGATGGTTAGGGTACCACAAGTATCAGTCCTCAGCATCTATCACCATGGAGATACATGGAGCATGCAACTATGGGAGGAATACTGGATGGAAAGAAACATGATTTACTCATTTGGGGGCATGGACAGCAAGCAGTCCACTCAAGTCTGCCATCTCCTATCCATGCTTCTAGAAGGTGAACACTGCAGTGCATAACTGTCTTTTTGAATAAATCTGCCTCCAACATCAACAAGAAATACAGCAAAAGGGGTGTGCTGCATAAGAAAAACACTACTAAGTTTAATGCAGTGACACAGGTGCATTTATTCTGTTCAGTGCATTTAACTTAGTAGCGGTTTTCTTTCTGTACTGTTTTTGCTGTTTTCTGCTGCTTTTTTCATTTTCATTTGATTTCATTTTCATTTTTATTGGTTATATTGGAAAGACATGTGAGCATTACTGCCCATTTACACAAGTGTTCAGTTACATACAACAATCATGAGACATGACATAGGCTAAAACATTTACCTAACAGTGAGGGTTAATAAAATGGTACATAAAATTAGGATAATATAGACTAAAGGGCAAACCATGATCTAGCCTTGGTGAATTAACAAATATAAGGTGACATTAAGCATTCAGTGAGGGTTTAACAATAATATAATACAACAGTGGGAAACAAAACATTTAAGTGCAATCTAAAAACTACCCTAGGTGGATTAACAATACTACAAGTGGTAGAAAGAGAGGATAAGTGCCTGAGGTGGATAACCAGAGAGTGAGGGGCAAAAAGTGCAGAAGGGGAGCCAGATTAGGGCTGCAAGCAGGTGCAGGTGGGAGAGAAATTTCTCCTGATATTGTGTTTGAAGGCATTTGTGGAGGGATAGCGTTTTAGTTCTGGAGGGAGAGAGTTGAAGAGCTTGGGTCCCATAAAAGACAATGTTTTCTGGCCTTGAGTGGTCCAGCAGAAAGGAACAGTGAAAGAGAGAGTGAAGGACAGTCTAGTGGTCCTGGTGGTGGTGGCTGTCTGGAAGAGAGAAGTGAGGCAATCAGGGAGCAGTCCACAGGAGAGTTTGAAGAAGGAGGTGGCCATCTTGCAGTTGAGGTAGGCCTCAAGGGAGAGCCGACTGGTGAGTTTAGGGAGACCAGAGGCAAATCAGATAGCGTTGTGATAGGAGCTTCAAAGTCTGGAGAAATTTTTGATGTAGAAGTGTGGGATGGAGACAAGTGAACCATACTCGAAGACAGGAAGGAGGAAGCTGCAGACTAAGAGGGATTTGGATTCCCTATTAAGGTATTGCTTGGTTCTGTGGAGGATACTGAAGCGTTGGTGGACTTTTTTGATTGTGAGGCTAGTGTGAGCATCGAAATTGAGATGGCTGTGCAGGAGTAAGTCAAGGTATCTGAATTCACTAACTCTTTCAATGGAGTTACCAAGGTTGTCATAGAGGAAGAGGTCAAAGCCAAGGGGTTTGCAGGGGCTGGAGAAAACCATGAACTTAGTTTTTTGTGGAGTTGACTATAAGACCTTTAGACATGAACCAGGTGTGAAGTCAGCTGAAATCAAATTGGAGTTTGTTAATGAGAACGTTGGGATTTTTGTCCTGACAGAAAAGGGCTGCATCATCAGCATAGAGAATGAGTTCAGAGGTGGTGCAAATGTGAGGCAGGGAGTTAATGACCAGAGACACTTCAAGTACTCAAATTTAAATGAACACACTAGGCAGATCCGGACAGGATGTAATTAGACCAGTTTCAAATAGATAGGGGTCTGCCGGACTGCATTGGACATAGGTGTCTCTGAATAAAGGAGGGTTGGTCCGCACATCCACACTGTCCATTTAATTAATTTGTTATGCAGCAAAACATAGAACCAGGAGCGTGGAAATTAAAACCTGTATCTAAGAATAGAAGTATATATAAAGTTTAACTATAATGTGGGGAGAACCAATCTGCCACTTTTAAGATGAGGCATAAGCGAGGGTAAACTGAAAGGGTACTGCAAATGAAAGACTGGTAATGGTAGCAGACCTCCACTGTGGCGACTGTCCCCAAAAAGTAGCAGGAGGCACATGAGTATTGGTGGTGAAAAGATGATTCAATAGACAAATACAGATTGTGATTTGTATTTTGTCTGGCTGAGACACAAACAATAGTAAAATCAAAGGTATTAAATCAAAATCTCACCAGAACAACTTACAGGAAAATCATAGGGGTTGCAAGGCTCTTCACTCTGAACATATTATATAGAGAAATACTAGTACAGATTTTTTTCCAAGTGTCCCTAGGGGTTGCAGTTGACATCATAGTGATTACAAAATCAGTACAATAGTCTCAACTGCAAACACTGTCTATACCTAAAATAACACCCCATGTCCAGTAGATGCACATGCCAGTGCCCACTGCCAACAAATGCCAATGACTGACTGTGCCTTTTTCCTACCAACATTTCCAGTGTCACTAGATGTATGCTGCCTTGAATGGACCTTTTAATAAACACTAGCCAGCAATTGCATGTTTAGGGGTTTCAGGGTATCAAGCCCTTCTAAGGTTCCTGGTGGTAATAAACCAGCAAATGATACAACAGATGTGGCATATGCGGTAATAAACTTGTTTATTACACAAAAGCAGACATTTGCCCTAATCGGAGTCTTGCCAATATAGACACTAGGAGCCAGAGTTTCCCAATACCCCCGGGAATGAAGATGGTATCAGGGGAAAATGGTGGACATGGACTTATATACTTAAATAATAACCATGACAACAATTCTTACTTGTGTATGTTAGATAAAGAAAACAGGCCCTATTGGCCAAAAGTTAGGTGGCTCCACAGTGTTATCTAAAGATATACAAAATGTGTAAAATCAGCTAAAATGAGAACAAATAATTTCACATAAAACAGAAAATAAGTGTGGTGTTACATAAATCCACATGATGGCAGTGTTGGTTATGCAATGACTTCTCAGAAGAATAAACAGAGAACACATAAGTGTATTCTTAGTACAATACTTACCATGCATTACTTAGTAATGATCACAGTAATAATATTGGTAATAATCACAGCTATGTCTCTGGTGACTTACACTTGTACAGTAAGTACCAGCGCCCTAAATGTTAGTAGTAATTATGCATAACATAGTATATAACATAATATATATTGTCAGTCGTGCACAGTGGGTTACCAATAAGGGTATGGGGATCAAGTGTAACATTCCCCCCTTGTTGCCTTATTGAAAAGGCAACAACACTATGGGTAAGAAGTGAGTATACCTTGTTTGCAGATCCGATGCATGAGCCTTGTAAAAGGATTTAAGTTCACGGTGATATTCTAGACTGCGCCGTAGACAGCAAAGGGTTAGTATCAAAAATATAATAAAAAATAGTTGTATAATAACAAACCTTTAAAGGTTAACTCTAACCATGTATTGGAAAGTGCGGTGCTTAAATCACCATCATGGATAAGGGTGTTCAGGGCTTCTCCAGCTTTGGAGATGTTATTGCTGATGTAGATGAAATGGGTATCCTTTCTATCTAAAAGTGTTTTCAGAGATAATGTCAAGGGGTCAATGTGTGCATTAAAGATAGGTAAATACTGAGCTAGAGCAAGCAAATATTGAGGATCTGTGTCAGTAACGTCTGGTTCTGGGATGGCAAGAGGAGTAATAACTTTATGACCAATAACAGTAGTTTGGTGAGGAATAAAACAGAAATTAGGAAACCGTATGTCACAAGTTTTAGACCCATATGAGAATGATTTGTAATTAGTTACCCCACAATGCTGGCCATCAGAATGATATGACATTGTTGCTGTAGGAACCCTCCATTTATGCAGTCGAATTTGTCAGGTGAAAGATTGATTCGTTAGTCTGGTAGTGAAGTGATGAACCTCTTCGGCATAGTTCTGGTAAAGCTCTCCAGTGTTGCCCACTGGTGATGTTGTAGTTGATGATGAAAATACTGTTGCCATAGGGACACCAGTTTCATTAGAGTTAATGTCTGAGTCCAAAGTAAAAGACCAATCAATGCTGTCCGGTGAGTATCCACAAACTGGCTTGATGACGTTGAATATGTCACAGCGACATAAGTAGTGGTATCCCTTCTTGGCACAACAGTCTGTATGAGGCACCACCCAAGCTTCCAGGGTAGGATGAAAAACCAGAAGAGGCGGAAGGTTGATCCTCTCTCAGTAGATGTCCTTGTTGAGATGCCCAATGGAATGAATGGAGGCCAGTCTGTCAAAAATTGCACTCTCTGGATCAAAGCATGGTAGGGATACAGTAAAGGTAACAAGCATAGTATCCCATAGTGTGCAGTGGCTAGCAATGTAACATGGGCCCCTGCTGGGATGGCGTGTGACATAACCTAGATTTTTAGCAGTAGACATAGGTTTAGTAATAGATCTGGACACACACATTGTAATACAAGCAGTAGACCAACAGTGTGGACAAAACCATTTAGCAAGTCATCTATCATGGATAATATTTGGAATATGCCCAGATTTCAGATCCCGGAAGAGATTATTGACAGTTATGACATAAGAGCCATAAGCAGAGAATAAGAGTTCCCAGGCAATATATTGCTTGTCTGCCTCCTTGTTACTTTGGAAAACAAGTTCTTTGATTTTATTCTTAGTTTCATCAAAACTTTTGGCAGTGTTGTGCATGTTATACACAGTGTACCACTCTTCCTGACTAAGCCCATCTACACCATGCAATAAGGGTAGTAAAACATCATTCTTTTTGCCAGTCTGGAGTTTAACTGTTTGGCTTTTAATGGTAGCAATGTCTGCCCTGTTCCACATTTATTTATTTACTTTTGTTTACCAGGTAAATGCATGAGCCAAAGGCCCGTTTTCATGCATGACTCAGGACCACATAAATACAGTCGTGATGTTACATATACAGATGGACGTGCTGGATCTGAAGAGTCTGGATATTGTGCCAGTTGCACCAGTGACATCAGCAGTGGCACACCTCCTGCATGATGCAGAGGTTTTCTTGTTAGCAGGATTACAGTAGGTCTAACATGAATAAATCTAAGTGTTCAGTGGTATTTGGACCAGTCACATGATCTTGTGTGTGTGTTTGGTATGTAGCAAGACTATCTAATAACATAATGCTGAAAAATCTAAAAGTATTACTTTTAGAACACATACCAAATTCAGCCATATTCCAACAGGTGAGATTAAAAATAATGGGAAGGTGCATAAATTGCACATTGCTCACAAGTGTGCCTGGAAGGAAGGTTGCAGTGAGACCACTAGCGGGCCAGGTTCATGTGAAAGACAATCAGTATGTTCTGCTTCAGTAGAGGGTACTACAGACAGAAACATAGCTGCTGTAGTCATATAACTGTAAACAGAAAAGTCTCTTGCAGAGTCTTCTGGATATTTATCAAAAAAGGTAGGATCAATCAAAGCAGTAAGGTTATATAAACCAGAATGTCTGTAATTGGCTTGGCTAATAAACAGGGTACTATTTGGGGCAATTCTAGTACTGGGCCCTCCTTGGAAAGTGCCTTTGTAAAGGCAGGCAACAGGAAGTGTCTGTCCATTGCTGTCAGTTTGCCATTCAATTTGGAGGGACAATTTGTCAGGTGCCACAACCATGGCAGTCAGGTAGGCATCTGTGTCTTCCTGAACAGTGATCGATTTGTTGGGAACATCAATGCTGACTCCTTCAGGGATGGCGGAGGGAGGTGCATTGCATAGGTGAAGGTTTCATGGTGGATGTAGGTCAAGGTATGGATGTGCAAGTGGGTCAAAGTGTTGACAGAGCCATTGGATGCGTGCAGCTAGTGCTGCATCCTGTGAATGGACAACTGAGAAGATTTCTGTAATGAGGAACAGTAGCATGATAGCCATCTTGCACAGATACCTGTAAGAAAGAAAGAAAAATGTCAGTAGGTACAAATCTTCTCAATATGGTTAGGAAAAGCCTACCGGGTCATAATGTTGTACGCTTAATAGTGTATGACATTATAGCTAACCCAAAACAACGCTGTGCATGACAGTGAATGGTGCAATACCACATATACAGCTGCCATGGCTTACTGGACTGAGCCACAGCAGCAGGAACCCAGGTGCTGTGTCTGGGACCGGGTTTGATTCCTGGTCTCAGACATTTTATTTTTCTCCACAAATTGTGCATTCCCCGAGTTGGAACCCCCAGAGTTGAGAATCTTTAGTGGGGGTCCAGAGGCACAGCCCTGTAGTGTGTAAGCAGAGCCCCCCCACAGAAAAAAGACTTATGCTGCATGGCAATATCATGCTCTCTTGGCAGTGCGATTTTGCCATGCAGCATAATGTCTTGTGACATTATGACCCTGTGCCTAGGAAAAGTAATTATTCTCCTTTGTATAATTTGAGCTCATTAGCATGCAGCCATTTATCAGCACGTTTCTTCTGACTGATGTGTCTAACTTGGTAGACTGCAGGACTGAGTTTGTTAATGATGGGGTAGGATCCTTCCCATTTATTGGAGAAGAGATGAGTAAAATGTACAAATCTGAGTACCATAACCTGATCTCCGACTTGCCAATCCACCTCTTGAGTGTGTTTGTCAAAGTGAATCTTGGATTGCTGTTGGGCCCTGCCCATACAGTATGCAGCGTACAAGTGGGTTTTGATTATGTCATCTCTGAGTTTTGCAACATATGTGTCTGCGGACACTCTGTCTGCAGTGGGTGTGTTCAGATCGATCAACAGGTGCTCAGGTAATCTCATGGTTCTACCAGTGATCACCGCAAAAGGTGGACACTGGGTTGTGGCTGAAGGAGTACCCTAATTGCCATAAGGAGTAAAGGTAAAATGGAATTACAATCCTTGGGATTGTCCTCAATTAATTTGGATAGCATCTGCATTATCTGTATGTTGGCTCTTTCTACCTGACCTGAAGATTGTGGGTGGTAAGGAATGTGGAATTTCAGGTGTACACCAAGACGTTTGAGTGTTTCTAGCATCAATTCACCTGTAAAGCTGGTTCCTTGGTCAGAGTCTACCTTTAGAGGTAGGCCCCACCTGGAAAGCAATTGCTTTACCAGGACTTTTGCAGTTGTCTTTGCTGTGCATTGTCGAGTGGAAAAAGTCTTGACCCATTTAGAGCATAGGTCACTGATCACAAGTGTGTACTTCTTGTTCCTGCTGGTACTGGTCAAAGGACCAATAAAATCAATTTGAATTGCATGCCAGGGTCCAGATTGTCTCTGGAGAAGTAACTTAGCATTTCTTTTGGTTGGGGCAGGACTGTTCTGTGCACAGATTAAACAGTTTTGAATGTAATGTTTGACATCCCTAGTGAGGCCAGGCCACCAAGCCATGGATTTCAGTCTCTGGACTGTATTCTCCACCACCCTGTGTTCACCAGTTGGGGTGTCATGGACCTGATGGATGAACTCAGATCTCAATGCTTCGGGAATTATCCACAACCTTTAATTCAGGTTGTCAGGCTGGTACCATATCAACTTGTTGTCATGTGATAGATGCAGTTTCTCTGCATGTCTTTTGTAAGAGTTGTGGGTCAGCATGTCTTTTGTAAGGGTTGTGGGTCAGCAGTTCTTGTTCAGTATCTTTGCCTAGGAACCTGAACACATCTTTCTGCTTAGGGTCAGATTTTTGTGCTGTGGTCAAGTCCAGTGGCACAAAAGATTCAGTTTTCTTCTGCTGCAGCCACAGGGTGAGCCATGTCCCATGTGCCCCCCCAACCACTCTCTTTTGCAAGAGTGCCTGCTCAATCATTGAAAACATGGTATGGGTCAGATTATGAATGGGTCTTCACTTTGTGGATGAACAGTTTGTGTTTAAACTGTTGAGTCAAGCTGTGAATGTATACAAAGAGTGATTTCTATTTCACGGGGTGCCATCAGAGGACTTCTCCCAGAACGATAAAAATTCAGTCAGAAGCAACAGACCCAGTTAGAGTCTATAAAGTTGATAGTGTCTGTGGCACCATGTTGTATCAGTTTAAGAGCACAGGCTACAGCTGAAAGTTCTGCATACTAAGAAAATGCAACACTGCAGCATTTGGAAGCCTGGACAGTGTTACCATTAGGGTGCATGATGAGCACTCCAAATCCATCTATCTGTTCTCCTTGGTAATATGAGGCAGAGCCATCAGTAAAGAATGACAGGGAGGTGTCAGCAAGGAGTTTTGGAGTAGCAGGAAGAAAAGGTCCTGGGTCAGGCAAATCAGGAGGTTGGAGTGAGTAATCATGCAGGTCTCCTTGGTATAGAAGACCTTGGGCTACAATTGAGGGCATTTTGGCAGTATGGACCTGTATTTCACGATCCTGGAGAAGAAGAGACCAGTGAGTCAGTCTGGTATTAGACACAGAGCCATCCTTCACTCTGTCTGACAGCAAAAAGTTTGTGAGGGTGTGGTTGGTGTGCAAAATGATGGGTGAATACCCAATATTGTAAAGGAAGTGCTTGACAGCCCAACAGGTAACCAGAAGGTTTCTTTCATAAAGACTGTACTTCTGTTCCACTGTGGACAGCATCTGGGAAGCATAGGCAATGGGTCTCAAAGTGACATTAACCTTTTGAGCAAGTACTGCAGACATGGCTATGTCTGAAGTAGCAGATTCCAAATGGAAGGGTAAAGCTGGATTGGGGTTAACGAATACTGGAGAAGAGGCCAGGGCCTGTTTCAGAAGGGTCACAGCATTAGTGTGAATGGGACTCCACATTCAGGGAACATCCTTTTAAGAGCTCACACAGAGGGGCAGCCTGTTGTGCAAACTCACAAATGAAATCCCTGGAATAGTTGACCATTCCCAGGAAACGTCTGAGTGTTGTCACACTGGTGGGAGGTGGCAAATCTTGTAGGCTTTGGATCTTCTTGCAGGCCAGGCTTATGCCTTGTTCTGTGATATTCAGGACAAGGAAGGTAACCTCTTTCTGGCACAGTTGTGCTTTTGCAGGATTGCACTTGAGGCCTGCTCCCTGTAAGAGAGTCAGTAACTCATCAAGGAGGTCAAGATGTTGCTCCTTGGTGGCAGTTGCCAACAGTAAGTCATCCACATATTACAGAAGGCACTGTGGGGTAGAGACACCCTGCAAGGCATCCATCATATGTAGATGGAAAAGGGAAGGGCTGTTTTGAGAGCCCTGTGGGAGACAGGTCCAAGTGTACTGACGACCCTCAAAGGTGAAAGCAAATTTGCACTGGTTTTCCTGTGCAAGGGGCAGTGTCCAAAACCCATTGGAGATGTCAAGAGTGCTGAATGACCTACGATCTGGTGTTAGCAGTTTGAGCACATCTGGTGCTGAGGCTACTGTAGGGGAGCAGCTAGGAGTGACTTAAGTCTCTTGTAGTTAATAGTGAGTCTCCGAGATGCATTGGGCTTTTTCACTGGCCAGATGGGCGAGTTAATGACTGAGACACAAGGCTTGATCACACCTTGCTTAAGAAGTGACTGAATGGTTTCTCTGAGTGATGGTAAGGCCTCTGTAGGAAACAGGTATTGCCTTTGCATGTCATGTTCTGGGCCTGGAATTTCGATGACGGTTTGCATTCTCCCACAGTCATGTTTGCGTGTTGTAAAAGCATCAAGGTGCTTCTGTAGAATGGGTGAAAGTTATTTGAAGAACTCATGTGTCTGGAATAGAGCTATGATGACGTGTTCTTTGTCATTGACCACAATGGTGGCAACCATGTGAGAATCAGGAATCATTACCGTATGGTATTGTCCTTTGATTTGGATCAAGAGCATGTTAGCCAAATCTACTACACAGCCATGTAGTGCTAGGAAATCAGTTCCTAGGATGCTGGGGTGTTGACGTAATACCATTAGGTCAAAAGTGTGATTCGTGCTAAGGTTACCCAACACCATAGAGAGTACAATGGAGCAGTAGGTAGACAGTCTAGTGCCATCTAGAATGCATGGGACAGACATAAGGCAATTCTAGTGGGGGTAGGAGGAAGTAAGCTGTTGGTTAACTAGAATCTGCAGCTTATCCATCAGGTAGGGAAATGGGCAGACTAGGTGGGCCAAGCAGTCCTTATCTGCCATCAAATTCTATGTTTCTCTGTTTCATCTATGCCTTGAGTACTGGTCCACCATCTGATGGACCAAGTGGAATTAACTAGATCTTCATCATGTAGTACAGATACAGCCGCATCTGTATCTAATAGTAGTAGTAGTAGTAAAACCTTTATTTTTATACAGGAAGACATATAATTTAGGTTGTGCAACCCAGTTTTCAAGACAGCCCTGTCAGCATATAAGTTACCTATACATATACTTATGTTATACTTGCAAATAAATAAAGACACAAAACACAGTACTTACATTCAAGACATGAACCACGGAGACAAACTGCTAAAATCTTTCCTATTAGAAATTATATGATCTTAAAATAGGTCACACAACCATTGATATTTAACTAAAGCATTGCATCTTTCAAAATGCATAAACAGCCATGGATTTTCTGTAATTAATTGTAATCCTATAAATAAATAAGAATTACTTTTATGCCCTAACTGTACAACATTAACATACCATATGCAGTCAAATTTGTTCATATTGTTTATCTCCTGAACAAACAAATCAGATGATGGAGATGTTCCAGCTGAATAGGGTAAGATGTTCCAGTATCTAGCTGCTTGAAATTGCGGAGTTCTTTCTCCATGTTTATTTCTAATAATAGGCAGGGGAATTTTATTTACATGAACCATTCTTTAATTGTCCTCAGAAGTCAGGCTGTCCCTATCAAACAATATTTCATTAATATAATAATTTGGGAAGAATACATGATATCGATAAACTATTTTTTGCCAAGATCTTATATAATTAATATCTAGGGACTGCCATTGTAATGAGGACAACAAATTACAGTGGTGGGTTTGTTTATTGCATTATAATAACTGGTCAGCAATTTTTTACATTGCCTGACCGAGTTATAATTTCCCATTATAACTCGTGAGTTATAATGGGGAACACGAACTGAGTCAGTCATGAAAACCCGCTCCCTATTTGGCTCTACGTGTGGTCCAGGGTGGGCTTTCAGTTCCCAAAACATGGCGGCTCCACAGTCACTTAGCGAGGAGCTGCCAGAGCAACCATTCTTATCCCTTCTTCTTTTTTAAAACAAAACAATATATCTGGTTGATTCTACTATTTAGAAACCGTAGCATTTCTGACTCTCACTCGCTATCTGGTTGATCCTGCAGTTCGGCCGCTGCACACGAGAGGAAGTGGCGGTGGAAGCACTCTCACCAAAAGACAACTGCGGTAAGATCGCAACCACAAAATAAATGTAAAACAAAAAAATTGCTGACCAGCAATTATAAATAATAAAGGAGAAGTATGCTAAATTTGAAATTAATGGTTGCCCTCAGTGTGGGATGCCTCAATAAACCCCTCGGGCTTCACCCTTGGGGTTTATGTAGTATCCCACACCTTGGGCAACCATTCATATCTCATTAAGCACACTTCCCCATCCATTATTGTATATGTAATACATACCTAGCTACTCTGTGATGTACCTTATCTAATCTATCTATTAATTGTTTGTTTACCGTATGGTATAATAGTTCCCTGTATGTTAAAACTAGTACTATCAGTTGTTCAAGCACTTTTTTTTATCATTCTTGCTCAAGCATTATGTAGTTCTACATAAGGCACCTATTCTTTTGTTAACCCTTTCTATCAACGCTTTTACATGCTCACCAAAGGACATATGGGCATTAACTGCAACTCCCAAATTGCAGTACTGATTAACCTGTTCCAGACTTCTATCTTTATCTATATTTATATCAATCTGAGTGAAATTCTTTTGCTTTGAAATGAAATGTAGCAGTTTGGTTTTCTTTGCATTCAAAATAAGCTCCGACCTTACGAACCACCTCCTCAAGCTATCAGAATCAGCCTGCATCTTCATCTGAAGTTCCTGGACACTACAGCCAGTCATAATGAGGGCAGTATCATCCACATACAGTCTCATCTGGGAGTGCTGCACTACCTGAGACAAGTTGTTATTAAATATCAGGAATGACAAGGGTCCTGGATGGAACCCTGGGGTACTCTTCTTTTAATGTCTCTACTAGGAGACATACTTCCTGAACCCGATAGCTAGCTCTCTCTCTCTCTCTCTCTCTATATATATATATATATATATATATATATATATATATATATGTAATATAACCATCTGATAGCTCTGACTGTGGCCTTGGTACAAGGCCTTCCATTTGTGTCAATGGTAATATTGTTTACAATACGGACTGGGGCCTGTAGTTGTCATGCTGAACTATTACTACCATCGTCAGGTGGTTCCTGAAAACATAGGCCGACAGGATGTCACTTGGCCTCTTCCAGGTCCTGCATAGGATACAAGGAGGTTTGGGTACTGATAGTCATTGCAATGGATAAAGCCTCTAGATTAGGGCCTGCTGCAACCTGATCTGAGGAGGTTCCAGCATCTCCCTGGCCTAGTAGGGACTGAGTTACCGGATCTAATGCTACAACGGTCTGCCTTAGCATAGCCTTGGCCACTGACTGGACTTTCCCTAGAAGAGTATGGAGGTTGTTATTCTCCTCTACTACATCATGGTAGGAAGAGTCTTGTCAATAATTTAACTTGCCTCAATTGTCATTCTGATCAGAATTAGAATTATTCCAATTTCTATGTCAGGTCTTATTTTAGTTGCAGTTTCCCCCTGACTTGTAGGCCTGTTTATCATCTGAGGGTACGGTCTCTTTGTCTTGGGCCTTGCCCTCCACTGTATAGTGGATTGTGGGCTTGCTGGTAGATTGTACCATGGCCACCTTGGCTTTTGAGCCAGAATTCAAATCTCAGAGGTAGAGGTGGTAGACACAATCCATCCTTCTGAGAATGTCAACAGATTTATCAGTTCTGGGGTAAACCATGGGCTCGACTTTGTCACGCATGGCTGGAATTATGTTCTGAATGAACAAGGTGTTGTATTCAATTTGGTCTCTGTCCACTATCTCATGTAATAGCACCTTGCTAGTATGGTAGGCCAAGCATAACCTCTGATGGTATGATGCTGGACTCTCCTTGGCACACTGTTTGACAGAATGGGCTAACGTGGTTGTGTGGCCAAGCTACAGAGCAGAATGGAGGCTTAATCTTGAGCTCTGGTTCAATCCATTGAATATCTCTTCCATCCTGCAGTAATTACTGGTTCTTTGTCTAAATAATAGTAGCTAAAGTGAAGACAAATGCCTAATAATGTCAAAACTTCTGAAAAAACAAACAAGGATTTAATTGAACAGATCTAAATCTCAGGTAACCAACAAGGGCCTACCTTGTTCTACAGGACTAACTGATCCGCAGGACTCGCCTTGGGACCTCTGCTGGAAACACGCTTAATCAGCAGGAACTGCACTCAGAACAAATGATGGCAGAGCACTACAGATCAATCGAGAGACTAATACAAGACTTAAAACATGATTTAGAGACTCGCATGGAAACAGGGTTTGAGAATGTAATATTCCAATTACAGCGCCTTCAACAAAACGTCAATGTTTTATCTGAGGCTGTGGATGCTCACAAGCTGCGGATTGAGGAAATGGAGGCCAGAGTGAGTTCTCAGCAAGATGCTAGTAACATAATGCATATTGATTTACAAAAAGCACTGAAAGATATTGAAAGGTTGAAACAAAACATTGATGATCATGAAAACAGGGAAAGGTGCTATAATATAAGAATAGAATAGTGGGCCTGCCTGAATCTGTGGAAGGTCAAGATTGTGTAAATTATATCCAAAAGTGGTTGAAACGAGCTGAATCTCCCACCTGAGATAAAACTGGAGATCCAATGAGCTCATCGATTGCCTGGGACCAATCCCGCTCCAGATCAGAGACCACGCCACATGATAGTAAAATTTCTCAGGTACTTGGACCGACAGAGAGTGGTAGAAAAAGCCAGAGCCCACAGTCCCTTAATGGTGCAGCAGAGCCGAGTGAGTATTTTCCCTGATTACTCCTTTCAATTGCAGCAACAGAGACATGCGTTTGCAGAAGGGAAGAGAAGAGAAGATTGCATGCCATAAATTGTCAGTTTTCCTTGATTTACCCTGCCCGCCTTGTTGTAAGAACTCAAGGAAAACCACCACTGCAGTTTGTGGTGGATTTGGAGGAAGAGAGAAGGTGCAGAGAGCCCTAAAGAAATTTACTGCCGATACAAGGACAAGAAAGTGAGTAAAATGGTACCTACAGCTGGAATTAATGCAGAGCTGGTGGATTCCTAGCGACTGACTGTTCAAGGCTTTGTTTTCTCCCTTTGTCCCGTAACTCCGAGAAGGGGATTATAAAGGCAGGGACACAGAGTTGAACTGTACTGCATTGTGGAGCCTGTTTTGATCAGCATAAAGCTGGGGAGATCAAGCGGCAAATCAGACAGTTCGTGTGGCTTTTTAGACATGGGGAAGTTTGTTTATGTTATATTTTATTAGGCCCAATTGATAAGGGGTGAAAGTCTTGTGGAATATACATGGACCATGACTCATACTAGACCTAAGTTACTGTGTGACCTTTGGGAAACACTGGTAGATTGCTTATTATGGAGTTATTTTCTGGGGATTAGACCCTAGTATATGTGTGAATGAAGGGATGAAAGATAAATACAGTACTACTGGTCTAGATGTGTGGAATATTGTGGACCCCTTAACTAGATTGGGTACAGGAGGTAGTAGGAGCAATCTTTGCTCTGCTTATGTAAATTAAACTGAGGGGGCTTTAAAATAAAAAGAAATGGTCAGAGAACCAACAAATTTATTTTTTTCTTTCTCTAAATACCCCCCCGGCTGTTGGGAAGAGAGAGTTGGAAATATCTAATACACTGGGGGACAGGGGAGGGGGTATGAGTGGACAAAAAGATGCTACTGTTGATGGGAGCCATCTCCGAGGGCAGGTGAAGGGGTTTGTATGAGGGCTCAGGTGGGAGGGTAATGTTGGAAAATACTGATTTACCTCTCTTTAAATTATATATGTGGTTGTTGGAGCAATGTTGATTTTTAACTGTGTGAAGCATTGTAAATGGGTTGTTTCACCCCCTTGGAAACTCAGATGGGGGATGGCGTGGAGGGGGACTAGAAGGGTAGTAGTGGATACAGAGGTGGGGTGAGAGCCCTGTTCATCCTGGTCATGGGGTGTCCTTTCAGCTTTGGGAGGTTGAGGGTCAACTCCAAGCACCCCCTCTGCTTTTTGCTTCCTCTCATCTCCAAGGATGGGGATATTTTCTCCCGCCAGTCGGGGGGAGGGCTTATGGGATGGAAGGGAAAGAGGTATAGAGGGCTCCAGATTAGTGAGTCCTGGAAATACCAAATACTGGGTAAATAATGGTTTTGATGGATTGAAAGCTCTATCCACAAAAGTTAGAGGTTGTACAGTAATGGAATGTGGGGGAGGAGGGAACGGTTAAGAGTGTAAGGTTGGTAACTGTTCTAAAGTTATGTCTTCTCCCGTTGGAGAGACTTTTGTATGGTTATAATGTTACAGTTGAGAGGTTAAGGGGTGATATCTTGGGGACTGTTCAGTTTTTCTGCTGTTTTTCATTCAGAGTCACATATACCATTATGCCTGTTACATAGAAGGATATGTATAAGAACATCAAAGATACTTTATGGATCAGTTACATTTTTTAACATGGAATGTTAATGGCCTTAAAACTGTGGTTAAGCAGAAAAAAATATGGACAACTATTAAAAAGATGAAGGGGGATATTATTTTTTTGTAGGAAATTCATATGGATAAAGTGGAGGCTTCAAAACTGGCAGCCTCTTGGGGGGTTCACTGCTAGTGTCCCCTTTTACATCCAGAGCTGGGGGGGTGGCCCTATGGATCCAGCCTGGGATCCCCCACAAAGTGCTCGCTACTCTCTCTGATACCCAGGGCAGATATGTGTTGGCTAAGGTGGAACTGGGGTCTATGAGGCTTACTTTGGGTTCCATTTATGGGCCAAATTTTGACTCCCCAGATTTTTTTACAAGATTAGAGGTTACCCTAGGACCGTTCCCTGATAAGATCATTTTAGCCGGGGTCTTTAATACTTACTTGGACCAGGAATGGGACCATTCTAGGGGAAGGATGGAAACCCCCTAAGAGCTCAGCAGCCCTTAGAGCCTTAACAAAGGGTAGAGCACTACAGGAGGCTTGGAGATATATGCATCCAGGGGAGCAGGAATATCCATTCTACTCCCATGCCCATGGGTTATACACCAGATTGGACTATATGTTCCTTTCTCCAGACTTATTGGGAGGTATTAGTGAGGCATCATATGGCCCCCTGGTGGTCTCGGATCATGCCCCATTGTGAATAACTATTTTAATACCAAAAGGCCAAAAAGCAGCAACTCAGTGGTGCATGTACCCAACATTGCTGAAGGATCCCTCATAGATTAAACAGATTAGGAGTAAAATAGAGGAATTGTTGGAGTTTAACCTCCCAGAAGACACAGGTATTAATAATGTATGGGACTGTTTTAAGGCCTTCATAAGAGGAGAGACTATTTTGTATGCAACATTCCAGAGTAACAATTTGATCAAGGAGGAGAAGGAACTGGAGAGTGAGATAGGGAGGTTGGAGAGGGCAAATATGAAAAATCATTCATTAGGCACCTCAAGAGAGTTGAGATACCTTAAGGGGCGGCTATCACAATGGACCTCTTTAAAAATAGAACGGAATTTAATAATAACAAAATCACAGAACTGCTTTGAAGGTGATAAGGGAGGAAAGTGGCTTGCCAGTCTAATTAAGGGGAAAAGAGCAGATAGAAGAATTCTCTCTATTGAAAATACGGCAGGGAATATTACTTATGACCAACAAGAAATGAAGACTACCTTTAAATCATTTTATTCCTCCCTTTATACCTCGGAATTTCCAGTAGGGGCTGATGTTTCCTCTTTTCTAAATGGTATTCAGATGCATCTCTGGGGTCCCAGGAATTGGCAACCATAGACTCTCCAGTTTCTTTGGAGGAGGTAAAATGGGCAGTTAGGAAGGCAAATGGAGGTAGGGCACCTGGGCCTGATGGAATCCCAATAGAATTCCATAAAGTGATGTGGGACCTAATTGGCCCTCTGATGTTTCAGATGATAGAGAATGCTTTGGAAATGGGGGAGCCCCCCAACACTGGCTACAATCACGGTGCTGCCTAAACCAAGGAAAGATCCTAATAAATGTGGCTCTTACCGCCCAGTATCTTTACTTAATTCGGATTATAAGGTGATAGCAAAGCTTATTGCTTCCAGATTGGAAAAATATCTACCTAAATTGATTCATATGGACCAGGGGATTGTAAAGGGTAGGCAAGCCAGACATAACCTAAGAAGAACCCTAAACATAATGCATAGATGGAGGGAGGAAAAGGAGAAGGCCTTTGGCACTTGATGGAGAAAGGCCTTTGATCGTGTAGAATGGCCTTTATGATGGCAGTTCTGCACAAGTTCGGGTTTGGGGAAGGGATTATGGGATGGATCCAGGCATTATATAGGAGCCCTAAAGCTCAAATCTTAATAAATAACATAACATCGACTCCATTTGCCCTGTCCCGAGGAACTAGATAAGGGTGCCCTCTTTTCCCTGATCTATGTTCTTACAATTGAAGTATTGGCTGAGACAATTAGAAGTGAAGAACAAATCGAGGGTCTTAGTTGGAAAGGAAACAAAAATGTGATTTCGTTATTTGCGGATGATATTCTGCTTTTTCTTAACAATCCAGACAAGGCAATGCCCATTCTGTATAAAATTTTTCAAACCTATGGTCCATTATCAGGACATAAGATAAATTGGTCCAAATGTGAGTGGATGCACATGGGGATATCTGTAATCACCCTCTCCCTGGGAGATGCGAGGATCCCTCCCTCTATCTCACTTAAGTACCTGGGTATAAAACTGACGACAAAAATGTCCCATATGGATAAAGCTAATCTCCTTCCGGTGATTCAAAAAATAAAAGAACAATGCATTGTCTGGCGGGCTCTACCTCTTACCCTACTGGGGCGGGTTAATCTTGTTAAAATGAGTGTTCTGCCACAATTCCTATATATTTTTCAGACACTTCCATTGTGTATACCTAAGAAATACATTAAATCAATAGAGGGTACCATCACTCAACTTCTTTGGCAGGGGGAACAAGCTAGAATTAAAAAAAGAAATATTATGGCTTCCAACTGATAAAGGGGGGGTATGGCCTCCCGAGT
Source organism: Neoceratodus forsteri (assembly GCA_016271365.2). Lineage (NCBI taxonomy): Eukaryota > Metazoa > Chordata > Ceratodontiformes > Ceratodontidae > Neoceratodus > Neoceratodus forsteri. The sequence continues at coordinate 340,914,946 of CM057457.1, forward strand.
GTCAAGCACTATTATGTCACTACGCAACTAGCCCATACTCTAGACCTGATAAGGGAGAAACCAGCATGCCCGGGTTGGGTGGAGTTTGAAGACAGAGGGAGAGGCTCTCTTTATTATTATAATATGACTACATTTCTGTACACTGGTGAACATGTCAAATTACCAAACCCCTGTTCAAACTCGACTCTTACGGCCTGGAAAGAAGCCCATACTATGCTCCAGCATCCTAGATCTCTTTCCTCAGACCTAGAACTCTGTGCCTTACTGCTAGATGACCCTGTTAAGAATAGACGGGATCTTAATACTCTTAAAATATAGAAAACAAAGGGTTTATATAAAGTGGGTCAATTGTGGCAAGATGAACAAGCAGTCCATATTAACTTTCTGGTTAGAAACTTTAACCTGAATGTTTCCCACTACTTCTTGTGGGTTAGGCTTCGGGGGAAAATGTGCTCTAGTAGGCTAGGGGGTCAGAAGCTGAAGCGGTCTCCTATAGAGGAATTATTTGTAGGGCTGAATGAGGATGAGAATTTTAAACCCATATGAAGCTGTTATAGAATACTTATGGAGGCCTGTCAGGATCCCATGGGACCAATAAAGGCAAAATGGGAGCAAGATTTTTTACCAGATGGACTGACGGGGGGACTGGTTGCAGATTATAAAACATTTATTAAAGTGTTCAGTCAATAATAAACTCCGGACGATCCAGTATAATATTTTTGCTAGAGCATATTTTACCCCAGAACTGGCAAATAGAATAGATCCCCAGACAATGGACCTTTGTCCCAGATGTTGTGTCCACTCAGGATCTTTTTTTCTATGATATGGAGTTGTCCGAGGATTCAGACTTTCTGGGGTGGAGTTGTGGAAATCTTGGCAAATGTGCTGGGGTACCCAGTGGGGTTGGATCCGGTGGAGAGTCTCCTGGGACTTTATGTGGGCCATGGAGGTTGGACTGGGCCATATGAGGATCTCCGCAGACTAGGAGTGGTAGTAGCAATTAAATGTATTTTACTATACTGGGGCCCAGATATTCAAAAGGGTTGCGCCATGCGCAATAGGGTTGCACCTGCACAAGTCCGAATTGTGCCATCTCTGCAATATTCAGCAGGAGGCAGTTGCGCCACTGAAAACATGCTGAGCAACAGCGCAATGCAAATGAATGCATGCTGAACTGGAGGAGGAACCATGCATAAACTGCACAGCCCGATATTCAGCTGGGCTGTGCAGAGTTGTGCAGGTGCAACCCCAACCTGCGCCTGCACAACTTTGAGCTCAAAAAAGGAGGTTGAGGCCACCCACAGGTGAGCTGCTGCATTGCAGGGCACACAGCAGCTGCCACCTGTGGCTGGCCCTTAACCTACTCCCCTGTGCCCCTGCAACCAATCGTGGCAAGAGGTAAAAATCCCCCATCCCCCACTAGCCCAACTGTGGGCAAAAGCAGAAAAGTCCCTCCCCGACTGGCCCGATCGTAGGGCATAAGCTTAAATCACCCCCACCAGCCTGATCGCTGGGCAGCAAAGTGTTCCCCCAGAACATATCCCTGGTGGTCCAGTGGACCGCTAAGCCCGATCGCGGGCTGAGGACATGTTAAACCCCCTGAACATATCCCTGGTGGTCCAGTGGAAGCCCGATCACGGGCTGAAGAAGTATAACAAACCCCCGACACGTATCCCTGGTGGTCCAGTGGACCACTAAGCCCGATCGCGGGCTGCATAATGGTAAAACCCCGTTCCCAAGACCCTATCCCTGGTGATCTGTGTCCCACCACCCCACCCACCATGACCCCACCACCCGCTCCCCCCGCAGCGGTGGGCATCAGCATCCCACCGCCTGCGCCCGCCACCAGCTGACGACTGCCGGTGAAGCTGCATCGTGGTGGCAAAGAGCCAATGGCGTGCAGCCCATACCAGCAGCAGTCCAGATATGTGAATGAATCATTCATTCACATATCTGACTGCCTTGTACGTGGCGGGCTGCACACCCATTGGCTCTGCTCTGCACCAACGGGCGGCAGCCCTACCGGGCAGTCAGTCGGGCGGGATGGGGCGGCAGGCGGTGGATGCTGACACCCGCCGCGGGGAGCGGTGGTGGGCTTCATGGGTGGGTGGGTGGGAGGACACTAGATCACCAGGGATAGGGTCTTGGGTGGGGGTTTCACCATTATGCAGCTTGCATCGGGCTTAGCGGTCCACTGGACCACCAGGGATATGTTATGGGGACATTTGCTGCCCGCGGATCGGGCTGGTGGGGGTTATTTCGCTGTTGCCCGGATCGGCCAGTCGGGGAGGGGATTTTGATGCTTTTGCCCGTGATCGGGCCAGTCGGGGTGGGGTTTGCACTTTGCCCGCGATCCGACTGCAGGGGCTCGGTCTCGATGGCTGCTGCCCGGCAGGGCGCCAGGCGCAAGTCCTTGGGGATCGGTGCACCTGCATGCTAATGGCATGCAAATGGGGCTATAAACAGATGCAAATGGGCCCCTGCTACCTTGCATGAATTATGGCCCCATTTGCATGTCACCTTTGAATATCGGAAATTTGCGACATGAGAATGGAAATTGGCGCCACCGCAAGTTGAATGCTCCACTCTGACCACTTCATGTGGCAAAGAGTTCCACTCAGCGCTCCAGTGAGATGGCTGGGGTGATATTCAGCGAGTGCTCAATAGTGCAACTTTGAATATCGCCTGGCTACACCTCGCATAACTATTTTGTGCAGCGCAAGGCTTGCACCACAAAATAGCGCAGTTTGAATATCCGGCCCTGGATGTCTAATGAGGTCCCCATGTTAGCTTTTTGGTTGAATTTCCTCTTAGAATGCATGAAAATGGAAATAATCCAATATAATGTAAGAAATCAGATGGATAAATACCAAAAAATGTGGGGTCAGTTAGAACAAGCCATGACCCAGAACTGGTTCCCTATGTTTTAAGTACCTGGGAAGGAAGAGACACGTCTAGGACAAAAGCTGTGAAATGGATTCCAGTTACTTGGGTAGATAGGACCACATGGGGGCCTTAAATACATTCCTAACCTTTTTGGGGGATCTTATTTACATGTATATCCTAATCTCTGGAAATATGTACAGTGTATGGAGTTATGTATATGATATCATATAAGTTACACAAACCTGTTACTTCTTATTCTTAGAAGGTTGGGGACTTCTGAATGTACAAGAATGATAATCTAACTTCTGTAAGGTTAGATTGATGTGATTAATTTGATAAATGGAACTAGAGTATTAAACTTCTATTGACCAATGGAGATGTACTCTGCAAAATGGAAAATAAAGTTTTACAAAAAAAAGAATGGCCTAACATAATGCCAACCATGCCTGGAGAGTGTGCAGCAATGAGTTCTGTAGCAATGTCATCAAAAGATGAATCCGTGGCTTGGTGGACTTCCTCTGAGAGTTTTTACCAGAGTCCAGGGTCTACGGCCTGCCAGAGGACTTGTACTTGGTTGCCTGCCTGTAGACTGAGCATCTCACATTTGTAACAAACATTTTTCAAATGACAGCTGAGACTGACATTGGGGGTCATGTGGCCTATGCTGTCAGCAATCTGCTGTACAGAGTGGACCAACTGAAGAGGACTAGTCTGAACCATGGGACACACCTCGGGAAAATGACTGTGGAGTTGTGCTCCATGAGAGGTGGCCTCTGCTGTGGCATCAGCCACAGAGTGGACAAGTGACTGCTGAGAAGTGGCTTCCATCAACATGCTTTCCATGTTTTCCCAGAAGACCTGCCTTTGCTCCTCAGTCATCTTTGTTCTATTGAGGGCTTGTCTCGATCATCTGATCGACCTCCGATCTGTCTTCCTTTTTCAGGATGCCAATTGGCGGGGCTAAGTCTTGCTTCCCCCCCATAATTGGGGTCACTATCTTGGCGTCGCACATGATAATCGTCATATCTCTCATGACGTTGGGTCATGCTGGTAACAGCGTGAGGTGCCGCCATCTTGTGGGTGGTGGTTAAGAAATGCACCATTTTGAGGGAGTGGCTGGGCACCATCTTGGCTGCTGTCATCACCAGAATCATCATCTCCAGATGACATAAGGTCAATGGCTGTGTAATGAAACCCACCCATTGCCTTGACGTGACCAGCCAACCCCTCTCACTGATGATGCGGTTTCGCCATCTTAGCTCTGAACTATTTGTGACTAATGTTTGCATTGTTCAGCCCAACACCTTTCGCAACCTCTCTCTGTAACACTCTATATGTGGTGCTCAATTCACAGTTGCCCCTAAGTTCCCTATCCAATTCAGCACTTACCCATTCCAGGTCCTCTCTCATCTTCTCAAGCTCCTCATGCAAAGTCTTATTCGAATCACTCAACAAATCAGTTGCAACACCTGTCTCTTATCCTGCTTCAACCTATTACAATCCTCTCTCAACATGCATAACTTTCAGTCATTATTCTGTACAGTACAGTGGAAAAGAGTCTCAGTCTTACTATGCAGTGACTGAAGTTCTTCTTCCAGTCTGTGCTCTTTCTAAACATTCAGATGCCTGCAAGCCCATGTCTTTAAGAGCTGAGTTTTGCAGTTCAAGGAAATGAAACCTCAATTCGGAGGCTTCTAAAGCAGCATAGAGAGCCATGACCAACAGCCATTTAGCATCATGCTTTTTGGCTGTTTGTCTCGCCTCTGAGTACTGGGTTGAGATCCCCAGTATGGGGTTATCGGAGTGATCTGCGTCCAGCGCAAAGTCACTCCAGCCTCCAGGGGAGGTGAGAAAGTTAGAGATATTGAGTTTCAGATCTGTGCAGATATTGGACATGATGGTCACAGAAAAGAAAAGTTTGGGAAACCCAAATGGACCCATCAGTGGTTACCCTGATGTGTATCGATCCACAGTGATTGAACCAAACAGATGGTTGGGCATCTGGACTCACACAATCCTGCAACTCAAAACTGCTGTTGAACAAGGTGAGATGGCATTAACCTTGCCCAGTAAGCAGCCAAACTTTACAAGATGCTATGGAGTAAAAACATGGGCGAGGAGGTATGGGTGTGTACACCTGCTTACTACTCACAAGGGAGAAGCCAGCAAACAGTGAATCTTTGCTAATTTAGACCACCTGCAAATGGTCACCAATAATATCAGGTTATCAAGCACTTCTCAGGTTCTTGGTGGTAATAAACCAGCAAAAGAAACAACAGACAAGTGGCATATGCGGTAATAAACTTGATTATTACACAAAAGCAGACATTTGCCCTAATCAGAGTCTTACCAATATAGACACTGGGAACCAGAGTTTCCCAATACCCCTGGGGAAGAAGATGGTCTCAGTGGGAAAATGGTGGACATAGACATATATACTTGGATAATAACCATGACAACAATTCTTACTTGCGTATGTTAGATATAGAAAACAGGGGCCCTATTGGCCAAAAGGTAGGTGGCTCCACAGTGTTATCTAAATATATACAGAATGTATAAAATCAGCTAAAATGAGAACAAAGCATTACTCATAAAACAGAAAATAAGTGTGGTGTTACATAAATCCACATGATGGCAGTGTTACTATAAATTGACTTCTCAGAAGAATAAACAAAGAACACATACAGGAAGTGTATTCTGTACAATACTTATGCATTACTTACCAGTGATCACAGTAATAATATTGGCAATAATCATAGTTATGTCCCTGGTGACTTACACTTGTAGGGTAAGTACCAACACCCTATATGTTGGCAGTAATTATGCATAACATATCATATAACATAATATATATTATCAGCAGTGCCCAATGGGTTACCAATAAGGGTGTAGAGATCAAGTGTAACAGGGATTAGCTGTAAATTAGTCAGGGTAGTGGGGAATTCATCTATTCAGAGCACGACCGGTTTTTATGAAGTTCAGAACCTATGGACAGAGTGGGCTTTGGCTAACACTGAACGGATCAACAAAAAACGTTTATTAAGTGTACAATTTAGTGGCTCACATAGAGGAAAACATGTGATTGAATAACATTGGAAAGAACCAAAAAATCATGTGACCGCATGCAGAAAAAGGCAATTTGAGTACTGACCGCACACTACGGGTATGGACAGAGTGATGGCTATAACACTTGGCACAGGGCTCTGTACAACATTGCTGGTTGATTTGAATGGAGAGGCATTGTGCAGTACAGTATGCGACAATAAAGTAAAGAGGAAAAAAGAAAGGCTACATGTAGGTAGATGCCCAAAACCTTTGAAACTCCATAGTCTCAGAGATTGCTGTAAAATAACATGACGTAGCAATACATTGGTGAGTGTATTATTTACTGACTTTCCAAAACTGTCAGAGCACTCCACACACACAAAAAAACTGCACTGTACACAAAAATGATGAAGTAGACACTAAATACTTGACTCAGATGCAGCACAAGATAATTACTGGAGAGATACACAGCTACAATGCAATCAGAAGGCTCACGGATCCTTTCGTTGGAACTCATCTGAGAGACAGTCGCAACAGGAACCCAAGGCACGAGGATTGTTTCAGAGTGGCTGAGTAAATGAGCTGGAATTGCATGACCTCGAGTGAACCTGGAATGTATCAACGTGCTGGTGCACAGTAAATGTGGAACAGTGTGACACAGCTGAGTTATGGATGGTGCACGGGGGGGTGCAAGCTTATTATCAGACTGATGGACAATCACAAAACAGACGAAATGCAGATAATAAGCAATGCAACCAAACAGAAGAAAACATATGAAGGTAAGGAGTGGGGAGCAGGCTCTGAAGAGTAAATGTGAATGTCAGACAAAGAAGTTAGAAAAGGTGGTGGAGCATCTTAAATCCAGCAGGTTATAAGTAATGGTGTACAAAGTTGCAAAAATTAGCTCCGTGTAAAATGTCACATATTTTTATGGTTCCACAAAGTTTTTTGCAGTTCATAGCTGCTTTTCATGTGCTATTGGCAGTTTCATGAAATTTCAAAGTCGAAGACTTCAAAGCTTGTTAATTTAATAATGAAAGTATCCCAGATCCACGAAGCTGAAACTTCACAGTTGAAATTTAGCATAATGTGAGAAGTTTGCAATGTACCATAGGATAGGAGGTCACATGTTGCTGAACAGCTAATGAGAAGCTAGTTTTGGTCATTCTCTGAGTGTAGTGTGTTGGAGAGAGACTTAGAGAGCAGAGCTTGTCCTTATTGTAGGCAGCCTAGAGTCAAAATCTAAATATAACATTATATAAAAGAGCACTTTGGTGGTCAGATTTCTTCAGAACTGTGTTTGTTAGTGCCCTGTGCATACACAGTACTTTTTTGTGTTGATTTTCTCCTGTATTCTTTACTAGAAGTATTTAGTTTTGTTTTAACAGAGAACTAGTGGTTTGGTGGCTTGTGTGGGGGAAGCTAGAAGCAATTTAGAAGGCACACTTGTGTTCAATAAAAAAATCAGTGGCCCAGTCACTGCCCTGTATTTTCTTAAGAAAAAAAATCACTTTTCTGACTGTGCTTTAACCAGAGTGATTGTTGCTTGTGTCCCTGTCGGCATACGTGTTTTGGGGGAAAAAATCACTGTCCTCCTGACTGCGATTTAACCAGAGTGATTGTTGTGTCCCTGTCAGCACACCTGTCTTGGGGGGAAAAAATCACTGTCCTCCTGACTGTAATTTAACCAGAGTGATTGCTGTGTCCCTGTCGGCATACCTGCCTTAGAAAAAAAAAATCACTGTCCTCCTGACTGCAATTTAACCAGAATGATTGTTGTGTTCCAGTTGGCAAACCTGCCTCAGGAAAAAATCACTGCCTTCTGGACTGCGATTTAACCAGAGTGATTATTATGTCCCTGTCTGCACACCTGCCTTAGGAAAAAAAATTCATTGTCCTACTGAGTGCTTTAACCAGAGTGATTGTTGTGTCCCTGTTTGCACACCTGTCTTAGGACAAAAAAAAAACACTGTCCTCCTAAGTGCAATTTAACAAGAGTCATTGTTGTCTCCCTGTTGGCATAACTGCCTTAGGAGAAAAATCACTGTCCTCCTGAGTACGATTCAACCAGAGTGATTGTTGTGTCCCTGTTGGCACACCTGTCTTAGGACAAACAAAATCACTGTCCTCCTGACTGCGATTTGTTTATTTTTTTTAAACTCATCTTTATTATTATACCATAGCACTGAAGCTACATACAATCACATGGGCAGAAAATCATATCAAGCATGGCATGCAGGTGGTTTGTGAACTCTAGGAGGCACTATCCCAAGGATACTACCCCGCCTGTTTGGCTAGTAGCAGGTTAAGGGGCCTGGGTAATGAAACTGGTGCCTCCACCCAGAGGTCAGGGTTGTTAGTGGTCAAGCTAACTTGGGCACAGCCCTCCGGGACACTGTAACCCCCTCTTTCCCTTCTAGTGGCCTGAACAATATACAATAATTACTTTCACAATGACCCTTATTCACCAGGCAATTACCCACACTGTTTGCACTTACCACCAGGGCTTGTTCATCTAGCTGGACCCTGGGGACCCTTTGTAAAGCAAGGTTAAGCACAGCAAATAGCAACAGTACAATACTTTTTGCACAAACTGGAACCACAGTCAGGTTAAATGCAAACAAAGTTAAATCTGATTTATTCAGGGGACTTGAACAAGGGATAGGCGTAATCAGGTTGACTTGCTTAAAAGCTATATTAATCAGACAGTTATGCATGCAGTTCAGAGTCCCTACACAGTCACACACTCTGGGTACCCAGGTAGGAAAACGGTGGGCTAGCCAGGAATGTTGCAGCTGGTTGGGGCCCTGTGATAGAAGAAAACAACATGCACAACACACACTATTTGTAAACTGGAGCCGGAGGGCTCAGTTCATGAAAGAAAAGGCAACAAGACAATCAGATGACAACACTTTTAGATTTAGCTGTTGTTGTAGGGAGCTACCCTGATGTTTACTCATGATACCTAATACTGGACACAGGCAGGATGAAATCGAGACTGCAGGCTGTTGAGCTGGAGTGCCCGGAGAAGCAGGGCCCACACGAATCACCGAGGTGTCATTCCTGTTCAAGGTGTTGAGCAGGGGGCTGATCCCAAGGCCGATCTCTCGTTGATAACTTTCTCTGCATGGCAGGTATTCTGGCTGGACCAGTGCAGCAGGGCCCAGGCAAATGGAAATGGATATGGATTCAGTTCGTGGAGCTGGATACAGCCTCCAGCAAGCAAAACATAGTTTAGACACACAGTGGGGAACCAAATCACGACCCACTATAAGCACACAGCACATTCACATTTAAGGAAATTCCACTGTACCAGGCAAATGGCTCTCCGGTCTCAATTACAGAGTCTCTGTACAATCCGGGAGTTCAGAGGTTGCTGGAAGTCCTGACAGGCCAATCACATTCAGTAAATCTTCAGTCTTCTTCAGGTTAAAGCCTGGTCACAATTCAGTGGCTTAATTCGCTCTCCAAATTCAGATTCAGTCCGAGAAAAACACAAGTTCCCTCTCAGGAACAGCAGGCAGGCATGCAGGCCAAACTCAGGCCTTTCCACAGTTCTCCCATGTGAATCCACTATGGATTGCTGCTCGAACTATCTCGAGCTGTTACTTCTTCACTTCCCAACTCACATCTAACTGAAACTGCAAGCAGTGTGGGACTTTCCCCAAGATCCAAAAGGTTCGGTTGGGTGATCTGTCTGTCAGTCACAACAAGGGCTCCCCCTCCAGGTTATTTAAGGTGCCAAAAGCCCAAAACTACAATTCCTACAAGTTTTGGCCCCACCAAGTCCCTGTAGGCAGGTTCCATTTTAGAGTCCCAAATGTACTGATTGGCCATTCTGACAGTCCAGGACCAAAATGATGGAAACAAACAGAATGGTTCATGCTGCAAAAATGGCAGGTTAGAACAAACTGCAATATTATTACTACTCTAACAAATGATCGGCAAACAAGTACATCTTCTAACGGAGCTCCCTCTCAGATTAATTATAACTGCAATCCAGGCAGCTCTTAAAGAGACAGTACACAGAGGCTATACAGGCACTGTCTGGCAATACATTTAAACTGCTAAAACACAGGACACCAGCCTGGCAGTGAGCATTCAGGCAAGCTCAAGGAAGACTTTTCAGGAACCCCCATTTGTAGGGGGGTTACATTTGTATCATACAGAGATCTAGACATTATTACTACTTGTGCACTCCCCGCATACCCCAAACAGTTAATTATTCATCAACAGTTATGTAACCGCCCTACAAATGAGGGTTCCTAAAAGCCTTCCTGGGGTTTGTCTAAGAGCCCCCTGCCTAACTGGCGTTCGGTGTAAGGCCACTCAGTTGTGGGCACTGTGAGTGCTTTTATAAAATGGGCTCAAGAAATCCTGTTACCTGATTGGCTACAACATTTTCTGAGCCGTGTCCTTATCAGAAGATATTGTAGCCAACCGGCACTACCCTCCACTCCTGAGCCCCACTACAACACCAAATCAGTGAGCTGTGCCAACCCAAAACAAAAATACAGGCTGGCATAGCTCACAGCAGGGAAACGGCATCCCGCATGCTGCAAAGAAAACGGCTTTCCTCATTGACACCGTGAGACACACTTACTATCAGTAAATAAATTCAGCAGACAAAGATAACCAAAATAATAAAAAGGACACACAAAGGATTCGGGTGGGGAAGAGGCATGAAACACCATCATGCTAAACCCCACCCGGCAGGCACTTCCCCCTACTGTAAACCCTTGTTTTCTCCCCACTACCGGCTTTTCTTTAGAGACGCGTCAACATGGAAACTCCTGAATCCCGATAGAAAATGTTGATGAGAAATGCAGAGGCATTCACTAAGCTTCTTTTTAGAGAATAGAGATTGTGGGATGGCACAACACAAATCCACTCTTAAGGTTGTGTTTATGGGATACATGAACAGACATTTACACCCAGGAAGTCCCGCTTGACTCATAGCGAGCATGTCCCTTAATGACCGCTGTACAGAGCAGTTTCCTTGTTCGCATTTAAAAATATAATTTGTGCTCTGTGGTGGCTTCGGAGATTGTGTTTTTTTAAAACAAACCTTAGTTAGAAAAGGGTGGTGCTGGTGGGGGCATCCTGGACATTGGAGATCACAAACAGCTGATGCAGAAGCAGATCAGATACCACCGTTTGAAAGAACGGGCACGATAGCTGTACATGGGGGGGAATGGCAGGGAGAAAATAATTACAGGTGGAAAAAATTCATTTAGTTTTGCTGGGGAGGGGGCTTGGATATACTGAGTACTGTTGGGGTGACCAAGCCAAATACAATGTACTGTACCGTACAGCACGTTACATAGAGGAACTACTTTATCCCTCCAACTAAAGAAAAATGTTTCTTAAATGTTTTCCATCTCAACAGCTTTTTTCTCTATTTTTAATATTTAATCTGTACTTGGGGGCCCATTTTATAAGCGCAATAACACACTCCGAGGTGTGGGTTATCTTCTGATAAGAGCATGCCCAGGTGCATAAGGCACTCGCGCAAACGCCTCGTGCCTAACAATACACCAGGGCGTGTTTTATCAGGAGATAACCCACACCTCGGCCATGTGTTGGTTGCTTTTTGCTTAATGCCCTAGTACTGTCTTTAAGAGCTGCTCGCTTGCAGGCTCCCCGTGGCTTGTATAAAGGGAACTGGGTTTTCCCTGCTCGAATCACACCTGAGCCACGGTGAAATCGCTCCCATTTGGTAGTCGCTATTAGTGCAAAAAGGAGCCCTTTTGAAAGATGTAACTGTTTGGCTATAATCAGAGTATTAGTGGAATTACAGTTTGTCTAACCTGCTTCTTTTGCAGCTGGGACTGTGTGCACTTGGCCCCTCCATTTTGGACCTGGACTATTGAACTGGGCCAATGGGACATGGGGGAACACTAAAATGGAGACCTTTTTGACCAACCAGGATCAGGACTCATGTGGGAGCCAGCTGGCCAATGAGACACAGCTAGTAATTCTGGGAAGTGAAGTCTGGATTATGGCGCCTTGTTTGCACCAATAGGGGCAGTATCAAGTGATTGGCATCTGCAGCCCACCTATGGGATTGGGTGGCACCCGAATGGTGAGACTTGCCCTAACTGCCAAAGGAGAGAGACGCTGTGGCTGTGAGCGAGGAAGGAGCTCTGGGCTCCTGTGCTGTTGAGTTTTCGAGCGGGAAGTGCGTGTGTGGGAAGGCCAGATTCGGGCGGCTCGGTCAGCGGCGAGTGTTGAACTAAATCTGCTGGGCAGCGGTCAGAGCAGGCTGTGTAAAAGCGCAGCTACCTACCAGGCTCACCCTACAGAGGACTGGAGAATCTTCTGAATCTCGCTCGGTCTGTCAGGAAAAGTGAAGCTGCGTTGTGACTCCCGATTAGCTGTGATTTCTTTTGGGCCCTAGGAGCAGCTGCTTGGTATGGTACCCCTCTGTTGCTTTTCATATATATGTGTGGAGAAGTGTTTGAAGTCCAGGCTTGGTCCTGCAAGTGGTGTGAGAGCGCTTTTCCTTCTGGAGTCGTGAGTACTAAATCAGGTTAGCTCCCTGTCAAATGTTCCTAGTAAGGGCAAGATCTTCTGGTTACTTTGCTGACTACACTAACTGAGCCTGCTGGTTCTATTTAATCTTCATAGGAATCTCATGCCTGTTACTGTGTCAGGTCCCCAGCCAGCTGCATCGAGGGACTAGCCTTTATCGCCTGGGTACCCAGAGACAGTGACTTATAGGTTAGGCCTGTGCACAGTGCCCTAGATAGATACTTATATATTAGATTGGTAAGCTAATTAACCTGATCACCCCCGTCCTTGTTAATTCCCCCTAAATAAATCAGATTGATTGTTTTGCAAAGGTATACTGGCTAACTTGTGTGTTTATGGTGAATTACTGCACAGTGATTATTGTGTAACAGCATCTTACTTTTCAGGGGGTCCCTGGAGCAAGCTGATTGGTTCAAGCCTGGGGGTAAGTGTATATTGTAAGGGTACTGTGATTGATTTGTGTGGGCCACTAGTGGGAAGAAAGGGGGGTTGCAGTGACCCAGAGGGCTGTGACCAAGTCATAGCAGACTGCCTTAACCCCGACCTCTGGGTGGAGGCACCTGCCATCGGATCCAGGCCCCTCAACCTGTTACTGGCAAATCAGGCAGGGGTAGTAGCCCTTGAGATAGCACCCCCTGGGGGTTACAGTTATATAGCAAATGTGCCACTATGGCTCCATGAAAGAATATTAAGGACATCTTGACTTAGAGATCAGTGCTATTCCATTACCCCCAAAACATAGAGGTATACGTTCCTTCATTTCTGATGCTTCGTAACAGTAACAAGTAACTAAGTCTTCTGGCTGTCAAACTTTCTACCAGAAGTGGAGGAGGCAAAACCTGCAGGGCACCAATGGGCACCATCCCCATACAGTTAATGACTCAACGTAAGTCAGACTTCTTGGATTTGAGGAGACCACACTATGTTCATGTATTGAAGACTCTTTTGTTCAGTTGTTGGGGGCCAGTACAGGGGGAGGGAAGGGAAAAATCATACATTGCCCCTTAATTTAAGATCCGGTCTTGTCTGTCCCTCTAGTCTGTGCCCCCAAGGAATCCCAGTTCCTCCACTGTTCTATGTGTTTATCCAGAGAGACCCTGAGTTTAGCAGCAAGCTCCTCCATTCTCATAATTCTGTTGACCCGGATTTTCCAGGACTCCAGTGGTGGAGGGAGGTCTTCAGCCAATTTGCTGTAATCTCCTTATGGGCTGCCAGACACAGAATCCTGAAGAGGCTTTGTTGCTTGGCATTGCCTAGTGTGGGGTTCCTGAAACCCACTACCATCAAATGGAGGTTATGGGGGATCTGTTCACCCTACATGCTATGCATGACTTTTTGGATCCCCTTCCAGAATTCAGTTAATCTTGGACAGGCACAAAATATATGAAAGTGGGCACCCATCTGTCCACACCCCCTCCAACACTGGTTGGGGTTACCCCCTAAAAAGTGCTTCATTATTATTGCGGGTGTGGAAAAAGTGGAGAGACACTTCTAGTGGAACTCCCTCCACCCTGGGGAAGCTGTAGTTTCCCATCCTTTCTACCAGGCTAAGGTCCACTGGTCACCTGGAATCAAGAGGCCACTTTCCTTCTCCCATTTCTGTCTCAGGGCCTCAAACTGTAAACACCCTTCTCCCTGAAGTGCTCTATAAGCCCCTGACATAAATTTGCTTCTGCCCCCCAAGATGTACAGACCAGTACAGAAAGGTCTCCAATCCCATCAGGTCTCTTTTAATCTTGGGAATCAGGTTATTGGCCATCAGGTAGTGCCTGACCTGCAGGTAACTGTGAAAGTCTGCCCTGGTTAGGGCGTATCTACCTTGAAGTGAGGCAAAAGATGCCAAGGTATTTCCCTGTAGCAAATTTTGGAAGCGCACCAGAGATTGTGCGTTCCAACCCTGATACCTGGCATCTGACCGAGGAGACGTGAAGTGAGGGTTGCCCACAATTGATGTCAGCTGCCCTCTACCTTCTGGAGACTGTGTAATCCTCCTGGCCTTTACCAGTATCCTTAGTGTGTGTTTGGTCCAGGGGTTTTCTATGGCCTTCCACATTTCAGGTGTGAGGGGAGCATGTGGCAAGGAAGCCAGGAGAGCAGCCTCACTTGTTGTGCCTCTATCTTTCTCCAGCCTTGTCCCTTTTCTCTTTAACCCAGGAAGCTACTGATACCATCTGAGCCACAATGTAGTAAAATTTAAGGTCTGGGAGGGCCAGACCACCCTGCCTCCTGGGCTGCGTGAGGAGTTTATGAATGATTCACCTCCTACCTCATTGCCCAATTAAGGCCAAAAGGATCAAGTTGACCGTTTTGAAAAAGGAGTCCGGGATGTTGATTGGAAGGGCCTGAAACAAGAATAAGAGCCTGGGGAAGATATTCATTTTAATAGTTTCGACCCTTCCCCTCAAGGATAATGGCAGCAAATCCCACCTGGCCAAATCCACTTTTATTTCACCCCACAGCTTTCTGTAGTTAAGTTTGAAAAGCTTGGAGAACTGCGGTGAAAGCTTGACCCCCGGATAGTGTACCGTATTTGCTGTGGCCCACTTAAAGGGGAAATTCTGTACTACCTCCCAGGGAAGCCTGCCCCCAAATTTGATTGCCTCTGACTTGTCCCAGTTGATTTTATATCCTGTGACTTGTCCATAGTCCTGCAATTCCCTCGTCAGTGCTGGGAGCGAGGTCTTGGGAGAGGTTATGAAGAAAAGGGAGTCGTCTGCATATAGGGATATTTTATGATTCCTATTCCCAGACCAGATGCCCTGGATTGCTCATTGGCCCTAATTGGCACCGCCAGCAGTTCTATACATAAGGCAAGGAGCAGTGGGGAAAATGGGCAGCCCTGTCTGGTCCCTCTAGTCAGGTGGAACCTGTCCATGGTATAACCATTGACTCTTACTGTAGCCTGTGGTGCTGCATACAGGGCTTTTATCCCTGCTCTGAACTTAGACCCAAACCCATCTCCTCCAGGGTCCTGTGAAGGAATCTCCACTCCACCCGGTCGAAGGCCTTTTCTGCATCCATAAAAACTGCTAGCGTCGGCTCTCCCAAGGCCTGCTGACAGGCCAAAAGGTTAAGCAGATGCCTAATATTGTCGTGAATCAGCCTTCCATTGATAAAACCAGTCTGATCCAGGTGGACCAGGCTCCCCACACAGCCCTGCAGTCTGTGAGCCTGGGTCATAGGGCCCTGACTACCTGAAAGAGCTCCTGATTCCTTATCTCCTGGAGCGACCGCTCCGCTCAGCCAATGAGAGGTTGCTGGAGATTCCAAGGGTTGTTTTAAAATCTTCTGGTGCCTGGGCCTTCATGTTCGTGGCACCGACCCTCTGGAATTCTCTACTCCATTGGATTAGAGAGTGTGCGACAGTGGGGGGTTTTAAACAAGCATTAAAATCCTTTCTGTGGACTAGGGCTTTTGGGAAGATGCTGACCTGGTTTGATTTTATTGTTTCATCATGTTGTAGATATGATTTATTTTATCGGTTTTATTGTAATGTTTTATCTTGATGTGATTTTACAATTTGTTCTGCTACTTGATTTTTGAAAGGCGATTAAAAATAAAGATTATTATTATTATTATAGTATATATTTTTTGGTTGATGTTCAGGAGTGAGATGGGCCTATATTAGCTGCAGAACTCTGGGTTTTTCCTTTCTTTGGGGATAACCAATATTTGGGCATACTGCCAGCTCTGGGGTGTTCCCTCTCCCTCCTGTACTCCCTGGCAGACTGTCCCCAGCAGGGGAGCTAGCTCTGTTTCCAGAGCTTTGTACATCTCTGTCACCAGCCCATCAGACCCTGGAGCCTTCCCTGTTTTTAAATCCCTGATACTTGCATGGACATCCTCCTCCGTTATGGGAGCATCCAGCTTGTCCATGTCCTCTTGGGAGAGTTCAGGAAGTATGACCCGTTGAAAAAAACACTTAGAGCTTCTCTTGATGGTCCCCAACCTGTTCTTGGCTATATAGTTGTTCATAAAATTGCTGGAATTGCTGCTATCTCCACTGCGCCAGCCACGAATGACCGTGACCTAAGCTGCCAGGCCAGAAGTCTACCTGCTCTGTTACCTGCCTCATAAAACCTCTAACGGGAGTATCTTAACTGTCCTTCGCTGTTCTCGTCTAGGATTCTGTTAAGTTTCCTCCTGGTTTCTTCCAACTTTTCTTTGATCCACTCATTCAGAACAATTTTATGTTCTGCTTCTAGGTCAAAGAGACTGTTTTCCAGCTCCAATATTTCTTTTTGTTGAGCCCTTTTGAGGTTAGAGGCATATCCAATAGTGGTACCAGTGATCACGGTCTTTAGGCCATCCCACCAGACTGCTGCTGTGGAGTCTTGTCTGGGGTTGTCAGCCCCATATTGCCATATGGTATCCTTAATTAACTCTTCATAATCCTCCCTGTTGAGAAGGGAGGCCTTTAATCTCCAGGTGGAGTTTCTGACCTTGGGGTGTGGCCACGGACACATGGACACCGTCCCATGATCTGAGATGGTCCTGGGGTGGATTGTGGACTCCTCCACCTTGTAAAGCCAGTCAGCCGACAGCCATAACATGTCCAGCCTGGAATAGGCTTGGTGAGGTGCAGACCAACAGGTGCAGTCACGCATTTTTGGGTGTACATGCTGCCAAACCTCAATGAGCCCTAAGTCCTTACCCAACCAACCCAATGTCTGGGTGGCTCGTGGGGGGGCCTGAAGAAGTACCTGACCTGTCAAGTGTGGGGTTAAGGATGGTATTGAAGTCCCTTTCCACTATGAACAGCTCCTCTGGTGGGGGGGAGGGCCGCCCTCAGGATTATCTCTCTAAGGAAATCACTGTTCTCTTGCATCCTGATTGGGTGCATTTATGTTGAGAATTGTGCACAGTGATTCTCTATAGAGTCCCCTAAGTATCACAAATCTCCCATCCAGGTCTTTCTGGGTGTCAGTTAGCTGAAAAGGGCAATTCTTATGAATTAGAGTCTCTCTCCCCCCCACCTGTGAATGAGCCTTGTATGAGGCATAGTATGCCTAACCCACCCAAGCCCGCTTGAGCTTTGCGCTTTCCTTTTTATCTAGATGAGTCTCCTGTAGGAGTGCAACCTCTATTTTGGCCTTGTGCAGTTCATTTTAAATCCTTTTTCTTTTAATTGGACTTCCCAACCCCCTAACATTGTACGATGCTATGGCTCCTTCAGCCATGGTTCCAATGCCTCCCATCCCCCTCTTGAGAAGTTAAGTAGCATGATCTCTTCCATCCCAACAGCAAACAGGAAACAAGTAACATCAGAATGTAAAACACTGTAAAACCCAGTTTGGTAACTTCTAAGGTAAAAAAAAGGAAACATCCAGTTGATCTACTGGATGGCACTGGACCAACTGGATGGGACACCCTGTGTTAGGAGCCCTGCACTAGACTTGTGCTTTTGGGCAACAAGGCTTATCCCATCTGCTATCGTGTAACCCACTGTACAAAATGCCTCTTAATTACCAGCAAATCAGTGTGGCCTGTCTTAGGACACACTTAAGCTTAAGTTAGCTCCCCAGTAGTATCTGTACCTTCCCCCAGGAAATGTTATTAGAACAGGGAGAAGCCCGAAACCCAATGGCGGGCATTATTTTTAAACCCCCTGTAGATCGG
The DNA here is from genome assembly GCA_016271365.2 of Neoceratodus forsteri. Taxonomy (NCBI): domain Eukaryota; kingdom Metazoa; phylum Chordata; order Ceratodontiformes; family Ceratodontidae; genus Neoceratodus; species Neoceratodus forsteri. The sequence goes on from CM057457.1 coordinate 340,933,030, forward strand.
GTCCCTGATCCATACTGGGTACACCCTCCCCGATATCTGTGAAGAAATCCCTAGGTCCCCCTTATCTCTCCACCCCTGCCCATTCACTAGGAATGATCACCCAGCAGGCTCCTCTCAGTAGGCCTCTCCTGGCCCCTTTCTTTAAGAATTATTAGGAAGGCCTCCGTAAGGCCCTTACCTTAGGTTGCAGGCTCCCTGGACCGGCCTGAAGTCAGCATTGAGTTCAGATGAGCTCTAGGAGTTCTGGATCCGCCGACAGAGAGGGGAGAAAATCTTCCAGAATGAACTTTCCCAAGAAGTGTTCCATTTGTCACTGGCCTGTGCTTCTTCAAACATCTCTGCCGGGGGGGGCGCCAATCCATGTACCTGGGTCAGGTGAAACCTGCAAGGAGGAAAGCAGGAAGAAAACAGATAAAATGTATGTGTCAGGGAGGAGAAGGGGAGAAAACAGTTACATAATCAGCCCACCCCTAGTATCCCAACCGCCCCTTACTGTTACTGTATAAACCTCCTCCCAGAAACCCCTGCCCCCCTTACCCCTTGTAGTGCACTTATCGTAAGTCATGAAATTAATGTATAAAAAGTCCAGCAGCCTAACAGATTGGCTGCAATGAGGCATAACAGGGGAGTCCCATCTAGGCCCGTGAGGGACCTACTAATGTCTCGGATCTCGGCCATGTGGAATGCCCCACAACAAGCAAGGTTGAAACTTCTAACAGCCAGAGATAGCAAACTGTTCAGTGTTGGGGTTCTTCATCTGACTCCTGGGGATCTGCCACTGGTGGATCTATGAGGGCCCTTGGCCCTGAGCATCCCGAGGGCCTGCAGAGGATGAACAGCTACGTTTCCTCGAGCCCGGTGCCCTGGACCAAGAGTCTCTGGACTCGGGCATTCCCGATCTAATGCTGTAGGTCTGGACATCAGTTCCTGGGGGGCTCCCAGCTTCAAGAGTGTAGGTATAGCTTCCCCCAGTGAGCAGAAGAATTATGGACCCTCATGAAGGAAGATCTTTAGTTGGGTGGGTGCAATCAGGTGCATATAAATATTTTTGTGGCCAAGCATTTCTTTATCTCCTGGAGCACCCGTCTTTTCTGCTGGGTGATCAGGGTGTAGTCATTGTCAAAGTATAGGCACTTGTCCCCAAACACAATTTCCTTTTTAGCCCAGGCAGCCTGCATAACTCTGTTTTTAATCCTGTAGTCTAGGAATTTTAAGCACAGTGGACCGGAGAGTAGCATTTAGCCCCGTGAGCTTCTTGGCCAGAGCCCTGTGTGCTCAAATGATGTTCAAAGGGAGGTCTGCTGGCAGGTCTAACAGTTCCTTTAGGAATCAATTGAGGAACTCCTCCATCTTACCCTGCTCTGTGTCTTCAGGGATGCCATAAATTGTAAGATTGTCTCTTCGGAAGAGAAGCTGTAGTTCATCAAGCTTCTCCACGAGTACTTTCTCCCATCATAGGCAGTGTCGCAGCACATCCTCGTGGCGATCAACCATACTGTCAGTTTCATTCAGGCTCGCTTCGAGGTCCACTGTGTGCTTTTCAACCTCAGTGATTTTCTTCATTTTCTGCTACTGAATGCTCCATTTTGCCCAGAGTTTCATTTATTTTTCCTAGCTCGAGGAAAAGCCTCAGGGAGGTTATGGTGAATTCTTCCTCTGGAGGCTCCTCGGCGCTTACAGGTGATGGTGGTGCAGTGGCAGCGGCCCTGCTTTTGTTCTGGACCTTAGGGTCATGCGGGTCTACCATTGTGGTCAGTTTAAGGAATTCCATTCGCTTATCCTTCTCCCTCAATTTTGGAGGCATCGCAAAGCAGGTAATCTATACTACCTTCCTGATGGTTATAGTGGAGACTTGGGTGGTGGGAGAAGTTAAAACAATGTTTTTATGGTTCCTGGGAGTTGGAGCTTCAACCTGGATGTCCTCTGACTGGGATTTAACCAGGATGATTGTTGTTTGTGCCCCTGTCAGCACAAGTATTTTAGGAAAACAAATCACTGTCCTCCTGACTGCAATTTAACCAGAGTGATTGTTGTGTTCTCGTTGGCACCCCTGCCTTAGGAAAAAAAATCATTGTCCTCCTGGGTGTGATTTAACCAGAGTGATTGTTGTGTCCCTGTCGGCTCACCTGCTTTAGAAAAAAAATTCACTGTCCTCCTGACTGCGATTTAACCAGAGTGATTTTTGTTTGTGTCCCTGTTTGTACATGTGTATAGGGGAAAAAAATCACTGTCCTGCTGACTGCGATTTAATCCAAGTGATTGTTGTCTCCCTGTTGGCACACCTGCCTTAGGAAAAAAATCACTGTCCTCCTGAGTACAGTTTAACCAGAGTGATTGTTGTGTCCCTGTTTGCACATGTGTATAGGGGAAAAAAACACTGTCCTACTGAGTGCAGTTTAACCAGAGTGATTGTTGTGTCCCTTTTTGCACATGTGTATAGGGGGAAAAAACCACTGTCCTCCTGAGTGCGATTTAACCAGAGCGATTGTTGTGTCCCTGTTGGCACACCTGCCTTAGGAAAAAAAATCACTTTCCCCTGAGTACAGTTTAACCAGAGTGATTGTTGTGTCCCTTTTTGCACATGTGTATAGGGGGAAAAAACCACTGTCCTCCTGAGTACGATTTAACCAGAGCGATTGTTGTGTCCCTGTTGGCACACCTGCCTTAGGAAAAAAATTACTGTCCTCCTGAGTACAATTTAATCAGAGTGATTACTGTGTCCCTGTTGGCACACCTGCCTTAGGACAAAAAATCACTGTTCTCCTCAGTGCAATTTAACCAGAGTGATTGTTGTTTGCGTCCCTGTCGGCACACCTGTTCTAGGGAAAAAAAATCACTGTCCTCCTGACGGTTCCATGTCATAATGGCGATCATGGAATAGTGAGCACCATTACAGTGAGTGTACATCACCAAAAGGAATATTGGCAATGCACACTAGCAGTGTGAACAAAATGGCAGCCCGAGACCTATGGGTCTTATTTTTAATGTGGGGCTGTGCCTCTCACACCCCCCACTTGAGGATTCTCAACTCCGGGGGAGGGTGAAAAACTTAACAAAATCAATGCCACCTGGCAGCAGAAAAAAAAACGCATGGCGATGGACCCAAACCCTGTACCCTGCGACTCCCTGCTGACCACCCTCCCTACCACAGCAGCAGACCATCTCGGCAGCTGCCCACCACACTCCCTCCCACATATGAGGTGAGACATGTCAAGCAACACAATGACACTGGTTATAAAGAGGATGTGCATGTCACAGGGCCTGTTTCTATTGAGGAGGACAGACCTGCAGAGGATAATGAGAATACCAGCTTTTTTGCTGCAGATGATGTTGATAATGATGATGATGTGTCAGACTCAGATTCCTTAGGGGGGCCTGAAAAAAAAGGTCATAGCAGGGTGTTAAAGATGCAGAAGGTGTGTTTCCTGTTGCCTTCTCTGCTTCAGCCACCAAGGAACCCCCAGCACTGTTTCTCCCGTTCATCAATTTCTTCAGTCATCCCAAAACATTACGAAGACCAACCCTTCTCCTTTGCTATCGCAGTCATCTGTCGCAAGTAAAAACAAGGCCAAATAAGTCCCTTGTGTGAAGTTTTATGTACTGGACCCATCTGATGAGACAGTGGCACTGCCAACTGTGCCACACAAGAGCAAGTAGGGGTAAGAATGGTAGTCACCTCAGCATGGGTGGGCAACATATACACATTAAAACAGGCACCCTTTATGGTGGCATCAACATCAGAAGGCAGCCAGCGCCGGTGGTACCGGTCCCTCAAAATCATCAGGCAATGTAAGCCAAATAAACATGGCAGTACATAAGGGAGATGGAAGTGCAGGTGAGGAGGAGGACATCTATGTGATGTTAGAGGATGTGGATGATTCTGGAAGTGGGCCAAGTAGTGGTCCTAGCAGCAGGACTACCACCCAGAATCCAGGTATGATAGGTACCCCAGTACTGAAAAACAAAAAAGGCACTGAGGTCGGTCATGCAGTGCTTCAGAGCAACATTGGCAATCCCCTGTCGAATAGCACCCCAATAATACCACCATTCCAAGCCAAGCTGTTTAGCACACCAGGTTCATTGCCAGTATCCAGAAAAGTTCAGCCTACGCTGCATTTAATTTTGGAGCGTCAAACTAAATTACCACCTAATCATGCTACAGCACTGGAGCTGAATGCAGCAGCTGCAGAAATGCTCGTTCTGGATTTGTTGTCATTCTCCTTTGTAGAGAATGTTGGGTTTAGGCTGTTCATGGCCCGTGCCTTGCCAAAATGGCATATACTATTACGCATGTACTTTTCCAAGCATGCCATCCCAGAACCATACAGTTATGTCTCTGACATGGTACATCATGCCCTGCAGCATTCCTCAGCAGAGTATGTACATCTGAGCATGGACATGTGGACCAGTGGGAAGACAGCTGGTAGCTCTTAATTGTGCATTACAGCACATTGGGCACAGATACCTGGAGTAGCATCTGGTTGGGGTGAGGCAATAATTGCTCTAAGATAAACTGTGGAGGTAGCAACATGCCTGGTGTTTGGCAGCATGCGACTCTGACCATGAATAGTATCCCAGGGTCACACACAGAGAAACGGTGCTTGATGTGTTACTCACAGAGGTTGATGAGTGGCTCCACCCCTATGCACTGAAAGCTGGATTCATTGCCAGTGACAATGGATCAATGTGCGGAAATGTATCAGTGATGGTGGAATTTTCAGGGTGCCATGCTTGGCACACTGTCTTAACCTTGTTGTGCAGACTTTCATCAACCATTCACATATCAAAGAAATCTTTACTGTGGCCCGATGCATCTGCGCCCACATTGCACGTACAGCAAAAGCGCGTGACCATCTACATGTTTTGCGGGTACAGAGCAATCTGCCTCATTATTGTCTCAAACTTGATGTTGTCACCAGATGGAACTCTACCATGTACATGGTGGAGCATCTATATGAGCAGTACAAGGTAATATCAGAGTATCTGCTACTCCATGCAAATCATGACAGCAGTGGGGCATCCATGTGTTTCACAGCCGAGCAGTGGCACCAAATGGATGGGCTAATCTCAGTTCTAAGGCCTTTCAAGCATGCAACACAGGCAGTGAGTGCGGACACTGCATGCATCATTGAGTCCATCACTCTGCTACGTGTGCGGAGGCAGACACTGCTGAACATGGAACAACAGCTGGAGGCAGGCGGTGACAGAGCAAGTTGCTCATTGATGGAACACATGCTATCCACATTAGACTCCAACACCACATAAGCTATATTCTGCAGTCTGAGTAGTTCAGAATTGCCACAATACTCGACCCATGTCATAAACATGGGTTCACAGCCATAATACAAGATGGGCATCAGGAGGTGGAGCATAAAAGGAGGGTAAAAGAGGAGGAGGAGGTAGCTCTCTACATAAGGAAGGGATCAAAACAATGGAACTAAAGGGTAAACAGGGAGGAGAGGAAGCACTGTGGGTCACCTTGGAGACAGGAAATGGCACCACAATCTGCACAGGGGTTATATACAGACCCCCATCTCAGGGGGAGGACATGGACAAGGAAATCATAGGCGGCATCCTTAGAATGGCAGATAAAGGGGAGATATTGTTGATGGAGGACCTGAAAATGTCAGATGTTAACTGGAGCACGTTAGCTGCAGCCACATCCAAGAGCAGAGTCATTCTTGATGCCCTACAGGGGGCATGCCTCATGCAACTAGTGTTGGAACCCACTTGGGAGGTAGCAGTCTTAGATCTGGTACTATCAAATGGGGACGGTGAGAGGATCTTGGATTTAGAAGTGGGTAGCCATCTGGGAACAAGTGATCACCAGACAGTGTGGTTCACAATAAACACAGCCATAGAGTCAAGCCATATAAAAGCAAGGGTACTGGACTTTCAGAGGGCTGACTTTGGCAGAATGGGAGCGTGCCTAATGAATGCACTAGCAAAAGAACAGGAAGGAGGGTGGAGGAACAATGGGGAAACATCAAAACTGCCATTACAGAGGTAACAAGCCTTTGTGTGAAGCAAATAAGCAAAACAAAATGAAGGAAAAAAACACTATGGTTCTCAAAAGAGGTGGCAGGGAAGGTTAGGGAGAAAAAGATAGCATTCAGCAAGTATAAGGAATCACAGAAGGAGCAGGAAAGAAAACTCTGTCAGTTAAAGCAGAAGGAAGTGGGGAAGGCAGTTAGAATAACAAAGGCCCAAACCAAGGAAAAGATAGCCAACTCAGTTAAGAAGGGGGATAATACCTTTTATAGGTACATTAGTGAGCAAAGAAAGAACAAGGGATGGATAGTGAGGCTTAATAAAGGGGAGAGGGTGGGCAGAGGTGACAGTGAAAAGGCAGAGATGCTGAACGAATACTTTTGTTCAGTAGTCACAAAAGAAGAGGAGGCAGACATACAGTACCTAAACCAAACAATAGAAGCACTCTGGATAGGGGAGTCGATACCAGTCCATTCAAAGAAGAAAGGGTCCTGAAAGAACTCCTAAAACTTAAGTTCGGGCCTGATGGGACTCACCACACAATTCTGAAAGAACTAAGGGGAAAACTAGTGACACCACTGACTACCCTTTTTAACAAATCATGGGAGGACAGTGTGATACCTAAGGACTGGAGGAAGATGGATGTGATTCCCCTTCACAAATAGTGGGAGCAAGGCAGAGGCAGGAAACTACAGACCTGTTAGTTTGACCTCAGTGGTAGGGAAAATGATGGAATCATTTCTGAAAGAAAGAATTGTTGAGTACCTAGAGGCCAGTGGGGCACAGGTGCCCAGGCAGCATGGATTCACAGCTGGAAGGTCATGTCAGATGAATCTAAAAGATTTCTTTGACTGGGTGACCAAAGTAGTAGAGAAGGGAGGGGCTGTGGACATGGCTTACCTAGACTTTAGCAAGGCATTTGACACAGTCCCACAAAAAAGATTATTAAACAAGTTATCCAGCCTGGAAGTGGGTCCCAGGGTGGTAGCCTGGGTAAAACATTGGCTGGACAACAGGACGCAGAGGGTAATAGTAAATGGAGTCCACTCCGAAGAAAGGGGGGTTACTAGCGGGGTAACACAGGGTTCAGTATTGGGACCGGTCCTCTTTAATGTCTTTATAAGTGACATTGCAGAGGGACTAGAAGGAAAAGTATGCTTCTTTATATATGACACAAAGATCTGCAAAAGGGTTGATACATAAGGGAGGGGGTGAGAAGGGATTTGGCAAGGCTGGAGGAATGGTCAAAGGTATAGCAGCTTACAGTCAATGCAGAGAAGTGCAAAGTAATGCACCTGGGAAACAAAAACCCAGTGGAAGAGTACACAATGGGGGGAGGTACAAACAACAACACAAATGGAAAGGGACCTGGGGGTAGTCATATCAGATGACCTAAAGGTAGGCAGGCAATGTGAGAAGGCAGTAAGGAGGGCTGGGGGATACTGGGATGCATAGGGAGAGGCATCACCAGTAGAAAACAGGAAGTTGTTATCCCTCTGTACAGACAGTTGGTGAGAACCCACCTGGAGCAATGCATGCAGTTCTGGAGACCCCATCTCCGCAAGGACATAGACAGGATGGAGGCAGTCCGAGGAGGGCAACTAAATGGTGCAGGGTCTGCAACGACAAACCATATGAAGAGAGACTAAAGCAGCTTAATATGTATACCCTTGAGGAAAGGGGGACATGATAGAAACTTTCAAGTACCTCAAGGGAATCAACAAAATCCAAGAGGGTAGCATCTTTCAGAAAAAGAGATGTGCAAGAACAAGGAGGCACAGTTTGAAGATGGGGGGAGCAGCTCAGGGGCAATGTGAGGAAGTATTTTTCACAGAAAGGGTGGTGGATGCATGGAACAGACTTCCTGAGGAAGTCGTGGGGTCAAAAACAGTGGGAAAATTCAAGATTGCATGGGAAAGACATAAGGCAATTATAGTGGGGGAAGAGGAAGTTGACTGTTGGTTAACTAGGATCTACAACATATCCAATAGGTCGGGAAATCAGCAGACTGGGTGGGCCAAGTGGTTCTTATTTGCTGTCAAAGTCTATGTTTCTATGTTTCTATGATAGACTGACAGAAATTCTCACTCAGAGGGTAAGTGGTGCACAGTTGCAACTATGGGCACAGGGGGGAAAACCCACATGAGGGTACTGCACATCGAGCCGGTGTTCCTGCCACCTACTCACCCTCATCATCACAGGGGTGTAAAACCTCACCAAAACTATGCCACTTAAAGGAACCTATGCTGAATCCATTTTGGGCTGCCCTGAGTCAGGTGGGAGTCACAGACATGGAGGAAACTGAGGAGGAGGAGGATGATCATGCTGCATGTTTTCGAGTAGTAAAATGCATGGTAGATGCATATTTGGCAGATATAAAGAACCTCACCATTGCAGATGGCTCACTGTATACTGGTGCACTAAGGTCAATGACTGGCCAGCACTAACAGCGGCTGCCCTGAAATATCTGAGCTGCCATCCTCGAGTGTCAGCACTGAGCAGGTGTTCAGTTCAGTGGGTGCCATTGTGCGTGACAGGTGCACCAATCTCTCCCCTAAAAATGGTGGCATGCTGATATTCATTAAAATGAATCAGGCTCACATTTCAATGAGAAGAGTAATGTCCCTTGCCACACCCCCGCTTGACAGTGATGATGTGGAAAGTGCCTTTGGCAGACCAGGATGTACCTCATTATTGTCTCACAACACTGAAGTAGATGAAGAAGTAACGGAGAGGAGTTCCCCTATGGTGACAATTCCAGTCTTGAAGATTGTGAGAGATGCTTCACGGATGACATGGAAGAAGAATAACAAACTCTCTAATTTATTTTCTCCTGCTCCCTCCCCACACGTCCCAAATGTAATCCTGTATGTCAAATTAATAACAATTATAGTGTTTGCATTCATTGCACTGATATAAATCCACAACTATTAATTAGTGCTGCTTTTTAATTGTGTCAAATGGAGCACCTGTAAACAATGCACTATGGCATTTGCAATGACCACCCACTATAGCCAGTAAGACACACTGCAGCTGTGCAGCAGTGACTTCAGCATCTCAGCCTTCTCCTTCTCCTCCTCCTATCATCTCATGGGTGTAGTTGCCTTGGATCTTACAACACAGGCAGAAACGGCATGGGACAGCACTTCGACCACCACAGTGGTAGCTACTAGCATAGCAATTCATCGGATAATGAATTTAAAATAAAAGAAAGGCACAGGCTGCCAGCTCCCCCAAATATGATAAACAGAACTGCCTCCACCAACTCCCCTGTACTCCCTGGACTGCTTCAGCTGTGTACTCCTCTTCACAGCAAGTATGAAACAGCATTGGCTGCCACTTCCACCACTGTAATAATGATGCAACAGGCTGCACACACTACCAGCAATGTGATAAACATAACCACTTCCTCTACCTCCTCTGTACTCCTCTTATCTTATTCACCTTGATCCTCCTCACCAGAATTATCATACAGCATGCCACAACATTCGAACTGTTAGCCCAAGGAAGTGATGGTCCTACACTCTATGTCACAACACTGACTGAAGTAGACAAGAATTCAAAACGCGGAACCACACTACAGCAAGGACTTTCTTCATCAGTTGTGATGTCAAGACACCTGCACTGTTCTTCAGAAAATGCAGCCCTTCTATCAGCTAACAAGAATCAGAAAATCAGTCCATGAGACTCATTGTGGCATTAAAATGCAGGTTTCGCTGGTTCCAATAAAGACGGACACCAAAACATACACCATTGCACAGCCAGCAGTAGTACTCTGATGGTAATTATCTTTATGATGTAATGTTTTTCCTTTCCTTTCCTTTCCTTTCTGTTCTCTCCTTTTTTCTCTGTTCTCAGATGTTTGAACACGTGATGGCATATGTTGCTTGTGTATAATTACTATAATGTGGACTCCTCCAGACCCAATAAGGCATGTACATCACAGTACAGACATTATTTCCCACAATGGTAAAAAGATTTCTGTATGTTCCTTCACAAAAATCTTTGCTTGTCTTCACAGGTGCTATCTGGACTGTAATTGAAATTAAATGGTGTATGAAGAGATCTTGCAGGCAAGCAAGCCATCTCCGTCTTCTCAGTTTTCCTAAAGAGGTGTGAACGGGACTTGGCCATATTTCATGAGGAATCTCCCCTTCCAAAGTTCTACAACTGTATGAAGGAAGAGAAAATGGCTATTAAGGTGCTGCAACAGAACCAGACATCACCATCTGGCCAGCTGACAAGGGAGGGCATGGTGGTGATGGACCAAGTTAAATATAATGCAGCAGTGTTAGAGCATTTAGATAACTTGTCTTTTTGTCAGAAGTTAAATTATGACCCAACCCCTAAGAATAGACAGAAAATAGCTATGACTATACATCAGGCAGTTGTAGAGGGATTGAGTTCTCAATGCCAGTAACCACCACATGGTGTGGTTCAGCATGGAGACATGGACTCAATCAAGCCATACAAGGGCAAGAGTATTAGATTTCAGGAGGGCAGATTTCACTGAAATGAGTAGATGTATACAAGCAGTCCTGGGGGAAGGGAGATATAGTAGAGGGGGAAGAAGAACAATGGGAGAAACTGAAAGGCGCCATAGTGGATATAACAAACCAATGTGTTAGGATAGTGACCAAAGGGAAAAGAAGAGGTGAGGGACAAAGTCAGGGCTAAAAGGCTGAGTTTCAGGAAATATAAGGGGAGCCAAAGGGAGGAGAACAGGGAGGTGTACCTTGAATGTCTAAGGGAAGCAGGAAGGCTGTTAGGAGGGTGAAGGTGCAGACAGAAGAAGCGTTTGCACAGTCTGTAAACAAAGGGGATAAGGCATTTTATAGTTATATCAGTGAAATAAGAAAAACTGGGGGAGGATTGTGAGACTCAAAAGGGAGAAGGGAGAGTGTAAGGAGGGGGATCTGGACAAGGCAGAAATACTGAACAAATACTTCTGCTCAGTATTCACTAAGGAAAGGGTGTGTCAAGGACCACAGTTGGGTTGCAGAGGTGAACACCAGTCCATTCACAGTGGAGAGAGTTCTGGAAGAACTCACAAAGCTGAAGGTGAGAAAGGCCATGAGGCCAGATGGCATCCACCCGAGGATATTAAAGGAGCTGCGAAGTGAACTAACAGCGCCTCTGGTGGCCCTGTTCACATAGTCACTCAACATAGGTGTCATTCCAGAGGACTGTATGAGGCCAAAAGCGGCAGTAGGGTGGAGGTGGGGAACTACAGGCCAGTCAGCCTCACCTCAGTGGTGGGAAAGCTCATGGAGACACTGCTGAAAGAAAGGATAGTGGCATATTTGGAATCCAGTGGTGCTCAGGATCTGAGGCAACATGGATTCGCAGTAGGAAGCTGATGTCAAAAGAATCTAATAGTTTTTTGATTGGGTGACTAGGGAACTCAATCAGGGAGGGGCAGTAGATGTCGCCTACCTGGATTTCAGCAATGCCTTCAACACCGTCCCACATAGAACACTGATTAACAAGATGGGTAGTCTGGGCATGGGAGACAAGGTGGTGAACTAGGTTATGAACTGGTTAACAGAAAGGAGACAGAGGGTGGTGGTAAATGGAGCACAATCTGGGGAGGGGGGTGACCAGTGGGGTACCACAGGGATCAGTACTAGGACCAGTCCTCTTTAATGTCTTTGTTAGAGACATTGCAGAGGGGCTGGAAAGAAAGGTCTGCCTGTTTGCAGATGACACCAAGATCTGCACAGGGTGGATACTCCAGAAGGGGTGTAGAAAATAAAGAGGGACCTGGAGCAGCTTGAAAGATGGATGGAGATGTGGCAACTGAGGTTCAATGTAAAGAAGTGCAAAATAATGTACCTGGGCAGAGGGACCCCTGGCGAGAGCTACAGGTTGGGAAGGAGGAGCTGACTGTCACCAAAGAGGAAAGGGATCTAGGGGTTATCATCTTTGATGATCTTAACATATCAAAGCAGTGTACAAAGGTGGCAGGGAGGGCCAGTGGCATGCTGGGGTGCATAGACAGGGGTATCACTAGCAGGACGTGGGAGGTGGTGATGCCATTGTTTAAAACATTGGTAAGGCCTCACATGGAGTACTGCATGCAGTTATGGAGGCCACGCCTGCACAAGGACAAAGATAAGGTGGAGACTATCCAGAGAAGGGCAACAAAGATGGTGCAGAGCTTACACTACAAAACATATGAAGAGAGACTAAGGGACCTCAATATGTACTCACTGGAGGAGAGGAGAGGAGACAGTGGGGAGACATGAGTGAAACTTTCAAGTACCTCAAGGGCATAAACAAGGTGCAGGCGGGGGGCGTTTTTACAATGTAGAAAAAGTACTAGAACAAGGGGGCACAATATGAAATTGGAAAGGGGTAGATTAAGAGGTAATATGAGGAAGTTTTTCTACACAGAAAGGGTAGTCGACACATGGAATAGTCTGCCACAAGAGGTAGTGGGGGCAAGCATAGTGGAGGGATTTAAGCATGCTTGGGATAGGCACAAGGGAAGCCCGAGAGGGGAGGGAGTGATGAAAAGCCATTGATCACGTAAGGGTCAGTGGCCACATACAATGTATAGGGCCACGGGCAGACTGGATGGGCCTAGCAGCCCTTATCTGCCGACAGTTTCTATGTTTTCATGTTTCTCACATGGTTCGATGCTGGTTCCAAACAGTTACTTGCCAATGCTCAGAAACGAGGGTTTGTGCACAGCTGAGGGTGACTAGCCCTACACTGAAACATCTCTAAAAGTTCTGCGCTGCAGTACCACAAAAGCAAGTGACAAAAAAGAATTTAAAGAGCTAGTGTACTGCTTGGGATTAATAGTAATTTTCAGATGCAGTCAGCTATCTCTTCTTGTATCTAAAGTATTTTTTTCTTTTCTTTTGTTAATTAGAAGATTTTCCACCTGCCAGTACTGGGGTGATGTGTGGAGCAGCACTCTGTCTGGAGGAGGAAAAGTCAGTTCTTTTCCTCCCACTACATCATCAGAAATGAAACCAAACACATTGAGGCACCACAATCCTTGCAGCCTGAGTAGTGACTCTTACAAGCTACCAATAAAAATACTGGAAATTGTGACATCACTACTAACCAGGGAGAGCCAGTCCCTGCTGCTTCATGTGAAAGTGAAACCTGGCAGTGAGAAATGGTTCCCATTGGTTACTAATGATGTCCTAGTCAGTGTGGTCTCAGTGTTGATGTAGTGGGAGAAACAGAACTGATTTTTTTCCTCCAGACATAGTGCTGCTCCACACATCACCACAGTACTACCAGGTGGAAAATCGTCTAATTAGCAAACAGAAAAGAATAAATACTTGAGTTATAAGAAGTGATAGCTGACTACATCTGAAAGCAGGCAGTTTCCAAGCAGTGCACTAGCCCTTTAAATCAACGTTTGTTGAATTTATTTTCCAATACATGGTGCAAGACCCTAGCGCCTCATCTTAGTGCGCTCAAGGGGGCAGTAGCTAACATCCAGGCTTTCATCAATCATTTAAATACTATCACAAAGATATGACATCATCAAACAGGCGCATTTCAGTGGAACAATTACTTAGCTAATCACTTTATATTTCAGTCAGTGTTGTTATCATAAGAAGTTTAACTAAAATGCCACTACATTAATTTCTGTCATCTCTGTAGTACAGCTCATTTAGCATTTTATGATATGCAGAAAGAATCACAATTAAAAATTAGAATTACAATAGAACAATAGAAACACTCTAGATAAGGGGGTTGATACCAGCCCATTCACAGAAGAAAGGGTTCTGAAAGAACTCTTAAAACTGAAGGTGGACAAAGCAATGGGGCCTGATGGGATTCATCCAAGAATTCTAAAAGAACTAAGGGTAGAACTAGTGACACCACTGTCTACCCTCTTTAACAAATCATGGGAGGATGGGGTGGTACTTGAGGACTGCAGGAGGGCAGATGTTATTCCACTTCACAAAAGTGGGAGCAGGGCAGAAGCAGGAAACTACGGACCTGTTAGTTTAAAGGGTACCTAAACAAGCCATTTTTTAAAACTGCAAACTCCAAAATCTGGCATCACAGTGAGGTAAAGTAAAGGCTGCTGTTTACATTTATGATAAAACTGCATTTATGTAAATAACATAAATGCAGTTTCATAGCTTTTGAAAAATGTAAACATCAGTCTTTCACTTTCAAAAACCAGCCTTGGTTTCTCCCTAAGATGTCTGCCAAGTTTGTTAAGTGATGAGTCATGATGACATCATCAGAGTCAGAGACAGAGACCCCATATATATTCCTATATAGAGCTAACGAGTTCTTCTTTCCCTCTTTGTTTTGAATTGTTGCACCAGAATGATCAACACCATGTATTAACTCATGGATTATTTTAATCAGTAAACATGTTAGGCTATGATTTTGTTCATTTTGTTTACTTTAACTTGTGGAAAATGTTTTGCAATCCAGCTGACTTTTTCTTTGGAAAAGTGCAGTATAGTACAACACTTTAAATACCTGATAATCTAGTGGTTATGTGATGCACTGAATTTTGGTTTTTGTTAACCAGGAAAGGCGCACTAAGCCGAAAGGTTGTTTACTGGTGTGGCCTGAGAGCACAAGGAAGTTTGATGACTTGCTCAGGGTCACAGCAAACTACCAGTCTGGTTCAGTTCCAAAGCTCATGCTCTCTTGTTAATCTACTAATAAGGCTTTCTTTTTCCATGTGAACCTCCTGCACCTAGCCTGAATTCTGTTGAACACCCCACTTCCATACCTTGTCTGTAGTACTGCATGGAGCCACATATGAGCTTGCGGTCTCACGAAGAGAATTATCACATCTCAGATTGCAATCTTGTATCTCAGAGAGTTGTGCACACCTATACCGATACGCATCGTCAGCTGGCACTGTTAAAAAATGCCTCCCAAATCACTCTCCAGTCCACTTCTGCTCCTAAAGTAAACATTGAGTGGATCACCACCCTTCTGCACAGTGAAGGTAGTATGTACAGTTCCCCTGTTGTTTTTTTCCCTCCACCTCATTTACTTCCAACTAGGTCTTTCTGGAGGGCCAAGCAATAAGCATCATGACCCCTCAGAAAAACTGCTGTTCATGCCCTCATAAAGGCTGCACTTACAATGAATAACAATATTATTAGCAGGAGAGGCATACTAATATCATGAGCAAATCCACCCAACTTCCAGTGTCAGTCTACTCCTTTACCTGTGATCTGCAGAACCCCACGGGACAGTTCCCAGCCATTCTTTTCCAGTACTTTTCTGTGCTCTACTGTACAGTTTGAGTAGGCTCGCTACCACCCTTCCAAATCTTGAATGAGCTATACACAACTCCTTCAATACTGTCCTAACAAACATCAACACCCCCCCAACCCGATGGTAATCTCCCCACACTGAATTAAAGTAACAGTTTAGGTGCAGCCCTTCCACTTTGAGTATTTGTCATTGCTGTCTACTCTCAACCACAGTCAGGTAGTGATCACAATGCTGGCAGCCCCACATTTCAGATCTCCCAGTGATCTGCTCAAGCGTCCTCCTTCCTGCCTTTAACTAACCTGAATATAGCTGTATCCTGCATAGAATGACCTCTTCAGTCCCTCTCTGGCATTCATTCTTCTCATCTGCTCCCCACACCAAAAACTAATGAGTTCACTACCCTTCCGCATCATGACTGTGGTTAGTACAGTCTCCCATGCTGTCTTTACATATTAATAATAAACATGATCTTCTGGTAAGCCAGGCTGATAGCAGCATGGCACAAGTGAAACAGTAGGCTTTCCTACTTATATCAGATCTAAGCCACCTATGAATAGGCACTATTTAATGACGTGCATCATGATGTGCACACCCATCGTTTAATAGTGCCTAATCAAAGGTAGCCTAGATCTTTTAAGGATAGGAAAGCCAATCATTCCCTTTGTTCCCTGCTGGTATGAGCCTGACTTACTGGAAAGATATGCTTATATTTGATATGTCAAAATAAAACAGGGACTGTACTACTTGCATTCATGATGCAGAAGGGTGATGAGCTCACCAGTTTTCAGTGTGAGGAGGAATAGTGAAGAATGAATACCGGAGGGGGGACTGAGAAGGCCACTCTTGCAAGGTACTGCTATATTCAGGGAAGGGGTGACAGAAGGAGAGAAATATGAACAAATTACTGTGCGAAATAAGATGTGGGGCTGCCAGCACCTTGATCACTACCTGACCCCATTGTCCTGGCTAATTTTCCCCTTTCTATAAAACTAGTTTGTGCAATTGTCCAAAGCTGTGTGTGGATATTAATGTATGAAATGGCTGCCAATACACGTTCAGTCACTTCACTACCAGTCTAGTACTGCCTGCAAAGCACTTTGGGATACAATGTGTATGAAAAGCACTATATAATGCTGATTCTTATTATTATTATTACTTCCCATAAAAAAGAAGACAAGCATATATTTGATTTTCCAGAAGATATGGACTCTAACATTGGACTGCACAAGAACTTTGCTACAAAGAGGTGGTGGATCTAGCGGGTGGTGAAGGGTGTGGCTGCAACCCCCACACACACACATATAGTAACGTATTTGCTTGCTGCTGCTGCTGCTGCGTTTCACTTTGTTGAAGAAGTCTGATATATTGATTGTACAAATGTTTACATTCAAACTATAGATTACATTTGTAGGTTCTGTCAAAAACGTACTAGAAAAGAATAACAGCAGGAAATATAAAGGTTTAATAAAAATGTTAAAAAGTGCATATTACGCATACACACCACCTCAGCACCCCCATTGTAGCATCCTGGATCCGCTATAACCACTAGACCACCAGGTTATCCAAGATTTGTACTGCACTGTGGTTTGCCACAGAGAATGTCAGTTGGATTAAAACACAATTTCAGCATGTTAAAGTAAACAAAATGAACACAACCATAGCCTAACATGTGTATTATACAAAATAATGCACATGGTTGTAACCATTTGGGTAAAACAATTCTATACAAAGGGGAAAAAGAACTACTTAGCACTATAGAGAGTCATACATCTCTCTGACTTTGGCTTCAATGATGTCATCACATAACACATTTGGTGGCCATTTTAAGAAGCAGGTAAGGCAGTTTTTTTTTTAAATTAGATGGCTGATTTTACAATTTTCAAATGCTCTGGAACCACATTTAGGTAAATTATACAAATGTAGTTTTATCATTAATGAATACAGCAGCCTTTCCTTTAGTCACCTACGGAGTCAGATTTTTGAATAGTTTGTTGTGAAAATGTTGTTTAGGTATCCTTTAACCTCAGTGATCGGGAAAATGATGGAATCACTCTGAAGGAAAGAATTGTTGAGTACCTAGAGGCCAGAGGGGCACAGGACCCACGGCAGCATGGATTCACAGTGGGAAGGTCATGTCAGATGAATCTAATAGATTTCTTTGACTGGGTGACCAAAGAAGTAGATCAAGGAGGTGCTGTGGACATGGCCTACCTAGACTTTAGCAAGGCATTTGACACAGTCCTACACAAAAGATTAATATACAAGTTGGCCAGCCTGGGAGTGGGTCCCAAGTTGGTAGCCTGGGTAAAGAATTGGCTGGAGAACAAGACACAGAGGGTAATAGTAAACGGAGTCCACTCTGAAGAAAGGGGGGTTACTAGTGGGGTACCACAGGGTTCAGTACTGGGACCGGTCCTCTTTAATGTCTTTATAAGCAACATTGCAGAGGGACTGGAAGGAAAAGTATGTCTCTTTGCAGATGACACAAAGATCTTCAACAGGGTTAATACACAAGGTGGGGTGGAAAGGATGAGCCGGGACCTGGCAAGACTGGAGGAACGGTCAAATGTATGGCAGCTTAGATTCAATACTAAGAAGCACAAAGTAATGCACCTGGGAAACAAAAACCCAGGGGAAGAGTACACAGTGGGGTGTGTGATACTAACAACAACAAAAATGGAAAGGGACCTGGGGGTAGTCATATCTGATGACCTAAAGGTGGGCAAGCAATGTGAGAGGGCAGTAAGGAGGGCTGGGAGGATACTGAGATGCATAGGGAGAGGCATCACCAGTAGAAAACAGGAAGTTGTCCCCTGTACAGACAGCTGGTGAGACCCCATCTGGAGTATTGTGTGCAGTTCTGGAGACCCAATCTCCACAAAGACATAGGATGGAGGCAGTCCAGAGAGGGCAACTAAGATGGTGCAGTGTCTGCACCAGAAGACATATGAAGAGAGATTTAAGGAGCTTAACATGTATAGCCTCGAGGAAAGGAGGGAGAAGGAGACATGATAGAAACTTTCAAGTACCTCATGGAATCAACAAAGTCCAAGAGGGTAACATCTTTCAGAAAAGAGGTGTGCAAGAACAAGGGGCACAATTTGAAGATTGATGGGGACAGCTCAGAAGTAATTTTTCACAGAGAGGGTTGTGGATGCATGGAACAGCCTTCCTGAGGAGGTTGTGGAGTCAAAAACAGTGGTGAATTTCAAGAATGCATGGGACAGTCATAAGGCAATTCTAGTGGGTGGGGGTAGGAAAAAGTAGGCTGTTGGTTAACTAGGATCTGCAGCTTATCCATTAGGTAGGGAAATGGGCAGACTGGGTGGGCCAAGCGGTCCTTATCTGCCATCAAATTCTATGTTTCTGTTACAGAAGTGGTCAACTACAGTAGCTGCATTGCAGAACTAAGCAGTATTGCAATGATTTATGAACTGTTGTGATCTCGTAAAAGGGATATGCCAATATTTCTATATATTTTGTAATCCTAGACTTGATAAATAAATAAAAAAATTCTGTCTTTTTAATACAATAGTGCATTTGTCTACTTACTGCTATACTTTCTCAGACAAAAAAATAAAGGAAGTAAAGAATAGAAAAGGAGAAGAGAGAGAGAGAGAGAGAGAGAGAGAGACTCGTTTTCATGCCATTTTTGCTGGAATATTCCTTTAGGCCCTCCTATGCCAGAAAAAACATAGAGAATGAAGCAAGTTCTGACAAGTCCCCCAACAGCGCTGCTCATGAGGACAGGGAGCTGTTGACTCCTCATGTGTGCAAGTTGGCCGGCCAACAGACATACGGGAAGTGTGGGCTGGTAGAACATGCTACTACAGAATGAGAAAAGTAAACAGTCTTTTTGTTTCTGTGCACCATACACTATAAAGAAAAGTATATGGGAGCCCAAATACGTAACCACAATATTCTCGATACCTTGGGGTTTCCATTATGAAAAGGACCTCTTGAGCTTTGCTCTTGAGGTCCTTATGGAAACCACTCAGTACAAGAATACTGTGGTTGTGTATGGGCTCTCATACACTATATTTTTTCAGTTCAGACCTTGAAAGTGCTTGTGATTTTGATTATCAGTCGCACAGCATTTACCCCAGCTGTGTTCTTTTTTTGTATAAAACTTTATTGACTTTTCATAAAACAGCATTACATTCTGACAAACACAGGACTGTACTACAACAAGCTGTGTTCCCTGACGATACAAAGATAAATTACTCCGATAAGGTTACATGAAAGCATATCTTGGGCAGCCAGTTGCACATACATATGGAACAAAATAAGGTAAAACAAAAGAATAACAAAAAAAAACTAGTACAAACAGTAACACAAACTGTGCTTGGGTGCAATTTACATTTCACAACATTTGAAAGTGAGTCATTTCATTTAAAGTGCTGTCCTCTGGGATGATGCTCCTTCCCTCTAGATGAGGGTCATGGACATGTGACCTACGATGTGTCAAGTGATGTTTTCAATTCCTTGATCACTCTTTCTGTGGTGGAGTTATGGGATATATACAAGAACACCTAAGATATCCCTTCCCTGCCTGGCTGCTTTGTATTCTTGAAAGGCCAACCATCTGCCCCAGTACTTGTCTACTCTGTGTCTCAATGTGACTGTAACTCTTTCCGTTTCCTTGATGTTTTTGCAGCTTCTCAACCAGTCATTCATAGATGGCAGATTAGTTAACAACCAATGCTGGGTAATGACCTTAGGGACAGTTGCCACAGAAATAGTGAAAATGCATTGTTTATTCTTATCTTTTAACCCTTGTGGGGCTAGGCCCAGAAACCAGTGTTTTTTTCCCTTCCTTCTCCCCCAAGTGCTTCCATTCTTTGGGAGACACCTGCGGCTTTTTCTGTCCCCACTCGCCTACCCACCTGGCATCCAGTGCAGTCCATCCCCCACGGAGCCATGGTTGAACCCCCCCAGGTGGGTGAGGGCCCTTGCATTCTGACGTGACTGTCTTTTGTCAGGATGCTGTCTCCGGCGCTGGTGGGGGTATTGAGGATTGGGGCCTGGTGCTCCATCTACTGGGTGTGCTGAGGGTATTTTCTATGGTGTTCTTTGGACGTGCTGTACGCCCTGATATCCATGCACCTGAGGCACCAATGGCAAGCACGCCTTCCCTATTTTGACTTCAGGATTTGTAGTACCTCAGGTCTCCACCCAGGTCACACAAGTGCCAAGTCCTGAAACCCCCCTCCCCCTGGAGAAGGAGAGCTGTCCTTGGGACGCTCAATCCTCCTCTTCCCAGCCGGCCTTCCAGCTCCCGGGTCCGTTCCCAAACTTAGGTCACTGGCGTAGGAAGCGGAAATCCAACCACTGCACCGGTGGGCTGACAGAAGCCTGTGTTTTAGTATGGACTGAGGGTTGGTCAGCTAGGATTCAACCAGTTACTTCAATCACCTTACTCCAAATGTTAGTGAGTATTGAGCAGTTTTAAAAAAATATACTTGTGCAAGCCTTTTTGTCTGCAGTTTATTAAACTCCTATCAGAGTTATGTGTACTATAATGTCAGGATATGAGCTGAGTTTTGAAGTATTGGATGGTAACTTGCCACCTGAACCCCCTCCTGGTGGGAGTAAGCCATGTCCCATCAAGCTGCTGACTGATGTTTGGCGCAGCAATGACAGTGCCACAAGAAGGATGACAGCAAAAGGGGCGATCTTGATTTTAGATTGCCCATCATTCATGTCGCCCTTTGCACCCATCCAGTTTCTACCCCCTTCAGGGCATACCCTGCCCCAGGAGAGATATATTTAAAGTTGGAAGGTGTGGGGACCAAAGCCCCCACAAAAGCTGACTGTTCCCCGGGAGGGTGTTTTGGCCCAGGAAACAAAATGCCTGGTGCTGTAATGCCTGGTGGCTTTTTGCCCATGCTATAATTGGCGTTGACAAAATGCCTGTCGCTGTGTCATCAGTGAACTGAGGAAGCAGTGGTTTTGTGTATCTGTGCCACACCTTAAGCCATTTCTTCTCTGTGCATTTTAGGAGTGCCTCCTCCTTCTTCTTCTATTTACAGTGCACCCTCAATTATCTGCCCCTTGATTATCCGCCACCCTTCATTACCTCCAGCCTCACCTAATGTTCTGTTAGTCTTTCATTGAAATTCCTTTTCTGCCACACTCCATGTCTGCCATCTGTCAGCACATTGAAATGTACACCTTGTATTCAGCCCCATTGTATTCACCCTCGGTCTTCCACCATGTCCATATCACCCGCACTAATCGCTGACATGATGCATCATGGTCTTGAATTGTATAACTGAAAAACTTAATTAAATTGGAAGCATACCATCTAAAATTATTGACATAGTGGTAGGTGGTTGATTTAGGCCTCGACTGTGAATTGTATGCCTCTATTTACTAATTAATGTCTGTTTACGCTTTCTCGTCACCCGCGCACATCACTCACAGTGCATCATGGTCCCAATTTTTAAATCTTTAACAGAAACAAAGGAAAGAAACAAATGGTGTAGTATACAGTATTATCTACTACTTAGGTGCTCCTTTTGTATATAAAAAACTATATTGTACCGCCATGTGTAAAATTGTCATATAAGGGCATAGGTGGAATACAGTGTCATTGCATGGTGGAGTGACAACATCAGGAAGTGGCAATACCGAAGCGTTGCAGTAGCATGGCAGAATCTGCATCCAGTAAGAGGACACAGCTTGTCTTAACAGCTTCACGTGAAGCTATTATGGTGAAGTATGCCGATGACAACCCCAACGCAAGCCAACAGGACGTCGCAAGACATGTCTCCACCCTTTGAAACTGGGTTAGGCTCCAAAACAGTCAGTGATATTCTTGCCAGACAAGATGAGTGGACTGGACAGGATCATGGTGTTTATTCTTTCGGATGAGACATTAAACCAAGGTCCCATCTGCCTGGATTGGTGGTAGTTCAGGTGGATGTTAAAGATCCCATGGCACTTATCGAAAAGAGTAGGAGAATTTCCCTGGTGTCCTGGCCAAATTTCCCCTCATTCACTAAAAATACCACCAACAGCTTAATCTGGTTCAAGTTCAGTATCCCCCTTCCCCAGGTCATGACTGAAAATAGGCAGGATTTGTCTAGTGCACTTACCCAGTCAACAAAAACTAAATAAATTCCTGGAATGCAAAAAAGGTTTTGAAGCATGGCAGTCTTCAAGACACACTGTTCTGTGGTTCTCGAACACAAGGACTCAAAACATAATGGTCACTGATGAAATCCTGCAACAAAAAGCTAAGTAATTTGGGAGACAATTTAAATTTACAGAGTTTTCCTATTCCAATGTTTGGCTTCAAATGTTTAACAATCGTAATAACACTGCCTGTCACATAATATTGGGTGAAAATGCTGCTGTCAATAAAGAGTTAATGAATGAAGGCATGATATGTGCAAGGAGACTAGCAGAGCAGTATACTGCATGGGACTACTTTAACATGGACGAAACTGGCTTATTTTTTTAAAATACTGCCTGACTGGCCACTGATCACCAACAAATTTAAAAAAGGTTTAAAGAAACGTAAAGACTGTGTAACAGTTGTACTGTGCCGCAGTGTAGTTGGTACTGAAAAGTTAAAGTCACTTGTGACTAGGAAATCAACAAATCCCAGGTGTTGGCTGGCCAGGCTGTGTTGAGGGTTGAGGCGCTGGAGGTCACACCTCACGCCACGTTGGTGACCCATGTTTGGGAACATAAGGGCCGCCAGGGGTCAGCAGGAGAGGAGAAGGATTGAGCATCTGGAGGACTGCTTTCCTTCTTCGGGGAGGGGGGGGACATGCAGCATCAGAACCTGGTTGCCCCCTGGAAGAGGCTTGGGAGCTGTGTGTAAGCAGGGGGGAGCTTAGTACAGATGCATGGAGGAGAGCGTGCATGGAAGCGTGCAAGCTCCTCCTCTGCTTGTGTCATTGCATGCACTTAGCTCCAGGGTAAAAACAGTAAAAATGCTGGCTCCCCGCGTATGAGCCGGCCCTAGTGCCTGTCCCCTCTGGTCACAACAGTTGCACCTCTGGTGGCCCCATTCGGGGATTGCTTCCCAGAGTATGGGGGGACAAGGCTACCGGAGCCAGGTAAGCCTGTTCATGGGGCTAGGGGAGCCGTGTCAAGCAAAAAGAGAAAAATAAAAATAAATAAATAGAAAAAAAAAATCCCAAGTGCTTTCGTACCTTCAGTTCCAAGTTTTATGTAGAATACAAAGCCCACAAGAAAACTTGGATGGATTCCACCATCTTTCCTCAGTGGTTGCAAGACTTAGTAAACAATGACATGAAAAGAGAAACAATGACAAAGGGCTTCATATTCAGAGCTGCCCGGATGTATGTGCATAAAGATGTGTTGTGCATATATTGTGCGCTGGTCAGCTCTGCTGCAATATTCAAACAGAATGCGCGATCAGAACAGATCACACATCATGTTTAAATATCAGACCCTAAATGCACAGCACACATCAAGTGGCCACCATGTATAGTGTGGTGCATTCAGGGTACAGGGATGAAGATCACCCATTGGGGAATGTGTGATGCATACCTGGATGCGCTGCAGCCAACATGGGTGATATTCATCCCAAGCATGCAAATTAGCTCATTGGGCATGCAAGTCACAAAGGGGCATTATGCATGCCCATTATGGGCTCATTTGCATGGCTGCACCCAGTGGAATGCACCGTGCCAGCCTCCCCCCCAAGCTTCTATCCCTGAATGTATGTAAACAGTACTGTCAGTGGTGATGCAGTGGACCCATCCCACCCCAATCCCTGCCTGCTCATAAATGTCACTGACAGCAACTAACTCACCCTTGGAATAGCAGTGCCTCCCACACCATGCTAGGATAGCACACACATATCAAATACACATAAACAGCACCCCACCGTATAGCAGTGCTCCCCCACCCTGTTCACTGATTGCAAACAGTTGTGGAAATCTCACATGCCCCCCTTTCCATAGCTGTTCCCTCTCCCTGTACCCCGATCACACATAGATATGGAATGCCCACACAACCCATTCCCATAGCTGTGCCCCCTCCCAGTTTCCTGACTGCACACATATGTGGGCATCATACACATCCCCCCATTGTATAGCAGTGCCCCCCACCCCGACCTACAAATGCCCATCAATGGTAGACCCTAAGCTATTCCTTCAGCCAGGTGCCCCCTGCCACTGACTGCCCATTACAGGGCAATACATACACCCATCCCCTGGTAGTGGTGATGATCCCCTGCCCCCAAACCCCAAGCACTGTACCCTGACATGGGATGACAACCACCCTGGTGGTCTAGCAGTTCTCCCTCCCCCCTCCCTGGTGGGTAGGTATTCACCACCACACACCCCCAACCCATACTGAGCCAGTGGCTGCCACAGCCCCCCCTCACCCTTCCGCGGTGTTATGCCTGGGTTACATACCACCAACTGGCCCACATGTAACCATAACTTTATACACTTATAAGTATGAGTGTCTTACCACAGTCTTATAATGTTTTATTACTTATATTAGTGTTCTTTATTATATTTTCTATGCTCATATTTGTCTGTAATGCATTTACCTATATATACGGGATATGCATGGGGCACCTGTGGGCTAAAGAAGTTATGTGTACAGTAGCTTGTGACCTCGAGTAATCTCAGGAGTGGTGAAGCCACGAGTGAGGCTTACGAGAGGTCTCAGGCTACTGTACAAATAACATCTTTATCCCACTGGTGCCCCCCCCCGCATATTAAATTTATGCAACAGGCTTTTGTTATTTAATATTGGTGTTGTGTAAGTTTGAGGGCTTTCTTTTGTTACTTTTAGGTGTTTTTAGTGGAACTGTTCATTGGTAATTTTCTTCCATGGTGATTCAAATTGTTTGACTGGCAGGTCTGTTTGTTATGTGATTGGATAGCTGGCATGGCTTTAAGTAGTAAGAAGAATGAAAAAAAAGATGGTGCAGTTTAGCGAGGCAGTGACCTCTTGTATTTGCCATTGGTTGTACACAGTGGTCCGGATATTCAAAGGATGCGCCATGCGCAACAGGGGCTCTTGCCAGCACAATGCAATCACTTCATTGTGCGATATTATTTAGCAGGAGGTAGCTGCACCGCTGCAGTTGCAATGCCAAGAGCACAATAGTAATGAATGCATGTGCAACCGAGGGGGCGGAACCAAGAATAACATGCGCAGTGTGATATTCAACAGCATGCGCCATGCGCAATAGGGGAGCTAACGGACGTTGCACAACAGTGGAAATGATCCAAAATAAAAAGGAACAAGAGAGGTTCGCAAGAATGCTACAGCCAAGCCACAGGTGGGAATGAGCTGACAGGCACAAGGCAGAGGGTAGCAGTGAGCAGGACTGGGCAGGAGCAGGACAGGGCACCCTATAAGTCAACCAGGAACAGGATAGGAGTGAGGAGCCTGTGCCACTGTGCAGGATCACAAATTGAGTGCCACAGTGGACTGAGGGCAGTGGCAGTAGTCAGGACAGCCAAAGGCCGGAGGTTACCCGGTGCAGGGGGAGCATCATAAATGGACAGAGGGGGGAACGGGATAACAGCCGCCAGGGGGGAGGACACCAGCCAGGGACATGGCCAGTGCCACCTTCTAGATGGAGGTGGTAATGAGGGGTGTGAGAAGTCAGGCAGCAGGGGGGTGCGGCCGTGGAAGGGCCCGTCAGTGGTACGCCCAGAACAGGCAGTACCAAGCCCACACCACATTCGAACACTACACTAACACAGAGATTGTGGGCCGGTACCGCCTGAGTCAGGCAATCCTGAGGTGGCTCTGTGAGCTGTGCAGTGATGAGATGTAGGCACCCACACGACAGAGCCATGCTCTGTCACTGGAGACGAAGGTGATAGCTGTCATGTGCCTGCTCACCATGGGCACCTTCCAGAGACCAACAGGGGGCACAACAGACATAACCCAGTCAGCCACATCATGCCTACTCACACAATTCCACAGTGCACTGCTGCCACATGCTGCAGAGTACATCCATTTCCCCAGCACACAGGGGGAGCACACAGCACACATCCATGAGTTCCACAGGGTACCACGGTTGTCTGGCATGCTCGGGGCCATTGACTGCACCCATGAGGCCATCCGCACACCACCTGGCCCGGACGGTGTGTCCTACATCAACCGGAAGGGGTATGCCAGCATCAACTGCCAGGTGGTGTGCGTTGCCATGGGGCGTGTAACCAATGTCTGTGCCATGCACCCTGGGGGAGCACATGATGCCTTCATCTGGCACCAGTCCACACTGTGCCACAGGTTTGAGAGTGGGGACGTCCCCACTGGCCACCTAGTGGGTGAGTTTGCATATCACGCAGGATGACATGAGCAGACGTGGGGGGTGCATAGTCAGAGGTGCCATGGGTACTGGCTTTGTCGGCCCATGGCAAAGCGATGCAGACCACCATACTAATGTCCACCCTCTACACACAGGTGACAGTGGCTACCCACTCCATCCCTGGCTGCTCACACCATACAGGCACCCACGACCCCATTGCAGCTATGGTACAATGAGGCACACGCCACAACACGGAATGTCATCGAGCGGGTGTTTGAGATGCTGAAGGCACATTTCTGGTGCCTGGACACGTCTGGCGGTGCCCTACAGTACAGCCCCTCGAAGGCCTGCGGGCTATTCCTGGCCTGCTGCATCCTGCACAACATGGCCAACAACTGTGGGATAGCCGTAGAGGTTGAAGAGGGGGGACAGTGGTGGGGACGATGAGGATGCCGGTCCAGATGGTGATGGGCAGCCACCCCCCTGGGTGAAGGGACCCCACCTGATCAGGATGTCACAGCTGCACCAAAACACCATCACAGAAGAGCACTTTGGTCAACACAGGTAGGTCACTGAGCCATGTGCAACCACCAATGGCAAGGGCACAGCCCACAGACAGGCATGGACGAACCCCAGGGGTGGATGGTGGTAAGAGAATGGGTCGGAGTGTGGCACTGCACACGCCATCAGGGATAGGCAGGTCCAAACATGGCACATGCACACACACACACACACACACACACACACACACACACAGACACACACACAAACACACAGCACAAGGCATGCACAAGGGGTAGATGGCACGCCAACCCCAAATGCCACCCCTACCCCCACACAGGTCCACACATGATCATGCCCAGTGGCCATCACTGTGCATGCCTCAGACGCTGGGCACCATTGCACACTGGCAGACAGCGCAACACAGGCATCATCATGCACACGCTACAGTAGCCAGCAGCCGGGAGGGTGTGCACAGGGACCGTGTGTGTGTGCAGGGCTGGGTACCCCACCCGTGCATCACACTATGCACACTACACTGCACACAGGGCAGCAGCAGACAGTGGCCATGGTGGGAGACAGGTCAGTCACGCAGCACAGTGCCACGGCCACCACGGATGCATGGGTCGCCCTGCCGAGACCAGCCAGCCGTGCCAGGCTGACCATTGGCCTCATGGGGTGGAACCGATGGTCCCCCAAGGGTGACACTGCGTGAACATGACCGTGTTCACGCAGGGGTCTGCAGCTCACAGAACATGCCCATGCCAGGTGTGCTCGGTATGCTCACAGACGAACCCGGTGTTGACATAGCAGGTGTCGCACGGCACCAGGAACGGGGGTGGACATAACACTGCGTGGTGTCTGCGGTGCATGGGCACCGAATTGGGTGCCCAATGTGGCCATGAAAGCTGTGAATGCATGTGTCTGCCTGTCAGTGGCAGCGGTCACATCCTCCTGCTGCCGGGCCATCTCTGCCAGGAGCAGACCGTGGTCTCTGCTGCCCTGCTCCTCTGCCTGGTGCAGAACCGCACTGAGTGCATCCACCACAATCACAAGCCACAACTGCTGATCCACCGAAGCCTGGAGTAGATGGTTGTGCATATCAAAGAGGTCATCCGCCGGTCCAGCATGCTGTCCCTCATGGTGTTCCTGGCCCTGCTGGGCAGCACCCCTTGATGATGGGTGCTGCACACCAGAACTATGCCGGGGCATGTCCACACATAGTGCACTGCCACCGACCCCGACACTGTCCCCCCGTCGCCACTGGCTAACTACTGGCACTGCCCCTCCAGCTGCTGATCTTCAGGGCTCACTGGCACTGCCACAGTGGCCTCAACAGCCCCACCAGCCTGGACGCACACCAGTGCTGCCCCACTGGGGCATACAGGCACAGGCTGGGACTGTGTTGTCACGCAGGCCTCCACGGCACCACCACCCACGGCTATGCCGGTGCTGTTTCATGCTTTGGGACCATCCTGCGTCCCACACATATCACTGTCCGGGACATGTGAGCCATCATCATCGATGCCGGATCTGGCACCAGTCCGTGTCCCAGCATGCTGAAGTCTGTGGGTGCTGTCATGCTGGGACACAGGCAGGGCCTCGTCCGCACCTGCACCACCATCTTCAGTCTAGACAGACAGACAGGTATGCACTTGTCCTGTCCCTCGGACACCTGTAGAGGTGTATGGGCATTCCTCCATGTCCAGGGCATCACCCTCAGTGGACACACCCACCATCGCTGACCCATGCAGACGCTCAGGAGCTGTAAGGGAACACAGTAGTGTTATTGTCTCCGCCCTGCCCTGTGGCATTCCCCCCACCACCCACACAGTGACAACACAGGACCTACCATGCAGTGATGGGCTGCCACCCATCTGGAAGCCACCTCCAGGAACACCCTCTATGGCACAACGCCGCATGCTGCCAGCCACCCGCTCCTCCTGTAGCATCAGGCATGACACATCTGGCTGTCCACCACCGGTGGCAGCAAATGCTGCCCTGATGGCAGCCACCTCATCCTTTATCCTTCTCCTGTCCGAGCCGACCTTCTTTTTACACTCCTGCACAGACCGCTGGTGGCTGCTATGCTTGTTCAGGGCACTCGCAACCTCACCCCATGCCACAGCATGGGACTGTGGCATTCCACGCTGTCCACTGAGCAGCGGTTTCCTGTTGAGATAGGCCTCGAACAGGGCATCTGATTCAGCCTGGGTGAAATTGGACCTCCTCCTTCTCTCCCATCCCTGTTCCTCCTCATCCTCTTGTTCGGTCATGATAGAGCCTGTGGGAATGACAGGTATTACCTTTGAATGTGCAGTCCCATTCAGCCCTCACAAACCACAGTCCACACATCCAAACAGCATGCAACCCACCACAATGGACTGCAATACCAAACTACTGTATGTCCTCTGCAGCCCCATGTCGCATTCATATAGCCCAACGCATGCAAATGAGGCGAGACGCAACTTTAAGTGGATGCTAATGCAGTGGTTGCGCCATGGAATTGCTGATGAGCTGATTTGCATATGCTGGCTGAATATCGTGCTGTTGCGCCTTGTGCAATGTTGTTTAGCATGCTCAGGCAGTGGCGCAGCTCTGTGACATGCGCAGTAGGCATCACATGGCACATGCCCAGGGTGCTGATGCATGCAGCACTGGTGATGTACTGTGTGGGGAAAGCAGTGCAGGGCATGGCCACCACTGTGCCAGTGGCTCTAGTGTGCTGTTCTCCCATGTGGCACTCATGCCATGGTGCGCCGTAGGCGCCATGGAGCCATAGCACAGTAGGCCACTGCAGGGCATCACACACAGGCACCCTACCACGCTACACGCAGGGAGTCCCAATAGCATTGTGGCGCTCCGTGCGCAGACAGACCCTTGACCCTGTGGTCGATCTTTGCCCCCAGGCACCATGCGTCCGCATGGGTGCAACCCTATCATGCAGTTCAGTGACAGCGCAATGGGGAATGGCCTCGCTGTACTGCGCAGCCTCTGCACATGGGGAAAGTGTGCTACAGAGCACCATTTTGTTATCTGTACTGACAGAAGGATGTCACGCAGGCGAGCTCAGCAGTGGAGTGCAGTAGAGCTGGCGAACCTTGTGGCCATTGTTGAGCCCCATGCTGGGGCCCTGTTTGGCCAGGACCCACTGAACAGGCCACACAGTGCCATGTGGGAGGAGGTTGCAGAGGGTATGGAGGAGGCCACTGGTATTTCCCAGTCCGGTGAGCAGTGTCACCACCGGTATGGAGACCTCCAGCGGAGGGACCCGGAAAGACTGGGGCATCTACAGGCACACGCCCGGCGAGGTGCTATGCCACAGCCAGGTAGGTGCTCCATCCATAAACTGGTAGCGTCCATCCGGGTATCGCAGTGTGCATGTGTCCACCCCACAGGGAGGTGGGGGCTGTCCAGTGTGGGTGGTGGTGATGGTGGTGGGATTGCGGCATGGCTGGGCTGTGTGGGAACGCACACACCAGGGGGCTTTGCTACTGGTTTGTACTGATGTTCCCCTCTCCGTGTTTGCACCCTAGGCCCGGAGGAGCGCCGTAGGGTGAGGGAAGCCCGAGCTGTGCGGGAGAGGGCTGGTGCACCGCAACAGGGTCATGGAGGAGAGGCCATGGGCCAGCAGCGCCCAGCTGGCATGGATGCAGGAGACTGCCTTTTTTCCTCTCACATCTGTGCATGCTGTGTTGCAGGGTTGGCAGTGGGGCATGGCCACCAGCACTTGGCCCCACCGCTGTGCATGCCACACGTGCACTCAGCACTGTCCTGTGGCACTGCATGTGTGGGTGGACATTGCTGGTGGTCCTTATGCACTGGGTACATGGCTGTGCCATTGCCTTCGCACCACATAGCCATGTCACTGTACGGCCACAGTGGTGCTGTGCGGGACATGGGCGCTGGGTGTGTGCAGCGGTCCGCATGGCTGTGGGTGCCTGGGTAGGCGGGTCTTGTGGGCGCGGTCACTGTGGGTGGCCGCATGCCATCACAGGGCATGGCCGCGGCTGTACACCATGCACAATGGGTGGGCTGCAGGGGGCTGGACAGTCACGCGTATTGACTCTGCTCCCTTGTCCTAGGTGGACAATGCTGGACAGTGATGGAGAGAGGGGTGCAGGAGCTGCTGCAGCTTGCCAGGGCAACACTGGAAATCCTGCAAAGGATGAAGTGGGATGGGGTACAGCACCACGGAGGAAGGAGATAGCACAGAAGTGGGGAGGGGGCAGGCGATAGGCCCTCTATGCCCCCTTGTTGAATTCCCCCCCCGGACTCACCCTCACACCTCTTCTTCCCTCTCCCATTTGTTCACCCCTGCCCCATGCTCACCCCCACCTGGGTCTGTGGCCCTTTCCCCCACCCTTGTATACAGTTGTACATATGTTTTGTTGTTGGATTTGTTAAATATATACATTTTGTTATGACAACTGTGGTGGTCTCTGATTTTCAGTGGGCTAATGGTGCTTGGCTGCAGGGGTGTGCATGGCGTCAGGGGTGGTGCAGGCCTGGGCATGTGTGTGTGTGTCTGGCAGGGACCCGCCTACGGTGTGGGTGGGGGACTCAGTCACTGTCTGTGGTATGTGTGTTGTTCTCTGTGCACTGGACGCCTGTGTGCAGTGGTCCCCAGTGCATGCACTGTGCCCACGGTGCCCCTGTCGGACTGTCCATGGCCCGTGCAGCTGACACCCTTGCATGTCTGTGCTATGCACGGTCTGCTGGAATGTCAGTGGTGGCTGTCCATGCTGGCCACCCACTGGACCCGGCACAATGGCGGATTGCCT
Organism: Neoceratodus forsteri; assembly: GCA_016271365.2. Taxonomy (NCBI): domain Eukaryota; kingdom Metazoa; phylum Chordata; order Ceratodontiformes; family Ceratodontidae; genus Neoceratodus; species Neoceratodus forsteri. The sequence continues at coordinate 340,964,797 of CM057457.1, forward strand.
CCTGTCACTGGTGTGGTGCACGTCTGCCTCGGGTGGCACTGTGGCCTCTGCTGTTGTTGTCCCCCCTCCTTGCTGTCGCTAGTGTCTGTTGCAGGGTTTGTGCTCTGATGTCTGTCACTTGTGCTTCGGCCGCATGCTGCTGGTGGTGGATGGATTCATGGTCTGCTGCGTGCTCCTCTACCCATGTCTTCCATGGGTGGTGCACCCTGCATCCTGTTAATGCGCATCCCTGGTTATGCTACTGCGCTTACTACCCTGCTCCACTGTGCATCCCTGGTTGTGCTACTGTGCATCAGCCCTGCGCCACTGCACATCCCTGGTTGCACCATGGCATGGTTGGCACGATATTCAGTTGTGTTGTGCAAGTGCACCTTAGCCTGTGCCTGTGTTTGAATATCGCCGCGTGTTGTGCATTGGCGCACTGCACTTGCGCCTGCTCCTGCTATTGCGCTTCTTTGGTGGCGCCAGTTTGAATATCTGGGCCAGTAAGTGCTGTCAGTTGTATACTTTGAATAACCAGAACTCAGAGTTTCATTTAAAGATTGTCTTTTTGGCTAGAGAGCAAGGATGGGAATGTGAGGTTGACTAGCTGTCGGGTGGACGAGTGGATTGGTGAGATGAAACAATCTGCGACTAAGAGGATGAGGAGAAGTGCTGATATTGGTAAGGGTGGAGGTGGTTGAGTGAATACAGTTGTGGTTTAGAGAAAATGATTTTTGTTTGCATGTGTTTTAGAAGAGCAAGCAAAACAAGTGAGTGTTCCTTTTTTTAGCGTGGAGTAGCTAGGGTTGGATATGTCATGGTTTTGCTGCAGTGTCTTCAGAAAGGAGTAGCTGAAAGTTTTTTCTTTGGTAATAATGGAGCCAGATTTTATTTTTACTTGGGAAACTGTTTGTGTTTGCAGCTGGGTGAGCTAGTTGAAAATAGGGCAGTCTGGGGAACTGGCACGTAGTGCTGACAGCACCTAAGATACAGAGTGAAACTGAAATTAAATGAATGTAGTGGCAGCTGGTATGTGTGCATGTGTGTGTGTGTGTGACGTTGACACTGTGTAGACAAATGGGGTATGATGTAATCACTATGGGAATAACCGGAAGTTATTCTCATAGTGTTTACGTCATGGTCATTTATCTGTACAGTGTCTTAAATAAACGCCTTTATGCACCGGTTTTTATCCTGATGCCTGTTGCATAAATATATATTCTTTCTAGTTTCTACATTCTGCTATATTCATAATCACTCAAATTCTGTAGTTTTCCACTATTGTAACACATTGTATGCTTTTTATGATCGATAAGCAAACATTTCCAGACTAACTGTCTGGAAATAAGAACAGGCATCACATATTCCTGCTGAATATGAGTTTCCTTTGTTCAGAGATTCTTACTTCATTTCCTATGTAATTGCACAAGAAAGCCACCTTGTTTACATGCCTTATCCAATGCAGTATGTTTATCATATCTGTAGCTGTACTCCTATCAATCATATATAATTGTATGCACACCAGCTCCTCAGAGAGAAAGAGACCATGCTCGAGGAATGGTGGGTAATCAGCTCCCTTGTGATTGCTTCGCTTCACTTGTTATAGCGTGAATATCATAATAAACTTATTTTATTACTTCTACTTGTTACTTTCTTTGTCCAACATACCATGCAAAGCACCTAGGGTGTGATCTTTTCATATTGTAACAATGGCAAGCCAGCCAGTCATGGTTTTGTCTGGCAAAGAATTACACTCATTTTGCTTCATGATTTGAAGTCTGAGATGTGACTTTCCTCAGAAGCAAGTAGCAACAAGTCTGGCAGCTTAGAGACTCCGTATGCAGACTGCTACTCATTTTGTGAATTCTTCCTTCATGGGTGTTCACAAACACCATCCTTCTATGTGTGTTTGGGTGTTGTGATTGCAAGCACAGCAGTTAACCTACAGAATGGTTTAAAGATTTCCCTGTTTATTAACATGTCTAAAATGTGCATTGGGTTGAGAAGACATCTCGACTTATCTCACTGCGCAAGGTGCGTGGGACATGCTTAAATAAAAAATAGTTGACTATAAATGTTTTGGATAAGATTATGTTGATCTGTTGATGGGGGGGGCTATTTACATTCCCATATTCTTTCACATATCCTTTTTGTCTTTTTAGCTCTTGTAAAAGACAATAATTTCTCAACAGTCATTCCTGGACTCTGACGACCATCTTCATTTTAAATGTGATCAATGTTTAAAATGTGTTTTCTGCAATATGTTTAATATGACTATTGTTTCATTGTAATTATGTCATTGTCATTGTTTTCACACATTGTTGCAGCTTATCAAGCATAAGCTCAGTAAACTGCTCCACACCCGTGGATATGTTGGGGTATTTGGCCCATCTGGGTGACATCTGTCACACCCACATGGGGGTAGCAAGTACCAACCACTTACACAACAAATTAGTTGTCTTCACAAGCTGAAATGTCCCAACAACACCCCCATGAAGGATTATTTCTTTCTTATAGGTTATGTGCCACCATTCATACTCCCAGACAAAAGGGATCAACATTGCTGTTCCATCAAGATTCATTACAACATGATGGCCACGTACACCTGGACACCATAGTGGTGGCTCCTAACCAATCTTATAGACTAAATGGCAGACTGCTAGCAATTGATGACAAATCCATAAGGCCCACCTAGCTAATGGCACACTCCAAGGTAGGCCCTACTCCAGAAGGTCACCCACGAGCATCCTGTCTACATGCCAGGCCCAAGCACACCACACAAGTTTCCACACCTGTACCTGTACCTATACATCCATAGTATTGTACACCTCTTTCCACTGCATGCACTACCATGTTTCCAACTGTTATTACCCCAACAGAGAAAAAGCCACCAAATGTTCCCTGCATAAACCCAGACCGACTAGTGGTCTGATTACTTCATCATTCCCAGGTAACTTTGTATATAATGTTAATACACATAATATGGCAGAATGTAAATTCTGCTTCAATATAAACACTTCCAGGTTTTATAGCGTCATGTTACCAGACCTCTTTTCAATAGAACTGATACATGCTAAGACTCAGTATCAGAGCACCACACTGTTGACTACCTAGGAGTATTTTACCCTAGACAACGGACCTTAAAAAGTGACATTTTCAAATCCCATAGGAGCAACAGGCGCTGTTGTACACCCATGTATTTCATGGTGTAAATGGCTATACTGCCATATGATAAAGGGTCAGTGCATATAGCAAGCATAATACCTTCACTTTCATTTCATGAGATAAGCCTAAACTAGGCCAGACATCAACTCATAAGCAGGAAACTATGTTTTCCCTACTGTCACAACCTCTTCTGAGACTTGGAAACAGGTGTATCACAGATGAATAAATGGTATATTCTTATTATTGGACTTTGACCTGCACCTCCGAGTGCATGGCCGATGCCATCCCTTGTCTATGTCACACCACACCATAACTAAAGGCATTGCTAATAACCATAACATTTTCCTTTTAACAACAACAACAACTATATGTGTGTTTTAAAACGAAGTGTTTAACAAAGTTTTACAAGTTTTAGGCTTCTACAGAGAGGTACTGGTAAGATCTTCAAGCAACACATGTAACTTTTCTTCATGGCTGGCTTTCCATATTTGGCTGGAACCTCATACGAACTGATTGTTCTTATATGAACTGTGCTCTTGGTTGCTCTTTCATGGGTTATATTCTGTATGAAATGTTAATATTTATGCAAAATGTGTTCTTTTTACAAAAAAAACTATACCTCTGTGGGTATGGCTATTCCATTGAAACATTCAGTGGACATTCTCATGCAACCCTTTGCCAAGGCCTTTGCCAATCCAGCCAACCAGCAACCAGCTACATGAATATTACCTTTCTTACCGTGCTGGTATACATCTGCACAACTCCATGTGCTATGTATGCCCCATGGTTTACAAACATTCGACAAATGACATTTCCAATATAACTACACCGCTTTGTGATTACAAACTTGAACCTTATGGACTGGTTCCTTTTCAAGGACATTGTTATTAGATTCTTCAATCAATAACGTACACTGCCATCCCGTATGCCACCATTATCTGCCTTTTCAAATCTCAATATGGACTGTTCATTATGAATGTACAATGACTTTAACACTGTTTTTGCAAACAATGTTCTGTGATAATACACATCAACAATTTTTCTTATATACATATCCACTGTGGTGTTGACGCACTCTAGTTTCTGTTTTGTATTTTATGATTTGACCATCTGTGATTTCCCTGTGTGTCCTCCTGAATAGGTCTACTTTCACAGTCATTCTATCTATGCTTATAGAACTATAATTCATTTACATTACGAGTTTTATGTGTTTTGAAAAGCAGCTATGCTGATCGATGTTTTAAAGCTTGATAGTAATTTATATCTTGTTTTAAGTCATCCACTACTAACTCTTTGTTGTCTGAGGTGTACTTTTATCCAGCATCTTGCATGGCTGGGGTTCTTTTACAGGGCTTGTGCCTCAGGCTTGTTGACACATTTAGATATACCTTTTATATGCCTGTCATCTTTTTGTTGTGTTGCCACTTTTGCAATTAGGACAACAAAGAGGGGAGTGTTATGCCTAGGTTATATACCACCAACTGGCCCACATGTAACCATAACCTAATACACTTACAAGCATGAGAGCCTTACCACAGTCTTATAATGTTTTATTTTGTTTTATTACTTATATTAGTGTTCTTTATTATATTTTCTATGCTCATATTTGTCTGTAATGCATTTACCCATATGTATATATGTAATAGATAACCCACTCTTAGGTGTGCGGTCATGCTCTGATATACACACGCCTTGGTGTGTATCAACCACCCAAGGCGTGCATATATCAGAGTGTCACTGCACATCCTAGAGTGGGTTATCTGTCTTATAAAATGGTAAAATTGTTTCTTAGGGGGTAAAAATGCAGGTGTGCGGTCACGCTCTGATATTCGCACAGTCATGTGGTGCTCAAGCTCCAATAAAAGAGCAGCAATTTCCCTACCCTTTTTATAATATATATATATATATATTAAGTGCTAGACAGACAAGCTGCTAGCCTGACATCCTAAAGTACCTTGGGAAATCAGCAGATGCAGTGATGAAGGGCCAGTTGAAGTTATTGACATTGAGGATACTGACGGGGTCAGTAAGGAGGGAAAACAGACATATTTTAGGGTATGAATGAGAGTGGACTAATAAAGCAGTTGGAGAGTACAAGTGCAAAATGAGGGGAAGTGCTGCAAAAGGCCAGTGAGGCTGTTAGAACAAGGACTTCGGAGTGTCAGGGCAAGAGCAGATGACAGTGCCTGTTAGGTAAGATTGAAGGCCCTTTTTAAATATAAGGGGAAACTAAGAAGCAAGGAAAGGGGTGGAAAAGCCAGAGATCAAGTAGGGTCTGTGGTGTGACTGTAGGTAGGGAACATGGGCAGATTAGGTTGGCCAAGTGGCCCTTATCTGCCTATCCTGGTTTGGCAGCTTCCTAGAAAATCGTTCTCAGGCTGTCTCCTTCTGTAAAGTTCTCTCTTCCCCTGCCCCATCACCTACGGTGTTCCACAGGGTCTATTCTTGGTCCTCTACTCTTTCTCTCTTCATTAATGACATCCCTAACCCTTCTCCACACTGCAGTACTATTATGTATGTAGATGACCCAGTGCTTTACTCTGCCTCCAAGTCTATTGTTGACCTCAACCAACAATTATCACCAGCTTTTCAGATCCTCCAATCCTGGTTTCTTCCAATAATCAAAAATCCTAAACCTATCTAAGACCCATGCCATGCTCCTTGGGTCCTCTAGAAAGGTGCCTACTGAGTCCCCTGCTTCTGGTCTGCTGCTGTGATGGGTCTCCGTCTCTAACACTTTATCCTTCAAATATCTTGGGGTCACACTTGACCTGGTACTGGATTTTGCTGCACACGTCAATGAGGTATGTCACTCAGTTAACTCCAAGATTGGTGTGGCCTATAGAGTGAGTCATTTACTCACTCTGGCTGCCAGGATCTCTGTAGCTAGAGATGTTTTATTACCGCAACTGCTATATGCCCTCCTAGTACTCTCTCATGCCAGTGCTGGGGTGCTTCGTAAGTGGGATACTACATAAAACAATATCTGCAGATTCACCTTATTGGCTCCTCACCTAACCCATCACTGCCTACTCTACTCTTCCTTAAACTGGCTGTCTCCCAATGCCCTCCGTTCTTACAGTCTAGGTTGTTTTATTGACTCATTAACCAGAACTCCTCATTCCACCACTCTGGGTGCCATACTTACCCTTGTCTCTCACTCTCGCTCACTCAGGTTCTCCACCTACCCTTTGCTCTCAGTTCAACCCTGCTCCACTAAAATGGGTGAGCAAGCTTTTTCCTATTTTGCACCTAGGTTTTGGAATTCATTCCCCCTTCATGTTAAGAACTCCTCATCTCACCTTACATTTAAGCTTGCTCTTTTTTCCCCACCTTAATGCTCTTGGTAATTGTGACTGCACTTAACTTTTGTGCGTCTCTCTCTCTCTCTGCTTGTCCACCAGCTTGCACTCATGCCCATTTCTGTATTCCTAATGTGAATGTGTGTCTACCTTTCTATTATTACCCTATTTAGGCCATATGACTTGTTTTCCTGGCTATTATGCAATAATTGCATTACTGATCTAATTGTATTATTCTTGCTGTCATCCCTGCATTGTATAATTCTGTTGATGTTACTGCTGTTTTATTTTTGTCCTGACAGTATCTTTGCATTATGGACCTGATTGTTGTCATTGCTGTATTATTTAAACTGTACTCTCCCGGGTCGTGCCTGAAAATAGGCAGTTTTTTTTTGCCTACTGCACTTACCTGGTTATCAAAAGTTAATAAATAAAATACATTCTATGTTTCCATGTAACTGCATCGATACTAAACCTGTAACAAAAGGGCAGATGAACTGAGTGAACGTCTGTTACAAAGGGGTTATGAAGCCTGAAAAGAGGTTGAGAATGGAGATGGGAACTCTCTGCTGCAGTATAATGACAGTAGAGCAAAAGAAAGTTGTGGGGTGAACTTTATAAGGCAAAGTCTAGAACCAAGTCTCAACTAGTCAGGATACAGGGATTTCAATGCCCATTTTATAGGGAGTTTGGGCTAATCAGGGTTCAGATAATTGGGGTTGTACCATATTTTGTGGTACTTTTAACAGAGAATGGGTAGCTCCCTTACCTGCACAGTAGCTCCTCTGTGTGAGCAGAGATCCTAATCTGCCAACACCAGGCTGGCAGCACAATTCCTTTCCATTGCCTACAAATACACTCTGCCCCCCACACTCTGATGTTTTATGGCATCTGAATAGAGAGAGTGCAGAAGCTTGCTCAGTTCACTTCTATGGAGCGTCATTTTCAAGACAGATTTAACTATTTAAATTAGATTTTGGGAAAGATTACTGCCAGGGTTCAAATAATAAGGCTCTTGAAAGGTGCTGCCACAAACTCAGTCAGCCCTCTACTCCCAAAGTGCCAACCTCTGAGCATATGATTTGTGTACAGTGAACAGACAAGGTAACCCCCTTGTCTGTTTTGTGGGTTCAATTCACCTTAGTCTCAAGCTCTGGAAGGATTCAAACTTATAACCTCTTGTTAGCGTACCCAGTTATCAGGCTCAGATAATTCTGTCTTCGGGGGGCCAGATATCTTTGCCTACAGGCACCCAACCAGGTCTCTCAAATGAACCTTAGAACTCAATGCAAGACTTTAGAGAACTCTATCCATTTCCCAGTTTGGTATACAATAAGCCCATACACAGTGTACTTATAACCTTTAAAAGCTCCACTTAAAATAAAAAAGAATTATCAAGGCACTCCAGCAGTTTCATTTGTAAAAAAATATCTTTACTTTGAAAATATCAAAACAGAACAATAATTACAGAACAAATTATATATATCCCAACACATACAGCCTTAAAACAAACAGGAAAAAGTACAGTTCCTACAATACATACATTTAGACTGGTCTAATCTTACTCTTTTTCAGTGCTGTGATGATTCTCCCTCAGTCAGATAATATTCTCTTGTGTCTCTGTCAGGTTCATTTCAGCACTTAAACACACTTCTGAGCAGGCCTTCTCATGAGGTCACTAACTCTGCCTTGGTGTATCAAACTCTATATTTTACAATACAGAGTCTCCAAATAAAATATTTAAAAAAACATATGAGATGACCTCACTGACTTTCCTCTCCACAGGTTAACTGGTCAGAACTGGTTTTGTTTGCTACATACATCTCAAAAGTTTCTTTGATCTAAGTCACTGTATTCAAAGCAAAAGTGTATTGGCCTCTTTAATCCAGTCTGGACCTTGGAATCTACACCTCAGGTCTCTCTGATGTAATTCAAGGGTTCAGACATCAAACCACTTCAATGTCCATTCTGGCCTCTCTGACACTCCTCCCCACAAGTCCTTCCTGGTAAATATGCAAGTCAAAGGATCTCCCTGAGGGCATAATGAATGGCTAATCTTATTTCCTGGGATGAAAGCAAATTGACAAGGTAATTGCACCCAGATCTCTGCAGTTTAAAATGTCCTTGAACTTATCCCTGGGGGTCTTGATGTATCAGTTCCAGTAAGACAGCTCTTTCCTTGAACTGACCCTTCCCTTCACATATTTCATATGTAATAACAAAATGAATGCAGCACTCAAGCACTCAGAGCTGGCTGTCTACAGCACACTCGTCCCCACCTAGACTGAATCTGGGGATTCATTCCCTACATGGGATGAGCTTCCCAAATCAGTTCACTCCTCATAGACCCCAGACAGTCCATCTGAGTTCTTATTCTTGGCTCTGGCCCTATGTATGATTTTCAAATCATACGCTTGTAAAGCAAGACTCCATCTGAGCAGTCTGCCATTGTTTTTCCCCATCTGTGACAACCAAACCAGGGGGTTGTGGTCAGTCTGCACCACAAAAGGCTACCCATACAAGTATGGCTCTAATTTCTTTAGGGCCCACACTAGGGCAAGACACTCCTTTTCCACTGAGGAGTATGCTTCTTCCCTGGGGAGCAGCTTTAGGCTCAGGTAGGCTATCGGATGGTCCCTCCCTTCACTGGATGTCTGGCTTAGTACTGCCCCAATACCCACATCTGAGGCATCCGTCTGAACTATAAAAGTTTTGCTATAGTCCAGGCTTGTCAAAACAGGAGCACTGCACAGTGCCTCCTTTAGTCTGGTAAAGGCTTCCTCACAGGCTGGACCCCAGGTAATTTTCTTGGGCATCCATTTCTTTGTCAGGTCAGATAGGGGAGCAGCCAGGGCATTGTAATTTGGTACAAATTTTCGATAGTACCCTGCTGTCCCGAGAAAACTCCTGACCTGCTTCTGAGTTTCTGGTCTGGGCCATGCCTGTATTACTTCTATTTTTATCTGGTTAGGACGGAGCTGTCCCCGGCCTTCCACATGCCCGAGGTATGCCACTTCTCCCATGGCCACCTGGGACTTCTCGGCTTTGACAGTGAGCCCGGCCCTCTGTATTCTGCCCAGCACTTCCCTAAGGTGTGACAGGTGTTCCTCCCAGCTGGTACTGAAGATGGCAATGTCCTCCAGGTACGCTATGGCGTACTCCTCAGCACCATTTAACACCTGGTTCACCAACCTTTTGAAAGTGGCTGAGGCATTCTTCTTTCCAAAAGGCATTACTTTGAACTCAAATAAGCCTATCGGAGTGATGAAGGCCGACCTCTCTCTAGCTCTGTCCATCAACTCTACCTGCCAATACCCCTTTGTCAGGTCAATGGTCGTAAGGTAGGTTGCCCCCCAACTTGTCCAGGAGTTCGTCCATCCGGGGCATAGGGTGGCATCTGACTTCATGACTGCATTCAGTCCATGATAGTCTACACAGAAATGAGTCGAGCCATCTGGCTTGGGTACAAGGACTACAGGTGAGGCCCAGGGACTGTGGGATCTCTGGATTACCCCTAAATCCAGCATCTCCTCCACTTCCCTCCTAATGTCCTTTTGGACAGCCTCTGACACCTGATATGCTGTCCGCCGTATGGGCGTCTGTGTCCCTGTCTCCACATCGTGTGTTGCTAAGGGGGTTAGTCCAGGCTTGGCACTAAACAAGGGGGCAAAGTCTGCTAAAACCTCCCTCACTTTCTGGATCTGGTCTGGGGTCAGCTGGGGAGACAATTTTACTGCCTCCACAGAGGACTCCCACTTACTCTCTTACAGCAAGTCCAGAAGGGGGTCTCCTTCGTCCGTCCCCTCCCCATGACTACACACTGCGAACACCATGTCAGCCCTATTTGCATATGTCTTCATCATGTTGACATGGTACATCCTTGCTCTCTGTCTACAGTCAGGTAACTCTACAATGTAGTTTACGTCATTTACCTTCCTAACCACTTTGTATGGTCCTGCCCACTCAGCTTGCAGCTTGTCTTTCCGGACCAGAATAAGGACCATGACTTCCTGACCCACCATGTACAAACGAGCTCTGGCTCTGTGGTCATACCATACCTTTTGTTTCTGCTAGGCAGCTGCCAGGTTGCTCTGGGCTGTCCCCATAAGCTCCTTCAGCCTTTCCCTAAACCATAGGACATAATCCACAATAGGAGTTCCCTGGTTGGCATGCTATCCTTCCCAGTCCACCCAGATCAAGTCCAGGGGCCCATGTACCCAGTGTTCATACAACAGCTTGAAGGGGGAAAATACTGTTGACTCTTGGGGCACCTCCCTGTATGTGAACAACAGGTGGGGAAGGTATTTCTCCCAGTCCCTCCCATGCTGTTCAGCAAATGCCCGGAGCATTGACTTTAGGGTACCATTGAAGCATTCCACATGCCCATTGGCTTGTGGGTGATACGGTGTCGTGTATCTCTGCACCACCCCACACTTCTTCCATAGACATTTCATTAGGTCCAACATGAAGGAACCCCCTCGATCGGTGATAACCTCCTGTGGAAACCCAACACAGGAGAAAATCCCAAGCAAGGCATCTGCCACTTTGTCTGTCCTCAGTGAGGAAAGGGCGCTGCCTCTGGGTACCAGGTGGCATACTCCACCACAGTCAGGATGAACCTTTTCCCTGAGGAGCTGGGGGTATTTAAAGGCCCCACAATATCCATTCCCACCCTCTGGAATGGCTCCTCCACTATGGGTAAGGAATCAGGGCAGCTTGGGTTTTCTGGCCGCCTTCCCTATTTCTTGGTACCAGTGACAAGACCTGCAATACTCCTTCACTTGCTGGGTGAAGTTAGGTCAGTAGAAATTCTGGGCCAACTACTGCATAGTTCATGCGATTCCCAGATAAGGGAATATCATGGGCAACCTTGAGCAACTGTTCACGATATCCCTGAGGAATGACAAGCTGCCTGCCTAGCATCCCTGCCTCTGTCTGTACTGCCTGTGTATACATAAGTCCATTTTCCCAATAAACCTTATGTCTGCCGTCACCTCCCTGTGCACTGTCCAATTCTGCCCAAGCCCTCAGCTTTTCTAAACTAGGGTCACTTCTCTGAGCAGCTGCAAACCCCTCACACCTTCCCAAGGCATGGGACAGGTCCCCTTCAGTCGCTAAACTAGGGTCCCTAGCACTAGCTCAGGGCCCTCAGGATCATTGTCAATCCCTACCCTCTGACAAGGGTCACCCCCCCCCTCTTTGGAGTAACCCTCCATAGCTATGTGGTTATTTGCTACTGGGAAATTTCTACCTCTTTTATCAGTCTTCCCCTCTGGAGACACAGGCTGTGGAATCAGCCTCTCAGTATCTTCCCAAATGGCTTGGGGCTCAGAGAACTACAATTTTCCCTGGCTGCTTGGCTATGGGTAACTGCACATACCACCCGCTGCTGGAGATTGTTACCCAGGATCTCATCCACTGCTAATGTGTTAGCTACAGTCACCTGTTGCACAGTTCCCCCTGTTTCACCCCAGCCCAGGAGAACACTGGCCAATGGCAATGTTTTCTCTTCTCCAGTAAACCCTTGTACAGTTATGTATCTGTTGGGTATAAGCTGACCAGGCTGTACCAGATCCCTCTTTACCAATGTCAGGGATGCCTCTGTGTCACTTAACCCCTGTATCTGTATGCCATTTACCATGACTGGGTGCATGTGTTCCCTCATGTTCACTGGCATGCTTCCAGGTACACACAAACAACCCACTTCCTTTCCGGTACTACTTTGCGTATTATTGCTTGCCCTTCTTGGATACTGTCTGGCAAGGTGCCCAGTTTCTTTACACAACCAACAAGCATTTCTTACTTCAGATAAATCTTTTCTCTGAAACCTGGGGCTAACTGGTTTTGGTGGAGGCAGTGAGGGTTTTAGCTGCCCTGAAGGCATGCTTTTCCTTTTCTGCGCCACACGCCCACCCCCATTCACTCTCAGAGCAGAGTTCGTTTCCTTGGCATAGCGGTCCCAGAGTTCAGCAGCCTCTTGTACTGTTTTCGATCTCGGTCCCTCTAGCCAGGTTTTTAACTCTGCTGGGTAGTTCCAATAAAACTGTTCTAATAAAATCACATTTTCAATGTTATCAAAGTATTTGCCTCAATTCCTTCCCACCAACATTGTGCTAGCTCCAATAGCTCATATCAGGCTTCTCCTGAGCTTACGGAATTTACATCTGTATGATTCAAGCAGTTAATTCAAACTTTTTAGTAGTGCTGCTTTAACTTGCTGTAATCATCACTGTCTTTATTGTCCATGTGACCCAATGCATCCCGAACTTTTCTGGTAAGTAGCGAGGACAGCTGGAAGCTCCAGGACTCTCTAGGAATTTTAGCCTGAATACAAACTTTTTCAAAAGAATTTAAAAAGGTGTCTATGTCCTCCCCATCTTTAAACTCAGCTATTAATTTTGAGTTCAATTTGTAACCCAGTTCTGCAGTCCCAGTTAAACCCAATCCACTTACCTGCCTTGGTGCCGCTGGTTGGAGTTGTAGCTTCTCCAGTTCATGTTGCCACTGATGCTCCTCTCTCCTCTCCTCTGCAGCTCTGCATTCTCGCCTCTTTCTTTCCTCTGCCTCGCTGGCACTCACGCCCCACAGTCCACCCTCCTCTGTTGTCGCCTGTCTCCAGTTCCATCCTGCACAACTCAATTTGCAACTTGAGCACCTCTGGATCCAGGATACTGGTGACCTTCCCTGCTGCTGTGGCCCTTCACTGGACAGTGACCCTGCTGTCCGCCCTCATCAACTCTCGGGACCCCTCACTGGCCACTTGTTCTGCCACACCCTGAGGTCTGGTCCCTTTCAGTCATGGTTGGTGACCGCTGCTCCAGGTATCTGCTACCATCAGGGCCTCTGTGAGGTTCTGCTTACTTGCTTTCACCCCAAACGGACTCCTGTCCTCGCAACAACTGCTTTAAGAAATCTACACTGTGCTTGCTGTAGTCGGAAGACATTTTCTTCTTCTCTCACCACTAATACTATACTGACTGGCACTTCAGAAAAAAAAATAAAATGGTTGGGAACTTAACTGTAAGTCAAGGGATATAGTTCTGTTTCCTTTTTGAAATAAAATGCTGCCTTTCTTTTTTTCCAAGTGAGCTAAATGGTTTCAAGCTAACACACTGAACAATGAAGCTTATACCACCAAACATTTATGCCACGCTGCCAACCAATCTGTCACAAACTTGCTCAGCCAGTCAACCCTCTACTCTCAAAGTGCCAACCTCTGAGCATATGATTTAGTACAGAGAACAGACAAGATAACCCTCTTGTCTGTTTTGTGGGTTCAAGTCACCTTAGTCTCAAGCTCTGGAAGGATTCAAACAGATAAGCTCTTGTTAGCATACCCAATTATCAGGCTCAGATAATTCTGTCTTCGGGGGGCCAGATATCTTTGCCTATGGGCACCCAACCAGGTCTTTCAAATGAACCCTTAGAACTCAATGCAAGACTTTTAGAGAACTCTATTCATTTCCCAGTTTGGTATACAATAAGCCCATACACAGTGTGCTTATAACCTTTAAAAGCTCCACTTAAAATAAAAAGAATTGTCAAGGCACTCTGGCAGTTTCGTTTGTAAAAAAAAAATATCTTTACTTTAAAAATATCAAAACAGAATAATAATTACGGAACAAATTATATATATCCCAACACATACAGCCTTAAAACAAACAGGAAAAAGTACAGTTCCTACAATACATACATTTAGACTGGTCTAATCTTACTCTTTTTCAGTGCTGTGATGATTCTCCCTCAGTCAGATAATATTGTCATGTGTCTCTGTCAGGTTTCACTCTCAGAACTTAAACACACTTCTGAGCCGGCCTTCTCATGAGGTCACTAACTGCCTTTTGGTGTATCAAACTCTATATTTTACAATACAGGTTCTCCAAATAAAATATTAAAAAAAAAAATGAGATGACCTCACTGACTTTCCTCTCCACATTTTAGCTGGTCAGAACTGGTTTTGTTCTGCTGCACATATATCTCAGAAGTTTCTTTGATCTAAGTCACTGTATTCAAAGCAAAGTGTATTGGCCTCTTTAATCCTGTCTGGACCTTGGAATCTACACTTAGGTCTCTGATGTAATTCAAGGGTTCAGACATCAAACCTCTTCAATGTCCATTCTGGCTTCCTCGACACTCCTCCTCACAAGTCCTTCCTGGCAAATATGCAGGTCAAAGGATCTCCTGAGGGCATTATGAATGGCTAATCTTATTTCCTGGGATGAAAGCAAATTGACAAGGTAATTGCACCCTAGATCTCTGCAGTTTAAAATACCTCTGTCTTTTGAACTTATCCCTGGGAGTTTGATGTGTCAGTTCCAGTAAGACTGCTTTTTCTTGAACTGACCCTTTCCTTCATATATTTTATATGTAATAACAAAATGAATACAGCACTCAAGCACTCAGAGCTGGCTGTCTACGTCACAGGTGCCATTTAACAAACTGGCTAGGGGCTAGTTTGGGGGGACTAGAAATTACCACCTTCTTAGTGTAAGGAATTCTGTGATTGCTTTATTGTGTCCGTATAAAATTCATGATGTGTTTTTCTGCTGATTAACCTTTATTTCTTTTTCTGTAAAGAACACCAACAGGCATTGGGGTGTGCATTGGGGTCGTCAGCCTACCTCTCACCCTATTCCATGTGTAAAGAAGCTGATGTGGTGCAGTATATGATAATGGGGTGACAGTTAGGCATGATGATTCAATGCACACCTCGATGCCTGCTGGTGTGTGGAGGGGAGGAGACCCTCACATCACATTTCCAAACTTTTGTTGCTGTGCTATAAACTCTAACTGATGCATTAGTGGATTTTTTTGCAATGAATTTCCCTTCTTTTTGAGAAAGTGTAACATAACTGGTAACTGGTATGTGTTAGTGGGAGCTCGGGACCTCCGGGCCCTGCGCTTTCTTCACATTGTCCATGTTTTGCATAGTGGTATGCATATGTGGGAGCACGGGCCCTCAGGGCCATGCACTGCCACTTACACATAACAACGGAGCCATACAGCAGCCCTATAGGGCAAGGAACCCTTGTAACAGTAATCTGTCAATATCTCAGCAACCATAGCAGCTATGAAAAATATTCAAGTGCCACTGTATTCATGACAATGAGTTCTCCACATGAGATGAGATGAGTTGACCAAATCCATATCTCACATTATTTACAAGATACGGACACCAAATGTGCTGAAAAGGCACCCTTGGTGCCTTTGTAACACATTTTTGCCAATATCTCCGTAACCATAGCAAGTAGGGAAACATTAAAGTGCTATTTCAATTTTAACTATACTGGTCCTACTGGGAGAATATATATTTATATTTTATTGAAATACATTTACTCTGAATCACTTATACAGTGGATGTATTAGGAGAGGGAAGGCACTCATTTATGATGTCAAACAGCAGAGCAGCATGTCTGCCCAGCTATTGTTGTACTTTATTCAAATGATACAGGCCTCTGCTAATCTCCTCTGGCTCTACAGGTGCCCAGGTGTGACTTTTTATATTAGCAGCCTCTAAAAGCAGCAGTTATCTATTACTTCAAGATGGTAATTGCATAAATGTCAATCTTTCATCACAAAATTGATAAGGTTTACAGCTATTGCCCAAGTTATGATCTGTAAGTTAGCAGCTTCCAGACTGATATATGTGTTTGCTTGTGCGCTTGCACAAGAAACATATTGGGGCCCAGATATTCAGACTGCACCAGGCTGTGGCGCAAGCCTGGGTGCAGCGCAACTTGGCTGTGCAGGGGCGTTGACTGGGCTATATTCAACAGAGCCGCGCCATGGCACAGCATCGTTGAATATCGTACCCTGGCCACCCACAGTGTGCATGGTGCAGTGGCACTGCACCAGTGCAAGTGGCTAGAGTGGAGCAGGGGGATGCACTAGCGTAGTTCCGCTGGCGCTTGCGCGCAACAACCGCGATATTCAAAAGTGCACATGCAAATGGGGCCATAATGTATGCAAGGTGCAAATGAGGCCATTTGCATGTCATTATGGCCCCATTTGAATGCAGGTGCAACGATCCCCGCAACTTGCACCTGGCGCCCTGCCAGGCAGCAGCCATCAGGGACCGACGGCCCCTGCACAGCATGGCAATGTGCCCCACTGCTCGATCACAGGCATATGTTGATTGAAATAAATGTCCAATATCCCTGCTCCTCCCCGGTCAGCAGCAGGCAGCAGCACGCCACGGCTTTGACAGCCCCCCGCCACCACTGCTCGATTGTGTACACCCATTGGTCCATAGTGAGCCTATGGGCGTAGTTTGTAACAGATACATTCCAGATGGCGTGAACATATTCGACTGTGGCACGGCATTGGGCTGCATGCCCATTGGCTCGCTGGTGGACCAATGGGTGTACAGCCCTACCTACGTGTGTCAGTCGGCAGGCGGCGGGCGGGTGGTGCTGCCACCTGCCGCTGACCGGGGTGAGCAGGGTGGTGGGGCTCAGTGGGCGGGGGTACCGCTGACCACCAGGGATATTGGATGGCTTTTAATACTTAAGCTCGCGATCGGCTGTGAGAGGTCCACTGACCACCAGGGATAGACGGCTTTATTTATACTTAAGCCGCGATCGGGCTGCGAGCGTCCACTGGACCACCAGGAGATAGGACGTTATTAATTTAAACAGATACCCGTGATTGGGCATGGAGGGCGCCACCACGGAGGTGCAGCCGTGAGTTGTGGCCACCAAGGTAGCAGCTGCCGTTGCACCCTGCAACACGGCAGCTCACCTGTGGGTGGCCAGCTGTTGTTCCTTTTTTGTGGCTCACCTGTGTGCAGCGTCAGTAGGGGTTGCACATGTATTGACTCAGCACATCCTGGGCTGAATATCGGGATGTGCGGAGTATGCATGGGCACGCCCCTACCTGCGCCACATACATTACTGATGCGCTCCGGTGCATCAGGATTTGTGCCAGGCACAATCCCCGTTTGAATATTGCACTGGGTGTATCATGGGCTGCGCATGGTGCAACACTGTTGTGCCATGCGCAATCCTTTTGAATATCCAGGCCTGGGACAGTACTGCATTTCAGAGGTGTCAGGAACAAGTCCAATGCAGAACAATGTACAGTGGGCGTAACTCTGACACGCCAATGAATGGTGAAGGCCAGTGTGACAGCCATTGGAATTTCACAGCAGGAGATGGCCTTTAACAACCCTAAGAAAAAAACAAAGTGACTGCCACATCAAGGAAAGCACCAACCACTAACACGTACTCCTTCCCCTCCCTACATTGTGCTTTTTTCCTCCCTTCCATTCCCTACCTCCTTCATCTCTGTTCCTCTGGCCTCTGCCATCAGTCCCATTTGTATTTATTCTGCCCTTCCTTTGTTTTGGTTCTGCCGCCTCACCCCATCAGCATCCCAGGGCATGACATCAGTTTACCACGCTGGCTTCCCTTGGCCTCCTATGTGGCTATGGCCCTTTCCTTAGCTCCCCATGAATACAGTGCATCTTCAGGCCAGCATAAAGCTAGCAGGCAGCACAGCACTCCAGACTAAACAAACCCCCCAAAAAAATCAAAGGAGATGAGCTGTTGGGGCAAGGAGAGAATCGATCTTTTCAATCAGGACGCATGAGGTGAGAATTGTCACTCCACATCTGTGCACCATGGTCCAGTTGGTGCTCACGTGATTTATTTTTTATCTCACTTGGAGGACAACAGTTTCAGCGGTTGACCCTCCCTCTCTGCACCCCTCCCCCCAATTTCCCAGTGCAGAAATCCTTGCCCCCGTGCAGTAATTTCTTATATATATTGTTTCCCCTCAATTGCCTTGTGCCATGTCCTCCTGTTTGAGTTTCTTGCCACTCCAACCCCTTCGTCTGCCACCCCAGCATCCAGCCCCCTCCCAGTCCCGGCATGATGCATGTTTTGTTTTTTCTTTTCATCTTGTCATGTTGGGTCCGGCTCTGCTAAGGCGCCAATTCTAAATGGCACTCTTGTGTGAACTTCTGTAGTCCTCAGTCCTCACACTTCAAAGTGCTGGGTTGGTGCTGTCTGTCTGGCACGGAGCAGCAAGACGGCTGGACACAGCTCTGCTCCCCACTCTGTGTGATTCCTTGCAGGTTTGCTCATTTTTACTGTCAAATCTTTTGTATTCCCTGGCAATTCTAAATTAGCGAAATGAAAGCTTTGCTATTTTAGTATTTTACTCACAGTGGTGATTTTTTTTTTAAGCGCTTTTGAACTTTTTTAATCATTTGCTGACAAGGAGCTGTTTGCTCGAGAGACATGCTGTTGGTAATTTTGTATCGAACCAAGATATTTTACTGCCTGTTGTTCAATAACAGGGAAACTTTAAATAGTCTTTGGAAGATGACCTGTCCTTTTATCTGGAGCAGGAGACCTTTGATGAGAATGCTGGTGAGGTTTTCAATGCACTATATGTGCTGAAATGCCCAATTTATGGTTTAAGAAGGTATGATACTGCTGTGGGGGTCTCAATATATGCCAGATTTTACATTCATTTTATTTCTTTATTTTCTCATGTGACTACAATATAAATTTGGGCCTGAAGAAATGACTACAATGGAGGTTTGGTGAACTGGGTTTTATGTTACGGCTGAAAGAGCTAATTCTGCCATGAAGAGTCGAAAAGAGTTAAAATCTGCTGCCTAAACATTAGAAGATGTGCCCTGGAAAGGATAAACAACTCTCAGGTGGCTAGATGGTTTGGGCTTACTGTTCTGAATCGTTTGAACCCCAAATTAGGAAAGGAGTGTTATAGCACTGATAACTGCTCATCCTTTCTAATGACATGGCTGTAACTTCAGATCTGGGGAAACGCTCGCTTGAGGTATTTTCTCCCAGGTGCAACTTTATATTTGACACAATTTGGGACTCTTTGTTCTTTTTACATTCTCAATTATAAGAGAAAGAAGTGATCATTGATAGTCCCCTTATGACTAACAGTTGCTGTTTGATATTCAGTGAGTCCTGTGAGAGGGAACTCTATGAGTGGCCTAGGCAGTGCTGGGCAACCTGCGGCCCCTGCATCTATCCGCCCCCCAAAAAAATGATTTCACTGTTGTTAAGCTCTGCAGAGCTAATGAAGTGTTTGATCGCTGTGGAGATAGTGAGCATAAAGAAATCATATTGATGGTTGGGGGCTTGTTTTACTTTATTCTGGTTTAAAACAGCTGCTGATAAAAGTCTGGGGTTGGGTATCGCTCAGGTAAGCTCTCTCCAGATTCCCTAGTCTGCAGTGTACTGCATCCCTCTGTTCCAACACATGCACGCAAGCATGCACACACCTACCCAGCTGTCCTGGATTTCTGTTTTCATGAAATGGTGCCAAGTTCTGCCAGGAGCTGGAATACAGAGGATTGGAACAGTTTGCAGTGGATGATGGTCCAAATTAAACGTTTTGTTTTTTCAATTAGAGTACACCGCAGTGTGAGCAAACACACACACACACACATTATCTGGTAAGTTTACTGCCCGTGTGTTCATGGTGACTTATATTATGACTGAATATGCACTGAAGTTTTAGGCATCTCTCTGTGCACTCGGATTCTTCTGCTGGGATGGTGAGGGTGACCTCTTGGCACGGCCCCCACCCTGGACTTGCTTGCCTAGAAATGGACCCTGCCACGAGGTTGAGGCACCAGCTTTCTGCTTAGCGCTCATGACCTCCCTCGTTGAACCACCACTTGCTACTCTCGGAACTTGCTGCTGCTGCTGTGAGCTGAACTTTATTTGGGAGCGCTACTTATGGTGTGTGGCTACTCTCACTTGTTGCTCCAGGAAGTTTCTCTGCTGAAGGCTGCATCGGGGTTTGTGCACAAGGGGACAGAGGATTTTTGAAACCATGGAGCTGCTGTGGACTAAATCACTTGGGGGAGAATTTCTTTACTGTGGTCTGTGCATTATTTCACTCATTCCTGGCTCTCTCCTACTCGGGAGCTACGTCAGTGCTGGTCGGCTTGGGCACAAATTTTAAAAGATAACACTCGCACCTGATGCGAGCCCCCATGCCCAGGCATCTCTCTGTGCACTCAGATTCTTCTGCTGGGATGCTGAGGGTGACCTCTTGGCATGCCCCCCTCTGCCCTGGATTTGCTTGCCTAGAAACAGACCTGCCACAAGGTTGAGGCGCTGGCTCCTCCCACTCAAACTCTCAGACTGTTGCTGACTACAATGTAATGCTTGTTCTGCTAATCTCTTGCCTTAACTGCTATTACAAATTACTATGCTTAACGCTATAACCATGTGCCTGATTGTGCTAACTTACTGCTGATTCCCTTTTGGCTGTCATTAGAACTACTCAGTAATAAATCTAGGGCATCTCATTCCTGCATATCTAACTAAGAATTAATCTACCTGTGTAAAGAGCTATATTTGGTGTAACTGCATATCAGCCCCCCCTTCTGACTCCCCCTCAGCTGTCACTAAACTGCTATTTAATTTATCTAGGGCATCTGATACATGCACTTTAGCTAAGAAACAATCTGCCGCAGCCTATGTGAGGAGCAGTATTATAGTGTAATTGTGTATCTGCTCTACTGTACTATGCCCCCTCTGTACTATTATCCCCATCTTCCTGCCTGGACTTGATTATTGCCTAATCCTATGGATCCTCCTCCCCCATCATCATGCATCCCCTCTGCCCCTCCCCCGTGGTACAATGCCAAGGGCCTACAAATTGCTTACATAAATGTCCGCAGCCTCCTAGATAACCTCCCAGAGCAATGGCCTGGTTGCTCTCACTATAACAGGGTTTTAAATAATTGATTCGTGATTTTTTTTTTGGGACAATACTAACTGTAGAGAAAGTATTCATATAGGTTTTCTAGAAGTGTTATGTTTGTTAAACACAGTGAGGCAAGTGCTATGCATTTTCACAATGTTTTAGAACTTTTATGAGCAAAACGCTAATCAATTTTAGAGTTAAATAAAACCCTGTATAATCCAGACATCCTGGGGTCTCCAAAATTTGTCTCAAGCCTGTCTACCCAGACTCTGTCTGAGCCCTTCCTGGCTACTACACTGTCAGGTAGGATAGAGAGGGAAGTGCTGCAGATTACTGATTTATTACAAAATCCACCTAAAGGTGTCTGTCATACCTCACCCCCTTCCCCTCTTGTGAGTTCCTACATGCCCTTCATCTGTTGGGCAATGCAAAAAATCTCCACCTGGCCTGCGTGTATAATCCTCTGAAAGGGGGTGCTTGAGGCCTCTCCTTGACTGCCTTAGTCTAAGGTGGGCACTAATGAACTCCTAGTGTTTGGGGACTTCAACCTAAATTGGCTGGGTGGCAATGCCAAACTATACGAACCCCTACTGTCAGGCCTTGCCCTTGGCCAACTCATCACCGAACCTACCAGACCCTCTTCCTCTGGGATAAAGGTACCTCGTTGACTGGATGCTGAGCAATAGGCCAGACCATATTACTGCCTCTGGCCTCTTCCCAGACTCCATCTCGACCACTCCCCACCTACTGTGTTTGGAAAGTCCCCACCCTAGGGTACCCTCAAAGTTATTCAGATGAGGGACTACTCAAAATTTGACACCAACAACTTCCTTGTTGACCTCTGCCAGACCGACTGGTCTTAGGTCACTACTGACAGCGACTCCTCTGCTGCCCTTGACTGCTTCCTATCCATATTCACCTCTTTACAGGATAGGCATGCCCTCTTATAAAAAGGAGGATGAGGGGCACTGTCAATAAATGGCTGCATGGTGGTCTGTTCACCCTTATCAAACTCAGGGATAAATGCTGGCAAAAATTCAAGCTCCCAGTGATAGCTCAGACTTCACCGAATACAGGCGGCTCAGGAACTCCTGTAGGAAGGCCATCCACTCATCAAAGAGTGAATTCTGTAAATCCTCTCTCGAAGCATCAGCCAAGAATCCTAGGAGTTTCTGGCACACCAGCAAACATACAGTATGCGGTCCTGCCACCCCTCAGGTCTCCGACATGCAAATCGGCGGAGTCAGCTGCAACAATGCCCTGACTATAGCCAATGCCTTTAATGCTAAGTTCTCAAACCTGTCTGACTATATCCCCCTCACCTCCCGTATCCAATGAACTGGGTCCCTCTGGTAGTGCTTGGTTCTCTCACCCCCCCTTCTACTTTAAGTCTATCTCCTGCAGTGAGACACGGAAGCTCCTAGCTGGTCTCTCTCCACACACTGGAGCCGGGCATGACAATCTTGAGCCTAAATTACTCTGTCTGGGGGCCTTCTACCTGACCCAGCCCATCGCCCAGATTCTCAATTCCTCACTCATATCTGGGACAATCCCTGATATATGGAAGGTGGCTTGTGTGGTCCCAGTCCTCAAATGCGGTGACCCCAAAATTCTTAAAAACTATCACCCCACACCAATCTTATCTGCTGTAAATAAGCTGCTCAAAAAGGTGGTTGCCTCCCAGCTTGCACTCTTCCTCCATACCCATGGTCTCCTCTCCAGTGCAGCATGGGTTCTATAAAGGGCAGTACTTCCACTGCCCTTGGATATGTCACTCCGAAATCAGAACTGCAACTGACCAAGGCAACCTCACAGGCGCCATCTTCATAGACCTCTCTAAGGCCTTCGATCTGGTTGATCACACACTCCTGGGTGCCGCTCTTCGGTCCCTTGGCCTATCCCCTCCAGTCCTAGCTTGGTTTGCCAACTACCTTTCGGGTAGGCTGCAGTACACCAAGTTCCAAAAGCCTCTCTCTGCTTACACCTGTTACCTCAGAGGTGCCCCAGGGGTCCGTCCTCTGCCCCTTACTGTTCTCCTCTTAGTCAACCAGGTGCCCTCAGTCCCTGCCTCTGGACGCATCACCCTGTATGCCAATGACCTCATGCTTCTAACTAGTTCACAGGACATCAGTGTCATCAACTCCAGACTCAACTCTGACTTTTACCTGTAGACTAGGGTGTGCCCTGCTCCTCTTAAAGTAGTTGGAGGAGATGGCTCCCCAGTGCGGGTGGTTGACTCTTTCAAGTTCTTGGGGGTAAACTTTGATCCTCAGCTCAACCTCTCCCTGCACATACGCAACTCCTGCAAGGCCACAAACTAAGTTTGGACTGGCATACAGGGCCAAAAGTTGCCTCACCTCAGCTGCCCGTCTTACCCTTGCAAAAGGGGTTCTCACACTCAGCTATGGGTTCACCTCCTTCATGTACGCCTCCAAAACCTGGCTCACAAAATGGATACAGCATATAATAACATATGTCATTTCATCCTGTCAGCCCCGCCTTACCCACCACTGTCAACTTTACTCAAGGCTAGGGTGAGTCCTCAACAACCACTCAATCCTTGTCATGGGAAACTTCATAGACAACATCATCAGAACGCCCACCCTCCGCACTTGCTGAAGTCTCAAGTCTGCTCCCCCACTTACCATCCGAGGTCCAGTGATGCCTGGCCTCAAGGTCCCCACAACTTGCTCCCTCACAGGATCGCGCTCGGGCCCGCCCAGAGCCTGGAACCTACTGCCTGCACACACATGCAGGGTCTGCTCCTCACACACCTGTTTCAGGTCCTACTTAAAGCAAGCATCCTCCTGCCCTTGTTCCTAGTTGTCCCACACTGTATGGTGGGCTGAATGTCTTTGGACTTGTGCAGCTGCCACTCATGTCTTGTGATTACTCTGAATCTGCCTTGCTGACAAATGCTTGCTTGTTTTGATTGCTTCTTGTTGTTGCCATGTATCGACTCTGCACTTGCCATTATGTTGTTACTGCTAGTACCTGTTGACTGCTGTACTTTGACACTGTTCTGTCACTGCCTGTACCTTGTAATTATTTGATTGCTGTACCTTGACTCTGTATTGTCTTTGCCTGTACCTTGTAATTCTCCCAGGTTGCACCTGAAAATAGGCACTTGACTGTCTAGCATGCTCACCTGGTTAGCAAAAGTTAAATAAATAAATGCTAGAAACTGGTGAATTAATTTGCAGTTGGAACCTAATTATCTCTTTGTTTACAACTGCAGTGAAAGAAAGTCGGGGGTTGAGCATTGTTGGGTATTGCTGAACAGCTTGTGGGTGTGGGTTTTTTAAAAGTCGGTGCTTGATTTAATTTATTGTTTCAAACAGCTTTGGTGGTGAAGTTGTGGCTGAAAGCAGGTCAGGAAACCAATTCTGAGCAATAAGGTTTGTGAGTTTTGAAAGTCAGGGGTCTGGTGCTTGTCTGACTTTTTCTCATTTACAACAGCTGTGTATGACAGTTGGCAGTCGGGTTCAGTGGAGTTGCTCTTAACTTTAGAAAAATATAATCACCCAGAAGTCACACTGATATTTAGTACAGTATTTCTTACTTTAATATTTTCTACAGTATTTAATACTTGTAATGCAGTTTACAACTTTTAATGAAGTTTCCAATCCTTTTCATAAAGTTTATTGCAATCAAATCTGTAATTTCTTATTCATTCTAAGGTAAAGGGGGTCCTGTGGGGGTGGTACATGGTCCTACGGCCCTCGGGGGTGTTTGAGGGCCGCACTTGTGTGCCCTATGGTTATCATAGGTTGCCCATCACTGGCCTACAGAATCGCTATGTGTCTCCATACTCGATTGTTAAACCATTTTTCTCAATAAGGAGGATTAAGGTTTGCTTGCTTAATAACACCTTAGAACTAAATTGGGCTCATAGTTGAAACTACATATTCATTTTATACTTTAAACAAGGACACTATTAAAAGGAGCTTATTATGTTTTCTATATGTCCACAGTAAATTGAGATTATACCCACACTGTATGCAAGTGTACTGTTATAATTATAGCTAAAGCTAGGTATCTGAAAGCCTCCAGTGGTGTTTTTACAATTTAATCTAGCTTTTGAAATATCATTATGCAAGTGTGCATTACATTTAATCAGAGGTGTTTTCCATTTTTGTGAAACACTTTAAATGAGAACACCTGTGATGTGTGTGTGTGTGTGTGTGTGTGTGTGTGTGTGTGTGTGAAGAGAGAGAGCGAGAGAGAGAATCCTGTTAAAAAAAGAGACATACTTGGTTTATAGTGCAAGGAAAGAAAAAGTGGTCCCAGCTCCTGTATCCTTCTGATCAGTGCACTAGAGCATGTGTGTTCAAGCAGATGTGAAGCCTTGCTAGGATAGATGGAACCAAACCCCACCCCTCCCGGGGAACATACCAGCACCAGACCAGAAAACCTAAATAAATTCTTGTCTTTTTATTAGTACATGTGCTGCTTTCAATTACACTTTACCTTCTAAAATATTCAAACTAGTCAATACTGACTTTTTCAGTTATCTAGAAAATTTATTTAAAAAAAGACACAAAACACAGGAATTTCATACACCAAAAAAACCCTGTAGCACCGATACTGAAATAACACCAACCCTTCAGAGAAACACATAAAGTGCTATGTGCTTAAAACATGAATACGAAATAGAAATGGTTGCACTGTGATTATCAATCTTGCACAATAAGCAATTCTCAAAAAGATCCCAGGAAGTACAAGAGAAAATAAACAAATTGTGTCTGGTAAGCTATAATGGGACAAATAGTCAGAACCTCGAATTCCTAAAAATGACAAAAGTGGCACAGCCAAATTCATTTAATTTAAAAGGAGATGAAACCCTCAAGTAAAGCTCATCACAGAGCCGCTGTATATAAGTAGAGCATTAGAACACCCTATTTGGGTCATTGGGTTATCTGAAGGTGGAAAGGCACTGCAAGAGAGCAGTGGTTAGGGTCAGCAGAATGCTGGGCTGCATTGGAAGAGGGATTACCAGTAGAAAAAGGGAGGTCATAGTACCCTTGTACACCCATCTAGTTAGACCACATTTGGAGTATGGAGTCCAGTTCTGGAGGCCATACCTCAAAAAGGATGAGGGGAGGCTGCAACAAGTTTAGAGGAGGGCAATGAAGATGGTGAAGGGGCTCAGCCATCTGTCCTGTAAGGAAAGGTTGAGAGATTTGAACATGTACCCTGGAACAGAGGAGGAGAGGAGTATGATTGAGACCTTCCGGTACCTTAAGGGTATAAACCAGGTGCCTGTGGAGAGCATCTTCCAGCTGAAGGGAATCAAAGGAAGAGGGGGTATGGGTTACAGAGTGAGGGGGAGCAGTTCAAGGGTAACATTAGGAAGTGCTATTTCATGGAGCGGGTGGTGGATACATGGAATGGGTCCCTGAGGGGTTGATTGGAGAAGCAACAGTGGAAGGCTTCAAAAGGCATGGAACAGCCACAGGCGGTTTTTGAGAGGGGCATGTCCTAGCAGGCTAGACAAATGAGCAGACTAGGAGGGCCTGTAGGTCCTTTTCTGCCATCACATTTCTATTAATCTATGAATCTTGCATTGGCTGTAAAGCTTATAAGGCAGAATTTATATATCCATGCTCAACGACCTGCTTTGCAACAAGATAAGCTGTTCACCTTTGTGCAAGCAATGATTTGTTAAAGGGTTGATATTTTAGGGGCTAGGCAAGAAAAGGACAAAAGTTTCCACTCTATACCCCTATACAGCTGACAGACTCACAGATTTGCAGCACAAAGTCAGCATATTGGAACCTGTATCTCCATCAAGGCCAAAATATGCCACACAAAAGTCAAGGTAGCCACTATGTCAAGGCACAGCGTGAACGAGCCTTTGAATGGAAAAGCCACTTATCTGCCACGTTCTGGACTATTGCCCAGTATCATCATACATAGTAGTGTTGGTTCAGAGTAAATGGTGCAGGATAAAGACCCCATCGGTTAAAAATTAATCTCGGTGAGTAGTAATATCAACCCTTTAACAAATCCTTGCTTGCTCAAAGGTGAACAGTAC
The DNA here is from genome assembly GCA_016271365.2 of Neoceratodus forsteri. Taxonomy (NCBI): domain Eukaryota; kingdom Metazoa; phylum Chordata; order Ceratodontiformes; family Ceratodontidae; genus Neoceratodus; species Neoceratodus forsteri. The sequence continues at coordinate 340,991,986 of CM057457.1, forward strand.
ATCATGTTGCAAAACAGGCTGTTAAGCACTGACATATCATTTCTGCCTTTTCAGCTTTACAGCCAATGCAAGATGACCTGAATGGGCATGTTCTGATGCTCTGCTTAGATAGAGTGGCTCAGTGAGGAGCTTTATTACTTGAGGCTTTCATCTCCTTTTAAATTAAGCAAATTTGACTGTGCCACTTTTGTCATTTTAGCAATTCAAAGTTCTGCCTATTTGTCCCATAATAGTTAGCCAGGCAAAATTGTTTTATTTTTCTGGACTTCATGGGATCTTTTCGAGACTTGCTTATTGTTCATGCACATTGGATTGATAATCACAGTGCAGCGACTTCTATTAAGTATTCATTTGCAAGCACACATCATTTTATTTCTGTTTCTCTAAAGGATTGGTATTCTTCCGTTCAGTATTGGTGATACAGGGATGTTGGTGCTACAGGCATGTTTTGGTGTATTTAATTCCTTTCTGTGCACTTGCGCAAGAAACACCCTAGGACAGTACCGCATTTCAGAGATGTGTCAGAGTCCAGCACAGAGCACTGCACTGTGGGCCTGACCCTGAAACACCAATGAACAGTGAAGGCCAGTGAGACAGCTGTTGGAATTTTACAGTGGAAGCTGGCCTTCACTTGAGAGAAATGAACCACACCAATGAGAGAGTGCGCTTCATTCTTCTCATTTGCATAAGAAACACCCCCAAGAAGAAAACAGTGACTGCTACCTCAAGGAAAGCACCAGCTGCTAACACCTACTTCTTCCCCTTCCAACACTGAGCTTGTTTCCCCCTTCCATTCCCTACCTCCTTCATCTCTGTCCCTCTGGCCTCCACCATTGGTCCCATTTGTATTTCTTTTGTCCTTCCTTTGTTTTGGTCCTGCCTCCTCATTACCCCCTCAGCATCCCAGGGTGTGATGTATTTTACTGGCGCTGGCTTCCCTCTGCCTCCGGTGTGGCTATGACTCTTTTCCTTAGCCCCCCATTCTGTTACAGGCTGTTGGGGCTTGCAACCCACCAGAGTGCGGATCTTATTTTATCTCCTTCCGGTTATTTCAATGAGTTGTACGGCTTTCATTTATGCAACATTTGTGTTGTCTCCTCACTCTCTTAACCCCCCACGCTAACCTCACTTTACATTGTTTTAGCCACCATGTGACTTCCAGTTTTGGTGGCTCCTCCGCCTTGCACTGTACAGGCCCCCCAGCTCTCACTAATGCTGCAGCTGCTGCTGTCCTGCACACTCCTCCTCCTCCTCAGCCCCATTGCTTCCTTGTACAGTGCTTCAGGGCTCTCAACAGTGCCACAGAGCACCTTTCCTTTATGGTAGCATCTTGTTGCTCTCCAGCCCCCTGGCTGCCCTTCGTAAGCTTGGTAGGGCATAATTTAAACAAAAACAATTGCCACCAGAGTGGCAATCAAAAAGGAGGGGAGGAGGTGCTTTCTAACATGCTTCCTCCACCTTCTGCTGGCTTCATGTGTGCCCTGTCTTCCTTCTCTTAAGCCTGTAGCCATAGAGCATAAATTAATTAAAAAAACTGCTGCCGGAGTGGCGATCAAGAAGGTGGAGAGGAGGCGCTTTCATTACATGCCTCCTCCACCTCCTGCTGGCTCACGCCTTTCTCTGTCTCCCACCCATGCAGAGTAGGCTGCAGCCTAAACTCTGCATGGGCTGAGAGTACTAGAGCACCAGCAGGTACTCTCACTATAGTGGGGTCACGCTATCGGCAGGCTGCCCAAGTTGCTCCTCTGCTGCCTACACAAATAAACCCCCCATCACTGCCCACAGCATAACTAGGGTTCAGAGAAACCCTCTTAGACCCAGAAAGGGTTTAACATTTATTTTAACAGAAATGCTGGCCTCAGAACATCAGGGCTAGCCTACTAGGCCACCAGGGCTAGCTTTATGGTATACCCCTGTTACAGGGCATTTCCAAGCCCCACTGACCACCAATACTATTTTTATTTCTACAGAAAGGCTACTAGCCTCCACTAGCCCACTTGGGCTACTAAATAAATTACTGACCACTCTGCCACCACTAGGGGCAAACAGTCCCAGCTGAGCCCCTCTTTCCCTAACCTCACTCTCTTTTCTCTCCTTCTGCTTTCTTATGCTTTTTCATCTAACTTATTTCTCTTCTGTTTTTGCAAGTCTGACCAAATGAGGGCTTCTACCATAATCAGATAAGTATTAGTTTATTTCTATCCTATCCCTTCTTCCCAGCTGGTCCCACTAAGAGCTGTGGATCCTTTGTGACCCTTTTTATGTTTTATTTTACAGGTACCTTGGCATCACTGCTTTGGACATCTGCCCAGGTATGCTACGGCAGGTAAGTCCCTTTATTTGATCTTGCTTTGGGTGGATTGACTGCAACAGGTGTCCGTGTCCATCACAGCCACCTCTGTTGCTGTTTCTCTGTCCTGGTAACCGCTTTCTGCTTGTGGCCAGTGAGGACTTCAGGAAGACTTGGCAGAGCAGTAAGTGTACTAACTCTTCTACTTCTGTAATTGTTTGAGACATGCAAAGTTAACAGGGCGATGTAACCATGCTCACACACATTCCATACTTACAATTCAGCTGTTGTGCTCGGGTAGATGTCCATGGAAATATAAACACAGATTGCATGTGTTATGACCCCAGATTTTCAGAATAGCCATTTCTTCACAGCACCTCATGAATATGACAGCTGTCATTTTTCAAATGTGTTCTCGCAGCATCCTGAAAGGTGATTTCGCAGTCGCTGCACTAAACCGCCTTTCCAAGGAGCTGAACATTTTCTCCACCGCTGCTCATGAGGCGGGGTTATAAGAAGGCTATATTGAATATGTGGCAAATAAAACAATAAAGTTATCAGGCTATGTTGCATTTTGCTAACACAGGCTCATAACTTTAATACACCTCTGACACATACACCATGCAAGCAAACATTCAGCATTGACAAATGCTTGTTTTATATTTTTGTTCTGTTGTGATGAATGTGTCTCTGACTGCAGCTATGTGGAACCATCTTTTTGGGGAGGGGAGGAAGTAAGAGGGCCTCATGCTAAGAGTTGGTGACATACCTCTCAACCTTTTGTCCCCAAATGTGGAGCATTGCTCTCAAAATGTGGAACAAATGGGCAAAATGTGGAACACTTAATTAAATCTTTACCTAAGGAACTCAGGACACTTTTAAATTTGTTTGCCTTTATATTCAAAAAGTTTGTTGTTAATTGAATAATATATTTTTCAGGTCATTTACTATAGATTTTGGCTTTAAAATCTTACCATTGAATGTGGGAAAAGTCCTCTCAATGGGGAACAAGGAGTTTTTGTAAAGTAAAATGAGGAACTGTTCCTCATAATGTGTGACAGTTGAGACTCGAGGTAAGCTTGGTGAATATGTACAATTGGATGTGTCTGCCTGCATGTTGTTTTAAGTCTCCAGTAATACTGCTACCGACTGAAAGAAAGGTTATTACATTTTATGGGGCAACTCTGAGTGCCTTTTGATTGCAGCTGTTTTCTTGCACTTGGTGCTGTGTGAGAGTGACTGACTTTTCTGAATGCACTTTCATGCAGCAACAGACTGTGGGTTTCATGGAAAGTTTCAGGAACCACTTTCTGCTTTTTATTTTCCCATATTAGTTGAATACTGATGGTGGTACTCGAGGTGTATGGATCTTGTTGACTTATGTTAGGAACATAAAAATTTGAAGTAATTAGCAGGTCAATTTTTGATGTGATGTACATTGTCTGCCTATTGCATGCTTATTTAACACTAGGATGTATTTTTCTGTTGACCTTAGTTTAAAACAACAATGGAGAATTTTGTGGTCAAGGAACACCATCCGCATGCAATCGCTCCAAGACGGCACTGTTCATCACTGCCTGAGATCATGCATGAGTTTGGGGCTGACCTATATGAGGATGGGGCAAACTGTTCTGCACTTCATGCAACATTGTTCTGGACAATGTTTGAAAATTTACCATCAGTGACCATCTTAAGTCCAAGACACACAACAAGCAGAAGGCCAAGTTCCAAGAACAGGGGAACAGACAGAAACAAAACACACTGATGACCACTCTTCAGTGCAACACATGTGACAGGGCAGAGAAGACCGTCACTCAAGTGTTTGTCAAAATGTGCCTGGAGGCTAACATACCACTAGAGAAAGCTAATCACCCATCAGTCAGAGCTTTTCTTTCTGACTTTGTGAAGAATGGTGAGTCCATACCCCAATCTGATCAACTGCAGAGAGCATACCCAAGAGATGTTCATGGCAATGAAAAAAAATACATCAAAAGCCAGAAGATTGCAGGAAAGAAGGTTGCCATCATAGTGGACGAGACAACTGACACTGAACATCAGCTATCTTAAACATTTTGTCTGCACCCTGGAGGAGGAAGCCATAGACCGAATACACCCTACCTGCTGGACATCAAATTCCTGGTCAGCATGAATCACAGCACTGTGGCAAGGGTAGTGATCAAGACAGTCACCAATTATGGGACTGACTTTGCAGATATTTTCATATTTGACTATGACAATGCAGCCTATATGAAAAAGACATTTACAGATATCCTGAAGGGCTTGTTGATGTGTGTGTATATATATATATATATATATATATATATATATATATATATATATATACATGTTGTGTTGATTATTGTCACTCCATTTTGTATGATGCTTAATGCTTAATCATAGTTATATAAGATGTTTTGTACAAGATGTTATGAGAATACAAAATGTTGTGAGACTTTTCTTTGGAATCTCTGGCATTGTTTGGCTCATGATGTTCTGGACACCTGGCCAGTGTTTAGGGCATGATGATCTGACGAATGCCAACTATTTATTATGAGAATAAGTGGTGTTTGTCATGCTGAACTCGTGATGTTCTGGGCACCTGGCCAGTGCTTAGGACATGGTGGTTTAGCATTTCTAAATACCAGATAAAACATATAAAATGGGACTTTCTGGATGCCTGGTTTAAAGCCTCTCCTGCAGGGTGGACGCATCGCTGTGGGGCCAGTTCCCGTTCAAGAGACTCCTAGCCAGGCTGACAAGGGGCTTCCAGCCATTGGAAGAGGGCTTGGATGATGCTTTATTGAATCGGTGATGTATAACCTTTTGTATTACATTTTGTTATAATAAAGCTTTGGCTTGCTGTACTTATTGTATTATTATTGTGTGTATGTGAGTGTGAGTGAGTAAATAGCTGCCTGGTTTGAGTTGGCAGAACATTTTTGAGAGTCGGCAAGGATTCAAAAATAAAATGTCTATTTTAGGAAAAAGGATGGGTTCTTTTTTTTATCTTTTCTCTTTAATAAACTGTGAAAAATATGTGGAAAGATGTATTAAGGAAAAGTCTTCTAAACAAGCAAGGGCAACTGCCCTTTGTACTTGTAATTTGTGCTTGCTGCAAGTATATACTGTTAGAGCCAATGATGGCTTTACAGTTCAGGCTGCTTTAGGAGAAAAACAGCGCTGATTAAGTGAAGTTAAATAAGCAACATCTAGAGAAAGAAAATAAACCATTGTGGATGTATGCACAGTAGGTGACTACAGACGGAATGATTTGAAAACTTCCTATGTTGCTTCCATCTGTGTAGTTTCAAGTTTTTTTGTATCAATTTCAAGTTCCCTTGCCTCCTATAGAGGCTGAAACATTTGATCCCAAACCCAAGTACTGGGGACCTCTACCAAATGGATCTCAACCTAGTACTGTTAGAGATTTTTGTTTGTTTTGTTTTTAAACTACAGACCAGAGCTCTGGAAAAAGGCTTGGTTTGGCAGGTTACTAAAATGGCTAAAAAACATTTGAAAGGGTTAAAACCTTTAAAAGGGTTAATAGCTGCAGTGTTTGAAAATTATCATAAAGGTCCTGCAGTCAGTTTCTTACTCAGACTAGTGTATTGGAAAAGAAGAAGAAAAATACTTTGGCACCGGTAAGTCTAAATTTTTTATTTAAAGTTGTTTTATGTCTGTCTGTTTTATTTCTGTAATATCGATACTAAACAAGGTAATGCTCCGTCTTTCTAGTGCATATTTTCTAGCTTATATCTGTGTTTATGTTCTGTTGTCAAGGTTGTGAGATAGGATTGATTGCCTTCAGTGCAACAACATGTTACAGTAAACAAAAAAAGAAAGAAGAAGCTTCTTTGCCTCATAGCTGACTGTTTTAATTGGCTTTATTTTTTAGGAACATTTGTGCTGCCTAGATAGGGTCAGTAAAAACTTTTGTTTGGTGGAGCAGGTAGTGTTAATGGTGAAGAGTTATGACGCCATATAAATTGCAATGTGCAAAAGAGTTGTAGTTTGCAAGCAACGTCCAAGCCACTGCTAGGTGAAAATGTAATGTGTTAACAGCTATAAATGGCTTTATCATAAAACCAAAACTTTTTGCAAAATGGCAGAGTGCTTTATTTAGTTATGTGCCAAAAGGTGTAATCATGTTATACGAGATGTGTTCACTCACAAATAGTATAGTTGTACTGCATTTTAACGGAGTTAAAATGTGTTTAAGTGTTTTGTTCTAGAAAGATTTGGCATGACAATATGTATAAATGTGTTGGTTTAAAATTGTCAGTGTTACAAGACAGGCAGGAGGCAGCACATATATCTAAACCATGTACAGTTTTCTAATGGAACTATGGGCATTACCTCAGCAAATTGGTGTGAACAATGTCAGTCTTATTTTGTGTTAAGTATTTCTTTTTGTGTATATGTGTGTGTACTGTCTTGGCCATCAGTTTAATTGTGAGCTCTATTGTTATTTAAAAATATTTTAATATTGGTGGTGTTCAAGGACACTACAGGAATGGCTGGGTTTAAATGACCCTTGCATGCACACTGTGACCTTTTGCACGTTATTTGACCTTCTTGTGTTTCAACATTTTATGTTACTACCAGTTCAAACTTGATGTGTATTTCATGCCTAAAGCACAACTTTTCACACAAAATGTATGTTTTCATGAAAGCACATCAAGAGTGAACCATGTAATTTGACTTTTTATTGCAAAACTAGTATTCTAAGTGAAGAGGAACAAACTTTTCTTCTCGTCTCACTGCTTCTGACTTGCAGCCAACACAGGCAATACTCAGCTGGAAGGGAGAATTATTCATCATCTCCCATATTTTTATTGTATATATATATATATATATAGTAATGATTTTAAAAAAGGACTATTACAGCTGTTTTTGAGAGTTTACCATCTACAGTTAAAAACAATGGCTTTTGTTTTTATGTGTGACCATGGTGTAATCATTTTTTTGTCTTTTTAAAATGCATTCTAAGAGATACGTACGTACGGTATTACCATCAATCTGAATTTTTTATAAACTCAGCTGACATTTTGTCATGCTTAAAATAAGGGAACCCAGGGACGCTTGGCTTCTTTTATCCTATGAAAATAATCTTGTTTTATTTTTAAACTGGTGTGTGTTTGTTTTTGTTGTTTGTCTGTGTTTCACAGCTAACCTTTTATTGCTACAGTATTCGAGCTGTCTCTTGCACTCGAGCTGTGTCTTCCACTCAGTAGGAGCTTGAGGAGGGGGCTACCCTTCCTCCTTCCAGTGTAATACCCACAAAGGTTGCAAGGTACATCACTGTTCCCCAAAGGGTATAAAAAAATGTGTATTTGCCAATAATTGTTTCTTATTTACAGGTTTTAGAAAAGACCCAAGGTATTTTAACAGCATAACCTAGCCAAGCCCTTCTGTTTCTCTAGTGCAAACAGTTGAATCTCACACCTATTATTGGTACAAGGGTTTCTGCCCTCAGTAAGTAATCAGTTACGCTGGAGGGTAGAGTTGTGTATGTATGTCCATTGTCTTTTCAGCTTTCTTATCCAGCCACATGACAGGGTTGCACAGTTGTTGATTACTAAGGGGAGGCCCTTTACTTTTGACAGTAAAGAAGACAAGGGTTTGGATCCACCGACAATTTTAATAATGGAGCTAGGTGTGGATCACTAGTCCAAATGGTTCACGGAGCTGGCTGAAGTAATAGCCATGGAAAGGACAACACTGTGCTAGTCATCAGATCAGGGAAAGAAAATGGGAATACGTGCCTGCACATAAATGTTATCTTCGAAAATAATAAAATTTGTGTCTTTCTAGGTCCAGCAATGGATTTTAAAAGGAATGCTGGTGTGTCTTATGGTCCATTTGGCAGAGCTAGTTACCCCTGGAGGAAGGATTCAAAGGGTTAACTGTAATGACACTGGTTGTAAAGGAACCTGGAGTTGAAAAATAATACCAAAATAAAACCAGGAACTTTAGCTGCCCATCCGGACAGAAGTGTGTGGTACTAAACATGACATTTCACCAGGGGTCAATCTCTGAATGACAACTGGTGGCCCAGGACAATTATATGTACAATATGCCTACAAAACAAATGAAATCTCTTTGCAGAATAAGACTGCTATTAAATGCTGCAACTTATCAGACATGTGCATGATAACTCCTCACCAAGGACGAGACTATTGCATAAATCAATCAGACATTTTTAACGAAACCATTGAACTAGTTAATGTAAATACTTTGTTTTGCATGAATGCAACTGTAATAGAAAATAGAACTACTTGGGTAGACTATATTACTGTATTAAAAAATCATCCTATTGTTAGTAATGATAGCTTGGTTAAAGTGCCATCTACTTGCATATCGGTAGCGCAACAGTATCAAAAAATGTTATTAATTTTAATATAACCTTTGCTTCTAGTCATAAGTGTAGAAATAGATGAGCTTGGTATGATACATTACTAGGTGGCACTGGTGCTGGTGTGGAATATTGAATAGCATAGATATAAAATCATTAGCAAACAAGTTAAAAGTGGCAGGGACAGCTGTATCACAGTTCGTTAATTTACAAGCTTAATGGATGCCTACTGTTTTTAATCCACAGAAGTTAACGTTAGATTACAATGCAAAATTCTTGCAATTGTGTAATATGTCACAAGCTTTGCAGTTAAGCACATTCCAGAACATATCGCAGTTTATTAATTGGACAAGATGCACTATGCAAAAAAAAATATATGCATTAACACAAAAGAACAAAGCACAAAGTGATTTAATGAGTAATAATAAATTTATATGGAGGACCGTGTTTAAGCAATGGATACCAGTCACTAATTGGATATCGGTATCTTCTAATAAAGTTATTAGAAATAAAACATTGATCCAAACCCAAATGCAAACCGTAATAGTGGCAGACCAAGTGATTGAATTAGGCTCAAAAATACAAACTAAAACTATTCACCATTGGTGGGACATATTTACTGAATGATCTCCTTCTGCCACTAAAGTATTAAACAGATTGACCCATCCGATTTTAATAATTGCAGTGATATTGCTTGTTTTAACTGTGTAAAATTGTTATTTATCCTATAGAATTAGGAGACTGTATGTGGATAAACCTTTTATGATGCAATTTTCATACAAATTGTATTCACAATAATCAAAGGACCGAATGATGTGTATATATATATATATATATATATATACATATACATGTGTTGTGTTGATTATTGTCACTCCATTTTGTATGATGCTTAATGCTTAATCATAGTTATATAAGATGTTTTGTACAAGATGTTATGAGAATACAAAATGTTGTGAGATTTTCTTTTGGAATCTCTGGCATTGTTTGGCTCATGATGTTCTGGACACCTGGCCAGTGTTTAGGGCATTATGATCTGACGAATGCCAACTATTTATTATGAGAATAAGTGGTGTTTGTCATGTCTGAACTCGTGATGTTCTGGGCACCTGGCCAGTGCTTAGGACATGGTGGTTTAGCATTTCTAAATACCAGATAAAAATATAAAATGGGACTTTCCAGATGCCTGGTTTAAAGCCTCTCCTGCAGGGTGGACGCATCGCTGTGGGGCCAGTTCCCGGTTCAAGAGACTCCTAGCCAGGCTGACAAGGGGGCTTCCCAGCCATTGGAAGAGGGCTTGGATGATGCTTTATTAAATCGGTGATGTATAACCTTTTGTATTATATTTTGTTATAATAAAGCTTTGGCTTGCTGTACTTATTGTATTGTTATTGTGTATATGTGAGTGTGAGTGAGTAAATAGCTGCCTGGTTTGAGTTGGCAAAACACTTGTTCCCCAACTGTGTACTCATCACCTGCATTGCACACATCCTAGACCTTGTTGTAGGTGCACTGGAAAAACCATTTTCTCTATCACTAGTGTTCATGAAACTTTTCAGGAAGCTATTCTCTCTTCCAAGTAGTAGAAATGGCAGGTACCTAGGACTTCTTAGAGCAGTGGACCTGATAAACAGAGCAACAATGCCACATGACCCATGCTCAGCCAGATGGAGTTCTCAGTACCAGGCAGCGGTATATCACACAACACACATCACATTTCACAAACGTTTTATTCAAAAAGAAATAAGCATCACCAAAATGCCATGTGCATCTCTTCAAGACTTGAATGATCTTTTATTTGATGATTCACAGTATGCTCTGCTTCAAATGGAACTGGGATTCCTTGCAGAATAAACTGACAGACTGTACGCTTCTGGATCGATTCCAGTCGCAAGTGCCTATCGCAACAGATGCCATGGATATGCTGGAAGAACTTCATATCCACCTTGAAACACAGCGCCAGCTGCTTGCAGAGGGCAGTGGCCATATAATGGATTTGCCAGAGGCAGAAACTATTCTGCTGAGAACTCTGTCACAAATGATGATCAAATTTAGAGAAGCTTTTTATGGGGCAATAGACAAGCTGGAAAAATACATGTCCATCAATGGTCAACAGGGGTATCTTTTCTTAAAGGAGGTCATACTCTTATCTGACAAAAATGACCTTCATGCCCCCCAAAAAAAGAGGACTACAGCTCAATTCCACTATGGGATGATGCTCTTAGGAAAGAATTTGAAATTTATATAAAGATACATGGGCCAAACTATGTGGACATTATGACTGGTGAAAAGGATCTCGATCAGTTTTGGAAAAGTGCCCAAGAGAGAACTCCACAGTTGGCAGCATTGGCAGTGACATGCATACATTCTGTTACAAACTCTGCTGATGCTGAGAGAAGTTTCAGTGTGCACAACATGATTTTTACTGAGCAGCGACGTGGACTGTCAGGGGACAAACATACAGAAGATTGTCTTCCTGTGCTTTAATGGCAAACTCAAAGAAGACTAGAGACTATTATTCCCAGCATTGACTTTTATTGGCATTTAACATTTTCATTTCATTTTTTGACTTTATATATTGCAGTTTTCTCATTCATTTGTGGTGGTGGTTGTGTAGAGTATATCATTATTAGCTTGTAGTCTCTATATGTTTGTACAATAAATTTTGTTTTGCTTTAAATTCATAGTGGAATGTGAGTGCACATATATTTCATTGAAACATACTCACTTATGACTATCCGCAAGGAGCTTGGTAAGCGCTGCAGAATTTGGCTGCAGCACAGAATTGCCACAGAATCTGCATTTGCCCTGTTGCAGAATGTAGGTCCACTTTGCCTCAGCAAACAGGAGGCCCTCTCCATGCCCCATCACTCAGCTAGATGTCATAAATGCACCCGAAGAGTATTTGTCTCCTCATTGCATAATACTCCTCCTTTCACTTCCCAAAGTAGAGGCATGTATAAATGGGGTCAGGTAGGTGTATATTAGCATTATGCATTGAGTCTCAGCATAGAAACATAGAACATAATACCAGTTAAGGACTGCTTTACCCACCTAGTTTGCCCATTTCCACTACTTACTGCAAGACCGCACACCCTACTTGATCTCCAGCTTTATCCTCTCTTTCTTATCGCTAGAGTTCCCCTATGCCTTCTTGAATTCTTCAACCATTTTTGCCCCTACCACCTCCGCTGGGAGGCTGTTCCATTCACCCACTATCCTCCAGAACTAGATAAAGTACTCCAGATGAGGTCTCATCAATAATTTGCACAGTGATATCACCACCTCCTTTTTCTTGTTGGTGATACCTCTCCCTATGCACCCCACCATCCCACTGGCTCTTATCACTGCCTTGTTACACTGTTTGGCCACCTTTAAATCATCAGATACGATTACCCCTGGTCCTTTTCCTGTTTGGTGGCCTTTGTGTACTTGGCCCTATTTTCATGTGCCCCAAATGCATGATTTGGCACTTCTTCACATTGAGTCCTAGCTGCCATGCTCTTGGCCACTCTTCAAGCTCACTTAGGTCCTTCCTCATTTTTTTGCACTACCCCAGAGTTTCAGATCTTAGTATCTTCAGCAAAGAGGCATATCTTCCCTTCCAGACCATCTGCAGTGTTACTTATGAAGGCATTAAATAGGACTGGTCCCAGAACGGATCCTTGTGGCACCACTCTGATCACTCTTCTCTCCTTGGAGTGAACTCTGTTTACCACCACCTCATGTGTTCTACCACTCAGTCAATTTCTAATCCAGTTTACCACCTGCAGACCAACTCTGAGGCTGCCCAGCTTGCTTACAAGTCTCCTATGTTGAACAGTGTTGAAGGCCTCACTACCCTATCTTCCTCCTTCTGTGTCTCCTTGTACCTTCTGAATGCCAGCCTTTTCACCCTTACCTTCTTAGCCACCTCCTTTGAGAACCATAGTGGTCTTTTTCCCTCTTGCTTTTGTTTAATTGTCCAACACAAAAGTTTGTTGCCTTCACTATGGCTCCTGTTAATTTAGTTTGGCCACTGTTCCTCTGTCCCTCCAAGGTCCTCCTGCCTGCCAGCCATCCCTGAGGCATTTCCCAGCTTTGCAAAGTCGGCCTTCCTGCAGTCCAGGACCATCACCTTCGTGTGATTCGACTCTGCCACTGTTCCATACTGAACCATACTGCAGGGTGGTCACTGGACCCTGGCTGGCTACCCAGCATGACATCTGTAACAATTTCTCATCAGAGTACCAGGTCCAATACTGCCCTCACGAGTGGGCTCTGTCACTAGCTGCCTGAGGCACAGCCCCTGTAGGGAGTCCAGGATGTCCCTGCTCCTAGCTGAAGCTGCAGCTGGAATGCTCCAATCAACATCTGGCAGACTGAAGTCTCCCTCTAACAGCACCTCCCCCTTGGTCACCATCATACATATGATTTCCACTAATCTCCCTTTCCGGCTCCTCCCCTTGTGCTGGAGGTTTGTTGAACAGGGTCACAGAAAAGGGTTGCACTGGGATGGTGTTGCTTCAAGGCAAGGCAAATTTTATTTGTATGGCACTCATTCCCAGAGGCTCTGGGTGCCTCACAGAGATTACAATTAATAAATAAAACAAAAAGGAAAAAAAAAATACAATCACATCACATGCTAAACACTAAAATATAAAATTCCTAAATACTCAAAAAAAAAAAAAAAAAAAGAAACTGAAAACTTAGGACATAGCAAAATGTCCTAATTCAGCATTCATTAAAAGCCAGGCCAAAGAGGTGTGCCTTCAACTTCCTCTTAAAAACCTCTACCAAAGGGGCCTCCCAGACTGTCAGTGGTAATCTTTTCCACAGGGATGGCCAGAAATGCTCAAGCATGATCTCCAGAGGTTTTGAGTCATACCCTGGGAACAGCCAGGAGACCCGGAGAGTTCGGAGGGAGTGGGCAGAGGTCACCTGTGTCAGAAGCTGTGACAGATAGCCAGAATCCAGTCCATTTAGGGCCTTATAGGTGAGAAGTCCCACCTTGAAAAGGACCCTCCACCTGGCTGGTAGCCAGTGCAGAGCACACAGAACAGGGGGTCACATGGCTAAACCTAGAAAGGCCAGTCAGGAGCTGAGCTGTGGCATTCTGCACCAGCTGCAGCCTGCGGAGGGTCCCTCTCATGACCCCAAAGTAAGGAGCATTACAGTACTCGAGTCTGGAGGAGACAAAGGCGTGAACTAGCGTCGGCAGGTCCTTGAATGAAACAAGGGGCTTAACCTGGGCAACGTTCCGTAGATGGTAAAAACCACTATTGACAACAGATGCCACCTGATCTTCAAGTCAGCCTGCTGTCAAGGATCACGCCCAGATTTCGCACCTTCAGGGAAGCCACCAATGGGGTAGAGCCCAGAACAAAACCAGGAACCACCCCAGACAATGATCCATCATGCCCACGACCAGGCTCGATCACCAGCACCTCTGTCTTAGCTGAGCTGAGTCTCAGCTAGGTGGAAGCCATCCAATCATTGATTTTAGCCAGACAGATGTTGAGAATGTCCACAGCTCCTGATGTTCTGGAAGCAAAAAGACAAATACAGTTGGGTATCATCTGCATAGCAGTGAAACTCCATACTGTATTGTCGAATGATCTCACTCAGAGGCAGCATATACACTGCAAACAACATCGGTGACAGGATTGAGCCCTGTGGAACTCCACAAGACAGAGGCATTGGGGAGGAGGAGAAATCCCATCACCACCGCTGTACCTTGTCTGAGAGATATGACTCAAACCACCCGATGACAGTACTGGCAAGTCCACAAAACTCACAAAGCTGATCCAGCAACACAACATAGTCCACAGTGTCAGCTGAAGAGAGATTGAGAAGAACAAGAACTGACCTGTCCTCTATCTCTAGCTCTGAGAAGATCATTATGCACCCTCACTAGAGCTGCTTCACAAGAAGGAATGAGTAAAATGGCAAAGTCAAGCACATATTATCTGTATTCACAAGACTCTCCAGGCTCTTAAGTTGATTAATACATTTATTAATACATAAAAAAATAATAAAATTCAGGCAGTGTCTTGTTAGTATGGATAGTGCGTACTTTACCAGATCTGTAGAACATGCCAGTGCAAATTGAGGTTCCATTTCCTGCCTCCAGGATGACCTACAGTGTTTCTGCCCCTACCTGTACCTCAGTAGCTTTTGTGCCCTTCCTCATGTAAAGAGCCACTCCTCCTCCTTTCCTACCCACCCTATCCTTCCTGAACAGAGTATAGCCTGGTATGGCTACATCCCAGTCTCCCTGGTTGTCATTGCACTACAGTATATCTTGGGAATAATAGCTACAATGTCCAGGTCATCCTCTGCCATTAAGGCCAATAGGTCCAGGATTTTATTTCTCAGACTTTGAGCGTTTGTACACATGGCCTTTAAAATGTTGCTACCACCCCGCCTCATGGCCCCTGTTTTATCCTCATGCCTACTCTATTTACTTCTCCTGTCTTCAGTCCTATTCCTCCTTTTTTCTGCCATTCAGCTTTTCCTGTTTCTAGGTACCTTTGGTGATTTCCTGCCGTAGGGTTCTCCCTACTGACAGCTTCCCCTTGTTGGGGAGGATGGGATTTTATTCTTACTGCTTCCTTCCACCACCCCCTTGGCTAGTTTAAATTCTTGCCAATGAAGTATTTAAACTGTTCACTGAGAATCTTGGTTCCTGTCCTGGATGGATACAGGCCATTTCTCCTGTATTGTCCCATGGCTCCTGGGTCACCCTGGGGGGCAACCTAATATTACTAGCAGGACATAACAGAGCACAGTTATTGGAGGCTATTGGGGCAGATTAGGTGGGTCAAAGGCTCTTCATCTGCTGCCAAATTTCTATGGTTGTTTCTATAGGCCTATATATGTCCAGGTGGTAATTCAGTCCTGAATGAAGCCAAACTCCTATCTCTGCATGAGTCCTTCAGCTATGCCTTGAAGCTCCTGATGCAGAGTACCCTGTCCTCCCTTGTTGTAGACAGCTAACACCTCTGAAAAGGTCACTGAGCATGTCACCTGCCTAAGACCCCTCCCTAACTCTTCAATTCTTCCTGCATTACTCAAACCTCCTCCCTAGCCAGGTCATTTGTCCCCAGGTGGGCAATGGGCATCACGTTATATTAACAAACCAAATTAAGAGACTTGAATAAGAGTGACTCAGTTTGGGCCCCCATGGTAGTGGCAACGGTTGAGACATATCAAGGGGAAGGCAGAGCAATGCATGTAGGACAGAACAGCAACAGCGAATGTTTAGTGATGTGGGATAAGTAGATGAGTGCAGCAGGCTGCTACTTAGCTGGTTGCCTGGCATGGCAACTACAGGCCCTGTCTACAGTGCCGATGGACTCGAGTTTGTGACTGCATGCGGGTACTTTTTTTTTTTTTTAATCTGTCTTTGGGTGTTGTAAATTTAAAATTGTTTTGGATGTTGGAAACTTTTTTCCAAGTTATGTTGCCCCAGCCGTGGTATACCCCCTATGTACTGTGGCCACCCTCCAATGGGCTGGCAGTATAGCCTCAAGGTTAGAGGAATGAGGTTTGAACAAGCTTGATACATCCAGCAAACCAGACCTGAGTTTGATTCTCACAACTTCCACTTGCATACTGTGTGACTCTGAGCAAGTCTCTTAACTGCTCAGTGCTCCCAGGTTGCCCCTGAAAACAGGCACTTGTGCCTAGTGGGCCTTACCCGGTTACCAAAGACTAAAATAAAAAAAATAAAATGTATTCTATTGTCCCCCCGGTGTCTGCCTCCCCATGGAGTTGGTTACATTTATATGGAGGTGCGGGGGTGTATAGCGTCCCACTTTGAATGTTAATTTTAATGTCCTTGCCGTTGCCATTTTGTTAGGGGTGGAGGTTGACTCAGTGCCAATTTTACATTCAGCAATGTGTACTCACTGTTGTGCGAGTCACGATAGTACTTTTGATGTTATGACATGGAGCCTGGACAGTGACATTTAGCTCTCCCTCCCATCTTGCAGCCCCAGTGATTCTCACAATGCACTTTCCATCCCTCCAAGCCATGGCACCAGGTAGACACAACCTCCCTCTCTCCCTTCCTTCCTGCCCTCAGGTCTACCCCCTAACGATAGAGTCCCCACCTTGAGTTGCTTCTTCTTCCTCCTCCTCTAGGGTTCTCTCCACCCTTGGGGTTTCCACCATGAAGGGCCCCTATATCCTCCTTGTCACCCCTGGGGTGCCTCCTTGGGACAGTCCTACTTGCTAGAGTGGTGTATGAGTTGTGTAGTGGAACTGTAGAAGGATGGCCTGTCCCACCACCCTTACCCTTCCTGAGCCCACCATAGTCCAATTGCTCTTCCTCCTTGGTATCCTTTGAGGCAGCGGGGCAGACTTGTGGTCCCTGGGTGAGGGAAGAACCCCCAAATCCTAACCTAGTGTAACCCTAGGTGGTGCTACCCAAGGGATACAACCACTGCCTGCATGATCAACTGCAGGTAGAAGGGCATGAACTCATAGAAAGAATGCCTCCACCCAGAGGGTAGATTTAGGGTAGCATAGCTGCTCTGGGTACAGTCCTCCGGGACACTGATACCCCTCTCTAATCCCTCTAGTGACCAATGCAAGTCTGAGATAAAACAATCACCATAAACACTGTGATGCAATGTTAGCCCCACTTTTGATACACTTACCATCAGGGCTGGATTAGCTGAAATGGCCCTGGAGACCCTCTGTAAAACAAGGCCTGTAGCACTAAACAGCAATATCATAGTACTTTCTGTACAGAGGCACACCACAGCCAGATTAGATGCAAAAAGATTTAGATCCGATTTATTGAGGGACGTGAACAAGAGAGGGCAGTAATCTAGAGATTGATTCTGTTTCTGATTTATTAGGCGCATGCATGCCTAAGAGTCCCTCTACCACAGTCACACACCCTGGATACCCAGATGTCTTACAGACTAGCCTAAAGTATTGCCCGGGGTAGGCTGGCCTTGCGGCTATTGTTGGGGCCCTTAACAAATCAACAATTAAATCAGATAACACACTTTGATTAGGGCTTTGTTGCAGGGAGCTACCCTGATGTTTACTCACGATACCCAACCCAGGATGCAGGATGGATGAGATGAAGACCTCAGGATGGTTTGTCAGGGGAAGCAGGGCCCACATGACACACCGCAGTGGCCGAATCCTGTTTGATGGTGTTGGACAGGGAGCCAAATCCTCGAGTGGGTCTTTCAATCAATCGAAACTCTGCAACGGGAATGGCAATCTGGGCTGAGATGGTGAGGCCCAGACCAAGAGAACGTTTGAATACAGTCTGGCAATGTTGCTGGATGCAGCCTCCAGCTAGCATGACACAGTCAGCAAGATGGGGAACCAAACTGTGACCCACGCTCCACATTCAGCACACCTAAAGTAAAGACAAGTAAATACCACAGTTTGGATGACAGTCCAGTTGCTGTTGACAGAGTCTCTGCACAAACTGTACACTCTGTGGTCGTTTTAAAGTCCTGACAGGCCGATCGCACGAAAGCAAGTCTCTTCAGGTGAAATTCAGTTACAATGCAGAAAGCAAGTCGCAAAAGGCACTTTCGAATGAAGTCCAATATTTAGCAGACTTTTCACTTGAGAAGATGGTGGCAGGAAGGCCAGACTTGTGCCTTCCTGCTGACTCCCCACTAGAGCAG
The DNA here is from genome assembly GCA_016271365.2 of Neoceratodus forsteri. Taxonomy (NCBI): domain Eukaryota; kingdom Metazoa; phylum Chordata; order Ceratodontiformes; family Ceratodontidae; genus Neoceratodus; species Neoceratodus forsteri. The sequence goes on from CM057457.1 coordinate 341,010,275, forward strand.
CTGTTCACTACTCGAAGCCACTCTCTCTCAGCTCCAATTCCACACTGACATACTGCTGCAGGCAGCTCTGAACTTTCCAGTGATCCAAAAAGGTTCGGTTGGCTGATCCATCTGTCTGTCACAGCTAGAGCTCCCTCTCCAGGTCCATTTAGGCACCATAAAGTGAAAACTACAATTCCTACAGAAATTCACTCCATAAAGCCTCTGGAGGCAGTCTCCATTTTACAGCCCTAAAGGTACTGATTGGTCCAAACTGGCAGTCCAGAGCCAAGATGGTGGTGCAAACAGAAAGTCCACGCTGCAAAGGAAGGCAGGTTAGACAAACTACTATATCATTATCATTCAAGTGGATAATCAACAAACAATCACATTTTTAATAGAGCTTCCTCTACACAAATAGTGATGGCAAAGGAAGCAAAAGCACTGTAACCCAGGCAGGACTTGAGCCTAGAAACACTTAGCCTCACCAAGATTAATTATAACCTATGAGAATAACACTTCTTATTGGGTCAGGCGTGAAGGCTAGCAGGGCACTCGCATGCAAGCCCTTAGAAAATTAATTAGACACAGGATACCAGCCTGGCAGAGGACATTAGGCAAGCCCAGGAAGATATTTTAGGAACCCCCATTTGTGTGTGGGGGGGGGGCACACCAGCATTAGCCAGGTACTAGACTAACAGTAACAAAACATTTACTGAATGCATCAACTGGAAGATCCACTCTGCATGGATAGAATTTGGTCTTCATTTTAAAGAATAAATGTCCTACATTGTCATGAGAATGCGGTCACGAGGGCTGGCAGTTGTAGCCCTCCCCACAGGCTCCTGAAACTCCCCGTGACGAAGCCAATCCCCTGCACACACAGGTAGTGTTCCCAGCCAGCTCATAGCTGCCTCCTGAGCTGCGGTGAAGGAAATTTTGAATTTGGCTTTTTCTCTACATCGGATCTATAATTTCATAGGAGCCAGAACTTTTACTCACTTGCACCTCATTTTTTGTATGAAAACATAGGACTGCACTAGATTTTTATTTTCCCTGCCATTTCAGCAAATTATCACCCTGAGAACTAAGAGCACCATGATTATGCTTCCTTTACTGTTTGTTGCATTGTGTAAATGAATGTCAGATTAGACTGTTTTAGAAACCTGGTTAAACAAGTGCAAGTTCCAGCCTGAATTTTATTTCTATTCTCCATCTAATTTCTGCCAAGTACAATCGTGTGCATAATAGAAATTGTAAGCTCCTCCTCCCACCCACCTGCCTTAAGTATTTAATTTGCTGCTTTTGTCCTCCTCCTGCAGTGCGGCCGCGAGGGCTGGCAGTTGTAGCCCTCCCACAGCCTCTGAAACCCCCGTGGGCGGAGCGATCCCCTGCACACACAGTGCGGTCGCGAGGGTTGGCAGTTGTAGCCTTCCCCACAGCCTCCTGAACCCCCCTGCGGACAGAGCCGATCCCCTGCACACACAGGTAGTGTTCCCAGCCAGCTCACAGCTGCCTCCCGGAGCTCTAGCCCTGCCTGTGTTGCGCCAGGCTCCCCACCACCCCCACCACCACCCTTGGTCGACTCTTACTTATATAGTGTGACCTCACGCGGTCCTTAACCAATCAGCCCACTTTCCCATTAGCTCCTTATATCTACCTATCACCAGTGGCCACCCTTGAGCTGACTCACAAATCTCATCCTCTGTGGACACATTAATTTTCATCTTTTGTCTACACATTAGAAACAAAATAACAGGAGAAAATGCAGTTCCTTACTTTTCAATCATCATGCTCTGCCTCAATGTATCCTCCCTCCCTCCCATCTTCTTCCTATCCCAGGCCACCTGAGCCATCTCCATTTTCTCTACAGTGCCCAAGCCACCCCTCCACTCCTCCTCCTCCTTGGCTCAAGCAGACCTACACCAGCCCCATTGGCACAATTGGCCACTGGGGGCCTCTATCCTTCCTCCTGGGTTCATGCTGCAAAACCTGCTCTTTTATCCCCTCTACTGGTCCTAGGCCGGACTTCCATTCACCCAACCTCTCCACTCGTCTGTAAAAATACCTGAAGTCCATGTGTTATTAAGGTACATTCTGGCCCTCCTTCTTATTATAGTCGGGACATTGAACTTAACCTCAGGTCCACCTGCACCCCTAGCCTCCCAACCCCAGTATCAGCTACCCACCCCCAAAGGACTCAAAATTGTCCACCTAAATATATGCAGTATCCTAAACAAAATAGCAACCCTGCAAACTACTGTCCTTGCCCTTTGCCTGATATAGTTATTATCACTGAATCGTGGTTAAAACACGCACAACCAGGATGCAGAATTCTCCATTCCTGGTTTCTCCCTAATACGCCAGGACAGACAGGGCAGTAAGAAGGGCGGCGGCACAGCCATGTATATCTCCTCCAATCTCCAGTTCTCTAGAATCCCCCTGCCTGCCCCTATTCTTACTTTTGACTCCCTTCTAATCAAAATCTCCCTGCCTCACTCCATTCCAATTTATATTGCAGGGTCATACTGTCTGCCTGGTACCCCCCTGGGTTGCATTATTGACCATCTTGGCAACCTGAGATCACACACGGAGGTCGGGGAACTTCATATCCTTGGTGATTTCAACCAGAACTGGCTAGGCAGTACAGCTGCCAAATCACGTCTACAAATAAATGCCCTAAACTTATCCCAGCAAATAGTGGAACCCACTCGCCTAAACCTTAAATCAAAAAAGCACACACTCCTGGATTGGGCTTTGACTACCCACCCCCATTGGATCTGTAAAGCTGGCCTACTACCTGACTCCCTTAGTGATCGCCATATGATTTTTATCATGAGAAAAATCTTCCGCCCCATGGCCCCCCCACCCTGTGTGCTTCAAAATAGAACTTATAAGTCTTTAACCTGACTGCTCTCCTAAATGACCTCGCTAGTATCGATTGGTCTTTCATCCCAGGGCCACCTCTATGGATGATGCCCTGAACTTTTCTCTGTAAATTTCCTCGCTATCTGGGACAGACATGCGCCCCTAAGGAGACCCGGGTAAGAGGTTCCCACTTACCATGGGTAACAACTACCCTCATGGAACTCCTTCGTACCAGAGACCGTGCCTGGAAATCTTTTAAGGCTACAGGTGATCATATGGCTCAGCTACACTACCAGTCATTAAGAAACGCCTGTACAAGACTCATACGACAGGCCAAATCAAACTACTTTAAAACCGCATTCAACAACAACTTCTCACACCCCACTCATTTCTGGAAGTCTATAAAATCCCTCCTCTCCCCACCTGCCCAACCCCCTACTCCCACTCTAAACATTACGGGAAATTCCATTACTGATCCTAGCTTGGTAGCCTCCGAATTTAACTCCTACTTTTCCTCCTTGTCTTCTTCCTTCCGGCCCTCTCATCCCTATCCCTTGTCCCCCCTCCTTCTGCACCTACCCGCCACCTTCTCTCTCTGTCCAGTCTCACCTCAGCCAGGTGCTAAAAATACTGCAGGCGCTAAACCCATCAAAGGGAAAATGTCCATCGGGCCTCAATTCCAAGATGCTCCTGCTCTCTGCACCTGCCATAGCCTACCCACTAACCCTGCTCTTTAACTTGTCTTTTAAACTTGGGGCTGTCCCAACTTATGGAAACAAGCCACTGTCATTCCATTACCTAAAGGAGGGACCTCTCTCCATCCAACTACCGTCCTATATCCTTGCTCCCTGTTCTAGCAAAGATTCTAGAGTGACTCGTTCTCTCTCAGCTCTATCACTATCTTGATACTACATCCTTTTCACCCCTTCCAGGCCAGTTTCAGGAAAAATCTCCACCACCACCTCCTTCTTTGCCTTACTAATGCCATCCTCACGGGAATGGACAAAGGGAAATAACTGCTGCCATTTTCATTGACCTGGCGAAAGCTTTCGACACAGTCTCCCATCCTTGCTGCTGGCAAACTTACCCAGGCAGGACTGTCAAACAATGCAGTTGACTGGTTTCACTCTTACCTGGCCGACAGGTCCCAATCAGTCCGCATCGGCTCGGCCAGATCCACCTCACTCCCTGTCACCAGTGGTGTCCCTCAGGTTCTGTACTCGGCCCGCTGCTGTTCTCTATCTTTCTCAATGACCTGCCAGCAGCCTGCCTACAAGCATCTATCCACATGTATGCTGGACGACACAGTGCTGTTCGCCTCTGGCCCATCCTCTAGTGCTGTGTCAGCCTGCCTACAGCAGGATTTCAACTCCATCCAACGTTGGTTCTCCTTAAACCAGCTATACCTAAACCCTAAAAAACAGTCTCCCTCACCTTTGGATCCTGATCCAAAATAGCACAGCTTCCCGCACCTCCTACGTTCTACACTTTGAATAAATCCCCACTAGAGGCCTGCACCACTTACCGTTATCTTGGGGTCTGGCTAGACCAGCATCTCGACTTTTCAGTGCACATTGATGCACTACACAAAAAATTGCACCCTATGTTGGGAGCCCTCTACGGAATAAAAATTGCATCCCTCTACAAACTAGACAAGCAATAGTGCAAAAAATGATCCTACCTATTATTGATTACGGGGATGTCGTCTACTGTGCTGCCCCCAAACTTCCCTAGCTAGGCTGGATCCCCTTTTTAACTCTTTTTGCCGCTTCTCGTTAAACCTCCTCCCAATACCCACCACTGTGTCCTCTACCAATCCCTGGACCTCCTGTCATCTTCATAACAGAAGACTGCTCCACTGCGCTAAAACCTCCACAAGTTCTGGTCACACACCCTCCTACCTGTCTTCCTCCTTAACCACCCTCTCCTCCTACTTATGCTCTTCAAAATATTGACGCTAGGCTCTACATATCCCCCACAGATCCACCCAGTCAGCCCAGGCTGCTTTCAGCTTCAGGTTGCCCAAACTATGGAACTCCTGACCGCGATATTAGACATTCCACAAGTACTCCTCAACTGAATGCTCTTCTCAAACTGCACTTCGCTACCAACTGCAACTGTAACCCCCTAGTCCTCCCCTCAAATCCATAATCCTCCCAGCTGTGCTGCAACTTGTTCTGTTTCTAACGTGTAGTTCTGCTCCTACTCAAGTCTGGTACTACATTCTAGTTGAAGTGATTTAAGTATCTATGTAACTGTACTAGAACTGTCTCACCTACTGCCTGTAATCTGCCAATGTATGTTCTTGTGTTTCTCTGCTGTAATCCCCTACCCCAGGGCGCATCTGGAATCGAGCAGTACTCTGCTCAGCATGCCTTCCTGGTAAATCTCTTAAATAAATAAATAAATGAGGAACACAGGTTAAGGATTCTTAGGTGCTACTATCTCTTTAAGGCTTCACACAGCAAGTGGAGGCAGAGATCTTATTACCTCCTCCTGAGTCACATGGACTTACTGCTGCTCTGTAGTAGGTTGTACACTAAACAAAGACAGTAAAGGAACAGCCCAGGAAAGGAGATATTTCATTTTAACAAGCTTTGGCTTTGGACAGTCCTTTTTTCCTTTTTATTTTGTAACCTTTCCAGAACAGAGCATTTAACAACAACAAGAGCCACCTTTGTGCTGTGATCAGAATCCCGATGAGCTCAGGTCAGTAACTCATTCGTAAAGTAGATGCTTGCAGTTCTCAGGGGGCCTGCCAGGACAGACATTTCAGCCTGAGCAGACTGAACAGAAACTTATTAGAAACATAGCATGTGTAGCCCCATGTAGTCTGCCCTGTTTTCCTCCATTGGAGAAACAGGCTCTTTTCCTGGTGAAGTTTCAGAAGGAGCTTGAGTGACTTTAAATGGAGAGTTGAGCTCTGAGTGACTGAGGAGTGTTTATTAGATAAGTTGCTTCTCATGAGTATTCACTGCAGCACTTTGGCAGGGGGCTCCTTTCTAGCCTTCGTTTTTCTGTTTCCATTACAGTGGGGAGTGATGGCGTATCTGCCAACATTTAATGTGTCTAGGTTTCAGGAGGCCTGTATATAACGGTGATGCAGCACGTTCTGTCATTAGGTCCCTGACACAACCCCAGAATCATAGTGTGCATTTGAAAATGGCTGAAATTGTGCATCTGCAAAGGCATGTCAATATTTTTTAACAAACTCCCAGACTTTCTCAGATAAATCAAACATGACAAAAGGAGCATTACAGTTAAATCAGTAAAGTATCTGGATATCTGAATTTAGGTAATACCATTATTGACGTCTCGCTTCATTAAATGTTTTGTGTTTTCCATAACCTCAGATGAAAAGTCTTGAAAAAGTAAATTCTGTGCTCTTTGCCACATTAAGGCTTCCTTCTCTGTCAGTCTTAAGCATTTCCTTTTTATGGAAAATCTTAGGAAATAGACTGCAATACAATGTGGTCTAGTCCCAGGTTTAGTTTTGGCTTGAAGTGAGTAGCGTGACTTTTTTTTTTTTTTTTTTAATTTGGTTGTCTAACCAGGTATAGCACACTAAGCTGAAAGCTTTTTTACAGGAGCGACCTGGGAGCACAAGGAGGTTAAGTGACTTTGCTCAGGGTCACACAGTGTGCCAGTGGAAGCTGTGGGATTCAAACCCAGGTCTGGTCTGCTGGACGTCACCAGATTTGCAGCTCAGAGCCTTAGACCACTGTGCTATACTGCCTCCTAAGTCAAGCAGAGCACCCGCTGAGATACTCGATCTTCCTCCCTCACTTTGCACTTCAAGGGCCTGGGACCATTGGTGCAGGATAGCTGGCAGAAACCCCTGAAGGAGTTGGATCAGGCAGGGCACTCAACCGCTTCTGGCACCACAACACAAGCTGTTCCTCCTATTTTAAAAGCTAAGCAGCTTACTTAGAATAAATTCCATTTTACTGGCATGATGTGCCAGATATTCTCCAATAAAAATATTAAATGCCCTCTAGAGAGGCTATTCTCATTTTGACCTCATCTACCAGTGACATGTTTCTTCCCCCTCTTGCCCGCCTGGCCCCCTTCTGCCTCCCAGTGCTTCCCCGTCCACATCATCCTCTGTCTCTGGGGCGGCTTATCCTGAGCACTATCTGTATGGCTTTGCTTGGAGCAGCAGGCCCTGTGCCCAGCAGCTGGTGTAGTGTCTTGAGAGGAGCCACAGGCTTCATCCTGCTTACAGCCAGTGCTCTTTCCTGTTTTCTCCCCCCCTCCCAACCATGGACGTTCTGTAGCGATGATGGTTTTGAATTGTGCACATTGTTCAATGTGCTGACTTCTACTGCCAGGAATGTCCCTCTCTGTGAACTGCTATCTCTAGCTGCAGTGCCAACCCTGATCATCTAGGGGTGATGTTGCTGCAGTGCAGGCTGCTGTCCCTCCCCAGGAGAGCATCTGCAGAGATGCATGATCCTTCTCCCCCAGCTGACCCAATGAGATTCAGATTTAGTCCAACTATGATCACCTAGGTGGTGATGTTGAAGTGGTGCAGACTGCCCTCTATCTCCAGAGGAGAGCGTCCCTGGACTGCTTGATCCTCCTCCTCCCAGTTGATCCCCGATGACTTGGATTAATTTCTGAACCCAGATCACCTAGGTGGTGATGTTGCTGTGGTGCAGACTTCTTCCCTCTCCCAGGAGGAGGGAATGCTCGATTTCCTCCCCAGCTGACCCCTTCATGACTCAGGTTCATTCCTGAACCCTGACTGCATAGGTGGTGATGTTGCGGCAGGGCAGGCTGCCCTCTCTCCCTCCATCCCCCCAGGAGCAGAGCACCCGCTGAGATACTCGATCTTCCTCCCCCAGCTGACCCACAAGTGACTCTGGTTCATTCCTGAAACATGATCACTTAGGTGGTGATGTTGCAACAGTGCAGGCTGTCCTCCTACCTCCCCAGGTGGAGGGCATCTGCTGGGATGCTCAGTCCTCCTCTCCCAGCTGACCCCTAGTGACTCAGGTCCATTCCCGAACCCTGATCACCTAGATGGTGATGTTGCTGTGGTGCAGGCAGCCCCCCCCAGCTAGACAGCACATGATGTGATGCTCAGTTCTTCTTCCTCCCCACAGCTGACCCCTGCAGTGACTCTGGTTCATTTCTGAACCCTGACTGCATAGGTGGTTATGTTGCGGTGGGGTAGGCTGCCCTCCCTGCCCCCAGGAAGAGAGCATTCACTGGGATACGTGATCCTCCTCAGCTGACCCCCTGCATGACTTGGGATCATTCCTCAACCCTAATAACCTAGGTGTGATGGTGTAGGCTGCCCTCCCTCCCCCAGGGGACAATGCACAGGGATATTTAACTCCCCAGCTGACACTCGCTGACTCAGGTTAATTTCTAAACCCTAATCGGCTAGGTGGTCATGTTGCAGTGGTGCAGGCTGTCCTTCCTCCCCCCAGGAGGAGAATGTGTGCTGCAATGCTCAATACCCCCCCAGCTGACACTCGGATGACTCAGGTTCATTCCTGAACCCTGATTGCCAGCATGGTGGCAGGTTAGGCATGGATGCCTCAGCCATAGGAGCCACCAGGCCAGTGTCCCACTGATAAAGCCAAAGGTCCAAATAACTGCACTCGAGCGTGAAGGGGTCTGCAGCAACAGGGTGACTAATCTCAAACCAACACATAAATCAGTGCAAAGAAGCACACAGACAGCTCTTTTCAACAAGTTTCTATTTTAATAGTCCACCTCTGTGGGAGCCCGTGTAAAGAGCTTTCTGTGTGCTTTGATGTCCCATTGACACTGTTGAAATTACATTACCAGCATGGCAGCAGGTGAGGCCTGGGTGTCTTTGCCATCGGAGCCACCAGGCTGGTGTCCCAGTGTCAATATTTAAATTACATTACCAGCAGGGCAACAGGTGATGGGTGGGTGCCTCAACCATGTGAGCCACCAGGCCGGTGTCCCAATGACAATGTTTACATTACATTGCCAGCATGGCAGCAGGTAAGGCATGGATTCCTCAGCCATCCAAGCCACCCGACTGGTGTCACAGTAACACTGTTTAAATTACATTACCAGTGTGGCAGGTGGGGAGGCATAGATGCCTCACCCATTCAAGTCACCAGGCTGGTGTGCTAGTGGCACTTCTTAAATTACATTACCAGTGCGGTGGCAGGTGAGGCATAGATGCTTCAGCCATCCATACCACCAGGCCAGTGTCTCAGTGACACTGTTTAAATTACATTCCCAGCATGGATGAGTTGACCATCTGAGCCACCAGGTCGGTGTCCCAGCATCAGTGTTTAACTTAGTTGTTATGATGTCAGCAGAGAGTTTTAATTTGGATAATTCCCCACTAACAGATGACAGTAGTTGCTTAAAGGATGTACATGCAGTCTTGTTATTAACAGTATTTGCCTGCAGGATAATATATTCACTGGTCCTCCCTCCCTGTGTTAGGGTTGAATAAGACTCTGTCTAGTTTGCTATGTAGAAAGATGTGTTATATAGTAAGAGTTAAACCCAAGGATCTGTCTTATCCTCTTCTGCTCTGTCTCTTGTCTATCTGTGCAGTCAAATTTTCTTGTGAGATCTAGGAATTGGCCACTCCCAACAGTCTCGCTTATTCCCCACTATCTCTCTGTCTTCACTTGCTGTTTCTGTCTTTTCTTCCCCCTTGCATATCTGAAGTTATAAAATATGTGTGACTCAGTATGTGAAACTGGAATCTGTTGGTTTGAAAATGTATATGATTATATTGTTGAAATGATTGCAAAAAGATATTTGGAGCTCAACTGGTTAACCTGAGATGCTGGTTTGCAAACTCTTTGCAGAGCTGTGAACAGGAGGACAGTTCTGGGACATCATGTACTGTTTTGTTGCACCTGCAAGGAAAGAAACTTACAAAAGCTCTGGTTCCTTAACGAGTTCTTTGGCAAAAAAAGAGGCTTGTTATAAAAAGAGAAGCATTATTTTTGCTAGAGAGAGATTTGAAATTGAGAAGAAACACTCAGAATATGGACCTTGTTTTCTGTGTTTGTACTACCTTTGTAAATAGTTATACTGAACAAATTTGTATTTTTTATTTAGCTGTTAATTAAAACACACTCCTTATGAATTTTACAACTGCTCCCGGTCATCCTATGCTTCCTGACCTGTGCCTTGATGACAGATGGTGTCAGACTAAGTGGGATTGACGCTGCATACTTTTAGCCAGGAGTTTTTTTGTGGGTACTAGACCTGGTACCAGAGAAAACATAGCAGAAGGGTATAGATTCTGCAGCAGCAAGCCCAGGAGTCATTGCCAGAAAGATAATACCCAAACTAGCAGAGACAGAAGTTCAAGCTGAGACTGTACAGCTAGCACCAGTGATGAGGGGAAACAGGCAGTGACAGAACCTGAACGCCTGTCTGCCTTCTTCAAATGGTGGGATTACAGGTATACAACAAAGAGGAACAGAGAAGCACAGAAAAGAAGAAATGCAGGAACGGCAGAGAAAAGAAGAGGTGCAGTGACAGGAGCAGCAGAGAAAATAAAAGAAGCAGCAGAGAAAAGAACAGATGCAGTGACAGGAGCAGCAGAAGAGAGAAGCAGCGACTGAAGCAGCAATGGCTGGATGCCTTGCAAGCTGTCAAAGCTGGTGGATCTGGCACAGGTCCAGCAAAGGAACAAAACACCAACAACTTAAAAGACCATAAACTTCAAAGCTGTGATATCGAAACATACCTGACAACTTTTGAAAGGGTTGCTGGAGCCTCGTCAGTGGCCAAAGCAGCAATGGGCAATCAGGCTGGTACCTTACCTGACAGGTAAAGCCAAACTTGCCTATAGCAATATGGACACTGCACAGTCAGAAAACTATGACCTTGTGAAAAGAGAAATCCTAAAAGGTACATCTCAGGAGAGAAAATTCCGTCCCTGAAGTACACGTCATTCGATAGTCCTCAAGAAGCCTTCACCCAACTCGACAACGCTTAGTAAATGGCTCCAACCAGCGGGCAAACAGTCTCATAGATCACTGATATATTTGCAATGGAGCAATTCATCCACATCCTGCCTACAGACATTCAGCTTTGGGTTAAAGAACACCAACACCAGAAAGTGGGATAAAGCCCGTTTCTTTGGCCGAGGTCTAACAAGATGGCCAGACAGACCATGCAGCAGCAAAGTAACAGCCAAAGACCGGTAGGATCCACGTTTTCCCAGTCCAACTCCAAATCAGATAAAAACTGTGGCAGGGGTAGCAAATCTGTACCCAAAAACTTAATTTGCTGTAACTGTAACAAGCCATGCCATATCCCAAGAAACTGCCATAAAATTAAGGAGGGTACCACTGCAGCAGATTTGGCCTTGGCAAATTGGGGCAAGTATTTAACAGATGTCAAGGTGAGAGATAAGATTGTAAAGGGACTTATTGATTCAGGAAGTAGACAGATCCTAGTTCATGTGGAAGTGCTGGGGAAAAACAGTCTGTAGGACCAGATTCTGGTGTCATCTGCATCCACTGGGGCACGTGATACTATCCCACCACACAAGTTACACTGAATGTTAACGGAGTGTCGCACTAAATGAAAGTGGTGGTAGTACCCGAGTTACCTGTACCTGTGATTATTGGCAATGACTGCCCAGGATTTACTGAGTTGATCTCAGAGCAACTGAAGCCTGCAGTTTCAGCAACAGTGGTAACAAGAGCAGAGTAAATAAGGGAAAGAGACTTGCACATGGAAGGGGTACAAAGGATCACAACAAATCGCAGAAAAAGAAAAATCCTGCACTCTCCAACCCTCGTAATAAAGTCATTCTCATAGTCTGAAGTATCCAAAGCGCTTGATTTTATTGGGTACAAATGTGCACAATCACTTGATGCATTTCAGAACTTTCACAGTTCCTTTTTAAAGGATTTGATGACCTCAGCACCAAGGAAATGGATCTCCTTAATACAATGCAGCAAACACAGGCCAGCCAGATTTCCTCTGCCCAGATGGAACTTGCTTGAGGATCTTGCAGCTGGTCACCTTGATTGTAGTTCTGCTGCTTGTCACCTTCAGGCACTTCTGGCCTGGTGCAGGGCACTGTGGCAGGACAACACCGCCCCAGGAGGCCCAGAACTGGGAGTGGCTCTGTAGCCCGGCTCCCCAGTCAGAGTTCCCTGCCACTTGGGTGAGAGACCGTGACCTCCTGAGATAGTGAGTCCCACTTGGGAGGGACTGGCGGGTTCCCCACATCTCTGAGTGAGGACTCCCAAATGGTGGGATTCTCCTGCAGTCTCTGCACTGAGCTCTCGCAAGGAAAAATTATAGACAGTCACTCCACAGAAGTCCAGTTCCAATTTTAGCAGGTGCTAGCCTCTGATTCAATCCATGTCAGTGCAGTCCAACAGAGGGGGATTCAGCAACAGCCCCCTGCACACCCCTCCACACGTTCATCTTAACAGTGTCCAACTCTTTTACTCAGCTGCAGCAAGTTCACCAGTCTCGGCCTCTTTAATCAGTTTACTCAGGACACACACACTTTCTGGCTAGCACCCCATGACCTGAGATGTTCCGCCTCTTTGAGGAAAATGCAGTTGCAGCCAACACAAGCAAGTGACCTCTCAGCAGCAACTGTAAAAACTTGGATAATCTGCTCAGTCATTTCGTTTAACTCAGTTCCCAGTGCAGGGTGTCTGTCATCGTTGATTTCTCCCAACACTCATTCAACATCTTCTCAGTACCTGGGGAAACAGTATCTTGGTTCATTCTCTTTTCCCTTCACAATCCAGTCCTGCTTCCAGCACCTGGGGAATCGTTCAACAGCACCACACTTCAGATTAAGGCATGGAAAAACCCCTGAAGTCGACAGTCTGCTTTCATACCACAGTCCTGACTCATCCAGAGCCCAGCAACAGACGGATTCAATCCCAGAAAGTGTCCACTATATCAGCCGAAATCTGTCCCCTGATTGGCTGTTGAAGCCTTACAATAACTGATCTCCATAATGATCAATATTTCCACCTTGTTTATTGGGGCATAATCTAGGCACCAGAATTAGTCCCCTCCTTTTCCCAGGAGTCCCTCAGACACAGTTTTAGGTGCCTAGATCACAGATTGGTTAAAAATTAAGGGGTTAGAGGTCACCAACATGTCAGCTCCCATTCAGTCTAATGGAGTCCATTCAATTCTATGCAGTCTCCCCCCACCCCAACGACTGGTGCAGCCTGACTCTTTACCCTAGCTGCACCATCCTACCACCAGATTGTAGCCCTTTCAAAAGAGCCCACTCTCATCACTGTAACCCCAGCCATTTATTTATTACTGCTGCCAAAACTCAGTCCCCCAGGTGGCAGGCAACAACTTATTAGTATGTATGGACTGCTCATTAATATTCATGAGTCTGCCAAGCAGCTCCATTGCATGAGCTCCCCCTTCAGACTACACGCTGGGCTTCTGCCCAGCTTTGTTTTAGGTCTCTGGTCCCCAAATCACCAGCAGGGGCACTGGGACCAAAGGCAGACCCCCAGCTTTCAGACTGTAACAACAGTTATCAAATGCTCTTCATCTCCAGATGAACGCTGGCAAAATCAAATACACTGGTGGCTCATAACCATGGAATTAAACCCAAACAGAGCAGAATACGGCATGCCAACAGTGGGAATAGGAAATAACCCAGGAACATCAGCAGAAGGGGACAATCAGGGCAGATTAATGTAAATCCTCAGACAGGAGGTTGGGGTTACACAGGAAAGAAAGACAACATCATAAACAGCAGTGGCAGAAAAGACTGATTGACATAAGGGGCAAAAGTATGAAAATGCTGAAACTAGACTGATATCCGATTGTGATTTTCTTTCAGAGCAAACTAATGACACTTTTCTCCATGGTTATTTTAAGCAGCTGGTGGTGAAGCAAAAACAGGGTGAACTAATGTTTAAAAACTGTAATGAGTTACTGTACCAAGTTTATGTTAGACCTCAGACACAGGAACAGACAGAACAGTTGGTTATACTATACCACAAAAGTATAGATCTGAGTTGTTACAGATAAGACATGATAGTCCTATGGCTGGTTACTCGGAGGGATCGCACCCTTGCCAAACTGCTGTACAGATTTTACTGGCCTGGAACTCATGAAGATGTTGCTACCTATTGCAATTATTGTGTTGAATGTCAGACAATAGCCCCAGTGACTAAAAAAACCAAACAAACAGACAAGATGCCCATGGTGCCCCTACCCTTAATAGATGTGCCATTTGAGAGAATTGCAGTGGATGTGGTTGGTCCCTTAAACAAAAGTAAAAGGGTTATTAATGCTGGCCTGGTGGCGATGAGGGTTGAGGCGCTGGATACCACACCTCACACTGTGCCAGTGGCCCATGTTTGTGAATGAGCATGGGCCATTGTGGGCTGGCAGGGAGGAGATGGATCGAGCATTTGACTGACTGCTCCATTTCTGGGGAGGGGACCAGCGACCAATGCATACCTGACTTAAGCGGATATTAGGGCTGGAGACACACAGCTGCAACAGCGTGGGGTGGGAGTGAGGCAGACACTTGACGGAAGACGACGTAGTGTGCATGACCCCATCATAGGGTCATTGCACACGTGCTCCAAGAAGAGGGACGAAAAATGAGAAAAGGAGCAGTGAGGCAGGTTGAAGGAGGATACCTCACGGGCTCCGCTCTGGCCAGCCACGGTGCTGGCCAAACTGGATCCAGTCTCTGGCGGGGTTGGGGAACCCTCTGGTCTCACCAGGGGACAAGCCCTGGGTAAGTGCCAGCACTGGCTGGTGGATGCCGGGGATGGGGCTGTGGTGCCCTAGATGGGGACCTCACTGAGAAGCAGAAAAATAGCAAAAAAAAAAGGGCAATTGATTTATTTTGGCAGTATGTGACTATGCTACTCAATACCCGGAGGCAGTTTCCATGCGTACTGTCACAGTCCCAAAAGTGGCAGCAGAGTTTGCCAAAATTTTCAGCAGGGTGGGCATACCCAGAGAGATTATTACTGGTCAGTGTAGTAATTTTGGTGCTGCACTACTGAAGGAGCTGTACTGACTATTGGGTATCTCTGCCATAAGAACCTCCCCTTATCACCCTCAGACAGATGGTCTTTCACCATTTGAGATGCTATATGGTAGACAACCTAGAGGGTCACTAGATGTAATAAAAGAAACCTGGGAAAATAACCCCATTCAAAAACAATTTATTACATCTTATATGTGTGCTCTGAGAAGGAAACTGGCAAAATATGTTGAAATTGCTCATCGTAATCGGGAACAGGCCCAAAACCAACAGAAAGTGCACTATGACCATGGGGTGAAAGAAAACGTTTTTGAGACAGGTAAAAAGGTCTTGCTACTTTTACCCACTACAGAAAATAAACACTTAATGAAGTGGCATGGGCCTTCTAAACATATTGGCACAGTTAAATATGAGACTGAGACCCTTGATGGTCCTTCCTGGAGACCTCAAGGGGGAAGGGGACATTGGTGTCCGGGCTCCCCTGAATGAACAAATTCACGTGGTGTTTGCTGCTGGATGGCCGGGTCCTGACTGGGCCTCCCCCACGCCCCTGACAAACAAAGGAATCGGAGGTTAGGGAACCCGCGATGGGGATGGGTGTCCCGTGGCCACAGAGGGGATTAGAAGGCATGGACTAGGGTGAGCAGTGTAGGGTGACTTAAAATTAGATGTAGGCAAGCTGTGGTCTCTTTTTCCCCTACCCTCCAGGCAGGAACAAGTATGTGTACTGGGAGTGTGGCGGAAGCATGCCATGGTGGACTCAGGTGGAGTGGGATTAGCCGCAATGACAGCGGCCAGCAGACAGGAGGAGGCAGCATTTTTCGCTCGGGTAGGAGAACTGGAATTGTTAGCAGCATTTAAGTAAATAAAGAGGAAAAGTGTTCACGGTTGCCTGGTGCTTCACCTAGGGTGCAGCCAGAGGGGGTCGAGATCTGAGGCTAGTGAAGGGAGGCCAGAATTTCTCAGAGGCACAGGGATAGGGTCCAGGGTAAAAAGTGCTTCTGATTGGGGGAGAGGTGCAGTGGGGACCAGGAAGACTGCCAACATAGTGCCCATGGAACTTAAGGGAAGGACCCTACAACTGGAGGGGTGGCTCTGACGTACCTAAAAAAATAAAAGTTTTAAAGGTGAAGGAGGCAGGCTAGAACAGGGAATTTAAAAAGGAGGCATTATAGCTTATGGGTTTAAGGCTTTGAGCTGAAAACCTGTAGACCTGGGTGAATTCCACAGTCCCTCTAGCAGACTATGTGGCCCTAAGCAAGTCACTTAACTTCCTTGTGCTCTCCGTTGGCCTGTAAACAAGCTTCAACCTAGTGTGTCTCCCTGGTTAAATAAAAAAAAAGGGGGATAGGAAACTGTTTTTCTCAGTAGTGCAAGCAGGTTAATAGTGATATAAGGGACTATGGTGGTTTAAAAAAAAATAAATAAAGTGTCAGGCAGGAAGACCCATGAACGAGCAGGATTACTGGTGCAGCTGGAAAAAGTGCCCAAAGGTGGGGAACAGCAGGGCTGGAGGCGTGCTTGGAGACACCAGTGGATCACCCGAGAGGTCAGAGAGATCTGAGCCCAAGGCCCAGGACACAGCCGAAAGGTAAGAAAATAAAGCCATATAAGGGCCCATTTGCGGATATTGGCAGGGCTCCCCTTGATCTCCAGTGGGGAGGACAGCGGTTCAGAGGGTGGAAACCCCCGGCTCCCAAGGGGAAACCCTCAGAGGCCCAGAGGGAAGAGAACGAGTCAAAAGAGGCATGGGTGGGGCAGAAGGGGGAGGCCTTGGGCATGGAAATCACCATGGGGACCAGACATTGAGATGGAGGGCTCCCCTCTCCCACATGGGAGTCCAGTGAGGCCACCCTGCCCATGTCACCCGGTACCGAAAAGCCCAGGGGATGATACAACTCATCCTCAGAGAAGAAGAGGGGTCCCTGTAGGGGGATGACTGGAAAAGGGCCCAGAAGTTTGGTGGTTCCACGGGGACCATGGCCGGGGGTTCCCAGGCCTGATAAAAACTGGCCTAGGTTGCTGCCGCCCTTGCCTAAGAGGTCCAGAAAGGGGGATGGGTTGTTATCAAATGAGGACCGGGGGGGGGCTGGGGGCTCCAGGGGAAGGGTAAGAACCCCAGAGGCATGGGTCCTCGGATGCCTCCCCCAGGTCTGAGAGGGTCCCACCATTGCCGGGGTCGAGCAGTGATTCAGAAAGGGAGCCCAATGGCTGGCACGCCTGGCAGCCTAGGAGACTGGTAATAATTTCTGATTTGGAGGAAGAAGGGGGAGCAAAGCAGAGTGAAACACGATGGAGAAGGTTTTAGGGGCATTAAAGAATCTGGCCACTATCTTGGCGGAGTCTGGAACAAGGGATTACACCGAGGGGGGGGAAGGGGGCTGCCTAAACAGCCATATTGTAGCATGGAGGAGGAGGTGGGGACCCACCTCTTGGACAAGACAAGGGCAGCAATATGCAGGAGGAAATTTGTGGATATTTTTACCCTGTTGCATAGGAGGAGAGGAGAATGAGAAGAAAGGGGGATGAAAAAGACAAGACTAAAGAAAAGAAACCACAGGTGGAAAAGAACTTCGAGAGCTGGTCAGCAGGGTATTTGATTTACAAGTGTGTCCTGTGCCGGGAGAAGCCAGATCTCTGCTGTGGCCTTCTCAGTCATTGGTGCAGGATTGATGCGGGTGCATGCAGCTCAGGGTGGGGTTCTGCATGGCTTCATTATGATGAAGTCTTTAGACTTCGATTACATAAGAATCCAGGAAGAGAATGGGATCAGGTTGATATGCCATTATGGGTGGATGTAATCACTGATAGAGCTTGTGTCCAATGTACGGACTGTGGCCTTCCTTTGAAACGGACCCAGGGAGGGATGGAGGAAATAAGGACACAAGGCGAACCAAGGCTGGCAACAGTGTTACCAGTTTAGCAAAGGAACATGCACGCAGTCAAAGTGCAAGTCTACCTATGAGTGCCTCGTGTATGGGAGGCCCCATCCATTTACACAATGCCCTGGGGGAAAACAGGGGGAGCTACCCCAGTCAAAAAGGGATTCACAAAAAGGGACCCCTGGAGCAAGGGGGGACACCGATTAAAGGTAAGTGAGATGAAGGAGTGTTTGGAGAGATACCCCAGCAGGGAGGATGCACTTGTGATTTTGGGTGGATTTACGGAGTGGTTCAGGATACCGTATATGGGACCATGGGCAGACTTCGAGGCCCCGAATTTAAAATTGGCTAGGGATAACATGGGCATCGAGTGGCAAAAGACAGCCACCGAGGAGCACTTGGGGAGGATTGCATGGCCTTTTGGGAGCCCCCATTGGATAACTTTAGAGTTTCACCGGTGGGCATGATATCAAAAAGCACACCAGAAGAGTTTGCAATGATTACTCACTTGTCTTTCTCAGAGGGGGAGTCGGTGAATGATTTCATAGATCCGGAACAGACTTTGGTGCATTATGCAACATTCAACAGAGTGGCGAGAGAGGTGACAAGGTTTGGACAGGGAGCACAGATGGCTAAAGCAGCCAGTGAATCTGCTTTCAGGTTGCTCCCTGTCCACCTGGAAGACTACAGCATGCTGGGATTGAAGGTAGACAGGGAATATTTAAGTGATAACATTCAGTTGTTTGGAGTATACGAAGCAATAACCAGCTTCTGTGGATGATTAAACACTGAGGCGAAGCCGAGGCGTTAATGTTCACAAAGCAGTGATGATATACCCAAACAACTGAAGTATATCTATTATATGACATGGAGTGATGTAAAAAAAAAAAAAATTGAAGTACAAAGACATTTTGTGTGGACCGTCAGGAAATTGTGTGCTGTGCCTTTATTCACTGAAGCAGGAGTCTAGGCATGTGCACTGGTGGAGATTTTAATGCGCATGTGTGGAATCCTGATTTAGTTTTTCGAGAGAAACTGTATAACTTTGCAGTGCTCATTTTAGGCTGTGAGTAAATGTGTGCTATTCTGTGTTGGCAGGTGTATGAAAATCAATGGTTTAGTTGTGTTTTATGAAAAATATGTAACTTATTCACGAACGAGTTTTCCCTCGGCTGCGCACTGTAGCAGTATGTGTGTTACTCCGAGAATGTGACAGGGAGTTATTAGAGGGGTTTGTATAAATAGTGTGAGAAACTTTGTAAATGTGGTCTACTGAAGCATAATTTGAAAATGTGTGCATCTCTGTTTATTAATGTAATGTTTCCCTGTTTTGTGATGGGCAACCTTGAAGCACAGACAATATGACGCCATTTTTTTTTTACCTTTGGTTTCTACGGTGTGATTAAACGACTGTGGGCGGGGTTTTAGGTGATTAAACGATTGTGGGAGGGGTTTTGATGAATAAACGACTCTGGGGTTTTTGCAGGTAGTTTGTGGGAGAATAACTGTTAGGTATTCTGCATTGTGATTGGCTAAGAGCAGATACCTGTCGTATAATATGTGGATAAATGCATACCAACGGGGTGTTCCATTGCATGTGCATATTTTGAAAAATTGAGTACATTTTTACACTGGGCAGTGGAACAGACAACCTCGGGTGGGGGAATTGTTCATTACATGGGCAATTATTTGGTAATGGGCCCCCAAGGGAGTGAGGCCTATGGGAGGATGTTACAGGGGTTGCAAGAGGTTTGCTGGGTCTTTGGCGTCCTCCTGGTCGAAGAAAAGACTACGGGCCCAACCACAGTATTGCCCTTTTTGGGGATAGAGATTGTTACGGAGGGAATGGAATGTAGGTTGCCAAGTGACAAAGTGGTGACCCTGAGTAGGATGGTGGGAGACGCTAGGGGTGCAAGAAAGATGACATTGTGACAAGTGCAACAGTTGTTGGGTCATCTTAATTTTGCATACAGGACCATACCAATGGGGCAGGCATTTGTACAGAGACTGGCCAAGGTGACTGCCAGGGTCTGTCATCCCCACCATAGGATTAGGATCCCTTAGGCAGTGAAGGAGAATTTGGCCATCTGGGTCACCTTTTTGGAAGACTTTAATGGGGTGACAGCATGGCGTGAGGAGGACATGTCCAATTCAGACTTGGAACTGTTCACAGATGTGGCCAGGGGGCCTGGGGTTTAGGGCTTATTTGAAAGGGGCATGGCCAGCATCATGGCAAGAGCAGGGACTGACCAAAAACATCATGTTCTTGGAATTCTTCTCTACTGTGGTACCTGTAGTAGTGAGGGGTGTGAAATTGGGGGACAGAAGAGTGGTATTTAGGTCAGACAATACAGGGGTGGTACATGTAATCAGCCGGCAGCAGGGGGCGGTTGGGCCTATAGGGGGCTTGTTATGGGTTTTTGTGCTGAGGTGTTTGGTAAACAACATACATGTTAGGGCCCGACATGTTCCCGGGAAATGCAATGGTATAGCTGATGCTTTGTCTTGTTTGCAGTGGGAATGGTTCAGAGCCGAGGCACCTGGAGCAGATGACAGCCTGGTGGAGATCCTGGAGTTCTTGTGGAACCTGGGGATCTTGAAGACTGGGCATCAATGTGCCAATCTTTGGCACCCAGTACTTGAAAAGCATATATGAGAGGAGTGGAGGAATTCATGAGGATTCTGGACTCCCACAATTGGGAGGAGTCTTGGCCAATCCCAGATAGGCTGCTGTACTGGTTCATGGTGGCATTGAAAAAGGGAGGGAGCACAGCAGCGGTGGGAAACCATCACCTAGCAGGGTTGGGGTAGTTCAGCAGGGCAATGGGGTTGAAGGACCATACTCTGCCTTTCAGGGTCAGGAAACTCCTGGAGGCCAGGACACAGCATAGAATCACAGATAAAAGGAGACTGGTGCCCCCCCCAAGACATTGAAATGCCTGGTAAGGGTGTGGCCAATGCTCTGCACAGGCCATCAGGAGGCACGGTTGTTCAGGGCGGCATTCTTGTTGGCTTACTGCGGGGCCTTTAGGGTCATGGCAGCCAGTAGACAGGTCCCCTCTAGGAGAGGCTTGGAGGCAGGGGATGTGGTGCTGGCTGGAAAGGGAGTGTTGGTTTGGATCCGGAGGTCAGAGACTGATCAACAGGCTCGAGGCATGTGTGCGACACTTTGGGATTGGGGGGGTAGCAATGGAGGGCTAGGAAGGGGCTAGCAAGGTACGAGGCGGGGACACAGGATAAGTGGTGGACATACTTCAGACACAGGGATGTGACACCACTGTTTCAGTTTACAAGAATTTTTATTTTTTTTTCACTTTCTGTTTATCTGCCTCTCTGCGCTGGAGCTCCGTATCATCAGGAGATACCTGTTACTGCCCCGCTTCTCTGCCTTACCTGATTTTCCTGGGAGGTTCCCCATGGAGCCGTGGTTATGTCCCCCAGGCAGGCATGGGGTGGGACCCTTATACCCCAATAATTCTCTGGTTTCGTCTGGTCCCCTGGTGGTCAAGCAGGCAAGAGCTATCGGGGCCAGTACTGGTGTTCCATCTTCTCGTCACTGCGCCGTTATTCCCCCCGGTTCCTTCTACATGGTGTTACACCCTGACAAGATGCTAGGCACTGACGTCCACCACGCAGCTCCCCTAGCCTACCCCGCTATCAACAGGACTTGCTGTACCTTGGGCCTCCACCCGGGCTAAGGCAAGCTTCAGGCCTTGGTACTCCCTCCCCCTGGAGAAGGTGAGCAGTCCCTGGGATGCTCAAGTCTTCTTCCCCGGCCGGCTTTCCAGCAACCCGAGTCCGCTCCTGAACCCGGGTCGCTGGCATCACAAGCAGAAATTCAACGGCTGCACTGATGGGCTGGCACAAGAATTTTTAAGAAGGCTTTAATGGCAGTAGGGAAGGAGCTAGGGAATTATGGAACCCATTCACTCTGGATTAGGGCAGCAAGCAAGCAAGGGCATGACTCGGCAGAAATTAAGGGTCTAGGGAGGTAGAAGTCAAAGGCATTCAAAAAGGCATGTCCGGTCACACATGCTCTAACTTGTTTTTATTTGTTAAACAGATTGCTTAGGAACCGGAAAATGGGCGTGGATATGTGGGCACTCCTTCATCCATTGGGCGGTGAAAAGGGAATGGTCTCAACCTGGGGGTCCAGTACTGAGCTTCAGTGATACTCCCATGGAAGTGCAATGGATGGTTCACGGGTATGTGCAGGGATCATTCGATTCCCAGGTTGTGAGAGGAATGTCGAGAAGGTACACCTCTGGACATCTTGGTCATCCACCTGGGAGGGAATGACGTGGGTGCAAGGAAGTCTGTGGTATTGTTGCATGTCATGAAGGAGGACATAGCCAGCATCCAGTGCAGCATGCCAGGGACCAGGATCATATGGTCACATATTGTGCAGAGGCAACGTTGGCGAAAAGGGACTAAGGACAAGAGTCTGGATAGAACCCGAATGCAGATCAATGGAGACATTCACGACCCAACTGCTGGTTGGCGTTGTCAAGCATGACCGCATAATGGCGACAGCAAAACAACTCTGCTGACAGGATAGAATATACCTATCTGACATGGGACATGACTTATTTTGCAGAGACATTTACCTGGTTTTATCCTCATTACTTGGAGATTGGGGCAGTTAAAGGTAGGGGGTTAGACAAAAGACATACAGATTACCAGAGTAGTTATGAGCAGATGTGGTTAAGGAAATACAAAACAAGAAAGAGTTTGGTATCATGGAAGAGTTAAGGAGTGCTTGATTGTCACCAATGGTGATAAAAAAAAGGGGAAGGGGTGTAAGAATCTGCATTGCTTTTAGGAAACTTAATCAAGTATCCGAATTTGACAGTTATCCTATGCCAAGGATAAATGATTTGGTGGACAGATTGGGAAGTACCAAGTACATCAGTACCCTCGAGCTCTCCAAGGGTTATTGGCAGAGTCCCCTAGCTAAAGAATCCAGAGACAGAACTGCATTTATTTATTTGTTGAGTTTTGGTAACCGGGTAAACCCTCTGAGACAAAACAGTCCCTTTTTCAGGGGCAACCTGGGAAGTGCAATACATTGATAGTGCATTCACTGACACAAGAAATTAGACAACAAGTAGTCATACAGAAAAAGAGTACATCAATTACATTCAGTTATGTAAAATAAGCAATCTAAAGCACAGTCAACAGTCATACAGTAAGAGAGTACATCAATTACATTCATTTATGCAAAAATAAGCAATTTAAAGCACAATTAGCAAAACCTTACATACATTTAGACATCATTTACATTTTTTTTGTCTTGGAGAGCAGGAGAGAGACAGAGAGGGAAGTCTTGCTAGGAGAATTATGCAAGAAGTGAACAGGGGTTAGGAGTCAGCAGAAGCAGGAGCAAGGTGGATCGGTTAGGTGAGTTAACAGCAACTTTTGAAATTGAGAGAGGGAGGTGCAGACCAGTATTGACAGAGGTAGAGAGTTCCAGTGGGACACAGGAGACAATGTAAATGATCTTCAAGCCATAGAGAGTCTTAAGTTTGGCACTGAGAGAGGAGGCAAGGAGGTATATCTGAGGGGAAATCGAGGGAGACGATGTTGAACAATATCAGTAAGGCAAGGAGGAGTGAAGCGATGTACAAGCTTATGTATAAAGCTTAGTGTGGCATAACGTAATTTAAATTCATAGGGTAGCCATCCTAGGGCAGACAGGACATCACAGTGATGGTGCAGAGCATTGGCCCCGAGAGCAATCCTGCCAGCTCTATGGTAAGCCTGTGATAGGCATGTTAGTATGGATGTGGAAGCAGAAAGTAGTAATGGAGCACCATACATAAGGAGGGGCAGGAGTGTGGCATCCACAATCTGGCAGCATGAGGTCAATGTAAGGAACAGATGGATGAGGAAGAGGACACCAATTTTTTTGGTTTATAGTTTTAGTGATGGCTATAACATGTGCATCCAGGGTAAGTGAGGGATCTAAGGTGACTCCAAGGTATTTAAAAGGACCTGACCGATTCAAGTGCATTCCCCGTATCTGAGAGGATAGCCCAAGGGTTGGTGCGGATGAGTTGGAGAATAACATGCTCTTTGTTTTTTTTTTTAATATTAAGGACAAGCTGCTTCTGAAGGAACGAGTCCTCAAGGGTGTGGAAATCGGAGGCCAATGTTGAATTGAGCCACCTGATATCAGGATAGGGACAGTATATGATAGCATCATCTACATATAGGTGAACAGAGGCACCACCACAATTATTAGGGAGGTCATTAGTATACAGAGATGAAGGTAATGAGCCCAATATAGAGATAGGGAGCCTGCCCATTTTACTTTTTGGGTACGGCAGTAAAGGTAACTTTGGGTCCAGGGCAGTGGCATCAGGACCAAGGACCTTCAGTTGTTGTAATAGAAGGCCATGGTTAACCAAGTCAAAAGCCTTGGTCAAGTCTACAAAAACTGCTCCAGTAGCATGGCCATGGTCCATCTCACATAATGTCAGAGGTGACCATAATCAGAGCTGTAAGTGTACTGTGGTTTTTCCTAAACCCATGCTGAGAGGTTAAGAGTAGATGGTGGAGGTCAAGGTAATCCTGTAGGTGGTCATAGATTATCCACCTTTGTATTTTTGGTAGAGGGCAAAGTATTGAAACAGGTCGGAAATTGTCCACTGTCGAGTTGGGACCTCCCTTGTTGACATGGAGGACCACTGTTACTTTTCATTATTCAGGGATGGTGTAAGTAAGGAAGGATCGATTAAATAAATCTTGCACAGGGTGGGCTAGGGCATCAACACCTTAAGGAATTTAGGCTCTAGAGTGTCATGGCCATGTAAGCTGTCAGCCTTTAGGTTCATGAGGAGATGACAAACCTCCACAAGGGCTGCAAGCTTTAGATGAAAGGCAGGTGGGTCCATAGAGTCAACTGATGGCAGGGAGTCAGGTTGGGAGGGAATAGATGAATTAGAAAATACTGATGTATACCTATCCAGATTGGTGAAGAACTCATTGAAGTCAGAGGCAATGGATGGGGGGGTCAGTGAGAGACCCCCTGGGCATCAAGGGAACTGGGGGTCTCAGAGGTATTACCCTTCAAAAGGGAGTTAACCTGTCACCAGAATTCTTTTGGATTACTAAAATGCTCAATCTGGAGTCTCCTGAAGGAGTCATTTAGCTTTCTGGATTGAGTTCTTGCTGCTGTTCCTTAGTTGCCTATATGTCTGCCAGTTGGTAGGTAGCCCACTATCTTTATACGTCCTCTGTGCCTTATTGCAAGTGGACATGAGCTGCCTTAATTCCTTGGTAAGCCATGGTGCTTTAATACTTTTTACCTGGCAACTCTTTAAAGGGGCATGTTGATCAACCCTGTTAGTGAATTTTGCCACGAAATAGTCTAGTTCCAAGTTAACGTCCGGCAGGGTGTTACTTGGATCCCAATTAGTTTTGCGTATACTACTGACAAAGTTATCTGTGTCAAACCTGGACATGTCCCGAACAGTGATGATCTTAGGAGGGGGGTTAGGGAAGTTGTTACGCCAGACAGAGTGTCAGCGAGTGGTCGCTTATACCATCTGAGAGGACCTCCATAAATTTTATCTTTGGGGCACACTTTGTGACCACCTAGTCAAGTAAAGTATGATTACCCGTCTTTGTATTAACATGAGTGGGGTCACCAATCATTTGAACCAGATTTGAGTCAGCCAGGATGGCAGTCAGTTTGAAAGAGTTAGAATGCATCCAGTCAATGTTGAAGTCACCTCCAAGTATGAGGTCATGCCGTGGAAGGTTAGCAAGGGAGCTTATGAAGGAGGGGAGGCCACGGACTGCTACCTTAGGGGGCATGTATACACAACCTACTATGAATTTTTTTACAGTGCCAAGGGTGAGGGAAATGAAGACCGGTTCAACAGCAGAAGGTCCAAGTTCAGATGCAGGTATTTTAACATCATCTAAGTGTTCCCTGGCATACATGGGGACCATCACCCCTTTTTCCCAGTTGATCCTTCCTAAAACATTTGTATCCAGGCACAGCAATCTCATGTTGTCTGATGCATGGTTTCAGCCAGGTCTCAGAGATGCCCATGGTGTCAGGAGTGTATTGATTAATCCAGGCTTCTGGCTCAGACATCTTAGGTCTGAGACTACATATGTTTAAATAAGCAATTTGTAGCCCTTTCGGCATTTGATAGGATGATGCTGGGGGGTTAGGGGCAGATGAAGGTATGGTGGGTCTGGGATTTAACTCAACGTCACCCGCAAGGGTTAATAGCAGGAGAAGTAGTGGGAATGGTCAGATAGAGGAAGTAAGTAGCTGCTTTACATTTTTAGTAAAAACAGATGACAACTGCAGTCTTCTGGTAGCCAGCTACCAAGGTATACAGCTTCACATTTTGGCAGGCAAATGGGAGTGAGATACACAGACCAGGGTTTAGCATCGAGATTGTGTAGTGGGACCTCCTCACTGTGCAGTGGAGGGTGACTTAGGGATGCAGTTATGAAATAGTCAGTAATAAATAGAAACATCAGGCAGAATGGAATGTACAGTACTGTGAACTTGGCCAAGATGTACTGGCTTACAGGTTCTGATCACACCACTGATTGTTTGTTAGGGTGTAGTTAATTTGCTTTAGTTATAAAGGATACAGCACTAGGAGTGTTAGGGGAGAGCAGTGGGAAGAGGATTGCAACCTCCACATGTTGTTGCCCTCTAGTGGCTTTGCAGAATAATTTGCAAATGGAAAAGTAGACACTACAAAAAAAAAAAAATTGCCACTCCTGTTGGATGCTATCAGTTCACCACTGTACCATCTGGTTTACATGGTGCAACTGCTACATTCCAGTGGTACATGGATGTAATTTTAGCTACTCACACTGGTTACTGTGCTGCGTACCTGGATGATGATGTGGTGTACAGTCCAGACGGGAAAAGCCACCTGGAACACCTACAAGCAGTTATCCAAGCTATCAAAAATGCAGGACTGACCATTAATCTTACCAAATGTGCATTGGACATGCAGGAAACCAGATATTTGGATTATGTTTTGGGAAATGGAGTGGTAAAGCCACAGATTACTAAGATAGAAGCTGTAGCTAACAGTCCTATCCCTAAAACAAAGAAACATGTCGGGTCATTTTTAGGGCTGGCTTGTTACTATTGTAGATTTGTTCCCAACTTTGCCTAGTTAGCTACTCCCCTCACTGAACTCAGGAAGATATGGTGCCCAAATACTGTGAAAAGGACCCCGGAGTGTGATGAGGCTTTTCGAGCCATTATGGCAGCATTATGTTCAGTCCCTGTTTTAAGAAGCCCAGACTTTGAGAAGCAGTTTTTGTTACAGACAGGTGCATCTGTCTGAGGTGGCCTAGGTGCAGTTTTGATTCACAATATAGATGGAAAGGGACATCCCATTCTGTATATCAGAAGGAAGTTGCACAATAGAAAAAAAATTCTCAATCATTGAAAAGGAATGCCTTGTAGCAAAATGGGCCATGAAGTCCCTTCAGTTTTATTTGCTGGGAGCTGACTTTGTACTTCTAACTGATCATAATCCTCTCTGTTGGCGTAACCAAATATAGGATAAACAAATCCAGAATCACAAGGTGGTACCAGGCACTACAGCCATATAAATTCAAGGTGATACACAACTCCAGAATAGAGAATGTCAGTGCTGATTTTCTGTCAAGATATGGATCAGGAATTGAGAATTCTGAAGGTTGGAAAAAAAAAAGTGTGGGCTTAAACTTCACTGTGTGCTGTACTGCTTGTTAGGAGAAAATGGATACTGCATATGCTGAGAACTGTAAAGATTATAAGTTAATGTTAAAGGTGACTTTATAGAACATTTTGGAAACCTGTTTTTTTTTTGTTTATAAAACAGGTTCCCTTTTAAAGAGATGGGTATGTGACAGGGTTGAATAAAACCCTATTCCATTTGTTATGTAGAAAAAGATGAACCCAAGGATCTGTTTTATGCCCTTCTGTTCTGTCTCTTGTCTGTCTGTCTGTCTGTCTGTCTGTGCAGTCAACTTTTCTGGTGAGATCTAGGAATTGCCACTCTGATCATCTTGTTATTCCCCCTCCCCCTCCTGCTACCTCTCTGCCTTCACTTGCAGGCTCTGTCTTTTTTTCCTCCTTGTGTATCTGAAGTTATAAAATATGTGTGAATCTTTATGTGAAACTCGAATTCCTTGGTTTGAAATCGTAAATGGTTATATTGTTGAAATGGTTGCAAAAATCTATTTGGAGCTCAAGGGGTTAGCCTTAAATGCTGGTTTGCAAACTCTTTGCAGAACTGTGAGCAGGAGGTCAGTTGTGGGTCACCATGTACTGTTTTGTTGCACCAGCAATGAAAGAAACTTGCAAAGTTCTGGTTCCTTAACAAGTTCCCTGGAAAAGGCTTGTAAAAAGAGCAGCAATATTTTTGCTAGAGAGACTGAGATTTGAAACTGAGAAGAAACACTCAGAAGGGCGTTTTCTTGTTTATACTGCCTTTGTAAGTAGTTACACTAAACAAATTTAAATTTTTTAGTTTGCTGTTATAAATAATAAAGCATTCATTGTGAATAGTACAACTGCTTCGGATCATCCCTATGCTTCCTGACCTGTGCTTCGATGACACTCCCCTTCTACTCACTGATACGCTGTTTCTGTTTAGCATTGTCACTGGTGGCAGTATTTTCAAACAGCCACTGAGCTGACAGGAAATTTTTTTATTTTAATTGTGAAAAAGAAAAAAAATACTTGGCGGATTTCCAAACTGTGGTTATCAGACTGTCCCTCCAATAATGCACTCTCCGATTGCGTAGCTGTTTTCCTGCTGGCATTGCTTTTAAATAATCACTCCACAAAAATAACAGTGAGTGAAGTGACCGTGGCCACTCAGTGCTGCCATTCACCCAGGCACCAATGTGCGTTTGACAGTGTGAGATTTCTGAATTCATAACTAATGGTAACTTTTTGAGGGAATGTAAATGGTCCCTTGGGTGTGTATTACTGTCCTCACCCCTCCAGTTGGGAACTGGCCAGAGTTTTTGTTCCAGCTATAGTGTGAGCCTTCCAAATTCGGAACGGTTTGTAGCTTTCTAAGGAAGTGCAACCATTTTCCCCTGGATACCAGGAACTACGTACTCCACCCCTTGAGGTGGGAAACCAGCCATGGTTTCTGATCTGGTTACAAAGTGAATCTTCGGTAGTTATAACTTTTATTGAAGCAGTCTAATTGGTTCTGCCCCCGATCACCAGGTACTATGTGCCCTGTCCATTAAGGTGGAGAGTCAACTAGGGGTTTTGATCTGGTTACAGTACAAGCCTTCTAAATTCATGACTACTTGTAACTTTTTGAGGAAGTGTAACGGGCCACCCCAGATGCTACGAACTGCAGGCCCCACCCCCTTGAGCTGAGGAAGCAGGTAGGGTTTTTGTTCCAGTTACAATGTGGAACTTTGGATTTCATAACTTTTTGAAGTAGTGTAACCTGCCCCGGTAGCAGCAGGGAATTATGGGCTAAACCCCTCAATGTAGGGACCCATCAAGGGTTTTTATTCTGGTTACAATGTGAGCCTTTTGAATTCATAACTAATAGTAACTTTTTGGGGGAGTGTAACTGGTTCGCCCCAGAAATGGGCTACTACAGGCCCCACCTCTTGAGGTGAGGAACTGTCCAGGGTTTTTGTTCTGGTTACAGTGAAGGCCTTTGGATTTCACAACCTGCTGTAATTTTTTTGAAAGAATGTAATATGCCCTTCTGTATGTTGTGTACCATGGGCCCGGCCCCTCAAGGTGGGAAACTGGGTAAGGTATTTGAATGTGTTAGGGTACTGGGCAAGACAGCATTTCCCCTGAAGGTGCTGCTGGACACAGTTACTGGTTTCCAACACTAAAAGCTATTATCCACATGGGGGAGTCATGTCAAGCAGAACTAAAACTTATTGGGCCATACACACTGTAAACTTTGTACCACAAGGGGGACTGGACAAATGTACAGACATCACAACTTGTACATACGGCTATTACCTCCAGTTCCTGATGTACTGGGAGCCTATCCCGCAGATCTTGAAAGCCCTTTCACTTTAGTTCCATGTAGTACTACAGATTGTCACTGCTTCTCACAGAAGGAGGCATCAGGCTCTATCTTACATGCTTCCCAGTGCCTTGGGAGCTGCTGTTGCTCTCCCCGGGAGGACTGACATTATAAAATGGATCAGCATTCTGATTGGGTGGCACCTCTGCCTTTGATCTGTCTAATGCACAGGTAAAAAAAAAAAAAAAATACCAGCAATTGGGACACGGTACAACAACATCATCATCAATGCCACGGCTCCCAGTTTTATTCGACAAAATCTCATCTAGGCCCTAAAAATGAAACTCTCTGAAACAAAGAACAACAAAAATAAATAAATGTTCTTTTCTTTGTTATTCAACTGCTCACGCGTGCACACATGCACACACACACACACAGCTGTAAGGCACTACTTACAGTTTTATATTTTGGAGCTTCTTTTTTAAGCGTGGAGCCCCTCCTCCCCCCTCACCAAATAACTGTCATTAAGCTTCCGAGGAATGACTTGGTCTGAAAACTAAAGCACTTTGTTCTTTTTTGTTACATCTACGTTGGTCCAATAAAATGTATCATATCATTTGCTTCAGATCAGCCTACCTGGGAAATTATTGCTGCTTGCCCTGCAGAGATAACATGTGAGTCACTGGCTGTACTGAGGACTAATGTTGTGTGTGTTTGTGGGGAAAGATGAACATTTATCCAGTAGAGCTCTGCAGAAGTTTGAATTCCTGCATTCCGTGTGTAAAACCCCCTTTGGGTGCTTACCTTAATTGCCCCTCGTTCTCCAGGTTGCTCCTCCTGGCGTCCCCTGATCTTCCTCCTCATCACCACCACAGCCCAAGTCCTTGTGGTGTTCCATGAGCAGTTCCAGTGTTATTTCTGTCCGGGGGCTGAAGAATTGTGGCACTGCTGTATCCATGTCCAGTGTTCCCCATTCATTATATTAGCGCAGTGGGCCACCACCCTATATTTTGTTAACACCACTTAATATTTTTTTACCACCACTCAATATATTTTTATTATTAAATTTTTTTTTTTATAAAACCCTCCAAAATTGCCTTTTACTGTCATTGTCTGTTGCACTACTACCCCTTTTTTGATATCAGCTCACAATATTTTACTTAAAATCCACTTATGCCGATGTACAGCGCATACAGGAGGTCCAGAAAAATAATGCACCTTTTGACCCGATCCCCCAGTGCCACTGCCTTATATTTTCAGACAGTGGGGAGCCCTGGTGTCTATAAAGGATGGCAACCAGCAGTCTGCACATAATCCAGGTAGTTCTGAGTTTTTTTCGACTGCCATCATGGTCAAATGGAAGGCATTTCCATGATCCCGACCTCCTTTGCCAGCAGGGCCAGCACTAGGATTTAGTGGGCCCTGGTGCAAGACTGTGAAGTGCCCCCCCCCGTCTCACCCCATGATGTGGTCCCCGCCTGCCCCCCAAGTTGAGTTTATTAAAAAAAAAAAAAGTTATAACAATAAATTGTGTAGGTTGTGTGATAAAACAAATAAGGGTCGAACAGCCTGACTGGTCTATACAGAGGGCAGAAGTCACGAAACAGTGTTGTCTGATGAATCAACCAATATTATACAGTATATGCAGGGTATTTCTGGTCACCAAAAAACATTCAGGAACTGTGCCCATAAATGTTTACTGGAGAAGTTTCAGTGATCTTTATGAACCTTTATGGTCATGAACATTTGTGAACACAGTGCCATTTAATGTTCATGCACAGTTGATGAACATTCATGAACAATTTGATGCATGCTTAATTTTTGTCGGCTGAATTCCTGAACTGTTGTGAATAATTCATAAACTGTCACAAACCGTTCATGATCATTTTAACTGGGATAACACTGTCAGAACAGGATGCAAGACTCAGGTTTATGCAAGTCCCCTTCCTCTCGGGTATCTATGGCTGATCCTCTGGTCCATGGGTCAGTTTTCAGACATTTGTTCTAATCGTGCAAAGCAAACTTCAACTTTTGATTACCTCCGGATGCATTTTTTTTTTCAGTAAAGGGGCAAAATGTGTCAGCCTGCATTTCCAACTTTTACTTTCGATCTGAAGTAGGCTAAAGGGCAACCACAGCTCTCTGATATTTCAAAGTGTTCGCTCAAGGCAAAAGTTAATTTAGTTCAACCTTTTCTGTGCATATATTTCTTGAATTCTGGACTGAATACGTCTTATACTGGGAAAAGCACATGTTCTCTTGTTAATTATTAAGATGCTGCTATGTACAGCCATACCTTGTTTTCCATTCTTCATGCCATAGTGTCCTGAACTGTTCTATTTCCCTCCTCGACTTGGTAAGTAGCTTGATTCTTGACTGAATACTACTACTGTACACACGACCACAACACTGTCCAACAAGTCCAGCACAGTAGATCAACTCCAACACTGGTACCTTAGCGTGCCACAAAACCAATAACACTGCTGCATCTCCAATTGGACTAATCCTACTGCCGTGATGGTTACCCCAACCTACCTGACCAACTAGCAGCTAGTCAGGTGACATTGAGATGGTCTGTGTCCATCACGCAGGCACAAGTAGTGGGAGGAGCAGAGAGCAATGCAGCCGAGCATGCAAGGGGGGCTGTATTTTGGCAGCAGTGACATTCTCAGAACTGACAACTAATTTAAATAGTTGTGGTCATTAGTAGAGACACAGTGAGGCTATCTAATAATGGAGTTAATGTAAATGAAAAGTTCTTCCCTTGGCTGCACAAAAAAAAAAAAAAAAAATACTCTATATGACAATGCTCACTGAGTGGCTCCCCCTTCCTTTCCCTACTAATTCCTCCTCCTATCTCCTCCCTTCTACCCCCACCAGCTATCCCCAACCTTCAGTTTCTTTCACCTTTTGTCATTTTTTGCTTCGTGGAGATTGAATTCTATTGTAACAAAATTGTAATTGAACTGTAACTTTTCTGTTTGTAAGTATTGTGTCCCTTGTACTACTGTTATGATGTCCTCTTTGTGACGAGGTACCTTTGTAAATGAGCCTCTGGCTCAAAGGTTTCTAAACTGATGTTTAACTAAATAAATAAATAAATAAATAAATAAAACTTTAGTCCTGGGACAGTATGAGGACTGCCAGGGGACTGAATAATAGTAGCCATGTTATGATGTTCTGACCCAGACAGACAGCCAGTAGGATAACTGGGTGCCCTAAGACTGTTAAGAGGGCTCGTGGGAAAAGGTGTTAATTTCAGGTGCCAAGAGACCTTCACCAAGCAATCAATGTTCAGAGGGGCTAATCGCTATGGATATTTGAGATTGACAGCTGGATACAGCCAAGCAGAGGGCAGGATTCTCAAGGAAACCCTATAAACATTGGGCAGCGAGTCAGTCTGTTCTGGGCTCTGGTCAGGTCAAGAGGGCTCTGTGCAGTGAGGAGTGCTTTTAAAGCCTTTCACAGGACTTAAACTGAAGTTGGTTTGTGAGATAAAGGAATAAAAGCCTTGCTGTTGAGAGGAATTGTGCTGTTGTAATAAGCGACCCATCCTCCCTTACAAAAATGTCTTCGTAATACATTGTATTACCTATTCTTTACCATTGTACTACCACTGCAGTTTCCAATGTACTACCATTGAGGGTTTCATGAATGGAATCACAGTGGATTTGTTCCAGTTCCATTGTGATACCATTGTAACCACTGTGATACCATGCAGACAGTGGTAGTTCACTGGTAATACCACCTCTGCTGGTACCATGCTGTAGTAACGCGGTAATTCGACTGTGATACCACTGGTTGGTGGTATCAGTGGTTTTGTTCCAATTCCAGTGTGATATCACTGTGGCCACTGTGATACCATCGACATACAGTGGTAGCACATTGTCAAACACTTGTGCAGTGGTAGCACAATGGTAAACACCAGTGTGATACCACTGCAATTGGTATAGAAACATAGAATTTGACGGCAGATAAGGACCGCTTGGCCCACCTAGTCTGCCCATTTCCCTACCTGATGGATAAGCTGTAGATCCTAGTTAACCAGCAGCCTACTTCTTCCTACCCCCACCCCCTAGAATTGCCTTATGACTGTCCCATGCATGCTTGAATTCCACCACTGTTTTTGACTCCACAACCTCCTCGGAAGGCCGTTCCATACATCCACAACCCTCTCTGTGAAAAAATACTTCCTTAAATTACCTCTGAGCTGCCCCCCATCTTCAAATTGTGCCCCTTGTTCTTGCACACCTCTTTTTTTGAAAGATGCTACCCTCTTGGACTTTGTTGATTCCCTTGAGGTACTTGAAAGTTTCTATCATGTCCCCCCTCTCCCTCCTTTCCTCGAGGCTATACATATTAAGTTCCTTAAGTCTCTCTTCATATGTCTTCCGGTGCAGACCCTGCACCATTTTAGTTGCCCTACTCTGGACAGCTTCCATCCTGTCTATGTCTTTGTGGAGACTGGGTCTCCAGAACTGCACGCAGTACTCCAGATGGGGTCTCACCAGCTGTCTGTACAGAGGGATAATAACTTCATGTTTTCTACTGGTGATGCCTCTCCTTATGCATCCCAGTATCCCCCCAGGCCTCATTGCTGCCCTCTCACATTGCTTGCCCACCTTTAGGTCATCTGATATGACTACCCCCAGGTCCCTTTCTATTTTTTTTTGTTGTTAGTATCTCACCCCCCACTGTGTACTCTTCCCCTGGGTTTCTGTTTCTTAGGTGCATTACCTTGCACTTCTTAGCACTGACACTAAGCTGCCATACATTTGACCATTCTTCTAACCTTGCCAAGTCCCTTCTCATCCTTTCCACCCCACCTTGTGCATTAACTCTGTTGCAGATCTTTGTGTCATCTGCAAAGAGACATACTTTTCCTTCAGTCCCTCTGCAATGTAAACATAAAGGCATTGAAGAGGACGATCTAATACTGAACCCTGCGGTACCCACTAGTAACCCCCCTTTTTTCAGAGTGGACTCCATTTACTATTACTCTCTGTGTCCTATTCTCCAGCCAATTCTTTACCCAGGCTGTCATCTTGGGACCCACTCCCAGGCTGGCTAACTTGTATATTAATCTTTTGTGTGGGACTGTGTCAAATGCCTTGCTAAAGTCTAGGTAGGCCATGTTCACAGCCCTCCCTGATCAACTACTTGGGTCACCCAGTCAAAGAAATCTATCAGATTTGTCTGGCATGACCTTCCCGCTGTGAATCCATGCCACCTTGGGTCCTGTGCCCCTAGATACTCGACAATTCTTTCCTTCAGAAGCGATTCCATCATTTTCCCTACCACTGAGGTTAAACTAACAGGTCTGTAGTTTCCTGCTTCTGCCTTGCTCTCACTTTTGTGAAGGGGAATCACATCTGCCCTCCTCCAGTCCTCGGGTACCACCCCATCCTCCCATGATTTGTTAAAGAGGGTAGTCAGTGGTGTCACTAGCCCTACCCTTAGTTCTTTTAGAATTCTGGGAAGAATCCCATCAGGCCCCATTGCTTTGTCCACCTTCAGTTTTAAGAGCTCTTTCAGAACCCTTTCTTCTGTAAATGGGCTGGTATCAACTTCTGTATCCAGAGTGTTTCTACTGTTTGTTTTATGTATCTCCCCTCTTCCTTTGTAAATACTGAGCAAAAATATTTGTTTAGTATCTCTGCCTTTCACAGTCACCCTCTGCCCACCCTCCCTCCCCTTTATTAAGCCTCACTATCCCTCCTTGGTCTTCTTTTCGCACCTAGATGTACCCATAAAAGGTTTATCCCCACTTCTTAACTGGGTTGGCTATCTTTTCCTCGGTTTGGGCTTTTGCTGTTCTGACTACCTTCCCAGCTTCCTTTTGCTTTAACTGATACAGTTCTCTGTCCTGCTCCTTCTGTGATTCCTTGTACTCCTGAATGCTTTCTTTTCTCTTGAACCTTCACTGCCACTTCCTTTGAGAACCATAGTGGTTTCTTACCTCGTTTCGTTTTGTTTGAGTTGGGGTATGAAAGTGCTGGGTGTTGGCCAGATTTAGGACCAAGTGCAGACAGAGCAGCTCAACAAGGCAGAATGGAATAATCTTCTAAAAGTGTAGGGTGCGGAGCAGGACTGAAGTGTGGAGAAGATGCCATTCCATTGTCTAGGAACAGCTGAGGTGAATGCCTGGGTCCTTTTTTGTTGTGTGACCTGGTGATGAATAGCTGTGCATCATCAGAAGCTCTGAGTGTGTAGTATTGTAAGCAGGGCACGAGGAGGGAAGCCAGGGATGGAGCTGTCCGAGTGGTAAGAACTTTATGGACTATTTTGCCAAGAGACTACTCAAGAAGAGCGGTTGGAGAGGGCCAGCCTAGTTTGCTGTAAAGTTGGCAGTGATGGGTGAGGCAATTACAGGACAGGGCAAACCTACATGTTATTGTAACAAATAGACCACTTGTGACATACTGTAGATAATTAGAGGATTGGGCAAACACAGGCAGGCCATGTGACAGTTTTGGGAGCAGGAGGCAGTAAGCAGCTACTATGCACATAGAAGCGGAGAGGTTGCGTTTCGCTCGGTAGACGGTACTGAGACTGGCATTGACAGATCTGCACACAGTATGAATGTGAGAGGCCAAATCAAGGGTGGGGTCAAGTAGAATGCCTAGGTATTTGAATGAGGGGAGAGTGTCAACAGCAGAGCAGGGAGAGCACATTATTTCTGGCTTTATGAAAGCGGTGAAGTAAGGGGTAGGGTGGGGAGCTTGTGCAGGAGGAGGTGAGAAGTGGGGAAGAGAGAAGGAGGGATAGAAAGATAAGAGGGTGAGCAGACAGAGACAGGGTGGAACTAGGGCCGACATGATGGGGGGCAGAGAGGATGGGGAAACAGGGCCTTGACCGGAGGAGGAGAAGAAAATTTAATGGCACTTAGTAGTGGAATAACTAGAAAGGGACAGGATCAGTTGTGTTCCAGTACAGTAGCTGCTTCTTCTTGTTTTTACAGGGTTTCTTGTGGATTTTACTTGGCAGAGGGTTATTTCTTTTCTTTCTTACTTCTAAGGGGCTAGCAGGGTATCGCTTTTGGGGTTGTTGGAAGTTTGAAAACTGGTTTGGTGGCTGTAAGTGGGCTCATTTGTTGGATGTTTCACTGTGTAACAGGCTGCGCTGGTGGAGGCCTATTTCTTCTGATTTAAAACCTATTTGGTGGGATTTGCTTGGGCTGGTACTTTGGCTGCAGGGCTTAAAGGGGCAAACACAGGGCTGATACACTGTCTCGAGAGTTGGGTGTAGGCCAAATCCCACCGCCCTCCCCAGAGCTCTGCTTATTTATAGGGGAACACCTGCCCTGCAATTGGAGGGAAAAAGCCACTGGGGGTTGGATTTAAAGGCTGGGAGAGAGGAGCTTGGGAGTTGTTCACTTCCCTTCTGAGTTTACTCTGTTGTACTGCACCTAGTAACAAGGTTACCGGTTTACTGTGGGACTGTATCTATGATTAGTGGGTGACCTGATTAGGCAGTAGGGGTGTATCTTGGACTAGTGGGAACTTGGTGGCTCACCCAGAAACCTACTTGGAGGATGGAAGACACGTCATTAGGGCGGCATCTTTGGGAGGGTGTTGGGGTGCACAGGGTGTGGGGCAGCCATGATACTGGACTGGGCTTGGAAGTTCGGTGGTTGCCAGTGTGCTACAGGCTGGCACAGCTTGGGTTGGAGGTTGCGGGATTAGGAGACAGCTGGGAAAGGGGAACTTATGGTTGGGGAAGAGGGCAGGGGATCTCCCATGGGGTTGTACCAAGCACTAGGGGCAGGGGCATAGGGAAAGGAGTGCAGGAGAATACTCTGGGGTCACATAGGGACCCTGGTAGAGGGGGCCCAAAAGCAGGACACTACCAAGGAAGCAGGCAGGTAACTGGGGACCCTCACAAAGGGGGGCCAGAAGGACAGCATTCTCAGGGAAGTAGGCAGATGGCCGGGGCTGGACAGAAGGAAGCAAGGTAGGGAGGTGGATCGGACCTTATGCTCAGTAACCACTTCAGTTACATAGAAACATAGAATTTGAATTTGCTGACAGAATGGAGCCTTGGTCCCACCCAGTCTATATGGCCTTTGTATGGCTTGACTCTATTGCTGTGTTTATTGTGAACCATACTGTTTGATGGTCGCTAGTTCCCAGATGGCTACCCACTTCTACATCTGTGATCCTCTCTCCATCTCCACTTGAGAGGACCAGGTCTAAGATTGCTCCCTATCAAGTGGGTTCCAATACTAGTTGTCTAAGGCATGCTGTCTGTAGGACATCTAGAATAACCCCACTCTTAGAAGTGGCTGCTACAACTGCACTCCAGTTAACATCTGGCATATTCAGATCACCCATCAGCAATATCTCCCCTTTATCTGCCATTCTAAGTATACTTTGTATAATTTCCTTGTCCATTTCCTCCCCCTGAGGGGGAGTCTGTATACAACCCCTGTGCGGATTGTGGTGCCATTCGTGCCTCAAACTGACCCACAGTGCTTCTTCTCCTCCCTGTTTACCCTTTTGTTCTGTTGCTTTGATTCCTTCTCTTATGTAGAGAGCTACTCCTCCTCCTCTTTTACCCTCCCTGTCCCTCCTGTAGATAGTGTATCCTGGTATGTTTACATCCCAGTCAAGGTTCTGTGTGTACCATGTTTCTGTGACTGCCACGATATCCAGATGTTCCTCCTCCATCAAGGCCACTAATTCAGGAAGCTTGTTACCCAGACTACGGGCATTGGTACTCATTGCTCTCCATTTTTTGATGGCTTTACCTTCTGTACTAGCATCCCCCACTGACCTTTCTACCTTGGTCTTTTTCTCATTTAGTACCCTGTTTTGCAGGGGACGCTGGGATTTTCCTGCTGCTTATCAGTGCCTCCCCTTGACTAGTTTAAAAGCTTGCTAATAAGCATTTAAACCGATTGCCGAAGACTTGTTCCTTCCTGGACAGATGCAGACCATCCTGCCAGTATAGGCTGGTGTCCTCAGGTGGAAACCCAGTCCCCAATGAAGCCAAACCCCTGTGCTCCATACCATCTTTTCAACCATTCATTAAACTGCATGGTGCAAAGTACCCTCACCTCACCCGTGCCATTGACAGGCAGCACCTCTGAGAAGGATACTGTGTGTGCTACTTGTCTTAGGCCCCTCCCCAACTCAACAAAGTCTGTCTGCACTGCTCTAATCTCATGATGAGCCAAGTCATTTGTCCCTAGGTGGACAATGACGTCCAGCTCGGACTACCGTGCAACTGTTCCCGTGATCCTGAGGATGCGCTTCCTGTCCCTCCAAGCCATGGCACCAGGCAGGCACCTTACTTGTTTTCCCTGCTCCCCCCAGTTCTATCCCCCTAATAATTGAGTCCCCCACCAGGAGCTGCTTCCTTTCCTTGTAGTGCCCTCTGCCTCCTTCCTGAGGGCCTCCCTTGTGACAGTTGTCTGCACCCTCCTTAGTCTCCTCTGCGGGTGCATCCATAGGGGAACTATGCTCCCCCAGAATGGTGTATGGACTGTGGAGTGGAACAACTGACTGGGTGTGCCTCTGTTCCACCACCCTTACCCTCCCTGAGCCCACTGTGGTCCAACTGCTGTGCTTTCTTTGCAACCTCTGAGGTAGTGGTGGTGGATCTGGTGCTCGCTGGATGGGGGGAGGTTGCCTTGCTACTGTCCAGTGCAACCTGAAGATGGGCAACTTCCTCCCTCAGGGCAGATAGTTGCCTGCAAACAGGGCAGCATCTCAGCCTCCAGAAAGACTCCCGGAAGACTGCTGCCCCATAGCCATTACATTGCACTACTCCCCACATAACTGTCTACCTTGTTTAGTTTTTTTTTTTGTGTGTTTGTGTGTGTGATTGGTTTGTTATATAGAAATATATGTATTTATATAATGTGTATGCTTATATTGTCAGTGCAGTGTGCTAGAGAGGATATGACAGTGATATGCACCTTGCCCTCTTGAGAAGTGATGTCAGAACCCCAGGTATAAAGGAACTATTTCCAGGGGTGGGTGGGGTGAGGGTGGGAAGGGTTTGAGCCTAAACTGTACCCTCCGCAGAAACAATCAGCTAAAAGCTCTGACCTACCACTGCGATGAGTGCCTTCCTGTCAGCAAAATGCCCTACACGACAATTTGACAGAGAAAATACCCTGCTAATCAAACAGAAAAATCCAAACATCCAAGTCAGATACAGGTAAACCTCCCAGCCCCAAAACAGCCTGGTGACTGTGCTCTGAAAGCAGTCAGCCCCAAAACACGCTCAGCTGTGCAGAAGGGCAGACACAGAAAACAGTATTCAGCCCCTGTGAGTTTAAACTCTTCCTGCACTGAAAATCTTAACAATTGTAACAAAAGTAAAGCAAGCTCCACCTCCCTCTGTTGATTGAAAGACTGCCTTTTCTGATAATTCTAAGTTCCTTATTTCACCCTTCGGTTAGAAGTATCCTCCACCTGAAGAATATTAACTTTCCTAAGGAATCTGCTTCAAACCAAAGACAATTGTAAATTGTAAAGTTCACCTCCCTCTGTTGTGAGCACAACTCGCTTTCTTGCAAATCCTAAGTCCAGTGTTGCAGCTTCCAGCCAGAGGTAGCTTCACCTGAAGACTATTAAGTTATTGGGGGAAAAGGACCAGTCGCGAGCAGTGAGGTGAAGTTAGCGGTACAGAAGGATACTCGGGAGGAGAAGAGGCATAGGATCGGAGGGAGGGTGGCCAGGGTAAATAAGGAGGGTGGCATGTGGCACCCAGATAGGGGAGGAATAAGGAGCCGGCTGGGTGGAGGGCCGTAGAAAGGATGAGGGACATGGAAGGGAAATGGAGGAAAAGGAGTGGTCAGAGTGCTCCTGCTGGGGGTTCTATGATCAGGGTATCAAATGGGATAGGGAGGAGAAGCCTGGCCAGTTAGAACAAATGCTTACCTGGACTAACAGTGCATAGGGCCAAACCCAGGTATATCAGCTGGCAAAGGATTGTGGGGGTTCTCCGGACATACTGGTCCACCTGGGTACAAATGACATTGAAGGAAATAGCGAGCTAGAGATACAGGCAAGGTTCTGGGAGCTTGCCAGGGTCTGTCATGACATAGGATGCACAATTTCCTTCTCGGAAGTCCTGCCGGTGCCAAGGGCTAGTGGGGAACACAAAAGGAAGATTAGGGAGATAAACCAGTGGCTCAGGGAGTGGTGTGAGGCCAGAGGGTATGGGTTGATGGGGGATTGGGGGGAGACCTGGGAGGATAAGGAGCTGTATGCTAGAGATAGGCTCCATCTCAAGTTGGAGGGAGGGAATCCTTAAGTTGAAAATAGAGGGGTTCATTGGTGAAAGGTGGGGTTTAAACTTGTGAAGGGGGGAGGGATAGGAGAAAAGGCTGGGGAGCTGGAGGAATGCGGGAAAAGGCCGACTGGTAAAGTGCAGACCAGGGGAAAACAGAATCCCCATTCGAACACGAGCAGGGGAAACGGAAGTATAGGGAAAGGGTGGAAGGTAGTCCTGCTAAATGGCAGGAACTTGGGCAATAAAATGCCTGAGCTCCAGGTGATGCTAACTGAGGGAGCGGTGGATGTGGCAGCGGTCACTGAGACCTGGGCCACCACAGGACACGACTGGGCCCTGAACCTGGAGGGTTACACTATGTTCAGGA
The DNA here is from genome assembly GCA_016271365.2 of Neoceratodus forsteri. NCBI lineage: Eukaryota > Metazoa > Chordata > Ceratodontiformes > Ceratodontidae > Neoceratodus > Neoceratodus forsteri. The sequence continues at coordinate 341,051,597 of CM057457.1, forward strand.
AGGACAGGGGAGGAAGGGAGGAGGGTAGCAATGATAGTCAAAACTGCATTGGGCGTGGGGGAGTAGAGGAGGTGGAGGGAACCATGGAGCGATTGGGTCACCTTGATAACAAGGGGGGGCAAGAGAGTAAAAATAGGAGTGGTGTATAGACCCCCTGCACTGATGGAGGAGCTGGAGGAGAGTCTGCTGGCAGATGTTGGGAGACACTGCAGATTGGGCAGGGGAAGGGTGGTGGTGTTGTGGGACTTAAACATGCCAGAAATAGTCTGGGAGACTATGACATCCTCGGTGGCCAGGGAACAGAGGTTGTTGGATATCTTTCAAGACGCATTCCTAACTCAGCAGGTGGGGGAACCAGCCAGGGAGGGGCGGGTACTGGATATGGTCCTGGCAGACAGTGACCAGATTGGGGGCCTGGAGGTAAGGAACCCGTTGGCGGGCAGTGACCATGCCACGGTCTGGTTCTGCCTGGACCTAGGAGGGGTAGAAGGCTGCACACAGACGGAGGTAACTGACTTCAGGGGGACGGATTTTAAGGAAATGGGAAGGATCCTTAAGGAGCATTTGGATGTGATTGGGCCGGACATGGACGCTGATAGTAGGTGGGAAATCATCAGGAGAGGGGTGCAGGATGCTACCAGCACCTGTGCAAGAGTTAGACGAAAATGAGGTAGGCCCCGAAAACTCTGCTGGTGGACCAGGGAGGTCCAGGAGATGGTGCGCAGAAAGAAGGCAGCCTATAGGCAATTCAAGTGCTCAAGGAGTGAAAGGGATCGAGCGGAGTACAAGCTGATGGCTAGAAGGGCCACTAGGGTGATGAGGGTGGCTAAGGCAAGGAAGCAGCAGAACCTGGCTAGGGAAATTAGGAGAGGAACAAGGGGTTCTTTAGATACATTGGGGAAAAATGAAGGGTGAAGGGCAGATTAGCAGGATTAAAACAGGGAGAGATCGGCACAAGACCCGGGAGCAGGCTGAGGTACTAAATGAGTACTTCACCTCAGTTTTCACCAAGGAAAATGGAGTGCTGCATCATACATGGGAGGAGACAGTGATACTGAGGAGGGACCCTTACCAATCAGCGGGTCTGGGAGAGGGAGGCATCACTGGCAGGAGGGGGGAAGGCTAAGCAGGGAGAAGAGGTAGCAGAAGTGGAAATCACAGCAGAGAGAGTGAGGGAAGCCCTCAGGTCCCTTAAGACGGAGAAAGCACCGGGGCCGGATAAATTTCATTCCAGAGTGCTAAAGGAACTTGCAGATGTCCTGGCAAAACCCCTGGTGGAACTTTTCACCATCTCTCTGAGGACAGGGTGGGTGCCCCAGGACTGGAAGGTGGCGCACATAGTGCCTACCCACAAGGGGGGGGATCAAGGGAGGTGGCAGGGAACTACAGGCCTGTCAGCCTGACATTGGTGGTGGGTAAGGTGATGGAGGGCACTGTCAAGGAGAGGCTGGGGGGGGGGACCTGGAAAAGTCAGGGCGCCTGGATGATAGCATGGACTCGTCCCAGGGAAACCATGTCAGGCGAACCTTGTGGAGTTCTATGACTGGGTGCGAGTGCCTTGGACCTGGGTAGACCAGTGGATGTCCTCTTTCTAGACTTCAGCAAGGCATTTGACTCTGTTCCTCACGAGGGCCTGTTGGATAAGCTGGGAGAAATGGGGTGGGAACCAGATGATCAGATGAATAGGCAATTGGGTCCAGGGCCGTAGTTGGCGGGATAGTCTCATCCCCAAGGAGGGTCATTAGTGGGGTCCCACAGGGATCAGCCCTTGGGCCCCCCCTGTTCAACGCCTACGTCTCTGACATAAGGACAGGTATCAGGAGTGAGATGAGTCTCTTTGCGGATGACTCAAAACTGGGGGTGGTGGTGGATGGGGAGGAGGGGAGGGTGGCCCTACAGGGGGACCTGGAGGCTCTGGAAAGATGGTCTAGAAAGTGGAAGCTGAGGTTCAATGCAGGGAAATGCAAGGTACTGCACCTGGGGGCCAGAAACTCTGGCCAAGTGTACACACGGGGGAGGGAATGCTACAAGTCTCTGCTGAGAGGGACCTGGGGGTGGTGGTGGATGTCAAGATGAACAACTTGGAGACTTGTAGGAGGGCAGTAGCCAAGGCCAACAGGATGCTGGGATGCATCGCTAGGGGGATCACCTCCAGAAGGAGGGAAGTGATACTCCCTCTGTATAACTGCTTGGTGAGGCCGCACCTCGAGTACTGCGTGCAGTTTTGGAGGCCACACTTAAAGAGGGACATTAAACTCCTGGAGAGGGTCCAGAGGAGGGCAACCAAAATGATTTGGGGCTTGGGGGACAGGACCTATGAGGAGAGGCTCGAAGAGCTAAATATGTACACATTTGAAGAGAGAAGGGACCGGGGGGACATGATAGAGGTCTTCAGGTACATGAAGGGGGTAAATAGCAGAGGAGCAGTCAGAGTGCTTCGAAGGAAGGAGGAGGTGGCCACTAGAGGGCATGGGTGGAAGCTGGAGGGGGGAAGATTCAGGGGAGAAAGGAGGAGGTGCTACTTCACTGAGAGGGTGGTGGAGCCATGGAATGCACTGCCTAGGGGGCTGGTGGATGCAGAGACAGTGGAGGGGTTCAAGAAGGGGTGGGACAGGTGCAGGGGAAGGGTTCTGCAAGCAAAATCCAATGCAGCGAGAATATCCGGAACTGGGAAGGGAGAAGCCAGAGAAGGCGAGGGGGGCAGCAAGGTCAGCTCCCAGGGTGGGGGCTGACCAAACGAGCAGACGCGAAAGCCCGTTAGGCCTATTCTGCTGGCGTTTTAGTTTGTTAGTATGTTAGTATGTAAACAAAATAGAATGTATTTACATATATACATATACATATAGATTTAGACAAAACTCATTTTATAAGTGCAATATAACACTCCAGGATTTGAGATATTATGGTCTGAAACAGTTCTATGGGCCTGTGGCCTTGTGCCTCACCAGACTTGTATACATTTATCAGTGTATATCCCACACCCTGGAGTGTGTTATTGTTTTCTTATAAGGAATAATATGGGTTGCATGCTGTTTTATCTTTTTCACAAGAGAAGTGATGTTAGGGTATTCAAAACTGGCTGAGAACACTAATGATAACCTTTTTTTTTTTATTTATTTTCACTTAGCAAAGATGACATCCTCATACAGAGCATTCATAATATATAACTCATATTCAATATACATTCTACTAAACAAGTGATGCCAGAACAACATGACGTCTTAGTGCCCGTTTGGTGGTGCAAGCGGTCAGGTACAATTTGACCACACACACATACACACACAGAATTAGGCACACTGACATCACGGACAACTGGCAACACTCACACATCCTCTCCCATTTTAATATACTGACATCCTGGTACAGTCACCATTCATGCACGCCAAAAGTCAGGCATCCTAGATATCACTGTGGATGGGCACTACTTTTATGCCTCCCACCCTCAAGTCAGGCACATTAACATCATTGTACAAATGCACCACTAACCCTACCCACAAATCAAGCATCCAGACATCACAATCAACTGGCACCACTCATGCCTCCTCCACTGAAGACATTACGGTACACTGTCAACATGCCCTCTCCACTGAAGACACCATGATACTCTGTCAACATGCACAGTCAGGCATCCAGATCAAGTTCAAACATGATGTCAAGGATGTCCAACTGGCGTGCTGCAATGGTGCCTGCATACAGGGGTATCAGCATGCCAAATGGGGGCATGAGTGGGGCCAGCAGATCATTAAGTCATGATGCCCATTTGGTGGTATGCGTGACTGCTGTCAGTGCCATGGTACACAGCGTCACCATCACGCTGACCACCTATCAGGCATCATGGTCATCTGGCACCACCCATGCCCCCCTTCCCCAATAAGCATTCAGACATCCAGCTTACCATTCACGCACACCACCAATTAGGCATCCTGACAACACAGTTGACCGGAAACACTCCTGCTCTCCTCCCCTGGTGCATGCCATCCTTCACATTGGCAGGGCGCAGTCTGCAGTATTCCACACCCACCATGCTGTGTGTGTGGGACAGTATACACAATGAGGCAGGTACACACCAGTTTGTCAGAAACTGGAGGCCGAAGGAGCAGGGCATCAAGTGGTCCCAATCCCTTGTGGAGTTGTCCACCTGGCACATGGAAGTCCTTCTCCCAAGGCAGCATGGAAGAGTTGGGGGGGGGCAGGTCTGTAACTTAAGCTGTAGATACTGCAGCACAAGCAGACTAGATAATCAAATGTCCTTCCTCTGCTAGCTTTTTAGAATGAACGTTCCTATTTGACCACCAAAACATAAGGGCTAAAATCTCATCCTACAGCAAATGATGCCTGGATTCTGTCCTTCCATCTCATAGCTGCCTACACACTCTATATCTGTCCTCAGCACTCCAAATGGTTTGATGTGTTCTTCTAGTGAGCGTCTGTCTTGACAGAAGTTGAAATAGATTCAGTATGGCTACCCCATCCCTCAACAACCTTTCACCGCCATCTTCTCCCTTGTGCACCCTGGCTGTTTGTTTAGGTCTCCCTCCCTCCCGTTCTTTCGACATCTTGACATCAACATCTCCCTGCCAACTAGACCCTGCCCAGACACAGTACTGTGCCAAACATTTAAAGGTAATGGCTTGCATGGTACATATAGCTGGACCGATACACTCTTATGTTCTAGCATAGATAATACTAAAGAGCACTTACCTGGGTCCTTGGGATTCCCGTATGGAGGGGGGGGATTGGGTGACTGGAACAGAACATCCAGTTGTACCTGTAAAAAAAAAAAAAATAGCAACAAGGTCACACAGGCTCTGCAGCTGTTTAGTAGCTAACTGACCAAACAAGGTACTAAAATGATAAAACAATACTTATCTGATACACGTGGTCAATGTCCTGCCACATTGTGGTCACTGGGACCTGTAGACAAAGCAAAAAATGAGTTAATATTAGTAATCAAAATTGGGATTAGCTGGGTTGGGTGGGTGGTTTAAAAATTATAAAGGTTTTTTTTTTCTTTTACTTTTTGTTTGTTTGTTTAAATGGGTTGGTTGGGAGGGTAGATACTAGAACCAGGGCAGCAACCAGAGTTTATGAAAAGACCCCAGTTACTGATGGAGGCCAGCATGAGGAGGCAGACAAGATTCAGCATTGCATGCACATAAAAAGCAGGCTCAGCTGCCCCCCCCCCACACACACATCACCCAGCTCCTCTCCATCCATGCAAAGCCCTTCCGCACACACTCACGCTCAGTTCCTCCACACACAGCTCCTCCCAAACACACACATGCACATCCAGCCATACAAACTGCTCCATACAAAAACAAACAAACAAAAAAAAAACAGCCCCCCGATGCACAACCTGCTCCGTACAAAGATACATGCACGCGTGTATATATACACACACACACACACCCACATTACATGCCACACTGACTAGATGGACCTTTGGTCTCTTCCTCTTCTGTCATTGTCTGTTTCTGTACAAACCAGCCAACACACACACACACACACACACACACACACACACACACACACACACACGCTCAGCCCCCCCAAGCATACATACATACAGCCAGCTCCCCACCCACCCATGCATGCATGTATGTATGTATGAATGCCCAGACCCACACAATAAATTGCCCATTTTATACCACGTTTTGGAAAACTGAAACAATACGTAAGCCATTGTTTTGTTTTGTTTTTTAAATGGATTAAGTATTAGCCATGGTGTGCTGACATCCACAAATAGATTGTCAACACGAATAATCTGTCAACTCCAATTACCAACAAGGGCACCCTCAAGCCCTATGATGCTGGATTCAGGCCAAGAGTCAGGAAAATGGCAGACATGTAGACAGTGGGGAGGGGGGAAATTCAACCAAAGAGAGAAAACTACCGACAGGACTGGAACAACTGCAGTGCCTGTGGACACCGGGGTGTGTGAAGGAGGAGACAGTACTACCTTCATCATGACAGCTGCTCTGGGCTCTTCGTGTCCGCAGTGTCATGCAACATCACTCCCATGACTCCTTCCGTCATCTTCACAGCAAATCAGCCTAAAGGGTCACAGATGAAAAGAAAGATTAGTTGCCATGGCAACATGTCAGCATGAAGTATGTATAGCACATCATCAGCCTATAGTGGATGTCAAGACCCGGAAGTGACCCTTTAACACCTATGTAGTTTAAGTGGCTCCCCAAGTCTCTGCAGCATTTTCAGTTTTTTTTTTAATATATTAATAGACAGTAGAAGCCTGTAGGGCTGGATTTACATTGCCTGGGGCCCTAGCACAGCAATAACCAGGGGCTCCCTTCCACACAGGGACAGTTTACGTGGCCAAACCTTGTAACACAAGCATTCCATACTTCAATACTGCAGCTGCCAAATAAAACAAATGAGCATTGTCACCACACAACAATATAATAAACATATAATCAGTTGATATGCCACTCTCTACACACCAGGCTATAGTGTGATTCAGCTCTCAAAGGGTTCAAGATTAAAAGGAAAACATAAGAATTCAGACATCATCCTGCAGATGGAAGTAACAAAAAAAAAAAGCACCTTACAGTATTTGTGCAGAGTGTATGTTAAACAGATTGCCCTAGAGTGGGGCGGAAGACAAAAATAAAGTTCAGGAACTGCTGGGGGCTTAGTGGGGGAGCCCAAGAGCAGCCTGGGGGACCCTTTAGGCAAGGCTGTTGGCAGACACATGCTCAGTACGCCCGAGCGTACAGAAAAAAACTAAGGGTGGCATCAAAAAGAGCTGTGGTTAATTAAAACACTTTTGCGTCCGACTCTTTAAAAATGTTTTTTACTGCAAGTTGTTTGAGGCTGAGACCAGTCCGAGATGGGGGAAGGGGTTAAACAGTCAGAACTGTGAGTCAGATACAAGTCAGCAATTCAGGACGTCTTCTGTCATTATGCCTCTGCTGCTGATAATACTAATTTTACAATTTCAGAAAGCTGATCAGCGCATGACTTTAAACTGCCATCTGTTTCTTGTGTGGCAGGATCGGGATTCAACGCGTGAAGGACAAGTGGTTGTCCAACTTGTCAACAGTGGCACAGTACCTTAGTTGGTGGGTGCAGGTCGCAGATCACCATAGATCATCATCAAGTGACTGGCTAGCAGAGACCCCCAACAGAAATGGATTCATTCATCCAACGGCCAACTTTAAGGGGAGCAGTGTTCATAGTCCGATCAAGAAAACAGGCACGGTGCAGCAGCAGAACGAAGTGAGGGGGGGAGGGCTAAGGTGAGAAAGACTGTTAGCTTAAACAATTTCAGTTACTCACAAGCAAGCAGGGTAGTGCCTGCAAGGCAGTCAGTTTATTATGTGTTGGTGTTATAATAAATGATGGACTGGACTGGTCGAGAGGTGGAGGGCAGGTACTGAGGTGCGGATCCGGTGGGCTTTTGGAAAAATACTCCCTTTTTTGGGGGGAATGCTGAGGCATTGAGCAGAGTGAAGACAAATCTCCCCCTCCCAGAGTCCCCCAAGTCATCTCAGTGGCCTTCAAGTCGGTCGGACTTGGAACACACCACAAGGAATAGACATAGAAGACCCGTTGACAGCACCACAGCAACTGACATTGAATCCGGCAATAACTGTAACTGACACTAAAATCAACAAGCCCTTCTGCCCTTGACTGCCAGCGTTATGCGATACTACCCATCACTGAGGATCCTGAAAAGCCGGAAGGGCCACAGCATGACCCAGAGAAAGAGCTGTTAATCCAAAATGCTCTGGGAACTGTCTCAACTCTACTAGGGAGTTTTATGTTCAATTTTTCAGAACCAGAAAGGAGAAGGTAAAATCTTCCTTTTGATCGCAGGGTGGCTTCAGTTGTGTTGTGTTTAATTAAAAGTTTACCCTGCGATTGTCCTGGTCTGACATGGCAGAGTGGTGCCTGATAAGGGGAGTAGATGTTGTAGTGTTAATTCTCGATATTAAAGTTTAATTATCAAAGCCATTAAGATGGGGTCACTTAGATTTACTTAAAGAGCGCTTAAGATTTATTCAGTTAAACAGTTATCTGACAGCAATACAGTTAATTATTACTTACTACTTAAAGTGAATACAATTCAAGCAGTGTTTTAAGCAGCAGTCTTCTAATGTATCTTTAGCTCAATGCGATTCAAAGCTGCTCATTGCTTTTATATGATAATGAGTTAAAGAGGCTCCTCAGTTAATAATGCCCAAGCATAGGTCACCTAAGAACGACTTTGAAGGCCTTTCAACATTGAGGTACAGGTCTCCCTTTGTGATAGCCACCCTACAGCCTTGTGTTAGTTGGGGTATTCTTAGTACTGTCTTAATAATGCCTTGGGATCCCTATGTCACCAGTAGCCAGTAGTAATGCTAAAAGTAAAACATCTATAAGAAAAGAATAATTTGTCTGGCGCATACTGATCATTGGGGGGGAGGGGAGTTATGGCCTTAACACATGAGCAGAGCCAGTGATACAGATATTTGCACCATCATGGAATACCACACGGTTTTATGGCCTGCACAGTAAGGAGGGTTGCACCCCATGGCGAGACAAGGCTTTGTGGGGGGGGGGGGGTCCAACTAAAAAGATATAACTGAAAAAAAGATAGGAAAACTATATAACGATACTATGATGGTCAAATGGTAATGCATATTCCTCTGTTCAGGTAAGCAAATCTGTGAGCAGATCAATTAATGAATCAGTTAATGAATCAGCCGATCAGTTAAAGAATAGACCTCAGTCATATACTAGATGTAAATCCTGAATTCTTACACAGATTGTGACAGGACATCACTAGGTTGGGGCTTGCTTGATGAAATCAATAGAGTCACAATGGGTTGGGATTAGTCTCCCCTCGGACATTTTAAGGTCTAATCAGTGACAAGCACCAGCGGTTCCACTCTCCCCCCCTTTAGCATTATGAATCCTCCTCACCTTGTCGCAGGGGTATTAAGGTGAGTGGAGAACAGTACACCATCAAATACAAAGGTCTCACCCACAAGCATGGATAGAACCCCTCCAGGGCCAGATGGAGCATTTGTATTGGCATTTGTATTTATCACAAAAATATTTAAAAACTTGCAAGGGGTGGGGTGGGGGTGGGGAACAACCAGACCGACATCCATAAGAGCAGCTATAAAAAAACAAAAACCTGGGGGGTAGTTGAGAATGTGGAATAAGGTGCAAGGAAACCTGAAATCAAACAACAACAAAAATTGAAACAATCTGGGCACAAATGTAGAGACTGGGTTGTAAAAAGTAAACAGCAACAAACAGAGGCACACCATTTTGGGGACATGGTGGGAGGGAGGCACCTAGATTAAATAGTTGTTGATGCTGAGGGTAGGAGGAGAAAGGATAGGGTACACAGTTGCATAGAGACCTAAATTGTATCAGGCAGACAAGGGTAGGCACCACATTAACACCAGTGCCTCCTACGTATGTCAACAATTTTATTATCAACACACGTGGATAATGAGGTCAGCAGGTTGAAAATAGAATAAAGATAGAGATAGCTAGGTTCTGATCTATTTATTTATTCTAACTGGCAAGCAGAAATTGCAGATAATAGGCAAAACCAGCTGATCTCCACACATTTCCTAATAGGTATTCCAATGTAGGGCAGAATGGGCTAAATGTACAAGATCTGAACCTTCCACAGTATCAACAATATCCACATTCCTAAAGAAATCAATAGTCAGAATATTAAGGCCCTGGATAGTGCAACTCCTACAGAAGAAAATGGCATAGAAAACATTAAAGTGGGATCAGGGGGACAGGGCGGGCCAAAATGACTTAGTGAAGGTACAGTATTCTTTCGATTGCAGGTCATTGTCCACCACATTCATGGTGCCCTTTACCAATGGGATAACAATGGGATGCTGCTGAATCCATGAAAGAAATTACTTCAAAGTACTTCAATGAGGGACGCGGGGGAGGGGGTAGAGAGCCAAACTTCTACTAACAAGGCTTTTTTTTTCTTTTTTTTCAGCAAGTACAGCAGTAAGATTGATAGATAGATACTTTATTTGTAAAGTGCCCTTTACAGGGACTCAGAGCGCTGTACAATAAAAATATGCATATGCAAACAACATAGCAACAGCTGTGAGTCATTCATCAAATTAAAACTATCTCATAGTAATGCGGCAAAAAAAAAAAACAATTCAAGTATTAAAAACCTGCTGAAACAAAAAAGTCTTTAGTCCCTTTTTGATGGTTTCTACTGAGGAGGCCTCCCTTAGATGTCTAGGCAGTGAGTTCCACAGGGTAGGTATGGCCACCAAAAAACATTGATCTCCTGAATGTCACAACCTAGCCCTGGGAACTCCAAGGAAGCCTCCCTCAATAGAATGAAGAGCCCGGGAGGGGTGATGAGGAGCAAGGAGCTCTTGCAGAAAGACTGACCCCCCTCCCCTTCGTATAGGGTCTTGTAGGTCAGAAGCCGTACCTTGAAAACAGTCCTCCACCTGACTGGCAGCCAGTGCAGTTTGCAGAGGACCAGGGTGATACGATCACTTCTTTTCACTCCCATCAGCAATCTTGCCGCCACGGTCTGCATCAGCTACAGCTAGTGGAGGCTGCTTCCAGATAACCATAGGCACAGGGCATTGCAGTAGTCCAGTCTTGATGTGATGAAAGCGTGCATCAGTGTGGTCAGGTCCTCAGGTGGATTCAGGGCTTGGATCCGGGCAATGTTCCTAAGAAGATAAAATCCGTTTTATTTTATTTTTTTCTAGCTAACAAAAAAATGGACCCATTGTATAATCGCTATATACCCCTTGAGGGTGTTGGTGATGCCAGGATTTACCTACTTCTGGTGTGTTGTTGGTCACTCGGCTGTGCCTCGTGAACGGACAACACCCCAAGGCATGGGCAAATCTTGACATCACCAACACCCTCTCATGGTACGTTGCTTAAGTATTCTTTTCTGTTACTTTCCCAGTCCATCTACATGCTGCTGCTGCAGATGCAAGGCAATCTAACCTTATCCAAAACAGATTTTACAAAGTATGGGGCATGGTCTATTATTTTTAAGATAAGTAAGAGTCTGTTAATTAGCTCTAAAATGCAGGAAAATGCACCGTTTACATTGACGTTTTAAAAAATGTCCGGGGGGGGCATGCCCCCAGACCCCCCAAGCTTTTATACTCTTTTTGTCCTCTTTGTTCATTGACTCTGTGCACACCTATGGGGGGCAACATTACCCTCTGAGGGGGGCAAGTTGCCTAAGTTTTCAGTACAAGTTTTAAATTCCTGGCTACACCCCTGCCTTTAGGGGACATATTATGAAATGGGCATGCTGTAGCCTGCACACTGAACAACATGTCTACACCCCTGTAGCATGGCTGTACAAAGAAAATGGCAACCAGTCACAGCAACTCCCCACCATCAGTTTCCCCAGTTAATGGATGCTGCAGCCAGAACAGTCAGCAACCTCCACAATCCCTAGCAGAGCTTCTTGTTTAAACGTGCCTTCTGCCTTTAAACAGCCCCCACCACCACCACCAAAGCAGGCAGTGCTGAAAGAAGCAGCCATGCACTGGGACTCGTCTAGGCAAGGCAGCCAGTTAAGTCAAACCACCTTACTTAATGCATTAAGCTTAGCCTTAGCTGCCGGACCATCGGTGCAGTGGCTGGATTTCAGTTTATGATGCCGGTGACCCGGGTTTGGGAATGGACCCGGGATGCTGGAGGGTCATCCAGGAAGAGTAGGCTGGAGCATCTGACAACTGCTCACCTTCTCTCAGGGGGAGGGGCCGATCCAGCGCTTGCTGACTCCTGGCCAAGTGGGGCATGGTGAACATCGGCATATGCCTGATGTTAGTGGCACACCACACCCTGGGGAGAAAATAGGAAATAACGCTCCACAGTTGACCAGATAACAGTCGCCGTCTCCCGCTGCCATGGGACCCTGGGCAGCCTAAAGACCACTTCAGCAGCACTCGGGCCAATAAGAGTGCACTGGCCTCCCTCACCAGTGCCTTCCCCTCAGAGAGAGAGGACCCATCCAGCGGCGACACTGCAGGTTACCTGGGGGCTCCGATGTGGGGTAGCGATGGCTGTACACCAGGGCAGGCGGCAATGAGGGAGCATAAGCAGCCCGAAGGAGAGTCTGGCCATAAGCTAAAACAGCCTTAATCATTTTTCCATTAAAATCTGTCTGACACTACAGAAAGACTGGCTGCTCATGATTTGATATGACAGCATCATAGGGAGGAGGCAAGGATAAGGAGCTACTCTGGCAAGCTTGGCAACAGCAGCACATACAGGCTTGGCTGCCAGTGGTGGAAAGGAGCTCTACAATCAGTGAAAACACTGACACTCCTGATATTTGGTAAATTGTAGTAGCAGAATTCTACACATTGAGTACAGTCAGGCAGTGTAGTGTATACACAGTGAACAGGCAGCCTCTAACGGAATAAAGACCAGCATAATGTTATAAGAAGAATTACACAATGGGGTAAATGTAATTGGCCAGTCCTTGCAATCTGATTGGTTGGCTGGCACCTTTTCAGCGTGATGAATCCTCCAGTGCACAAACTAGAAAAGGTGCCAGCTACCAGTAGCTACAAAGGAACCTCCTCTGAAATCACTCCGATAACGTCAGCCCTGTACTGCAAACCACGGCAACAGTCGGACGGCGAGATGATCTGGCAGGGCACAGAGCAACTTTGACTGGCACAAAGCGAGCAGCGAATTTTAAAACTGGTGGACACACTATACCAAAAGGCATTATACAGCCTCGAAATAATAATAATAATAATAAACTAAAGTCTTACAACACTAAAACCACCTCACCGACTCAGTCCCATTTCACCAGAGCTCGTACCTGACAACTTCTCAGACTCCCTCGGTTTTGTTCCTGCCAAGCTGGCTGCTATATCGATGATTTCCTCCCACTACCTCCATTCAAAATAAACAAGCAAAAAGTGATTCTCCTGCACTGAGATGCTCCCTCCCTCCATTACTTACACAACTGGCTGCTTTGTCCATTATTTCCTCCTACTGCTCTACAGTAGGCTAGCTCCAGCTTCCGTTCGTTGCCATCAGTACCAGCTCCTTGAATCACTCCCTCCCACCTCCATTCTGGTACCAATACCTCCCCACTCCCACCAAAGGACTCCCAAGCAGTCTCACTCCATTTCTAAAACTAAAAACCTCAGTGTCAAGTTCCCACAGTACCACTACTCACTGGCTCTTCCTCGCCATACAGTGTCACTTTCTTACTCTCCGGCTTTTCTTCATGAAAAACAATGTATAACATGAAACTTTTTTTTTTCCCCATACACAGACGATCATCATCAGCTCTCCCCCTCTCCAAGCACAGCATGCCACTTTTCAAAAAGCAAGTGCAATCAGAAAATGCACACTAACACACTAAACAACATCATTATTTTTCTTTTACTATCAGTTTGTTATAAAGATGCTCAGGACAGAAACAACGTCTAGGCAACGAATACTCTCCCAAGCAACAAAGGATTATTTGGTACTGTGGAGTAATAAAATAAAAAAAATTAAAAAAAATAATTTAAAATACAAAAAAAAAGTGTTTTTTCCACTTAAAAAGGGGGGATATTGTATAATAGCAATATACCCCTCCAGGGGGAGGGGAAATGGGTATATTTACCACCTTTGATGTGGTTAAGTGGTTAAGTCACTCGGCCGTGCCTTGTGACCGAACCACACCAGCCATGGTAAATCAGGGGTTGAAAAATCCTCAAGTCCGAGGTCCGGGACCCACAGAAAGCGCTGTAGGACTTGTACACTAAAGCCGTTTTAAGTCTGATGGACTTGGCTGTATTTATTTTTGCTAGTTCATACACAGATCTGTAACTAAGTGCAGCCTCCCCTGCCTGCCAGCTTTCGAGCTGTACAAAAGCTTCGCCTATCCTTTCTCCTGACTGGTTGCCTGCGCAAGATATCCATACCTACTTGCGAGACCAGGTGGGTTGGCATGGATATCTCGCGCAGGAAACCCAGGCGGGAGAAATGATAGGTGGAGCTGATATACTGCTGGGAAGCAGCTTGAGAATAGCATGCAATGTAATTGGCTGTGAACGGTGACATGGCGGGACTGAGCGGCATGCGAGAAGGAAGACTATGGCGATTTCATTTTCGGCGAGGAGCATCATACTGTGTGGATGCCAGTTCCATTTTTCATTTGTGCAGTAAGTAAGGAGTGCATTTATTAAAAAAAAAAAATAGGAAAGCTGCAGGGACAATCATATGCTGTTCAGCACAGCTAGAAGGGCAATGGGAGTTGCTTGCCGAGTGTGTGCGAGGGGTTTAAGACAAAGCATTTAGCTTTACTCTGGTGCAGTCTGGTGGAGGTTTGAAGGCAACAATGCAACTAAGTCGATATGGAGAGGGCAGGGTGAGGTGGAACAAGTAAAAAATAGCATATTTCTTTTTTATTGCTCCTGCTTATGTCAATGTGGTTGTACACATCTACATGTGCTTTATCCTGGGCTTGGGTACTGTACGATCAGACAACCCTCTAATATCTGTATCTTGTTTTTTCTTTTTTTTCTTTTGTTCTTCTTATACATAAACTCAATAAACTTAAATTTCAAAAAAAAAGAAAAGAAAAAAATAGCATCTGTGTGAAAGGAAGGTATTTTTATAGGGGCAAATACTGAGCAAGATTTTTCTTTCTACATTGACTTTCTGTTTGAGTGCCTCAGTCTTGGTGTGACTGATTTGCTTCTACAGCAGGATTCTTTAATTAATGGAGGTATTTGTTTCTGAAGTATGCACTTTCCAATTAGGGTCAGGAAGTAACTGTGGGGGGTCCTTGAGACTACTGGTGCTCTCTTTACTGCATTCAACCTCAAATATTTCTGCATTTTTGTTTTAGGTGAATATCTTTGTCTGGTTTTATGCTTTTTAGCTTTTTCAGTTTGGACTTCTTCTGAAAAGAAAGGATAAACCCCTCACTTATCTCCCAAGACCAATTTGTCTGTATTCCAGTCCCTGGAGATATTAAGAGATTTGCCACTTTCACTCTCAAATCTAGAATGCCCTCCCACCCCACCTCTGGGGGGTGGAGATAACAGGTGGGGTAAGTGTGGGCCATCAAGGGAAAGTCTTGGGGTACCTAAGTGGGTGGGATGAGTAAGGGGTTCTGCCGTTCGATCAGGAAGGAGGCACTAGTCAGAGACATTATTATTAATAGCATACCAGGTGATCGGGAGGGTGGGGAGGAAAGACCACCTGCTGTGGCTATCTTAATATAAAAAGGACTTCAACTAGCACAGGGAAAGTAACAAGATTTCAGAAAAGTGGGGATTCACTGGTGCGTGCTGGGCTATAAAATTTAATTCAGAGCCAAGCATAGAGTCCATTTTGAATCCAGACTGCGAACTGCAAATAATTTGGCTTGTAGTGGGGTCACTGTTGCTTCCTGTAAATGAGAAAAAAAGTGATTTGCTTTGATAAAAATGTAGCTGAAAAAATGTGACTTACCAATGCTTGCCATGGACTTATGGACCAAAAGTAACAAAGTCCTGGACTTATGGCCTCCAAAAATTTTCAACCCCTGTAAATCCTCCCATGTACCCACACCCTGGAGTGGTGTATTGCTTATTATACAATGGGGCAAAAAATACACAGAATCCTGCATTTTGATTGGCTGGCTGGCACCTTTTCAGTGTTGTAAATCCTCCAGTGTACCCACTGGAAAGGTGCCAGCCGACCTGATCTGATGCCACCAATAAAATATCCCTTGACCCCCCACAGCACCAGAAATCAGAGCCATATTGAATGCCGCTTCAAACACGCTACTGCGGTAAATTTAAAAAGCCACGCCTTCCATGTCTCATCTATACGACGAAAACGAGCTAGAAAACATATTCAGTACTGAAAATAATATCTCCGATGCAGAAAATATTCCTGAAACCCCTGACATTAAATCTTGTACTCTTACCTAGTACTCCAGTAGTGACCCAGCTACTACCACAGAGAGTAGCCACACAGAAACTGCATGCACGCCACGAGCAGAACAGATAGATCGGGAAACACTTCAAGCAGCCTCCGGTGATCTGAATACCTCGGAAAATCAGGGCCATATACAAATATAGAACTAATTTTTCTCATGGAAGAATAAAACTATTTAAAAAATCATTTAAAAAACAACAAATATATATTTCCTTTTTATTTTTGCTTATCAAAAAAAGCAAACATTGTATAATAGCAATATATCCCTCCAGGGAGTGGGTATACTGGTGGATTTACCACTTCTGGTGTGGTTAAGTCACTCGACTGTGCCTCATGATCGAACCACACCAGCCGTGGTAAATCCAACAGTATACCCACTCCCTGGAGGGGTATACTGCTTAAATGGACACAGACACACACTGCGACACCTGATTTCCTTAACCACTAACCATCCTCAAGTAAACATTAGACTGCACAATAATTATAGCAGGGAGGGAGGGAGGGACAGGGCTATAAAAAACAAACTTTTTTCACCTTTTCTGCAGCACCCCCACCTACTGCGATGACCTGTGCTTGCTTATCAATGTGGCTGCTGCTCTATCTGCTCCAGTCCTTCAGCTTGCCCACACCACCACACTAACTCACTGGCTGTGGTCTGGGATGTCAAATTGGGTTACCTGGCCACTTTAGTACTCTGTAGGTGTGTGACTGTTGGCTCAGTTCACTCGGTAATGTGGTCACCAACAGATCGCTCAGGCCTCCAGTCAAGCGGACTCTGCTATACACCTCCCTGCTCCACCCTGACCTTCCTCCACCTCAGTCTGCCTGGCTGTGGCTTGGCGTCCACTGGCCTCTCACTATTCTGCCCTCATGGCGATCTCAAAATAAAACTTTTTTTTTTTTTTTAAAACATGTTATTTTGGCTGACCTCATCCTTCCTCCTCCTCCTTGGCCTCATCTCCTTGACCTGGCTTCGCTGCATCCATAGAAACATAGAAATCTGGCAGATAAGGACCGCTTGGCCCATTTAGTTTGTCCATTTCGCCTACCTATTTTGAACCACTGATCCTAGTTGACCTAAAGCTTGTCCCTTTTTTTCCTGTCCCTAGGGTACCCTTATGCCTATCCCATGTATTTTTGCAATCCCCAACTCTTTTGCCCCAACTTCCTCCTTTGGGAGGTCGTTCCAAGCATCCACCACTCTTTCAACAAAGAAGTACTTCCTCATGTTGCCCCTGAACCTCTCCCCCAACTTCACTCCATGACCCCTTGTGCTTGCACATCTTTTTTGAAAGATGCTACCCTCTTGTACCTTGTTTATACCCGGGGTACTTGAATGTGTCTATCATATCCCCCGTCTTCCAGGGAATGCATATCTAGTCCCCCCTCAGCCTCTCCTCATAAGATTTTTCATGCTGGCTCTGAACCATTATTTTTAGCCCTCATCTGAATAGCCTCCAGTCTGTCTATGTCCTTTTGGAGATGTGGTCTCCAGAAGTGAACACAGTACTCCAGCTGAGGTCTGACCAGCGATCTGTACAGGGGCATAACCACCTCCCTCTTTCTGCTGGTGATACCCCTCCAGATGCACCTCAGCATCCTACTAGCTTTCCCCACCGCCTTTTCACATTGTTTGGTCACCTTTAGGTCATCTGATACAAGTTTAGTATGGTTGAGTAAGAACTTACCGTAACAGTAGATCTTCAAGATTATCTCTTGCAGCAGATCATAACTTGTAGGATTCAGCCACAGGCATAATTTCCTCCTGAAGATTTTTCTCAGCAGTCAACCCTGGGACCTTCCCCAGCACCACCACATGGTGTTCACCTGGCAGGTATAACAGGATGAGGTCCCAGCTACTCCTCAGTTCTTTTCCATGCTGGTGATCGAATGTGTAAACATATCTCAGGCCTCCAATGGGAACAAAGGAGGGAAATCAAGGCAGCAGCTTGTGGAGTCTTAATAGACAGGCACAAGGAATCCTTCTGAAACAACAGCAAGGGGAAAGGAGAGTGGGGCTGCATGACCTGCTGCAAGAGATACTCTTGAAGAGCTACTGTTACGGTAAGTTCTTATGCAACCATACCATCTTCTTTGAGGCAATCGCTTGCAGCAAGTCATAATGTGTGGGAAGATTTCCAAGCAGTCATTTTACCCATCGGGAGTAGGAAGAGAATCATAAAGGCTTATCGGACAGCTCGTCCAAAAACTGTTTGCCTCTTAGAAGCAGTGTCTAGACTATGATGCTTGGTGATGGTATGTACAGTAGACCACGTCGGCTTGGCAGATATTCAAGGCAGAAACGCCCTGGAAACATGCCATAGAGGCAGCCATGCCTCTGGCAGGATGTGGTTTCACAACTCCTGTGAGAGGTTTTTCATATTTTGTATAAATAAACGTAATGCAGTTGGCCAACCATGTGGACAAGCACTGCTTTGAAACATGAACGCCCTGGTTTCCAGGGGTGAAAGAAACAAAAAGTTGCTCAGTTTTTCGCAACTGTAAGTGCAGAGAAGATTACTGCTCAATGTTCTATGCACAACGAGAGTATGAAGCAGGGCTTCCCCTGGATTCTGAGGTTTCGCAAAGTATACTGGAAATCAGATGATATGATTTGAAGTAAATTCAGAAACAACTTTTGGCAAGAATGCCAGGTTAATGAGTAAAGACACCCGGTCATTATGAAATTGTATGTATGGCAGTTTGCACATTAGTGCATTCAACTCTGAGTCACGTCTGCCAGACAAAATGGTAACTAAAAATATAGCTTTCTATGAAAGATAAAGGAGATCACTGGTTTCAGTGGGCTCAAACAGACTCGTAGTCAATTTTTCAAGCACAAAATTCAAATCCCAGAGATGGACTGGATCCCTGATAGGGGATATAGGTGCAGAATACCTTTTAAAAAGGTTTGAATCAAAAGGTAACTCAGACAAAGGTATGTTGTCCACAGGTAAATGAAATGTGGCAATGGCTGAAAGGTGGACTTTCACAGAGGAAAGTTTCAGTCCACCCTCTGATAAGGAGAGCAAATAATGTAAGATGCATCGAGAGGAACATCCATAACGGTCTAAGTCCAGGGAAGACCACATTTCCACTTCAAGTAATAGGAAGATGGAGTAGATGGCTTCCGAGCAGCCCTGAGAACTTCCACAACCTTTGGGGACACCCTGAAGTGCGAGAGGACTACGTCCTCAGGAGCCAGGCAAGTAGGTGGAGGGAGCGAAGGTCCGGGTGTAACAGGGAGCCTTGCGCCTGGGACAGTAAAGCCTGGCAGATTGACAGAGGTATTAGCTCTGGTTCCAAGAGCTGCAGAAGTAGAGGGAACCAAATTTAGCTTGGCCAGAATGGTGCTGTGAGAATCACAGATGCCCTGTCCTGGACCAGTTTAAGTAGAACTCTCTGAACGAGTGGAAAGGGTGGGCAGGCGTAAAGAAATCTTTCTGTCCAGGAAAGAAATAATGCATCCCACCACACAGTTCCAGGACCTCATACTAGAGAGCAGTAAAGCATCAATTTTGCATTTTGAGGAGAAGCAAATAGGTCCAACTCCAGTCAGCCCCATAAGTGGAAGACATTGTTTCGAATGTCAGACAAGATTTCCCACTTGTGAGCCTGGGCAGTGGACCTGCTTATGGCATTTGTCAGGGTGTTTGACACCCCTGGGATGTGTACTGCTAGAAGATGAATATTTCTCTGGATCGCCCAATAC
This sequence comes from Neoceratodus forsteri, assembly GCA_016271365.2. NCBI lineage: Eukaryota > Metazoa > Chordata > Ceratodontiformes > Ceratodontidae > Neoceratodus > Neoceratodus forsteri. Next base: position 341,071,239 of record CM057457.1, read on the forward strand.
CACACCCTCATTGATTCTCTGCAGGGAGTGTATGAATGGGTTCCTCCCAGTTTGTTCTGGTAGTGAACTACTGTAGAATTGTCTGATTGCCCTTGCAGGCAACCTGGGGGGAGGTTAGTCTCGAATGCCTGTAAGGCATAGAGAACTGCCCCCAGCTCCAAGACATTGATGTGGAGGGAGGTCTCCACCAACGTCCAAGAGCCTTGTGATCTGACATGTAGGAGATTAGCACCCCACCCTGACAAGGAGGCATCTGTATTCAAAATGAGACTCGGGACAGAAGATTGGAAGAGGCATGCCTCGCATTAGATTGTCTCTGGACTTCCACCATTGTAGAGCTCGGAGAGCTAGGAAAGACATCGAAATCGTCCAATGTTTGGTCTCACTGGATTCTGAGGAACCACTGAAAGACCCTCATATTTAATCTGGCATTGGGGACTGTCGGTATTGTGGCCGCCAAATGTTCCCAGGAAACTAAGGTAGTCTCATGTGGAGAGTAATCTGCCATACTCTGAACTGCATGCCAAAGCAATCAGGATGTCTGCCTGAGCTATAGGCAGATACACCTTCCCCACGGAGGTGCCTAGCATGACTCGGATATACCGGAGGCGTTGTGCAGGGTCCATCTTTGATTTTGGATAGTTTACCACCATTCACACTTGGGCAAACAACTGTAGGGTTCAAGAAAGCATGAAAGATAGCTGTTGGCTGGAGGATGCTTTCAGGAGCCATTTGTCCAGGTAGGGAAAGACATAGAGGCCTTCCCCACAACTGCCACTAGGCATTTTGTAAATACCCTTGAGGCCGAGGAAAGTTCGAAAGGGAGGGCCCTGAATTAGTAATGATGACCCTGAAACATGAAACTGAGAAAACGTCTGTGAGCCAGGTGCATCATGATATGGAGATATGCATCCCTCATATCCAGAGAGCAGAGCCAATCTCTCATGTTCAGCAAAAGGAGAAGTGTTGGAAGAGACACCATGCAGAATGTTTGGTAAGTGATGTAGAGGTTGAGACACCTCGGATCCAAAAAGGGCATAAATCTCCCATCCATTTGGGAACCAGGAAAAGTAGGAGTACAATCCACACTCTTCTGAAGAAGGAACTTGTTCTATGCCATTTTTGAAAGCAAGGCATCAATCTCGGTCCAGAGGATTAATGCCTGGTCTGGGGCATAATGAGAGACCCTGGGAGGGAAAGAAAGCAGTATCTCCATGAATTCCAGTGTTTGTCCTGTCTGGATCAGCTGCGGGGAGCCACTGGTCAGAGGAGTTATCTTGTAACCTTGCAGTTGCAGGGAAAACCTGCCCGAAGGCCATGGGTAGGGTCTTTAGGCCCTCGACTGGAGGAAGACCTTCAGGGAGAAGGCTGGCCCTGCTGGGGAGCAGCAGGGAGGCAACATGGTTTTTGAGCATTTCTAGGACCCAGCAACTGTAAATGAGGTTTGCTCTTGTTGTCAGGATGCGTTGGAGTGGAGGGATGGCCCTTGTAGGGGCGGCCCCTCGAGCAGCCCCTGAGGCTGTTTTAGCTTTTGGACTGAAAAGTATTCACACCAATTTGAAGGGTATGACCGGAGTCCTGTAGGTCTTTCAAGAAGGCTTGAGTCTGTGGACTGAACAACTGAACTCCTTTAAAAGGGAGCATTCAGGTTAGATTGCTGTACATCCTTTGAAAATCCTGACGCCTTGAGCCAGGCGTGTCATCTGAGGCAGACTCCTGCTGAGAATGTACGAGCCACAGTTTCAATGGCATTATAAGTGGTCCTCACCAGGTGGTGGCATGCAGCTGCTGCAGAAAATGGTTTGTCAGATCCTCCTGGACAGAACCGCTGAGAGGGACTGGACTGTTACCTTGAGGCGTTAAGATTTCCTCCTGATATCTCAGAGGTGGTCCATGTAATTAAGTATACATGGGGCAAGGTGGCTGAAGGAAAAAAAGTTTTCCTATGATATCCAGTTTACTGGATTCCATATCTGGGGGCTGTGCACTCATGTGTTGAGGCCCAGAGGATCTATCATGCATGGCATTGATCGCTACCAAGTCCACCTGAGATGGAGACATGAAATAGGATTTATCAGGCTCCAGTAGATCACCTCATCAGCTTTCCATGGATTGCAGGGCACCTTAAAAAACTGCTTCCAAGTAGCCATGATAGCTTCCTCAAAGGGCATCCAATGGGGGGGGGGCAGGGCCACAGTGGGGCACTCTGGCACACCCAGGTACTGAGCCAATGTTTTCCTAGAAGCATCTTGCTCAGTGCCCTGGAAACCAAACATTTTCTGGAGGTGGATCATAATGTCCAAAAACATTGGGTCATCTGGCGGAGAACAAGGAAGTTCGGGGTAGTTTCCCCCTGAATAAAGGAGGTGGCAGAGGAGGACTGAGAAGAATCCTCTTGGTCCATGTTGTCCTCATCCTCCCTGTCCGCCAGATCCCAGTTCTGCAGGAAAGGGTCTTTCATGTCCATGTTCTGGGTGTACAGACCTGAGGAGACAGGGGAAGAGCTAGTTGTCTGCTGGGCCAAAGAGGGCCTAGAGGGAGCAGATACCGTAGTTGACCCCTCCCTAGTGGGGTGTGGGGTCTGAGATAGTTCCAGAATGGTATTAACCAGAGTCTGGACATCTGTCATTGCTAGCTATCCAATGGTAGTAGCTGTGGTGGACTGGACATAATGTATGGGGGCCACTGACAGAAAGGAAGCAGGCAGTGGTACCAGATGTGCAGTCATTGATGAGGGGTATACATAGGGCCCCAGGATCGTTGACGATGGTGGCAGCATCATGGGGTAAGGCCAGTCATCGACAATGGGATTGTCAATGGGCCTGAAGGCCCTGCAATTGATGAAAAGATTGGAATGTCCTGATTTACCATCGATGACAGGATTGTCATCGCAATGCCATGCAGCATCGACAACAAGATTGTTGACAAGCTATGAGGCAAGGCCGATGACAGGGTCACCGATGAGCCTGCAGCCACTGTCAACAGATGATGGCTGGGAAGCATGGAAGGGGAGGCAGCTTAGGAAGCTGCAGGGCAATCCATGAGCCCACAGTCAGTGGAGGAGCCATCAACGGGGGAAGAGAGGAGCTCATGATAGTCACCGGTGTGGAAGACAGTGTGTATGAGGGGCTACATTCTCTTTTTTTTTTTTTTTTTTATTTCTTTTATTTGGAGTTTTTTCTTCACACATTTCAGATAGTAAAGGGTTACAGTAAATTAATAAATGCTTACATGCTAGCATTGGATTTACAGCAGATTCATTAACTTCCAAGGGTAAAAACGGTGTCTTGGCAAGTCAGGTGTCCAGCTTATGGTACAGAATAAGTAATCCATCTCCATATAATGCTGTTCCCCAATTAATAGTGTCAGGGGGAGGGGGTAATCTTGCATTATTATATTGTAGTTAAAGTATGGTGAATTTTAGGTCAATTTGACCCTTTTCTGACCCACATCACCCCCCCTCTATTCACCAAGTGAATAACTCAGAGGGGCTACATTCTCAATACTCACTTTTGGTGAAGCTGACACAGGGGTGGTACAGACATGCTTGTTTTTTGAGGCATGTTTCTTACCATGGCCCAGTGCCAACATGGAGGAGTACCTGTAGAGCAGTGAGATCCCCAAGATGATCTAGATGGTTCCTTGTGAGGGGAGCGTTACTGCTGCTACAGGAGGGCTACTTTCTGCTCCATGAGGAACTCACGGAGCTGCTGCAGCCGTCGGCATTTTATGTCTCTGAACTTGTTGCAGAAGGCACACTTCACTTAGTCATGTTCAGGACCATGGTAATGAACACAGATTTTGTGGAAGGCTTCTTTTGTGATTCTGTGGCCACAGTAACAACTTCTGAATAAAGGTTCCAAAGACATTAGTATCACTTGTAAAAAAATAAATAAATAAATAAATAAATAAATAAATAAATAAGTCTGGTTGATAGAACTCTTCTTTGATGACTGGAAAGCAGGAACTCCGAAGGAGAACCTGTTGCATTCAGGTCGCAGTTGAAAAGAACTGAGGAGTAGCTTGGACCTCCCTCTTTTATACCTGCCAGATGACCACCACATGGTGGTGTGAGGGGAGGTCTAGGGTCGACTTCGGAGAAAAGTCATCTGGAGGAAATAACGCGCGTCTGAATCCCACACATTATGACCTGCTGCAAGAGACTGCCTGGAGAAGATCCCCAGATCCCTTTCCTGCCTGGTGGTTGGCAGTGCCCCTCCTATTTTGTGTACCTCTCCTGTATTATATGCTCCCCAAGTGCAAGACCTTGCACTTTTTGGTACTGAATTGAAACTGCCACACTTCTGACCACTCCTCCAACCTTCTTAGGTCCACTCTCATTTTGTCTGTCCCCTCTGGAGTGTCAACACTGTTGCAGATCTTGGTGTCATCTGCAAAAGACATACTTTGCTCTCAGCTCCCACCAATGTCACTTATAAAGACATTGAAGATGACTGGTCCCTGAACATATCTCTGTGGCACCCTGCTGGTCACCTCCCTCTCCTCAGAGTGAACACCATTTACCAGCACCCTTTGTGTCCTATCCTTCAACCAATTTCTGACCCAGTTTACCACCTTAAGGTCCATCTCCCTGCTCCCTAGCTTGTCAGCCAACCTTCTATGTGGGACAATATCAAAGGCCTTGCTAATAAGTCTAGGAAGGCCACATTCACTGCCCTGATCTACTGTACCTCCCTGGTCACCCAGTCAAAGAAATCCAATAGATTTGTTTGGCATGACCTTCACACTATACATCCATGCTGCCTTGGATCCTGTGCTCCACTAGCTTCAAGGAATGACACAATCCTCTAATAAATGCCTTCATGAGCTTCCCCACCACCGAGGTCAGGCTGACTGGCCTGTAGTTACCTGCCTCTTCCTGGCTCCCACTTTAGTGGAGAGGGACCAACTCTGCCCTCCTCCAATTTTCTGGGACTTCCCTGTCTCCAGTGATCTGTTGAGTAATGTGGTCTGCTAGCACCTCCTGAGATCTTTTAGTATTCTGTGGTGAATCACATCTGGACCCATTGCCTTATCTGTTTCAGGTTCCCGAGTTTCCCGGACTCCATCTACTATGACTGGAGAGGTGTCCACCCCCCAGTTTGCTATTTTGGCGTTTGTGGGCCATTGCTTCTCCGTCCTTCATGAAAACTGACAGAATTGTTCAGTATTTCTGCCTTCTCCATGTCCTCCTGCACAGCCTCCTCCCTTCTCCTTTATCTTGACAATCCCACTCCTTGTCTTCTTTCTCTCACTGATATATTTGAAAAAGGTCTTATCCCCCTTCTTTACAGCTTGGGCTATGTTTTGTTCTGTTTGCACTTAGCATCTCCGACCACCTTCCCTGCCTCCCTATGCCTCTCTAGAAACTGCTCCCTGTCTTCTTACATGTGTGTTTCTTTGTATCTCCTGAATGCTTTTTTTTTTCTCCCTCACTTTCCTACCCACTTCCTTCCAGGACCAAAGCAGTAATTTCCTTCATTTACTCTGGCTTTGTTGCTCATTTGTTCTCATAGACGCTATATGGTGTCAGAACCATTCATTGTTAGAATGGACCCAAAATGGCCACCGGGAGCAAATGAGTTAACACTGAGGTTAGTTGCTTCTGTTATAACCTCCCCCGAGTATAAACCACTACTTTTCCACTCCCCCCCTCATGTCCTCCGTTGCCAGGGCTCCCCTGAGGCATTTTGCCAAAGTTGGACATCTTGAAATCCAGGACCTTGACTTTAGTGTGGTTAGCCTCCTTCACTGTGGTTACATGAAACCACACTGTCCTGTGGTCACTGGTTCCTATATGACTGCCCACCTTCACATCCATAACTCTGTCCCTATTGGGGAACACCAGGTCCAAAATAGCCCCCTCATGGGTGCTTTCAGCTACCAGCTTTCTAACACATGCCCCCTGCAGTTCAGTCAGTATGTTCCAGCTTTTGGCTGAGCTTGCTGTCAAGGTGCTCCAGTCTACATCTGGTAGACTGAAGTCCCCTAGTAGCAGTATTTCACTTTTGGTTGCCATTTTGTGGATGACTTTGATAGTGTTTCATCCGACTCTTCCCCCTGTGTTAGGGACCTATAGATCACCCCTGTTCTGATGCTAGTTCCATATCTTGTCTGCTGGGTGACCCACAGTGCCTCTGCTCCATCCCTTACCCCCTGCACCTCAGTTGCTTTGATTCCCTCCCTCCCTCACGTACATGGCCACCCCTCCTCCCTTTCTTCCTTCCCTGTCTTTTCTGAATAGTGCATATCCTGGTATGGCTATATCCCCATTCATGGTTGTCTGTGTACCATGTTTCTGTTACAGCCACTGTGTCCAGCTTCACGTCTACCATTAATGCCTCCAGGTCTGGGATTTTGTTTCCCAGGCTATGGGCATTTGTGCATAATGCTTTGCACATTTGGTCCCCTCTCTTTTCTCTCCTCTGTCCCCTTTTTGCATTATGTCCCGTTATCTGTTTTCTCTCCCATGTTACATATGCAGGTTTTCTGTTTACTTGGTGGTCTTTTGCCCACAGTATTTTCTTTTATGACTGTTCCTTTCGGGGGGGTGGGGGCTATATTTTTTCCCTGCCTGCTTTTACCTCCCCATGGCTAGTTTAAATAGTTGCAAATGAAACATGCAAGTCTTTACGTTGCATCCTGAGCTGAGCCACGATTAGGACGGATTCTATTCTGCTCAGCTGTTTTTTGTTTTTTTATATTACTCCTGTTTTTTGCCTCTGAGAAGTGGACCCAGCGATCTCCAGCCGCCAGCACCCGCACCCCTGAACCAGGTCTGGCACATGAATTTATATGCCCCATGCACATGGGGTAGGCCACACCCCGGTGAAGGCACCCATCGTGTCTGGGGGCACGGCCAATGGCCACTGAGATCGCCCCAGTATTTTCCACCATTTTCTTGCCCCTGGGAGCCAGACGTGCAATGGTGTCAGATGCATGGCTGTGCTGATGCCTGCTGTGCTCCCCCACTTTTCCAGGCATGCAGCTGTAGTGCAGCAGGCCTCTACCAGTTGCTGTTGCAGCACGATGCATTGCACCCACCCACCCCCAGAGGAAGGAGAGCAGTTATGGGACGCTCAAGCCTTCCTCTCCCCTGCCAGCCCGAGTCCATTCCCAAACCCAGGTCACCGGTGTGGCGCACAGCGCCTCAACCCTCAGCCCCACTGGGCCATCTCAGCTGTTTTGAACTCATCAACATGATGTGCCCTTGCTTGCAATAACTAACTGTGATGGCACGAATTACAGGACTTAAGGCTGCAGATTCTTATGAAATGGTGATTAGTACCAAAAACCGCTGCAGCCTTGTTGGAGAAGACAGGGATAGTCTGTTGGGAAGGTAGTCAGAAGTATGGAGAGTGGTAGATGTGGAGACACAGGAGCGGAGTCAGATCTGTATTGCCTGCCTGTCTGTCTGTCAGTAGAGGGGAAAAAAAAACTTTGAAACTCAGCACCTAAATCCCAACATGTAAAACATTATATGGAGGAACCAGTATATGGAGTATGCAGTTCAGACAGAAGGCCCCCCAGAACATTACAGGCCATAACGCACTAGCATAGTTGTTAATGGTAAATACCAGCCTTACCAGTGTCAGATTTACATTGTCATGGTCCCTATGCACAGTAGTATCAATGGGCCCTCAGCATCACCTGACCCCTCCCAACCAGATAAAAGGACAGCACACTTTGGCAGTATAGCACCTCCCCTGTACTACATGGGCATGACTGTGTTTGGGGTTATTGAGACCATCTTTGTGTTGGACTAGAACCCATGACTCTCTGGCCCAGAGGCAGATGCTGCCAATTTAGCCTCTAAATATCATAACATGGTTGCCAGCACTAAGAGACATAAATGAGGCCCAGCCCTGTTTAATCTACAAAAGGTTAAATCGGACTAGGTAGTAAAATCTGATGATCCATTTCCAACCATCTAAAACAGCCTTGGGGAGAGGGAGCTTATGCACACTAAGAAGGTTTTCCTTCCCAGATTGTTTTAATTCAGAAAAAAAATTGTATCAAAACTCATCGTAAGTAAAAAAAAGAAAAAAAAAAATCAAAATTGGTTATTTAAACGCTACTCATGTCCTTCCTCACACTGACATGGTGCCCGATTACAGATGGGCATTCCCTAGATTACACTGTGTGGGCCCGGCTGGCAGTTTGAGCAGTCTGTGCACCCTGCAATCAACTGATCAGAGTAATATATTCTCTGAACATATAAGGTGGACCGTGGATGGAAAGAGCTGGCTGGGGTTCCACGTGCAGGAGCTATAGAGAGATGGTCCCCTGAAAGAACTGAGCCCCGAGTAGCAAACAATCCAACATCATCCACGATCCAAACAACACATTTTTTGAAACATAACTTCACATCCTAACAGAACAGACCCTAGGCTACAAACCAAGTCCTGCATTGTGAGGTCTGGACAACAGAAAAGGTAAAAATAAAATGCTAGAACCTGGACTTTAAACAGTGCTGAATGAACTGTAATGAATGCTGCAGCCCCTCCTCCCTGCTGAACTGAGGCAAATGTTTTTCTCTGAGAACCTAAGAAATTGAAAGCATAAGAATAGCAATGGCTAGCCTAGAAATAAATGTCCAACATGCAAATTATAAAGTGTATGCAGTTGAAAGCAGAGTAAACTACACAGAAGTGGTTGTCTCTAAGCTAGAACTACATGAGCAGAAACCAGATTCGCTACTTATTAGAAAAAGTTGATTAAAAAAACACTTGTTGGAGGAGTAACCTGAGATTATGGAATGCCTGGGGGTGACAAAAGGGACAGAATCTCTTTTACAAACTTTCTTCCCAAACTTTTAAACATCGATCCTGAACAGCAAATAATCATTGAAATAACTCACATCTCTCATCTCCAGCACGACAACAGGAAAAGCCAAGACCTATATAATTGTCTATTTCATAAACGTCACACAAAAAAAGCTCATTTTAAAAGTAGCACAGATAACAGAAATTGTAAAGAGAACAGAAACTAATTTTCCAAGACTTTCATCAGAACTCTCTTACAAAAGAAACAGCTTACTTCAGTTAGTCAGACTTTACAGTAACAAGATTACATTTCTTTCCCTAAATATGGCAGTACACACACTTTTCTGATCCAAAACAAGCAAAGAACTTGCTGAATTCCTGAGTAAAGACTGCATTCAGCAAATCTTCACAGTTCCCAGCTTAATTTGAAAATGGCTTTTCTCTCCCATAACTGAAAGAGGGATTGAACTTTCACCCAGGAGGAGGAGTTGCAATTAAAAGGGAAACAGCCTGAGCCTAAGAATTTAAAAGAGCATCGTCCAACTGAAGCCAAATTAGTTAGAAAAGGGAGGACAGCAACCAAGAGGAAGAATCAAAGCCCAGAAACCCCATCCCCTATAAATTCCAAGAAACAAATCAGCCAGCGAAGGACAAATCCTTGATTCCTGGAAATATAGCATCTCATTTCTCCTATCTGAAAAAATCTTGCCCCACTACTGAAGATGAGGAACCCATGGGGGTGACAGACACATCCTTCCTTTCCCCAAATAATAATCATCATTGGGACATAGGCTGTAATACCCCAAAGACTGGGTCCCCAGAAAAATCCAGTATCCCAAGTAAGGTGCCCCTTATAATTCAGGAGCAAGCAAGGCGTACGCAAACTGGTTGGCAGAAGCCCCATAGAAATAAACTGCGGCTTGCAGTTTAAAAGTTTTTTTTTTATTTGCTCAGCTTGGTTGGCAAGTTGGCATGAACCTGTGCCAGCTAAAGGTCTAGCTGATGCAGACAGCTGGTTGGTTCACTGTTTACTAGGGACTTGGCATCCCAAGGAGGGCTCTGGAGTGTGTGGCCATTAGTTTTTGAAAAGAGTGCAGACTGAGGAGAGAACCAGTAGTAACAGCAGAAGAGGAGCCAGTCTCCAACTGGCCAGTGACAGCAGTGGGGACTTACCTCAGGCTTGCTGGGGGGTCCTTGCTGCACCCAGTCATGAGAAGACATTCAGTCCCTGTTCTGTTGGAATGGTGACCGTGAGTGTCAGTGATCAAGACAGCGAGCTGAAGAATTAGCGGTCAGCTGGCCACGGTGCAGGCTCTGTTTAGCCCTATTTGTTATTTTATTTAGTCAAAAAGAAAATGTTTCAGTCCCTCGGCAGTGGCACGTCAGGCCATCGGAGTGTCAGAGTGGAGCAAGCAACCAGTAAGGCCCAGAAAGAAGCCTGCCCATCACGGGCTGCAGCAAATCCCACCTCCTCCTTCACCAGCCCTCCCTCTGTAACTTCTCCCTAGGCTGGGGCAGTGAGTCACACCATTGTGTAGATGATGTCTGCCAGAACTAATTACGTAAAAGAAAAAAAATGTATTTAATCGTACCGGACGGTGCAGCAAAGGATGGCCACAGCTTTTTGTGGGGCTGGGACAAGGCCCCAGAGACAAGGACCACCAGAAGGCAGTATTTGCAGGAGAGGGTCGGTGTAAAGTAGATAGCTCCAAGAGGAAGAGTCAAAGGGTAAACAGGCCCTGTATTCAAAAGTAAAGGGTCCAGTGAAGAAGCAGGGCAGAGAAAGGCCCCATTCTCAGATAAGTTAGTCAAGGTTGGCTACTGAACTAGGGCCAGCTAGCCCAAATGTTTCATTTATTTAAAATAACAGGTGGGCCAGTTGGTGCAAAGCAAGCCCTAACTGTAAAAGAGATAGCGCCCCAGGGTGGAAAGGGGTGGTTGATAGCCAGATGGCCACCATTGGCCAAATCTAGGGCTAGTGTTCTAAACTGCAAATTTTGCTAATTTAAGCACACTAGAGTAGCAGCTCCAGCCAAAAGAAAGGGGAAGGGAGTGTGACAGCCAGTCAGCCACCCCAGCAGTATAGCTGCCAGTGCCCTAGCCAAGGGCTAGTAATCTGTTAAGTGTATAACTGACCCATAGCCCCCTTAAGACGCCAAACTTAAGAGTATCAAAGTACTCAAACAATTGCTACTGCACAGACCTAAGCATATGTGCTTTCATGAATTCATAAAGAAAAACTTACCTTCACTGTTTAATTTTATTCCTTATTATGCAAATAAGGTGCACAACATCGCAGTTTGCAAAAGAATGCATGTACATGCATAAATATTGGAGGCGGGCGACTACATCATTTAAAACCACATGGAAAAACAAACACATGCCTGCACTACAGTAAGTGCTCCCATAGCAGCTTATTGCCTACAGCAATGTGCACCAAGAGATGTTACGCCATGGATAGCTAATCCATGACACAGCACCATTTCTTTATGAATTCTGAAAGCACATGTGCTCAGGTCTGTGCGTAGCAATTGTATGAGTACTTTGATACTTTTAGGTTTGGCATCTTGTGTGATTTTAGCTACAGGCACCAAACTGGATACACATAGAAGTGAACTGAGCCCTACAAATGTTTGGTTGTTGACCATAGCCCCCTGAGCCAGGGAGGGACAGTCAGTGAGGGATTCTTAGCATATAGGCTAGCTAGATTGCCCTCAGCCAGAACTCAGAAGTGACCCTTTAACATCTGCGTTCTATAATAGCTGCAATAGATAAGGGGAAAATCTGTCTGAAGCTGGATTCACCTAGCTACACAGGGACCCTGAGGGGCATCCTTCCTCCCACAGGCACTTGTTTGGGTTCACCCCCCCCCACCTTTCTTTGGTCAGGTCATTGTTTGCTATATGTCCCCCTTTCACTGCCTGTTTGTGCAGCTCAGCAAATAACATTGCACCCAGTGGCTTGCAGCTCCTTCCCTGTTAAATGTGTCATCTGGTCTGGCTATTTTTTTTTTTATTGGTGCCCGATTCCTTGTCTCACTCTGGATGTTGTTCTGTCTGCCAGTGCCATTTGTTCCCAATTATTAGAAGCAGCAACAGGTGGCAGCAGGCACAACACGAAGCAAGACGATCCCAGAGGTCACTAGATAAAGTTGCAGGGTAGGGACCAGTATAGATTAACATAGAAACATAGACTTTGAGGGCAGATAAGGACCACTTGGCCCACCCAGTCTGCCCATTTCCCTACCTACTGGATAAGCTGCAGATTCTAGTTAACCAACAGCCTATTTCCTGCAACCCCCCACTATAATTGCCTTATGTCTGTCCCACGCATGTTTGAATTCCTCCACTGTTTTAGACTCCACAACCTCTCCAGGAAGGTGGTTCCATGCATCCACCACTCTCTCCGTGAAAAAGAATTTCCTCACATTACCCCTGAGCCGTCCCCCCTCTAACTTTAAATTGTGCCCCCTTGTTCTTACACATCTCTTTTTCTGAAAGATGCTACCCTCCTGGACTTTGTTGATTCCCTTGAGGTACTTAAAAGTTTCTATCATGTCCCCCTGTCCCTCCTTTCATCAAGGGTATACATATTAAGCTCACTCAGTCTCTCTTCATATGGTTTCTGATGTAGACCCTGCACCATTTTAGTTGCCCTCCTCTGGACTGCTTCCATCCTGTCTATGTCCTTGCGTGAGATGGGGTCTCAAAACTGCACGCAGTACTCAGACGGGTCTCACCAACTGTCTGTAGAGAGGATAACCACTTCCTTTTTCTACTTGTGATGCCCCTTCCTATGCATCCCAGTATCCCCAGCTTCCCTACTGACTTCTCACATTGCATACCCACCTTTAGGTCATCTGATATGACTACACCCAGATCCCTTTCCATTATTGTTGTTGTAGTACCTCCCTCCTATTGTGTACTCTTCTCCTGGATTTTTATTTCCCAGGTGCATTACTTTGCACTTCTTTGCATTGAATCTAAGTTGCCATACGTCTGACCATTCCTCCAACCTTGCCAAGTCCCTTCTCATCCTTTCTACCCCCTTGTGTATCAACTCTGTTACAGATCTTTGTGTCATCCACAAAGAGGCATACCTTTCCTTCCAGACCCTCTGCAATGTCATCTATAAAGACGTTAAAAAGGACTGGACCCAGTACTGAGCCCTGAGGTACTCCACTAGTAACCCCCCTTTCTTCAGAATGTGTTCCTTTCACTATTACCTTCTGTGTCCTGTTGTGCAGCCAGTTTTCTACCCAGGCTACCACCCTGGGACCCACTCCCAGGCTGGCTAACTTGATTATTAATCTTTTGTGCGAGACTGTGTCAAATGCCTTGCTAAAGTCTAGGTGGGGTGATCACTGGACACACTTAAATGGAAACACAAACAGGAGATATGTTGCAGCAACAATTTATTTAATTATTTAGGATTAAAATAGAATTAAGATTAAAGTAAAGTTTCACTGCAGCTGACATCAGCTTTGACAGAATTGCAGCTTTAGTGGTGGTGATTTGGGAATCAAGGTGGGGAATGTAATATCCTCTCCCAGGAATAACCTGAATTATTTTGCATCCCAGAAGGACTGAAGCCAGGAGTGAGCTACAATAGGAGGTGGGCAGATGAGGTTGCTGTGCCAACCCTGTGATGTTGACATCTTCCTGGCTCCCTCGCTCCTGACTCTTAATAGAATAGACTTGCTCCTGACTCTAATAGACATTGCACTGAGTAGTGGGAACAACAGCCGGGTCCTAGTTAATGAAATAAATTGTTGCTGCAACATCTCCTGTTTGTGTTTCCATTTAGAGTGTGCCCAGTGATCACCCCAACCCCAGTCACCACACTAGTGTAGATTATTAATTTCCTCAGTGTCCAGTGGCCCCCACCCTTAATTATCCCACCAGTAAAAGTTCTTAATTTACCTGCTGTCCAGTTCTACCCCATCCTACAATCACCCTGCAGGTACAGTAGGTTGTTACTATCCTTGCTCTCCAGTGGTCCCCATTGCCCCTGCACATCCAAAGCACCCTCATCATGACTCAAGTAGTTCTTACTGCTACCACTACCCCCTGGCTCCTAGGCTTACAATATATTTGTCAACCCATCACATTCAGCACAGACCCTCCTCTCAGCTACTCGATCAGCCATGAAATGGGTGACAGTCCGTGATCATGTGCTAACTGTACACAGCTGTTTATACAGTAGGCATGTGAGCACTGACTAGTATTCTGTCCTCGGCTGGTGACAGAAGTGAGCTGAGTGCCTCTGCCAGTTGCACTGGGAGGAGAGTGCATAAGCATAGGGTGGGGCCATGATTGGCGATGGTGGGAGTGGTGGGGACTGGGCAGGCAGGTGATATTGGGAACTTCAGATGTACGGGCTGGGCAGGGAACCACTGAACACTGGTGAGTGCCATATAACTGACGGTTAGTTCCAAAAAGATCATTTATGTTCCTAGAATGGAGGCACTGCAGTGTCAGTAATGGGTGAGTCATAGTCTTGGCTGTGGAACTTGAACCCAGCCTCTAATAGGCAGCAAATGTCCCCAGTACTGCCTTGCAATGTCATTGAAGGATGAATCAAAGTACCTGCTGTGGGACTTGAATCCATCTTCCAATAGAGCAGTAACGCCTACTCCAATACTGCCCTGTAGTGTTGGTGATGGATAAGCCAAAGTCTCTGCTGTTGAGCTTAAACCTAGCCTCCAGTAAGGTGGCAACCCTTCCTCAGTACTGCCTTGCAGTGTCATTGATGGATGAACCAAAGTTTCTGTTGTGGGACTTAAACCCAGCCTCCAGTAATATAGCAGCCCCTCTCCAGTACTGCCCTCATTGTCACTGGTGGAGAATCCAACATCTCATATGGTGCCTGAGCCCAGCTCCTAATAGTGCAGAAGCCCCTTCCTCTGTACTGTACTGCCCTGCAATATCAGTGAAAGCAGAGCTGAAGTCTTTGTTGTGGGACTTGAACCCAACCTCCCATAGTGCAGCAGTCTCTCCCCAGTAATGTCCTCAGTGTCAGTGATATGTCATAGAGGCATAGGTCAGAAACATAGGCGGATCAGGAGATGTTACACAAAATGCAATAATATTTTTTTCCATTGACCTTCCAGTGTCCAGCCTGAGAGAGTACATTAGTATTCTTTTCTGGTGCCACCAATTAAGTCATTCAGTCCCAAGGCAGATTTCCTGCTGAGAGCTCTGCAAATGAGATTGTGGGGGTCAAACTGCCTCTTAAGGTTAACTCCCTGAGTTCTAAATAGCTTTCCATAATCATTTCAACAATATAATTATATTCATTTGGAAACCACGGGATCCCAGTTTCACATAAACATTCACATATTTTTTTTAACCACAGAAAAACAAGGAGAGAATGAAATAATAAAAACAGCAAGAGAAGGAAGGGGAAGAACGGGGGAAATTGAGGGACTGCTGGAGCAGCCAATTCCTAGAATCCACAACCAAAATTTGATTGTGTAGTCAGACAGGGAAGAGATAGACAAGTGACAGAAAAGGAGAGGTGATAAAAGATCCCTGCTTTGTAACTTTCTCTGCATAAAAATGGGACAGGATCTGTTCAACCCTGTCACATGATTGATAGGCCAAAGTCTCTGTTGTAGTCTGAACCCAGCCTTCATTTGGGTAGAAACCCCTTCCCAGAACTGCCCTATAATGTAAATGATGGAAGAGCCAATGTTTCTGCTGTGAGACTTGAACCCAGCTCCCAATAAGGCCCCCTCCTCCAATTACTACCCTGCAGTGGCAGTGATGGGAGAACCAAAGTCTCTGATGTGCGACTAGATCCCAGCCATCAGTAGGGAAGCAACCTTCCTCCAGAATTGCCCTGTAGTGATAGTGATGTATGTGAGCCAAAGTCTTTGCTGTGGGACTTGTTCCCAGCCTCCAGTTGGGCAGCAGTGACTCCCCCAGTATTGCCCTGCAGCACCAGTGATGGATGTGTCAAAGTCTTTACTGTGGTGCTTGAACTCCACCTAAAATCATTCATACTAAAAACATACTAAAACATACTAAAATGCCAGCAGAATAGGCCTAACGGTCTTTCGTGTCTGCTCGTTTGGTCAGCCCCCAACCTGGGTGCTGACCTTGCTGTCCCCCTCGCCTTCTCTGGCTTCTCCCTTCCCAGTTCCGGATATTCTTGCTGCATTGGATTTTGCTTCCAGAACTCTTCCCCTGTACCTGTCCCACCCCCTCTTGAACCCCTCCACTATCTCTGCCTCCACCAGCCCCCTAGGCAGTGCATTCCATGGCTCCACCACCCTCTCAGTGAAGTAGCACCTCCTCCTTTCTCCCCTGAATCTTCCCCCCTCCAGCTTCCACCCATGTTCTCTAGTGGCCCCTTCCTCCTTCCTTCGAAGCACCCTGACTGTTCCTCTCCTATTTACCCTCTTCTATTCAACAACCTTTCCCGCAGTACTGCCCTGCAATGCCTGTGATAGATGAGCCAAAATGTCTTTTGGGACTTGAATACAGCCCCCAATACAGCAGTAACCCCTCCCCAATACTGCCCTGCAGTGTCAGTGATAGATGAGTCAAACTCGGCTATGGGGCATGAACTCAGCCTCCAATCATTTAACAACACAACCCCCAGTACTGCCCTGCAATGCCAGTGATGTGTGAGCCACAACTTTTGTTGGGGGACTTGAAACCAGCCCCCAATACAGCAGTAACCCCTCCCCTAGCACTGCCCTGCAGTTTCAGCGGTGAATGAGCCAAAGTCTCTTTTGTGGAACTTGAATACAGCCTCCAAAAGAGCAGTAACCCCTTCCCCAGTACTGCCCTGCAATTTTAGTGATGCAAAAGTCTCTTTTGTGGGACTTGATCCCAGCCTCCAATACAGCAGAGATCCCTCCCCAGTACTTCCCTCTGTGTCAGTGGTAGATGACCCAACATCTCTCATGTGATATTTGAACCCAGTCTCCAATACTACAGAGACCCCTTCCCAGTACTCCCCTCCATGTCAGTGGTAGATGACCCAACATCTCTTATGTGATATTTGAACCCAGCCCCCAATACAGCAGAGACCCCTTCCCAGTACTCCCCACTGTGTCAGTGGTAGATGACCCAACATCTCTCAACGCCTGCTAGCATCAGCATGCCACAACAGTGCACAGTGGTGGACACTGCCACCAATTGCCATCCGACCACCCAGCGACATGCAGATGGCACAGGACATCAGTAACACCAGAGCAGCACTGGTGACGGCGGGCGCACACCCATCCACCAACACCTGGTACCGTGTAATGGCCGCCCCACAGTGGCATGCATCAAGCACAGTGTGCAGCACACAGCTGACATGGCACATGGCACAGGTGGTCATGGCGCACCCACCCCCTGACTACCGGTACTGAGTAGAAGAAGACAATGGTGTTTAGCTGCCTGCTGTGGTTCCACCCATGCCTGCCCTGCTGCTGCTCCACCTCCACCTCTTGGACCTGCAGCGTTGCTGCGCCCACTAGACACCCTACACCTCACAGCGCCAATTCTCAGGCCCTAGGAATGGAACAAATACAGGTACGCATCAGAGAACAACCACAGCATGTGCCCACCACCCCCCACCCTGTGTACAGTCTGTGCCCCAGCTGACATGTCCCACAAGGCAGTGGCGCAGTGCAACCGGCAGCCAGCAATCGCACGCCAACAGTGTACCTGCAGGAGCATGTCGAGCTGCCCAGCCAACACAACTGTACAACAGTAGGGCACATGCAGCATGTGATGACTTGCCTGGCCATGGCACGGCCCACCTGTGGACGCATGCCTGCAGCTGTCTCAGTTGCTTGGGGTCCTGCCGCATCATGTCCCCATACCGGTGGCGGCATTGCTCACCGGTATGTGGCACCCCAGTGTTATATACTATGCCTGCAGCGATGACCTGCCAGACCTCCGTCCTGGCCTGCTGCAGGGGCACTTGGCCAAACAGCCCTGGTGCATGTGGCTTCACAAGAGCCACAAGGTTGACCAACTCTAGGTCAGACCAGTTGTGGGCACATCGCACACCTCACCATGCTGTCATCTCCATGCAAGGTGTCGGATCAAAATGGCGGGCAGAGGCGTACATGTTCGCAATGTGCGCAGGACACGCGCCTCATGTCAGCATGCACCGCGTCCACCAATCGCGCATCTCTGCGGATGTGTGGATTGGGCGTGGCCCACCCGGCATGTGGTGGTGTAGTCCCAAGGGGCAAAGGGTCACAACAGGGGTCAGGGGTCACCTGGCGCTCTGAGCGCACAGTGCACAATAGGCGGTGGCACTGCGCCTGATGCATGCACACTGTGGTCCAGCGCACTGTGCATCTCTTGGCATTTTACCATGACATGTGCCAAAGCAATTCCATTGCGCAGGAAGCAAGTTCACGATATTCAGCCACCACATGCCAATGAGCTCATCAGCCAATGTGTGGTGCACTGGGGAAATTGGCATGTCATTACCGCTGCGCCACTGCTCATTTGCATGCGATGCGCTATAAAGGTGCCACACAACAGCGCAGGCCAGGGACCGATATTGCAACCATCCGAGGTAAGTTGCGCACACTGTGGGACCAGCCAGCACAGCAGGGTGGATGCAGTGGGCAGCTGCAGTCACTGACACACATGTCCATGTCCACAGGTAGCACTATGTCCAAGTGTGAGGAGACTGAGAAACGTGGGCCTGCTCGCAAGCGCAGGCCCAACTTTACGAAGGCAGAGGCCGATGCCCTGTTCGAGGCCTACCTCAACAGGGAGCAACTGCTGAGTGGTGCCACAGGCACACCACAGGCCAGAGCTGCGGCCTGCGTGGAGGTGGCAGCATGTGTGAATCAGCAGGGCAGCCACCAGCGGACTGTGCAAGAATGCAAGAAGAAGGTGGGCACTGATAAACGCCGCATCAAAGAGAAGGTGGCAGCCATACGGGCAGCCAGGTCAGCCACTGGAGGGAGCCATGCTGACGTGCTACAGCTCATGGCGCAGGAGGAGCTGATGGCAGCCACCATACATTGCAGCACCGTTGAGGGTGTGCCAGGTGGTGGATTCCAGACAGGAGGGAGCCCATCACTGCATGGTACATATGCCATGCCCACGGAGGGGGCGGCAATGCAGCACTAACACATCTGTCTTCTCTTACAGCACTGGCACACCAGCATACAGTGGAAGGAGCGCCAGCAGCAACCATGGAGGCAGGCCCAGCCCTGGCAGAACAGCCGTTCACCTCCACTGGCATCCGGGGCCTGATTCACTGCAGCACACCACCGCTGTCCAGCCAGATGTCCTGGGCTTGGTTTTGAACAAGGCTCTGGCTGTGTTTCAGCAGGATGCCAGCCATGGCATACTCTGCGTGGAAACACAGATTGGGACGGGATCCAACACTGATGATGACATGACCATCATCCTAGACTGCATGGGTGGTGTTGTGGGGAGACACCCATACCTACTACCATCACTGGCAGCGCACCCAGTGGCCTGTCGGCAGTGGGACAGCTGCCCACCACCACTGCAGGTGCTGCTGCAGACAGCCATGGCAGTGCCATGTGGTGGTGCATCCGCTCAGGCACTGGCCAGCGCAGGGACTGGAGGGCAGCAGCAGATGGCTGGGGACATTGGGCAGCCGGATGCAGTGTCCACTGCCAGGGCATCAGACAGAGATCTACCCCATGGGGACCCACTGTGCAGTGTCCACATGAGCGGGGGCTGTGCAGCGTGGTCCATCACCACCGGTGGGTCAGTGGGCTGCCCAGGCTCCCTGGGCACTGGGTGCTGACACATTGTCAGAGCACACCTGATTGCTGCAGGCCTCCATGGAGCAACAGGTGCTGCTTGTAGCTGGGGTGCATGCACTTCACGCAGAGGTGTGCCAGGCAGCTGAGATGCACGAGAGAGGCATCGCGCAGGTCCTGGAGGCCATACAGTGCCTGCAGGAGGACATGACCACATACCAGGATCGCATTGCCAATGTGATCTTGGTTGGCCTTGCACTGCTGGCTGCCACAGGGCATGGCCGTTGGCCACATACACCACGTAGTGCACTGTCCACCCACGGACCCGGTGTTGGCGACACCTCCCTGTTGACACCAGCCTCTGCTGTTGGCATCCCAGGCATGCCTGGGGCAGGCCTGTTGGGTGCCTACACCCCTGCATGAACACGGTCATGGTCCACAATACGACCCCTGGGGCAGTTGCATACACCCCTGTGGCTGATGAGCAGCCAGTGGCTGCCGATCAGACCCAGCGAGCCGCCCGTGTCCGCGGTGGCCATGTTCCGTGTGGCAGACCTGATGTTCATGCTGCCCTGGCTGCAGTCTGCTGCCACTGCCCTGTGCAAACATGGGCGATGTGTGTGGGTGCATGCCACAGTCGTGGCAACTGTGTGCTGTGCCGACGGTACCTGTGTGCACACCTGCCTGACTGCTGGCCCTTGTGGCGTTGGCATGATGAGAGCAGAACTGCACTGGTTGTGCCTATGTACTGGTGCCCTGCATCTGATCCATGCCACGTGCTTGCACCTGGGCACGTGTTTGCGTGTGTGTGTGTGTGTGTGTGTGTGTGTTGCTGTACAGTGCTGCGTGCTGTTGTGTGTGGCTGTGTGGCACTGCCACCTCCACCCCTGCACCACACCTCTGTGTGTGCATGCCCATTGCCATGCCTGCCCATGCCCGTGTGCCATACCGTTGTGTGTGGCCACTGCATGGGTGTGGCTCCACCTACCTGCGAGCACCACAGTGCTCCTGTGCAATTGTGTCTAGGAGCTGGCGTGCCATCTGCTAGAGCCGGGGATCCCTCCACCCGGGGGGGGGCTGCCCACCATCCCCTGGCCCATTGCCCTCGTCATCCCCACTGCTGTCCCCCTCTTTGGCCTCAGCAGCTATCCCATGGTCAATGGTCATGTTGTGCAGGCCAGGAATAGGCCACAGGCTTTTGAGGGGCTGTACTGTAGGGCACTGCCAGACCTGTCAAGGCAACAGAATCATGCCTTCAGCATCCCAAACACATACTCAGTGATGTTCCACGTGCTGGCGTGTGCCTCATTGTACCAGTCCTCTGCTGGGGATGACAAGCGCCGGTAGAGGGTGAGCAGCCAGGGCCTGAGTGGGTAGCCACTGTCACCTGTGTGGACAATTACATGGTTAGCTACTGTCCTATGTTGCTGTGCTCTTGCCCATACCTGGCATCCTCACCAGCTCACCCACCCTGCCCGCCCTTCCCATGCCCTGCTGTTCCCAGCTCCCCATGGCCGTCCCATACTCACCCACTAGGTGGCCCATGGGGGATGTCCCCACACTCAAACCTGTGGCACAGTGCAGAGCTGTGCCAGATGAATATATCATGTGCACTCCCAGGGTGTGTGTTACAAACATTGGTTATGCACCCCCTGGCACCGCACACCACCTGGCAGTTGACACTAGGGTAGCCCTTCCTGTTGACGTATGTTGCACCCTCAGGGCCAGGTGGCATGTGGATGCCCACATGGGTGAAGTCAATGGCCCCAAGCACACCAGGCATCCGTGCTACCCTGTGAAAGTCTGGCATGGTTGTTGTACGCTCTGCCTGTGTGCTTGGGAAATGGATGTATTCCAAAGCATGTGGCAGCAGGGCGTTGAGGAATTGTGTGAGAAGGCGTGACGTGGCTGACTGGGTTATGCCTGTGGTGTCCCCTGTTGGTCTCTGGAAGGTGCTCATGGTGAGCAGACACATGACGGATGTCACCTTCATCTAGTGGGTGCCTGCATCTCCTCACTGCACAGCACACAGAGCTGCCTCAGAATCAGCTGGTTCAGGTGATACCGGCTCACAATCTCTGTATTGGAGTAGTTCTCGAAGGTGGTGTGGGCACGGTACCACCTGTTCTGGGCATACCACTGACGGGCCTTTCCATGGCCTTGCCGCTCTTCCTCCTGCCTCCTCACACCCCTCATAACGGCCTCCATCTGGAAGGCTGTGCTGGCCATGGCCCCTGCTGTCCTGTCTCCCTCTGGGTGGTCGGCTCCTGTGGTTTGCTTGCCACCGTGGGGCAGTACCTTTCTCTCTGCCTGCCTCTCCCTGTTGCTCCCTCTGCCCCTGGTTCACACTCCACTGCCACCTCTGTCCCACACTACTGTGGCTGCCTGTTCCACTCCCTCTGTCCTTCACAGGGTCTATCCCCCTTGTTCCTTATGTTTCCTCCTTCCACTGTCCAGTTGCTTGCTCTCTCTCTCTCTCTCTCTCTCTCTCTCTCACACACTCTCTCACTCTCACCCCTGGCACAAGTGCTGTCCCTGTGCTTGTGCCCTGTAGTTATAGGCTTAAGTCTGCTCAGCGCATCTGGACGTTGCTCCACACTTGCGCCATGGGTCAGGGGTTGAATATCGCACTGCACCACATATTCATGGTCATACCCTCTGCCCTTGTGCATGCATCCATTAGGGTTGTGCATTGGCGCACTGCAACTTCGCTGCATACTGGCTCCTACTGAATATGCTCCTTGGCGATTTTAGCAGTTGTGACGCGCAACTGCTTTGACTATCCTGCCCAAGGTGTACAAGCGTGCATATTATTCAGACTAACTTGTTAAGACTGCACTGGCTTTACAATATATGCACAGATTTGTGTGCTAAATAAAGTTTTAGTAAGGTCAGTTGTGAGGTTATCAGGCAGCTGAGCAAGTCTCTGACTTGCACAGCAATAAAATGACAACCACACTTGCGGTAGTTGAGGTCACTCATGTCCACCACTCACCTTTAGAAAAATGCCACAGTAGCATGCACATTATTAGTAAGATAAAGCAGTAGTAAACTGTTTATAAAATATAAAGGTGTTGTCTAAAAACAGTAATAAGATGCCAGTCATGACTATTACAAAAAAATAAGCAACCTAAGAACAGTAACTTTTGAATCTCTGCCCAACATTTCAGTTTTGACCAAAAATGCATTTGCAGTAACAGTGTGTTTGAGGCAAACAGTCTTTTAGTGCAACAGAAATACATACAATAACATTTTTCGTAAGGCATAAATTAACATGCAGTGAGCCAAGTCTGAATGCAACTAGTTTGTCATGACACAAGGCGTAGCGGTTTAAGTTAGTCAAATATCATTTCAAACATACTGTTAGTACACTACTACTGCACTAATTAAACACAATTATTCACAGATTTGTGCTAAATTAATTTGCAATGGTGTAGGTTGTTGTTGTGAGGTTAGCTGAACAAGTCTGTCTTGCACAGCAATAAAATAATCAACTACCACAGTGCTTAAGATGGGGGACTGGCCACCATGCAACCCAATTTAGAAAAATGCCACTACAGAAGCATTGAAACAGTTTTCATAATACAGCTGCAAGCCACAAAACTGTTTTTGAAATATGAATGAAAATAATATGTTGTTGAAAACATTAGTATCAAGGTGCCAGTCATCTAAAAGCAACCGACCAAGAGCAGTAATTTGTGTTTTTCTATGTCAGCCTGTTTGATAGAATTTCAAACACAAGACGTCGCACTGTGGAGAAAAAAAGCAATTCCGCACTGACGTAAGTTAAAGACATTTTGCAAGAATCTCCAACACAGCAAAAGTTATGAAAAGAACAACATCTGATCTATTTTTCTTTTCCTGTTAGGTCTACGATGCAGCGCTGGACACCTTGAGGTGCATCTTCGGTATTCTTGAGTTTGAAGGAGACCACGCCTGTCCTTCTCTGATGCCCAGATTTCAAATGCAGTTTTGAAATCCAACCGTGTAATGTCATCAGGAGCCTCAACCAGACGAGCCACGAGGGCGTTCACATTCCACACTTTAAGACGATTCCTCTCTGCAGTCTTAATGCTGTTCTGTGCATTAAACCCACGTTCACACTCAACTGAAGTTGATGGGATTGCAAGACATATTGAATATAGTTTGGACATGTTTTGCCAAGATTCCTTGTTTGGGACTGCCACTTTGACATTGAATTCTTCAATAGTGCACTCTTTGTGTGCCAATAATATTCTACGTATTAATGACCATTCAGGTCTGTTTTTTTTCTGGGTTAACTGGCAGGATGTTATCTAGGACTCCTTTAAGGACACCATAGTGAACAATAAGATTCTCAATCTCCTGTTCTCCGTAGCTATCAATGTTCTCATTTTTGAGTGCATTGCATGGGTCTAAACTCTAATGCCTTCATTGCCCAACAGTGTCCCTTCTGGAAAGTAACTTTTAAGTTGTTAAACTGTAGACTGTATATAAAAGTCTGCAGATTGTAATCTTTGATCCCATGTATCAAGCACTGTATGTTCTAAATACAGATTTTCCTCCTCTGGTGGTTCACTTAGCATCTCTGACAAAAAAACTTTCAAGTGTGGTGCTGGATTTTCAGTAAGTCCCCGAAGTGCATCAGTGGTGCTAACGAGCTGCTGCCTTGCCTCCGAGAAGATGGCAGACCGTTTCTGGAAAAGTTTCAAAAGAAGACCTACTGTATCAGTCAGAAAGAAAGTAATGGCAACAGATTTGAAAGTCCCCATTTTTTTAAGGCACCCCATAACAAGATTTCACTGATAGTTATCCTCTGCCATTTGTGACAAAGCAGAAATAAGTGAAGCGATACAGACTTGTAATGCCTGAACAGAATCAGAAAATGAAAGCCATCTAGTGAAGAAAATCTGTTTTAGCTTCACAGCATGTTCCTGGTGTATGCCTTTACTCTGTTCAAGTATTCGACAAAATTTAGGTGAGTACTTTATCAGTTTTCCAAGCTGATTCACTGTGGACATATAACTGACCAGATACTGCTGTTGGTTGGCTGCTTTCTCTGATGCTAAGGCAAGTCTATGTGCGAGACAATGAGTGGCAACTAAATATGGACAATCAAGTCTGGCAAGAGTGGTCACACTTTTTTGCATCCTGTCATTACAGAGGCCCCATCAGCTGCACGTCCTATGAGCTTTTTATTTCTGAGATTTTTATCAGAGATCATGTTTTTCACAGTATTGTATACTGATTCTGAATTACATTCTGTAAGCTCAGTCACACCTAAAAATTGTGACTGTACATTACCCTTGCTATCAGTGAATCTGATGTATACCATTAGAGTACTCTTGTTGGCCACATCTTTTCCTCATCAATTTGTAAGGAAAATAATTTTATGGAAAATTCTCCAGTTCGTTTAGAAAGCATCCTGCACTGCCTTAGATATTGCTAATTATAAAGCCATTAATGGATTCAGTGTGTGTAGATGCCTGTGCCTTGGAGGACTGATTGCTTGATTGTAAAAGGCATTAATGAATTCAGAATGTGTGTAGATGCCTGTGCTTTGGAGGACTGATTGCTTGATTGCAAAAGTCATTAATGGATTCAGAGTGTCTGTAGATGCCTGTGCCTTAGAGGACTGATTGCGTGATTGTAAAAGTCATTAATGGATTCAGAGTGTATGTAGATGCCTGTGCCTTGGAGGACTGATTACGTGATTGTGAAAGTCATTAATGGATTCAGAATGTGTGTGTAGATGCCTCTGCCTTTGAGGACTGATTGCTTGATTGTAAAAGGCATTAATGAATTCAGAATGTGTGTAGATGCCTGTGCTTTGGAGGACTGATTGCTTGATTGTAAAAGTCATTAATGGATTCAGAGTGTCTGTAGATGCCTGTGCCTTGGAGGACTGATTGCGTGATTGTAAAAGTCATTAATGGATTCAGAGTGTATGTAGATGCCTGTGCCTTGGAGGACTGATTGCTTGATAGGGGCTAGCAGAGTGGATTCCTGTGTGCAAAAAAAGAAAAAAGGAATTCAACTGACAGTGGCAAGATACTCCCCCCATACCGTGACTTTTTAAGCACTGCGAGAATCCAGCTGTATTTAAAAAAAATTCGATTCAGAAAAATGGCAAGTGCAGATACTTACATTGTGAACCTGTAGTTCCAACAGTTTCTGTATGTTACGATTTGCAGTCAGAGTTTTGCCCATGTAATAAACTATTCACATTTTTGCTATGATGGCACTTTTCACCGATGAATAAGCTGTACTCACTGCCTTTGTCATTCCTTTTTTCCCCTCTTTCTGCCTCCATTGCAAGCCTTATTAAACAGAGAAAATACAGTTTTAAAACCGTGACAATAATTAACACATAGTAAGGACAACAACTAATGGCTGGCCAGCAATAATGAAACTCACTTGTGATCTTTGGACATCTGATGTTTATTGAAATCATCAGACTTTGGCTTACTGGTTGGTTTTCCTTCTGTGAAAATATTTCAGTGGCCAAGTTCTTTGCAAATTCTGCAATAGAATAATGCGGCATCTTTGTCATGAATGAGCCATGGGGTAGGTTTTAACCCATGAATCCTTAATGTCTCTATGGCTGTCTGTCATAGAATCTGGTTTTCTTGCTTGCAGTTTGAGAGTTGGTACTCTTCATTGCTACAGACTGGGTGCCGCCAATGTGTTCAGACTCAGTTTCAGGGACAGGACTTGTTGATCTGGGTCTTTTGAAAATATCTGTTATCTTGCTTTGCTTTACTGTGGCCACCCAGCTACTGGCACTCTGTTTAGCAGTTTCAGGATTTGCTGCTTCCAACATTTTTCGATAGTTTGATGGCACAAGAATATGTGTGACGCACTGTTGTCAAGACAGAGTTGATGTTTGCACAAGAATATATGTGACGCACTGCAGTCAAGACAGAGTTGTTTGCTCAAGAATATATGTCACACTGCAGTCAAGACAGTTGTTTACACAAGAATATATGTGACACACTGCAGTCAAGACAGAGTTGTTTACACAAGAATATATGTGACACACTAATGTCTTGATTTACTTTGTGTAAATAAAATATATGATGCAGCACTAGGCTGTGCACCGTCACAGAAATAGCTTTTAATGAACGGTGTTAATAAACTTATTGAAAATGAACTTGGGTCCCTGAGAGTTTTATTTTTTGGAGACAGTTACAGAATTTCTTCACAGAATCACACGAGCACCCTCACGTATGTTTTCATGGGCAGATATCCGTGTGTGTGTGGGGGGGCGTACAATTTTGCACAGGGTCTTCTTGTATTGAATATGCTTCAGCACGTATACGTAATGTTTCTCAAAACACAGTGCAACTAGATCCACAGACAGCTTGCTGCCAGTAGTGTTTGCTTTTTTACATACGCAGTAGTGTAGTCACATGACTCAGAACTACTTATAAAGTAATTATTTGCCTTGGCTTAGTTTCTTTCTGGCAGGCAGACAGCTGTTTAAACTTTTGTATTGTTTTCAGTAGTCCTCCTCTGCCTGGATGTAAGTATGTTCTCCTGTTTCTCCTGTCCTTGGTTTTTCTGTAAATGTTCTTCTAGCTCCTCACTTACTATATAATGGCTTGCCTCTTTTCACTTTCCTGGCTCCTTCAGGCACACACAGACTTGTTCTTTCCCCTCTCAGTTTCTCTTCTGCTATGTTTTTTTGTTCAAATCGTGTCTTTTCTTTCAGTTGCTTTCTTGATATTTATGTTTAATTACCCCCGATGTTGTTTTACTCTATTGTAGCCTGCTTCACTTAGTGCAGTGCTCACTTGAGTGCCACACAGAGTAATTGTTCCCAGATCCACACTGCTCAAATATTAGTATTTTGTATTAGTCTGCCCTTTTTTCAGTAGACACACCACTTTATTCAAGTCTGAAATCAATAGCTTCATTCTCATAAGTTATATTATGCCTTTAATATGGCTCCTTGCCATTTTTGTTTGTGGCAGGTTCAAGCCTTTCACGTTCAGGTTTACACAAAATGTGCATATGTCAAATGATAGCTAGCCCCTTTCTGTCTTCTCAGATTTCAGTAACTCACAGTCAGATTTATTTGTGCCCAGATATTCCACACTGCTCTCTTTGTTTTTCTTTGTCTGACCCTTTTTATGTTGGCTCGCGCTTGCGAGCCAGCCAACATATTGCAGTAGTAGCAGATTTGGAGGTGCGGTCACTGTGGGCGAATGTAGGGCACGCATCAGTAGGTGCGTCCCTCATTCCCCAATAAGGCAGCATGCAGGCGCCCACACCAGCAACACGTGACGTTATGAGCACATCGAAGGAAAGGTACGCTTGCAATGAGAGCCAAGCACGCCATGCAGCGGCACCTCCCGATGTGCCTTTCCTGGTGAAGCATTCTTGAAACATGGCGACAGTGACTGCCACCACCGCCTGCCATAATGGCAACTTTGGGGGTGCCCAGTCCCCTGTCAGCATGCTCTGACCCAGTTCATATGCCGATGGGGAACCACTCCCCATCAGCATAATACCCCCCATTTGTTGTGTG
This sequence comes from Neoceratodus forsteri, assembly GCA_016271365.2. Lineage (NCBI taxonomy): Eukaryota > Metazoa > Chordata > Ceratodontiformes > Ceratodontidae > Neoceratodus > Neoceratodus forsteri. The sequence continues at coordinate 341,099,224 of CM057457.1, forward strand.
CTGGCGGGAAGCCCAATCCCCTCAGCTCTGCTTCCCCTTTGGTATATGCCGATGGGGTGCCCAATCCTATCAGCTAGCCCCCCAAACACTCAGGGTGGCACGCTGGCCCCTATCTCCGGACACAACTCTTTGGGTTCAAAGCTACCTCAGTGGCGAAATACAGCAGGTAAAAATTGGCAAATCCCTCTCAACACCCCTCTTGGTCCAATCAGGAGTACCACAAGGATCGATCCTGGGTCCTATGCTTTTCAGCATTTTCTTAAACAGCCTCCCTTCATCTTGCTCCAAAAAATCCTACTCTATGCCGTCGATGCTGTCATCTTCACCTCCCACTCTGACCCCTCCTTTCTTCAGTTGCTACTACAAGAAAGCTTCACTGATGTAGAGGCATGGTTTAAATCCCACAAGCTTATTCTTAACTACAGCAAAACCAAATCAATGCTGTTACATGGTACCCACAGCAAACATAAAAACAGAGACCTCTGTATCTCAAACAGCAAAGGGGCCACCCTTGAACAAGTACATCTATTTAAATATCTTGGGGTGATTCTTGACCCAATACTTGGATATTCTGAACATATCAACTACGTAGCAAAAACTGTGACTACCCACATAGGCCTACTCTATAGACATAAGAACTGCCTCACGGATGAAGCCTTAAGCACTGCCATTCACAGTTCAGTAATCTCTATAATAGACTATGGGCTTGTGATCTACAGGTCTGCCACTGCCACACCTCTCCGACGTATTGCCATAGCACTAAACAAGGCATGTCGTCTCCAAACATCTGCAAACCGCCTTACACACATCTGCAAGATCTACGAACACGCAAACTGGCTCCAACTATCTGGCAGAATTAAATATCAAACCTGCATCCTAGCAAAAACGCGAACATTGGACCTACCACCCCCTGGATTACAGGCACTGCTGAGACCATATAGTGGCCCACGACAAACCAGGAATTCAAACAACTTCTCCTTCACTGTTCCCCTTTGCAGGACTACCCAAGGCCAATGGTCATTCTTTTTCAGAGCCTCCTCCTGGATCAACACCCTGCCAGCAGAAGTTACCAGCAAAGCAACCCTGGGTGCCTTTAAGCTCAGCCTGTGTCAATACCTCATCTCCTGTACCTCCTGTGACTGCTACACCTAAATGGTTTATCCCCCCAACCCCATACCCCACCCTTCCCTCCCTACTCCTTCCCTCCTCCACTACTCCTCCACACACTCCTCGCTGCCCCTGCCCGACCACCCCCCACTCCCTCTCTTTCTCCTCTTTACACCAGCCTCTGGCCTCACCTCCTCTGTCGGGTGGCTACCAATACAAATCTGTATTGTTTAATTTGTTATAGAGTGATTTGCAATTGTGATGTTTTGTACTGACAAAGCCCTCCGCTGCTATGTTTATTTCTCTTGCACAATACCACTGCCTGTCCTAATGTTTCAAGTAACCTGACGGAACCTTTGAAAAGAGCCCCTGGCTCAAAGGTGTATCTGATTCCCTTAATTAAATAAATAAATAAAATACCCCTGTAAAAAAAAAAAAAAAGTCCCTGTTGTTTTTTAACATGTGAAAGAAGAAAATGGTCCGGGTTTGTCCTACGCCTCCCCAACCCATGCCCACCCTCTGTGCACCTTGCCTCCCACACCCCCCACCCCATACTTACCTCTGGAGCTGACGCAATGATTTTCGGTGAACTGGGAACATGTCTGCACTCTTCAAAGCTGACCACGAACTGAAGAAATGCCGGTAAGCTGTATAGTGGCATAAATAGGGTTTTTTCAACTTTGGTATATATCTCAGGCATTTTTGGGAATTTTTGCACCAAATTTTCAACATGGGGTTATTGGGGCCCCTCCTCATGAATTCAGTCACTGTCATGGTGTTATTCGGTCCTGAAAGGTGATTTCACGGTCACTGTGCAGAATCACTTTTCGGGACCGATTAACAAAATGACAGTGCCACTGTTCATGAGGTGGGCTCTCAAAATGCCTATGTTGCAAATTTGGTGAAAAAATCTAAAAAATGACTGTTTTACAAGAGTGCATTGCGCAATTTCCATGCACTCTCGTAACTTTGTGAATTTGTAATATTTTTACTCCAGATTTTCAACTTTGGCATTTTTCCACACCTCCTTATGAACAGTACAGCTGTCATTTTACAAATCCTGGCCGAAATGTGTTTTCGCACTTCCGGCGCAGAATAGCGCAGTTGCTGGCTAAATCAGTTTTCAGGACAGTTTGAGAAATGACAGTGACACTGTTCATAAGCAGAGGTCCTAAATGCATGTGTTGAAAATTTGGTGATGAAAGTCCATAAAATGACTGTGTTACAAGCAACACAGTGGGGTGGGGTTGCCTTTTAGTAATCACATCCCTTATACAAACTGTGACACCTCATAGCTTGATTTAGGGAGTTATCTGCTTCAGCAGTGTTATCTTATGTCAATTAAATTTATATGCAGTAGGATTCTTTGTATGTGTGTTCCTCCTGGCTGAAGGCAGTATGGTACTGTTAAACTTCTCGGACATCATCTTCTGTTTTTTTTTTTTTTTAAATGAGTATTTTAAACCAATGGGGATTTTTTCTGTTTTTCTCTGCATTATCTAGCTATTATAAGTATTGTATTTTCTAAACAACTGCCATGAGCTTCTGAAGAAGGACTGGTTGGTCCGAAAGCTAGAGCACTTTGTTCTTGTTGTTACATCTATGTTGGTCCGTTAAAGGTATCAAATCATTTGCTTCTGGATTTATGTGTTAACAAGCATGCATTACCTTGGTTTCCATGCACCCTTGAACTTTGCAAATTTGCAATATTTTCATACTAGATTTTCAACACTGGCATTTTCACACCTCTTTATGAACAGCGAGCTGTCACTTTTCACATCCTGCCCAAAATGTGTTTTCACACCTGTGGCGAATGGGGTCTCTGTGGAAAATCAACTTTTGGGACAGATTAACAAAATCACAGTGCCACTGTTCATGAGGGAGGTCCCAAAATGCCTATGTTGAAAATGTGTCTCTTCAGGGTGGGGGGTGAGGTTGGCGTCAGTTCAATACTTCACTGCCATTCTATTATACATCTCTAACGCCTGCACTACCAGTGCCAATGCCAGTGAGACAACATTCGAGCATTGACAAATGCTTGTTTTATAATCCCCAGTTTTTATTTCTTTCAGTAGGAAGCTGCCTGTCTATTTCAAACTTTCCTGTTTCTGTTGTAGAAAGGCACAGTACCTTGCTTAATACCCGCCTTCTTTTCTATTCCAACTCACATTCAGGTTTCATTACTGCTGTGCAAACTTTTATACTTGAACAGCCAGCTTTAAAATTTGTTTGCTCTGTCTCCTGCCTCCCCCCCAACTGCTCTCGAGGTTTATGCTCTTTCTCCCATTTTCTTTCCAGTCTCTGTCATTTCTTTCCTGCCTCCACCCTTTCTCTAGTGCCCTCCCTACCTAACCAGAACCTCTAAGCCAGCAAATATAATAATTATATAATATTTTCAAATTTCAATGCGATTGCGAAACTGGTAAATCACGTGCTCCCTTACACGCACAAGCCCGGTGACTCGCTTCGCACCACAAGGAGGCCCACCGCAGAATATCAAACCACTACTGATTGGCTGGAGAGACATTTCTACATAATCTCAATCAGCACATGTCTCCCTCACACAAGAATCCAGTCAGGTGCTTGAGGTCTCGCACAGAATCAAGTCAGGTGGCTGCCAGTGACCTGGTCATGCGCATTACAGCACTCCAAAGGTCACTGCAGCATAGTTCCGTGAGATCAGATATGGGGTCTGCCCCTGTAGTTTCTTGCTACTCTCACTGTAGTTCTGCAGTTTGTGGTGGAGAGTGGTGGCACTTGCAGAGCTGCTTCCTTTCGCCTCCGTAGCAGCGGCAGTTGACAAAACATTTTGCCACATGGACTGTGGCTTCGCTGGTGGCAATGTGGTGAGCAGCCAGTGGGAACAGAGTGTTTGACTTGAATCCACCCTCCAGTAGGAAAGCAACCTGTCCTCCAGCACTGCCCTGCAGTGTCAGTGATGGGTATCTACTTAAGTTTCTGCTTTGTTACTTTTTTTTTTGCAAAGATATTTTTTATTATTGGGCATATTCATAAAGAGAGAAATGCATATAGAAAAATTATCTCAGAAACACACATTTGAGGGTGCAGGTGTTCATAACTTGTATATCTTATTTCCAAGTAGAAACAGAATATAAAACATCCAGTTTCACTTAACCTACTTCAAACAAGCTATAAAATTGTGTTTGGTACAGTCCTTTAGCCTCTTATTATAGTCTCTCCAAACTGACCCATAGTCTGAAAAGTGGTTGTAATTACAGAGTGCGCTAAAAAATAACTGTTTCCATTCTAATGTGGAAACCTTGTATTAGCTGTGGTTCATTTCCAATTTTTTAAAATTAGTCTTTTAATTGCCAATGCTTGCTTTGAAAATAATTGTTGATTATACATCTCCATAATTATGAAGGGATAGTTTTCCCAGTTTTGCAACTGGAAACCAGTTTTTTTTAAAAGTCAATGGACTGTTCCCACCATGCTTTACTGCGATTACAGTTCCAAAACATACGTATAAAGTCTGCATCTATTGTCCCGAAGTGCCAGCGTGTATTTGTAAGTGACAGTTTCATTTTATAAAGCCTGTATGAAGTATAGTCGGCTCTGTTTATTAGTTTAAATTGTATAGCCTTATCTCTTGCTAATTTATAGTTATGTATTTGAGTCCACATCAGATTCTATCAATCAGTTATTTGTCGGTTTAGCTCCTTCTCACATTTATTATGTTTGCTTGCACAAGAAACATAGTGCCACCATACAACTTTTTGGAGTGTGCTGCTACGCTGTCAGTGCTGTGATCCATTTTGCAGGTACAGTTCAGAAGCAGTGGTATGCAGTTGAAAGAAACCACTGCTGTAATCAGCGGTGGTAACGTGTGGGCAATTTGCATATTGATGGCAAGTGGCGGCTGTCACCGGCTGCCTCTCAGTCCCATAAAAGTCGACGGGGTGCCCAATCCCCCTGTTGGCATGCCCACTCCCCAGTTCATTTGCTTACTGGGTTGCCCAATCCCCGTCAGCATAATGTCTCCCGCATTTGTTGTGTGCCAAGGGGGGTGCCCAATCTCCCTCAGCTCATGCCCCCCCAAGCACACTGTATGGCCGGTGAGGGTGCCCAGTCCCTGTCTGCTCCAGCACCCCTGCCAACAAACACCCAGGTGGCATGCTGGGGCCCACTCCTGCATGCCAAAAGTGTCCTTGTTGTCATTTTCCCCGGTATAAATGAAAATGGTCCCCATTGTCTCTGGTGCCCATCCCCAACCGCACCCCCATCCCATACTTACCTCCTGAGTTCGGCACAATGATCTTGGTGGATCAGGAACACGTCTGCACTCTTCAAAACCAACCGCAAACTGAAGAAATGCGGTAAGTTATATAATGGCATAAATGGGGGTCAACTTAGATGGATATCCTGGCCATTTTTGTGAATTTTGGCACTCAATTTTCAACATGGGGTTCTTGGGACCCCACTTCATGAATTCAATCACTGACATATCATTATTCGGTTTTAAAAGGTGATTTCATGGTCACTGCATGGAATCACCTTTCAGGACTGATTGACGAAATGACAGTGTTACTGTTCATGAGGTGGCCTACCAAAAAGCCTATGTTGCAAATTTGGTGACAAAATTCCGAAAAATTACTGTTACAAGCATGCATTGCGCAGTTTCCATGCACACTCGTAAATTTGCGCATTTGTAATGTTTTCACTACAGATTTTCAACATTGCCATTTTTTCACACCTCCTTATGAACAGTACAGCTGTCATTTTTCACATCTTGGCTGAAATGTGTTTTCGCACATCTGGCACACAATAGTGCAGTCACTGTGGGAAATCAGTGTTCAGGACAGATTATGAAAATCATAGTGAAACTGTTCGTGAACAGAGATTCCAGAATTCCTATGCTGAAAATTTGGTGATAAAAGTCCATGAAATGACTGTTATGAGCGTGTGTTGTGCAGTTTCCATGCACACTTATAACTTCGAGAATTTGTAATATTTTCATGCAAGATTTTCAGCACTGTTAATTTTGCATATCTCCTTATGAACGGTACAGCTGTTATTTTTTACATCCTGCCCAAAAAGTGTTTTCGCATATCCAGCATACAATTCTGCAGCCGCTGTGGGAAATCAATGTTCGGAACAGATTCAGAAAATCATTGTGACACTGTTCGTGAGCAGAGGTCACAAAATGCCTATGTTGAAAATTCGGTTAAATAATTCCACTAAATGACTATGTTACAAGCGGGTGTTGTGCAGTTTCCATGTACACTCATAACTTAAAGCATTTTTAATATTTTCACTCCAGATTTTCAACATTACCATCTCTTCACACCTCCCTATGAAGGTGCAGCTGTCATTTTAACATCCTGCCTGAACTGTGTTTTTGTACATCTGGTGCAGGATGGCGTGGTCGCTGTGGGAAATTAATGTTCAGGACAGATTAACAAAACCACAGTGCCACTGTTCATGAGCAGAGGTCTTAAATGTTTTCGTGAGGTGGGGGTCACAAAAGGCCATGATGAAAATCTGTGTGCAGATACCAACAAACACCCAGGGCATTAGGGTTTCTAACCATAACGTCCCACCCTGTACAGACTGACAGGCATCAGGGTGTGCCTTTGGATTGCCAACTGTAATGCTCACACCATTCCACCCCCACCCCCACACCAAGAAACCAGTGACAGGCATCAAGATGTGCCTTGGACTCTTCGGCCCCAGAGTTCACCTCATACTCCTATACTGCACCCATTTCAGCATATGTCCTCATGAAATGGGGTGACTGTGAAGACGAACACCCCAAGGCACACCTCAACACTTGTCAGTGTCTGCAGGATAGGATGAGGTGAAATGCCATGAGCGTTATGAGCGACCCAAAGCCACACCCCAATGCCTGTCCATCTCTGCAGGGTGGAGGTGGGGTTAACGTGAGTTCAGTACTTCACTGCCATTCCTATTCTGCATGTTTAACTCGTGCACGTCCAGTGCTTATATCAGCAAGCAAACATTCGGCATTGACAAATGCTTGTCTTTTGTGTTTTTGTAGATTGTAAGTGGAGACCTATAAAATTTGAACATTATCCAAGAATAAAGCTTAACATTATGCTTATAATTTAAAATTCGAATAGGTTTCAATTCAATGAGTTTTATTAGGGGCCCTCTCCCATCTTTGATAGTCTTTTTTGTCAATACTGCGTACTTGATTGTGATAGAACTGATGTGCACTTTTCAGATGAACCTTAAGTTTAAATACATTCCAGGGAATATTATAGTTCCATTCTGATAAAGGTTATCCCCATGCACACATGCACAAGCAACATCTTGTGGTAGTAGCTCTTTCAAAGGTGTGTCAGCATTGTGGTGAATCCAGCGGATGCTTTAGTTGATGTGTCCCTCAGCCGCCAACCAGTGAGCATGTTGCCAATGACAGCAGTTTCAGGCGCACCACCAACCTGAAACAGCTTCTACGCTGCAATGAGAGACAAGCTCATCATTCCAGTGGCAGATCTGACATGCCTAGATTACATGCCATTCCTGGTGAAATATTTCAGTAAACATGGTGGTGGCTCTCACTGTCCACCTCTCACAATCCCTAGAAAGTCAACTTCGGGGGTGCCCAATCCCCTGTTGGCATTCCTCCTCCCCAGTCCAATTTGTTTGCTGACAGGGCTGCCCAATCCCCATCAGCATAATGTCCCCCCAGTTTAATTTGTCTGCCAATGGGGTGACCAATCCCCCTCGGCATCATGCCCCTCCACCACAGACACACTTTCTTTGCTGACAGGGTGCCCTATCCCTGCTGGCTTCAGGCCTCTAAAAACAGGTGTAGGACACTGGAGCCCACCCCAGTGCCCAAATGTATTTATAAACCTGTAAATAAATAAATAAACCAACAAACAAAAAATCCCTCAATGTTTTGTTTTTTGGCCCTGTAAACACGAAAAGGTCCCTCATCATAACGACGATCCTCCTCCCTAACCTGCACCCAACCTTTGCACACCCTCCCCCCCCGCACTTCTCACCCCATACTTACCTCCAGAGACCCAGCGCCATACAATCTGCAGTGGAGCGAGAGATGTCTGAACTCTTCAAAAGCCGACCATGAACTGAAGAAATCACGGTAAGCTGTATAATGGCATCATGGGGGGGGGGGGTTAACTTAGGTGGATATCTTGGCCATTGTTTTGACTTTTGGGTTCAAATTTTCAACATGGGGTTCTTGGGACCCCACCTCATGAAATCAGTCATTGTCATTTCGTTATTCGATCCTGAAAGGTGATTTCGCGTTCACTGCACGGATACAATGTTTGGGACAGATTACTGAAACAACAGTGCTACTGGGCATTAGGTGGGCTCCCAAAAAGTCTATGTTGCAAATTTGGTGAAAAAATTTCAAAAAATGAGTGTGTTATGAGCATGCATTGTGCAGCTTCCACGCACGCTCGTAACTTCAAGAATTTTTAATATTTTCACTTGAGATTTTCAACATTGCCATTTGTTCACACTTCCTTATGAACAGTGCAGCTATCATCTTTCACATCCTGCCCAAAATATGTTTTCGCACATCTGGTGCACAATAGCGCGGTCGCTGTGGGAAATCAATGTTCGGGACAGATTAAGGAAATCACAGAGACAGTGTTCATGAGGCGAGATCCCCAAAAGCCCATGTTGCACATTTAGTGAAAAAATTCCAAAAAATTACTGCATTACCAGCATGTGTTGCGCAGTTTCTATGCACACTCGTAACTTTGCCAATTTTTTATATTTTCACTCCAGATTTTTAACATTACCATTTTTGCACACCTCCTTATGAACAGTACAGCTGCCATTTTTCACATCCTGCCTGAAACATTTTTTCACACCTGTGGTACACAATGGGCGCAGTCGCTGTGTGAAATCAACTTTTGTGACACAGTAACAAAATCACAATGCCACTGTTCATGAGGAGAGGTCCTAAAATGCCCATGTTGAAAATCTGGTAAAAAAATTCCCCAAAATGACTGCATTATGGACGTGCATTGTGCAGTATCTACGCACACTCATAAGTTTGCAAATCTTTCATATTTTCTCTCCAGATTTTCAACATTGCCATTTTTTTACATCTCCTCTAAAAAGTACAGCTGTGATTGTAGCCATTCTACCTGAAATGTGTTTCAGCAACTGTGGCTCCCAATGTCACAGCTGCTGTGCAAAATCACATTTTAGGATTAAGTAACAAAATAACAGTACCATTGTTCATGAGGTGGGGTCCCAAAAAGCCAATGGTGAAAATACCAACACCCAGGGCATTAAGGTTTCCAACCATACACCCACCCTGTACAGATTGACAGGCATCAGGGGCGTAACTTGGGTTCGTCAGCCATAATGTTCATAAAATTCGACCCCCACCCTCCACCCTATAGCCACTGACAGGCATTGAGGTGTGCCTTGGGTTCTGTCACCCTGACGTTCACCCCATCCTCCTATATTGCATCCATCTCAGCTTATTTCCTAATGGAATGGAGTAAGCATAAGGGCCAAAGACCCCAATGCACACTCCAACACCTGTCGCTCTCTGCAGGATGGGGTGAGGTGGAACGGCATACACATTATGGCTGACCCAAAGCCACACTCCCAACGTCTTTCAGTCTCTGGGGGGGGCTGTTGGCGTTACTTCAGTACTTCACTGACTCACTGCCATTCCCATTTTGTATTTCTAACTCCTGCACTACCAATGCCAGTGCCAGCAAGCCAGCATTCAGCATTGACAAATGCTTGTTATAAGTTGAATTTTCCCCCAGATAGATAAAGGGAATTTGTTCCATCCTAGAAATTTAGTTTTGAGGGAGATGTATAAATGTTCAAAATTTAATCGATACCAATCTTCTAGTTTGGTTGATATAATTATACCAAGATATGTCATCCTGTTTTCTTGAATTATGGCATTAATTATGTTTTTAGATTTATCTGGATGTTCTATATGTTAAACATAATCATTTCAGATTTTGACTTATTTACCTTATATCCTAATATTTTGGAAGAATGTTCAATCAGTCCTTTTTATTTCTGTTAAGCTGCGTTCTGTTTCTTTCCTTAGATGCCACTAAGGCATTTGACATGTTGGAGTGGAAGTACCTGTCCCAAGCAATGAAAATGTTTTACTTTCCTGATCAAGTCATAAAATATATTCAGAATATATACAATAAACTTTATGCACAAATTAAAATAAATGGACACTTATCCAAGCCCTTTCACGGGTAAGACAAGGCTGCCCCTTGTCTCCCTTTCCATTTATGATAGGTTTGGAGTTATTCCTAAAGGAAATAGAGGTAAGTATAAGGATCTCCGGTATTAAGGTTTCCCCATTAGAACTTACATTCATTGCCTATGCAGACGATTTACTAATTCTGATCCAAGATCCCAGTGTAACCCCTAGATGGCGCTATCCCAGGGGCTACTACCCCTGCCTGATTTGCCACTAACAGGTTGAGGGGCCTGGATCCAATGGCGGGTGCCTCCACCCAGAGGTCAGGGTTTGCAATAGTTAAACTAACTTGGTCACAGCCCTCTGGGACACTGCAACCCCCCTTTCTTCCCACTAGTGGCCCACACAATATATCAGAATTACCTTCACAGTATACACTTACCCCCAGGTCTGGTTCCGGCACTGGGACCTCCTGTGAAATGAGATACAGTGCAACAATCACAGTACAGTACTTTAACATAGACAAATACCTCAGGCAGTATAACTTTGCTGAAACAAGCAGCTCTGATTTATTTGGGGGATATAACAGGACAGGGGAAATCAGGTTAATTAGCTTATCACTCTAATAATCTACCTATGGCTCTGTGCACAGGCCTATCCCTATCAGTTACTGTCCTGGGTACCCAAGCCCTAGTGGCTAGTCCAAACCGTGGCAGCTGGTAGGGGCCCTTTCACACGAGAAAAGGAAAATTAAACAGTCAGCAGTACAGTAATTCCATTTGGATTTAATGTGGCAATTCAACAGGAGCGACCCTGAATTAGTACTCACGACCTCCAAATAAGATAGGGTCCTTCAATGTCAGCAGGGCTCACTTGAGGTACACAAACCTCTTCACACATCCATATAAAAGAAGCACTATACCAGGCAGGCTGCATCTGTATCCCGATCGCAATTACTGCACATACCGGGAGAACACACAGCAGATTCAGTTCCTGACAGACCGAATGCAATTTTCAGCAATTCCTCCAGTCTTCTAAGGGTGAGCCTGGTTTCTACTCTTCAGAGACCTTTGATTCTTTTCACAGGACGTATTCAGTCCTAACAAGCTGTTACACAAGCTGCAGACCGGAACTCTGGGCCTTAACACGTTTTTGACTAAAACTGCACACTGAAAAACACAGGGCTCCTTCCTTCTTCACTGCCAAAGCTCAACTGAAACTCCAACCGACAAAACCGGGCACTTCCTTTGAGTTCCTCCCAGTTCTTGACTGGATTGGCTGTCACCACAATAGACTGCTGCTGTTGGTCCAAAAGGCACTGAAGTCTAAACTACATCTCCCAGAGTCATTGCCCATACAATCCTCTTGTGGCTGGCTCAGATTATGAGTCCAAGTTCTGATTCGTCCAAGGCACCATTTTAGAGCTAGCTTACTCCACACTGATTGGTCCAGTTCAGCAGTTCAAAACTAGAATGGGGAACTAGCAGACACAGTTCTGACTGCAAAGAAAGCAGGTTAGACAAACTGTAATTTCATTATTACTCTAAATAATTTCTGGCAAACAGTTACATCTTTCAGATAGGTTCCCTTTGCACTCCTAGTGACTGCAAAATGAAGTGAATTGGCAGCAGCTTGAGTGGTACTCAATCAAAGAAACACACAGTCCCCCATACAAACTAATTATGTCTGCAAGCAGACAGCTCTTAAAGAGACAGTACCAGAGGCTCTAAAAACACTCACAGATAAATGGCTTAAACACCAAACACCATTCAGGCTTGGAGCATTCAAGCAAGCTCCTGGAAGTCTTTTGGGAACCCCCATTTGCAGGGGGGTTACACCAGTCTCTGCTTTGTTACTGGAACTCATGACCCTTTGGCGTGGATGAGGAGTGGACCCTGAGTCATTGTTCCCATCTGATGCATAAGTCTTCCTGTCAGAGATCTGCTCCATTCCAGCTGTTGATGCACCAAATGAAGGATTTGTTGCATCTACACACTGACAAAAAATGTAGAGACAATGTCATTCTGCAATGAGTGAGCCAAAGATAAATATTTGCTGTTGTCAGATGACTCCCATTTGGGAGTTGGCTGTTTACATTGTCAAACACAGAGACTCTATTCAGTGAATACATCTCTAAATGTTCCGTACAGAGTGTGATTATCTTCTCTTAACAGAAGCAAGATTTCCAGACCCAGAAAACTATGTGACATTGACTGTGAAAGATGAAGAACCCTCAGTATTGGAGTCGATGAACAGGAATGAGACTGTACACCAGCAGCCTCCTGAAGAAAACACCATCATCAGTAAGTAGATGGTCTGGCAACTGTTACATATAGGATAGATGCTGAGAAGCCCTGCTACTGATCTAAGGGTGGAAAACCTGAGTTCATTTTTTAACCTGAGACTCTCAGGTGCCAGTGCAGGTGTTCATATGTGTATAATTCGTACAGTACCAGTGTGGGAAAACTGAGTCCATTTTCAAACCCTGGACTTCCAGTATAGTACCAGGGTGGGAAACCAGAGACCATTCTCAAACCCTGGACTTCCAGTTGGCAGTGTACAGGGTTATGTGTGAATCTCTGGTATAATACCAGGGTGGGAAACCTGAGTCCATTCTCAAACCTGGGACTCCCAGTTGGCAGTGCACTGGGTTATGTGTGAATCTTTGCTATAATACCAGGGTGAGAAACCTGAGTACATTCTCAAACCCAAGTCTCCCAAGTGGCAGTGCAGGATCAAGTACTGGCAAGTGCCAGGACCCAGAGGAGCCAGGAACCCAGGCTGTCATATAGGCGTGCAATGGATTTTCTCTCTGTTTTGATCCCAGCATCCCCTGTTGTGCACTTAGCTTCTGGGCCTTGGATGCATGCAGTGATGCTCTGTCGAGACAGCAAGCTTCCTTGGCCCTGACAGCAGAGGTCACCGCAGCAGCAGTAGTAGCAGCAAAGAATTCTCCTGACTGCAACATACTGCCAGGTGACAGTTGTTGCAGTCAGGCCTGAAGCCTGGCATAGCATCCCAAACTCATTCCCAAACTAGGTTCCCTGGCATGGCAGTGCAGTGTGCTGCTGGACCACCAGGGGCAGTCGTAGGAGATGTCAAATTTTTAACATTGTATTTTTTTTTTTATTTCAGAATTTTGGGCTGGGAAAGGCACACTGAGCTATATCATTGATTTAATGCTTGGGTGGGAAACCTGAGTCATAGAAACATAGAAGGAGACTGCAGATAAGGACCATGTGGCCACCTAGTCTACCCCTTTACCCTACCTAATGCAATACCACAGACCCTAGATGATTTGCAGCTTACACTCTGATCCCTATTGTGAGAGTACTCTTATGTCTATCCCATGCATTCTTGAGTTCTCCTACCATTTTTGCTCCCATCACCTCCGCAGGGAGGCTGTACCAAGCATCCACTAGTCTTTCTGTGAAAAAGTACTTTCTCACGTAGCCCCTGAGCCTACCCCCCTAGAAATATAGAAATTGATGGCAGATAAGGGCTTCTAGGTCCATCCAGTTTGCCCATTTTCCCTACCTACAGCAAAAGCCTCAGACACTACTTGATCTCTGGCTTTAACTTCTCGTTCCTTTTGCTAGGGTTCTGCTATGCCTGTCCCACACATTTTTTAATTTCCCCATTGTGTTTGCCCTCACCATCTCTGCCTGGAATCTGTTCCATGCATCCACCACCCTTTCCATGAAGAAAAACTTTGTCACACTAGCACTTAGTCTACCCCCTTCCAGCCTCATGTTATGCCCCCTTGTTTCTGAACATCTCCTTTTCTGAAAGATGCTCTCTTCACTACCCATTTATGCCCTTTAGATATTTGTAGGTTTCTGTCATATCTCCTGCCCTCCACTCCTCCAGGGCATAATATTAAGGTCTCCCAGTCTTTCATCATATGACTTTTGGTGCAGGCACTGCACCCTTTTTTTGTTCTTCTTTGAACTGCCACCACCCATATGTCCTAAAGGAGATGTGGCCTCCAGAACTGGACACAGTACTCCAAATGAGGCCTCACCAATGATCAGTACAGTGGCATCACCACCTCTTTCCTTCTGCTGGTGATACCTCTCCCTGTGTACCCCAGCATCCCACTGGCTCTCCCCACAGCCTTGGCACATTGTATAGTCACCTTTAAGTCTTCAGATATGCTTACTCCCAAATCCATTTCCTGTTTGGTGACTCAGTACCCCCACCCCCGAATCATGTAACCCTCTCCTTGGTTCCCCCAGTTTACCTAGGTCCTTCCTCATGTTTTCACCTCCCAAAGTATCCACATTTGTAAATCTTGGTGTCATCTGCAAATAGACACTCTTCCTTCCAGCCCCTCTGCAATGTCTCTTATGAAGACTTTAAACAGGACTGGTTCCAGAACTGATCCCTGTGGCCCCCCACTGATCATCCTTCTTTCCTCAGATTTACCATCACCCTCTGTCTTCTATCACTCTACCAGTTCCTAACCCACCTTGTGACCCACTCCCAGACTGCCAAGCTTCATACAAGTCTCCTATGTGGTCTTGCTGAAATCCAGGTGGGCCACATCCACCACTCCCCCAATCCACTTCTCCAGTCACCCAGTCAAAGAAATCAATAAAATTTGTTTGACATGACTTTCTCGCTGTTAATCCATGCTGTCTCAGATCCTGTGCTCTGCTGGCTTCAAGGTGTTTCACAATCCTTTCTTTAAGTAGTGAGTCTATAATTTTCCCTTCTATTGAGGTGAGGCTGACTGGTCTATACTTTCCAGCCTCTTCCTACTCCCACTTTAGTGAAGAGGTACTACATTTGCCCTCCTCCAGTCCACTGAAACTACTCCCGTATTGAGTGATTTGTTAAACAGGGCTGCCAGTGGTGCTGCCAGCACCCCATGTAGTTCCCTTAATATTCTAGGATGCATCCCTTCTGGTCCCATTGCCTTGTCCTGTTTCAGTTTTATGAGTACTTTTAGGAGACTCTCTTTTATAAATGGACTGGTGTCCACCTCCCTCCTATATCTGCTCATGTTGCTATACTGTTGTCCCTCACCTTCTCCTTCTTCTGTGAATACAGAACAAAAATATTTGTTCAGTATTGATGCTTTTTCCAGGTTCCCTTCCACACACTTCCCTTCTTCCCTTGTATTCTCAAAGTCTGATCTCCTTGGTTGCAGTGCAGGGAGTTATGTCTGTATAATTCCCCATAAGCCCTCAAAAGCCGAATACTTCTCCCCCTCTTTTAACCGCAGTATAAGCCACCCTTCCAAATTTTGGAGGGTTGTGCAATCCCTGTTCTCCCCCTTCCCCCACTCAACCTCCCATACCACTGCTCAAGGTCAGAAATTCCACCCTGTCTGCCCTCCCACACTGTAGTGTCTACTTCCAACACCTTCTTCACCTCATGCACTTCTTCATTCCTTGCCATTTTCCCCTCCACTTTGTCTACCACTCCTACTAAACCTTCCCCCACAAACTCCAATACAGTACCCCCCCATTTTCCTTCTTACCCATCTCCTCAAGTGTCGCCCTTAAAGCCCTCCTTGCTTTAATCCCTTGCAAGGGTAAAAGCCCCGATGGGCTCAATTCCAAATTCTTTCACCTCTCTGCCCATGCTATCTACATAATTCTGGCCACACTACCAAACCTATATTTCTCTCAAGCTTCAGTCCCTACTAAGTGGAAACTCTCTACAGTCATTCCTCTCCCTAAAGGTGGTGACCCTAAGAACCCTGGTAACTATCACCCAGTCGCATTGCTGCCTATTCTGGCTAAACCACAAGAACACATTGTGCTTTCCCAGCTCTCTCCCTATCTTGACTCATCCTCCATTTTCCCCCCTTTACAGGCTGGCTTCCGGAAGTCCCACCCCACTACCACCTTCCTCATTCAGCTTACTGACTCCATATTCACCAGTATGGATCAGAAGCAGATCACCTCCGCAATATTTGTTGGCCTGGCAAAGGCCTCAGACACAGTATCGCACTACCTGCTCCTCCACCAACTAACGGCTGCTGATCTTTCTAATACAGCTACCACATGGTTCCAATCCTACCTACAAAGCAGGATGCAATCAGTCAAGATTAGCCACCCCACCCCCCATCAATACTGGAGTCCCACAGGGTTCAGTACTCAACTCAATCCTATTTATTTTTTTTGTTTAAGATTTTTATTGATTTTATTTTAGTTACTGAATTTTGGTAACCGGGTAGGCCCACTGAGACAAGAAGGTCCCTTTTTCAGTGGCAGCCCAGTAAGTGTAGTACATTGATAGTGCAACGTTTGACACACAAAACCATACAGGTATGACAATTGCAATAACAAGACTGACTAATATAGTTACAGGAACATGTCATAATACAACACAATTACGTCACAGAAACATTCTACAACTAGCATAAAAAATGTACAGAGAGCATAATTACTACAGTTGAGAACCACTAGTATAGATAACAGTACCATAGAGTATACCATGACAGACAGTAACATAATTATCAATCCCTATTTACAGATAACATTGTACATAATTCAGATTGTACATATAACA
Source organism: Neoceratodus forsteri (assembly GCA_016271365.2). Taxonomy (NCBI): domain Eukaryota; kingdom Metazoa; phylum Chordata; order Ceratodontiformes; family Ceratodontidae; genus Neoceratodus; species Neoceratodus forsteri. The sequence continues at coordinate 341,116,013 of CM057457.1, forward strand.
TTGTACCTAATTGAGAAATCCAGTGATCCTAAGCACACAGGCAGTAGAGAGATAAATAGCCCGGTAGATTTTCACAAAAGACAACCAAATCGCACACAAACAGTTCAAACATACAGTACTATGTTATCTACAGTACAAGAGCTTACCATTTCTAATAAATTATCACTGTCCGGTCTACTGCATTTGGGACACCCCCCCTTCCCGCCTAAAGTCCTATCTTCTCTAACATTTAAAAACTCAACCCTTCTGCTTTCTGCATGATCTCAATATGGTTGACTGGTCCTCTGTATACGACCGATGACATTAACACTGCAGTTGAATACTCAATGATACCCTACTGTCTCTTCAGAACATTCCATATTCTGGTCACCACACGTACTGTAGGGTAAAAGGCAAAGTCACTAAATGGCTTAAGTGCCCTCTTCTCCAGCTGCTAAAATGTAGGGATAAACTCTGGCCAGTTTGAAAGTCCTCATCAACTCAAGCTGACTTTGAGGCCTACAGATCCTTACATAACAATTGCAAAAGGGAGATTCGCTTGGCCAAGAGCATTTACTACCAAAACCATCGCAGGTCCTCTACCTTGAATTCTAAACGTTACTGGTCCCAAATTAAGGAGATTCTGGGGAACAAGAAGTCTATGACTCCAAAAGAAATGCTAATAAATGATACCCACTGCAATAACCTTCTTTTATTTATTTATTTTTTTTTTATTTATCAAGTCTAGGATTACAAATACCTTTGAGCCATGGCTGTTTTACAAAGGTTCCACATCAGAGAAATACAATTATGGGGAACATCATGACAGGCATTACAACAATGTGGACATTGCAAACAGAATACAGATTAATACAGTTCAAGGGTAGCATTGTAACAAGGCAGCCAGCGGCATTTGTCAGAGAAAATAGACAACAGATAAGAAGTGCCAGAGTCATAGCGAGAGGGAAGCGGGTGGGGGGGAGAAGGAATGTAGGAAGGGTGGCGAGAGGGTGAAAAGTGCAGCATTGGGTATACCAAGATGTGAGGGTAGAATCCAGTGAGGAGGGAGGGGGGGGAACAACTAGAGCAGAAAGGGAAGTGGAGAAACAAGGTTAAGTTGGGCAGTCACAGGAGCTGTTGGTAGTGAGATAGTCCTGGAGCCTAGTTTTAAACATACCAATGGTTGGGGCAGAGGAGATGGTTGGGCTGAGGCCATTGAACGAAAGTGGTGCTCGATAAGCAAAAGAGCATTGTCCCTGTGAAGTGTGACAGTGGGGGACTTTCAGTAGCTGTAGCGTGGATCTCCTAAGGCACCATTTGTTAATTCGGTGTTGTAACAGAGTTGAGACCCCAGAAGGTGCAAGGCCAAGGTAGATTTTTTGACCATGAAGCAGGTAAGAAACTTTATGCGGTTTGATAGTTGGAGCCAGCCGGTCTGAGTGTACAGGTCACATGTGTGGGTGAGGACGGTGAGCACCAGTGATGAGCCGACATGCTTTATTTAAGGCAGTTGAGAGGCATCTAAGGGTTGTGGTTGTATGGCTGAGCCATAATGATGAGACCATAGTCTATTACAGAGATCACAGAGCTCAGGACTGCAACCTTCAAAGCTTCTGGCGTGAGATGTGGTCTGTGTTTGTAGAGGAGACCAAGCCGTGTATTAGCAGCTCTAGCTACATTATCTACATGAAGTCCATAGGAGATTAGGGTCAAGCTGTATCCCTAAGTATTTGAAGGAAACCACCTGATCTAGAGTTCCCCTGGGTGGTGGAGATAGCCAAGTGTGTAGCTTGTGTGGGTTATGAGAGCTGCAGAAGAGCATAGATTTGGTTTTCTTGTCATTGAGGACCAGTTTATGATTAAGAAACCATGTCTCTACAGAACTGAAACCGAGTTGAAGCTTGTGTTGAAGAGTTGCAGGATCTTTGTGAGTGGAGAATACAACAGCATCATCGGCATATAGTATGATCTGTTCAGAGCAGTGGTAAGGGAGGGAGTTTAAGAAAAGGCTAAAAGGAGGGGTCCCAGTATGGATCCCTGCGGGACACCCCAGCGAACAGGCAGGGTGTTAGAAAGAGCGTCTGGAATTTTTACTCTCTGTGACCGGTTTTCTAATTAGCTTTTAAACTAGAGAGAAGAGTCAGGTGATAGCCCGGCATTCAGTAGTTGGTGTATTAGTAGTCCATGGTGTACTGTATCAAAGGCCTTGGAGAGGTCGACGAAAACGGCCCCTGTGAGAAGGCCGTTGTCAAGGGATTTGTGCAAAGCTCGAGTGAACTCAAGAAGGGCTGTGGTGGTGCTGTGACCTTTCCGGAAGCCGTGTTGTTGAGAACGAGGTATATTGTATTTATCCAAGTGGTCGGTAAGTTGATCAGCCACGAGGTATGGTCTTGCCCAAGACTTCCTTGTCTACCTGGCTTACCTTACCGCACATATGCTGTATTGCTGGACATGACAGTAAAGCACTTTTTCTTAAGTTTGAAAAGTTGGTTCTTAGGAAAGAAGAATGTTTTATACAAAACAACACTTGAGGCATATCTGGTCAGGCCAAAGAGTTCCAGAGGGTCTGTGATAACGAGAAACCCTCACATGGAATGGACAATGTTAATTTCAAGAGTAACTGGTATGGAAACATACAGGAAGCCTCCATAAAAACATGCAATTGATTTTGAAATTTGCCAACCAGCTAGAAATGCTTTAACTGAGGAGGTTAATAACATGGAGGCATCATTAAAAGCCTGCATGTTACCAGAATATTTGAGAAATGCAATAAAATTTTAATGGACAAAGTGATTAAATATGACATTAAAATTAAAAAACTCAAACAGAGAAAATTTATAAGGGATGAGAGAGACTATCTAAACAACAGGGTATTCAGCTGAAATGAAGATGAGACAAAGTTAAAATCCATTATAAAAAAAGGTACTGGTAACAGAATTGAAATACAGGGGGAAGATACAGTATTAGACTACACTACAGGCCCCTCTGATACTGATGGTTCAGATGCCCCTTCTGATGGAGATGCACGGGAAGCAGAGGGGGGACAGTCTCCAACATATGTCGAGGGGACGAGGCGAAGTCAGCACCAGCGCAGAACGTGCTTTCAAACAACATACCATTCAAGAGGAGGACAAGGGGGCAGCGTGGAAGAAGAGGCAGAGAACAAGTATTAATTCAGACCACATTGCAACAAGCAGTTGTATCTCCTATGCCTGGCCTCACATCTGCCCTCACCCCCACCTCCATACAGTCCAATGAAGATAATGCAAATTTGGATACAGACTTATTTTTTGAAATTAACACTGTTGATTCTCATCTTAAATCCTTTACAGATTTAACACCTGTTGTTAATATATCAAGTTATGAGCTAACAACTTCAGAAATGTCTGTACTAAGTAAGGGGTTAGCTTTTTGTCCTACATCTGACATAAATTTCTTTAGCACTTGTGTAGACCTGAATAAATTTGGTAGAAATTTAACATTGAAATGCATGTTTGAAAATCCTGAAAATAGCATTGATAATAGGCCATCAGATAAGAGAGTGAGTCCAAGATCTGTATTCTGTCCCCCGTTAAACCCCACTGTGTCCACATTTATACGTAAATGTGAATTAGATCTTGCCAAATTGAAGGAAATGCCTGTGGACACCTATAGGAATAATTGTAATAAGGAAAAGAGATCAGCTATTGATTCATTAAGCAGCAATACTAATATAACCATCAAAGTTGCAGATAAGGGAAGGGCAGTGGTAGTAATGAATACAACTGATTATGTAAGTGAAGTACTTAGATTGTTAAATGACACCACGTTTTGCAAACAGGTTTTGAGACAAATTACAATGCATTTTAAAAAAGAAATTGATAACATGCTGAGCAACAGCTTTGTCAAAGGTCACATCACTGATTTATTGTATAAAACTATGACTGTAAGCTGCCCCAAAATCCCAGTCCTATATATTCTACCTAAAATACATAAAAATGTGTCACCACCGCCAGGCCGCCCAATAGTTTCAGGTAGAGGCTGGCTCACTGAACCATTATCAATGTATGTTGATCAGTTTCTACAGCCCATAGTACAGAATCGGAGGTCCTATGCAAGATATTCGAATGAAATTGTTAAACTAGTTGAAGATTTATGGATGGAACCAGAGTGTTTTTTTTGCTGTAGTAGATGTTAATTCATTATACACAGTTATCCCTCATTCAGAGGGACTTGATGCATTGCCCTATTTTTTAGAACTAAGATCTATATCTGAATGTGTGGCAAGTCCCACTCATTTTTCACTAGAGTTGGCTAGAATGGTGTTTCAAAACAATGTTTTTCTCTTCCAGGACCAGTTGTACCATCAAGTTAGGGGTACAGCTATAGGCACCATAATGGCCCCTAGCTATGCAAACTTGTTTGTGGGCAGATGGGAGTGTGAACACCTGTATAGCGCTGCCTCAAATCCATTCTTATCTAAGGTGGATTTGTAGCGGCGCTTTATTGATGCAATATTAATAGTGTGGAAAGGGACAAGAGAAGAATTCACACTTTTCATTAAATGGATGGAATAAACTAGCCAGTTGTTTGACATATAAATATGAATTGGATCAAACAACCATCCAGTTCTTGGACCTTAAACTGTATAAGGACAGTAGGGGAGGTGTTTGTTCAACACTGTTCCAGAAAAAGACAGACTGCAACAGCTTATTGAAATTTGAAAGTTGCCACCCCTTTCATGTACGTCACAATATACCAAAGGGCCAGTTAGTACGTACTCTTTGAAACTGTACTGAACAATCAGAATTTATACATAAAAAGGGAGTACAGGTACGTAGATTTCAGGAACGAAGATATAGTAGGCACAGCATTGCCACAGCAATTCAAAAGGTGGATAATATGAACCGAGAACACACACTACAATATGTCTGTAGAACTAGTGAAAGTAAACAGGGATGTTCATTTGTAACACATTTTTCTAGCAGAGCTGAAAAAGTGAAACAAATCATTAGTAGTTATTGATTGATATTACAACTTGAGCCCAAACTTAATTTGATTAGTGAAAAAGAACTTAGCATAGTGTCCCATAGGTGCAGAAGCATTGGAGACATAGTTGTCAGCAATACAATGCCAGGTCCTGAGCCATTAAAACAAATGCTACTTGCTCCTGCACCAACAGGAACACACCATTGTGGTAGGTGTGGTTTTTGTACATATGTAAGGATTTGTAAAGAATTTACACATCCAGTAACTAACAAGAATGTTCAGATCAATGATTTGATCACATGTGACAGTAGAGGGGTGGTATACATGCTCACATGCAGCTGTGGGGCCTTTTATATAGGCCACACAGTTAGAAAATTCCATACAAGGACAGGTGAGCATGTAAGAGCACTGGAAAAAGGTGATTTATCCTATGCAATTACAAAACAGGTGCTGGGGGAACATAACCAAACAACACAACATTCACTTTATAGGCTTTGAATTAATAAAAATAGGCAGCAGAGGTGGGGATTTGAATAAATTTATAGGACAAAGAGAAAGTTATTGGATATTTAACATAGGAGCTCACCAGAATAAAAGGCTTAATGACAGTATAGATTTGAGTGCTTTCCTGAATAAATATAGATGCTAAAAATGAGGGAGATACACAACAAACAAAAAGTAGTTTAGTTGTGTTACATTCAGTAGCTATTTAAAGGGTAAGAGATGTCCCTTACACTAGCAGTATAAACAATAATAATAAAAAAAAATGGGGAAGGGGCAATGCGAATAAATGATTCCACCGCCGCAGTGCAATGCAACAAAATACAATATATTGTGCCTGGAATAGTTCCACTACCAGACAATTTTGAATTTTGGATGTATTTACAATATGTGATTGCTATGGAAAACAATTCCAAGTTTAATACAAACGTGTATATTAACACATTTAGCACTTTAACTTTGGAGGTGGTGTTTATTCACTTGAAAGATGTCTCTGATGGGCTTTTAATGCTCACATGAGTGTTTGATTTTTTTTAATAAAAAGGCACCCTTTTATTGTAATGCATACATTCTGAAGAAGCCTGACGGCATGCCAGGAGAAATGTTAATTTTTTTGTCTTGCATTTGAGCCACCCTTTGGCCGGTTATTGCAATAAAATATTGACCTTATTGGCATTCATTTGGTCAGTGTGCTTTGTTTGGCGCTGCGGATGCTTTGAACATTTTCTTTGCATTGCTGGACATGACTATGTTACGTGATAAAGATCACCACCTGATTGGTGGCACCTCCAGCAATTGTCATGTCCCAGAACTTTAGCTTTGTGTAGGACTGTAGGAGTCATGCACCAGTGGAGTAGTTTGTTATGTATTAGTCAGCTGCGAGCATCAACATGGATTTTATGGCCAGTAGACCAACACTGCTACTACTGTGGGACTGAAATAGTAATATTGAGGGCGTTTTCCCATTTATGCTTCAAGTCATCTGATTGACTTGGGAGGGTATCCCTGAGCTGGTTGTATATGGCTCCTGCTTTACCCCTAGGCAGGGCTAGCCACCTCGTGATGGGTGTGGGCAAGGGGGAGGCTGCCCTTTGAAAGGGAAAGTCTGCCTTTATCGCATCTTGGAGCTACAGATATTTCCAAAATTCTTTGTGGGGAATGTCCCAACATACCTGTAACTTCTGAAATGTGTCCACATGTTGGAGCGTCAGGTCAAGTAGATCTGCACGTAGCAGATGCCCCTGGCCGAGGGCATCATCTATAGTGAGATGGGAGTTCTGAGGGGGCACAGGGGGCAATTTAAGCTTCTTGTGGAGTTGCTTCCAGTATTTTAGTGTAGGGCCTCTCTCTCTGATGCCTGGGTTGTTGCCTAAAAAAGTGAGGCCTGCAAAGGGGGAGGGGGGGGGTCTTTGCCTGATCCTGTTCCATCCAGAGCCATTAGGGGGAGGTGGGGGACCAAAGTCAAAACCAGTGTAGAGTTTGGTCAGGCTGAAAATAAATCTTGTACCCATCCATCCATGAGAGGCCTCATCCCCCCCACTTTCCAATGAGCCCTCAGTTTGTTTCGACTGTATTGTGGTTTTTGTTGTCCCCAGAGAAAGTTGCTAAAATGTTGACAGTTTTTTGATGCCAGACATTGAGAAGCTACATGGGGATGTGGGATAAGAATGCATATCTTGGGGGCCAGAGACACTTTGAGGGCTGTGACTTTACCTGCCATAGTGAGGTCCAGACGTCCTCATCTTTCTAACTCTCCTTTACATTCGGCCAACAGAGGCCCCAAGTTTTTCATCCCACAGGGAACCTGCCTTTGAACTGATTTTAATATCTAAATAGGTGAGTTCATCAGGGACCCATCTCAGCCCTGAAATGGGTGAGTTTTGGGAATGGCAGAGGAGGCTTGGGGAAAGAATCTTGGTCTTTGTTTCATTGACCTTGAGGCCAGAGTATGTAGTGAATTTGTGTAAAAGGGGCATCACGGGGACCAGAGATGTATGTCAGCTAGGGGGATCAGCAGATCGTCCGCATGTGTTAGAGTAGAGTATCAGGACTCCCCTGTTTGGATGCCAAAAATATCTTTATGTTGTCTAATGACCACCGCTAGGGGCTCCCCTGCCAGCACAAAAAGAAGAGGGGACATCCCTGCCTAGTTCCCCACTCCAGTGGGAAGGGGGCAGAAAGGCTAGAATTTATGAGTACCCTGGCTTTTGGGGAGGAATAAATTGAGTTGATCCAGGAACAGAATCGGGAGCCGAATCTAAACTGAAGTAGAACCAAGTTGAGATAATCCCATTCTGTAGAATCAAATGCCTTCTCAAAGTAGACAGCCAGCATTGAGAAGGATCGTACCACATGCATATGATTCATAAGAGACCATATGTGGTCTGTGCTGTAGCATCCCTGAACAAAATCCACTTGTGAAGGGTATATCAGGGTGGGAAGCAGGGAGTTTAGCCTGTTTGCAATAGCCTTAGTGTATACTTTGTTGTCGGTGCATATTAAAGAGCTGCTGACTCCTCAAAGAAAAATAAAATAACTAGGTACAATTCAGCTTGCATTCTGTATGTAGTCTATGAATTTCTGCTCCCAGTTATTTATTACTGAGGACATTTGCATGAATACATGATCTTTATCCCGTAGAGTTCATCGTCCTCTATAGCTTACTCTACTTCAAGTCATAATACTGTGTTGTGACATCACAAATTGTTGCCATGGAAGTAACTGTGATGTCACAGGCAGTGCATTATGACCTCAGGTAGGAAGAAAGCCACAGGAATAGATAAACTTTTCAGGAGCAAATATCCTGTTTTCATGCAAATAACCCAAGTAAAAAAAATTATGGGCAGGGGAAATACAGAACTAATGTAAAATACAAGCTGGCCAGTGTCTCAATATTATGTGTTGTTAAAGTTCTCCTGAAGGCATGAGCTGCTATTTAAGGATATCAGCCTATAACTACCGGCTGCTGTCGGGTATTTTCCTATTTTTGGTAAGACTGTGATAGTGGCCTCCCGTAGCGTGGGTGGGAGTACCCCAATGTGTTCTTCAGCAAAAACCTGGCATAGAATGGGTGAGACCAAAGGGATGAATGCCTGTAGAAGTCAACAGAGAAACCTTCTCCTCCCAGGGCCTTGCCTTTTTTTAATGACATCAAGGCCATCCTAACTTCCTCATTGGTTGGGGGGGGCATTCGATAGGTCCTTCTGGTGTGGGGATAGCTTGGGTAAGGAGAAGCTGTCTAGAAACTCCTGTATGTCCTGGGGGATGGATTGGCAGGAAGTAGTAAATAGTTTTGTATAAAATTCAGTCATTATTCTGTTGACTTGCATAGGTTTAGTGAGCACCTTTTGAAGTCTGGGGTCGAGGAGGCCAGCAATATGTCTGTTGGCTTGTTGCTTTCTCAGCTGATAGGTCAGTATTTTCCCCGATTTGTCCCCTCCCTCCTCCCAGTATACATGCTTGACTTTTCAGCAGAGCTTAGCTCAACCTTCCTAGAAAGGAGTTTTATTGACCTCTAGCCTTGACCTCAGAACTTACTTCCAGCTTGATGGGAGGAAGGTGGTGTTTATGCTTTATGCCAAGCTTTTGCTGCTCCCAGTTCTATCTCTAGGGCAGTATGTTTTGCTCCCTCATCTTCCTCCTAGGGAGGTATATTCTATGATTTTGCCATGAACTGTGGCTTTATATGCCTCCCAGGTATTCCTGCAGTGGTTTCAGTAATCAGGTTTTCTTGAAAGAACTTCTTAGATTCTCTGGTAACTTATGACAGAAGCTCAGGCTTGCCCATTAGAGAGGGTCTAGTCTTCAAGAGGGGATCGGCATGTCTCGGGTCTCTACAAGTACCAAATGTAATGGTGCATTGTCAAAGATTATTATGGGAAGGATGCAAGATTCTGTTGTGGATTGGGAGATTGTGGGAGAGACTAGCCAGTAGTCCAGTCAACTGAGTGTACCATGCACACTGGACTAGAAGGTATAATCCCCTTCCTTGGGGTGTGTCAGGCACCATATATCTTCCAGGCCACATTTTTGCATTAGTTGGTGGGCTGCTGTTATGTTCCTGGAGTGGGTATCCTTCCCCAGCGTGCTTTTATCTACTATGGTGATAAGTGGTAGGTTCAGATCTCTACCCAGCATTATGGAAACATTTCCTCTCTTAAGGCACCCATTTTGTCCAAAACCTCTTGGAAAAAATGGGGTCATCCTCATTGGGGCATAAATGTTGATCAATAATATTGGACCCTTGGGAGTGTCCAAAGAGCCATGACCCACCTGCCCTGGGCATCCAATTGACTAGAAGTAATGGTCCAGGGAGGGCCTTGTGTATCAGAATGGCCATCCTCCCTTTTCCCTGACTGGGCACTGGCATGTACCTCTTGGCCAACCAGTCTCTAAGCAGGTATGAATGGTCATTTCTGACCAGCTTCATCTCCTGCAGTGAGGGTATTTGTGATTTTACTCTCTTCAGATGTGACAGAACCTTTTGTGTTTTATAGGATATTTAGCCCCTAACATTCCAAGTGTGACAGGATAGTTCAGCCATGGTCAAGGATATCTCAGACAATGAGGTGTTTTGCTATGTGTCTGCACTTAAGATATAGGAGAGGTATGTGGCCTGAATGGAGAGTCCAGCCATAGTCTGTATTCGGCTTGAGTACAGGACTGGAAAAAACAGAACCCAAAAAGCACAGGCTTTCCCCCATACTTGATATTTAACAAGATTACCTAGAATGCTACACAGCAAAAAACTACTAACACTAGTACAACTATTTACAGCAGAAGCATATACTAGGGCTGACAAGAAGGCGGATATCTGAGGCAGGGGGTGTAAACCCATCCAAAGCTGACTCTGTCTCGTGTGTGTGTATGTGTGTGTGTGTTAAGGGGGGGCAGGATCCACATGAATCTACTGTGGACTAAGGCACTTCCCAAAGGGAACTGAGTAGGAAACTAGTGGCACCTGAGCTAGTCATTGCTCCATTTCTCTGAGTGATTAGTGTAGTCACCATATATGTCCTCCTGACTTCTGTAACATTCAGGGACAATTCTCCCCACTCTGTTCTATGGAGCAACCTTGCTCCAGTCGCTGAGGGCTATGGGAAGACAGCGACTGGGCACACTCTACCACAGGGGTCAGCCACTTTACCGCCAGGGCAGAACAGATGGAACACCACTGCAAGGTGCTCCAAGCCTTAGAATAGCCATCCCTGGAAGCAAGATTACCTTATCTTTCCCTGTGCATGGCATTTATGCTACTGCAACCCGGGGCCCCTCCGCACAAGTGGGCTCTGCTTGTCCCCAAGACGATGAGATGTGAGCTCAGGTCTACCGATTGGACACTACTAGAAATCCACAGACTAGATCATCCTTAGGTCATCGGTCATTCAGGGCTGCACTCCCCAAACTCTGGAACGATCTCCAGAGACAGAGATACAAGACAGCTCCACTACTGAGGGTTTCAAGAAGGGGCTAAAAATACACCTTGGGAAGGGGCCTACATGCTGCTGCTTCACTTAAGGTCCGCCAGAGAGATCCAACACAGGGTGTTGTCTCTGCTAAAATAAAAAAAGACACAGTAAATTGGATGGAAAGGTCCAACAGCTTGATGGCAGAACCGATTTCTGCACTTATATAGGTGTATAACTGTTCAATGGTCTGTTCCTAACAAACGTATTGATTATTGTTGTATCAGTCTCTGTGCTGTTATGTATATTCACTCCCTCAATGTAAGCCTTGCTGTACTGTACTTATCAAAAGCATTGTTTTTTCCCTCCCTCTAGGTACATGTAACTAATCCCGGATCACCCCTGAAAAAGGGACTGCAAGGTTCCAGTAGGTCTACTCGGTCACCAAAAATTTAAATAAATAAATAAATAAATTCAGTTTGAAGAGCAGCTGACATATGCAGGAGTACTTTAGCAAAACATAATATTTAGACACAGTGAAGTTTGTATTTCATATTAGTTCCGTATTTCTCCTCCCCCCATTATTTATTACTGTGGTCATTTGCAGGAAAATAGGATCTTTGCTTCTGAAGAGTTCATCTATTCCTTTTGCCTTCTCCCTACCTGAGGTCAAAATGCACTGCTTGTGATGTCACAGTTACTCCCATGGCAACAGATTGTGATGTCACAAAAGAGGATTATGAATTGAAGTAGGGAGTAAGCTATAGAGGCAGATGAATTCTAACGGATAAAGATCATATACTCGTGCAGATTTCCTTATTAATAAATTATGGAGGGGAGAAACCTATAGAATGTATAAGACATGCAAGTGGAATTGTACCCAAATATTATTTTTTTCAAAGTTTTCTTTGTGGTATCAGCAGCTGTTTAACCTAGACTAACACTAGGATGCAGGTTTATTAGGCTGTGTCTGCTTGTTGTCCTCCTACCCTCAGTAGGTAGGTAGCTAGGGGGGAAGCCCTTGTTGTAAGGATGAGAATGATTTTAATAGTCAGTGTACCCTTCCCCTAGTGGCCAGACAGCCTAGTGTTGTAGGTTATACTGATATAATAACTGGGGAGTATTTTCTCCCATATGGAAACCAGGTTATAATTCTCCATTGTAACAGCAAACACGTGTTGGGTTTCCAATGCTCCACGCATGCGCCTGTCTCCACTTGTTCCCAACGCCAGACACTTTGCCATTTGACCGGACACCACCAGGATCTCATGGCGGTAAGTGAAAAATAATGAAAAAAACTTTCCTCTCAGATTTTTGACTCGCTCCTAAACTGTAAAACAAAAAAAGAAAAAAACATTTCAGCCACTGCTCGATCACAGACTGTGCTTCCTCTAGTGCTTCCTCCACACTGGCACGCAGCTTGGCTGTTTTAGTTCTATATAATTGCTGTGGCAAGAAAACACTCCCAGCAATTATATAAAATAAAATGTGGGGTGGTGTGTTTTTAGCGAAATTTTACACACCCCTCGGTGTTGGATGCTTAAATAAACCCCTCAAGCATTTATGTAACATCCAACACCTCGGGGTGTAAAAATCTCTTAAAACACACCACCCCCTGCATTATTCTATACATAATACACTAGGAAACTTGGGAGACAGCAAGCTGCCATGTCATATGAGCTGTTCTGCATCTCTTGTATTATCTGAGTAGTTGACCAACTGACAAAGTACAACATCATATAATATACAATTGCTGTTGCTACTTTATATTCTCTGGTTTGATAAAGAGGTGATGTCTACCACACCTGATCCACCAAGAGTGTACTTATTTAGCCTCTGCCAACCAGCATGGGGAGGGGAGAACTAGCATTATCTCACCCCAGGGTCTCCGAGTGCAGAATGGGACATATTACATCTACTGCTATATTGGGGAGATATGACCACTCTCTAAAACAGAGAGCTTGGTGTTAAGCTATCTGATACTATACGGGTACAGATGGTCTGTTTGAGACTAGGTGAGTCTCCTCTGGCATTGATAACATGGGCGTTCTAAAAAAGAAAAATTCCCAGAAAATCTATAAAGCAAATTATGTCTGGCATTCTGTATGTAGTATGGGGGGGGGCAGAAGCTCTGGCACCTTGCAAATGAACCCCGAAATGTATATATATATCTGTATAACACCCCCCCCCCCCATTGGGGGCTTACCGAAAAAGGCAAATTTTCCCCGGGGTTTTGCTTCCACCCCTCATTTTTTTCTTTCTTCTGGGTCCCGGTTTCCTGGCTTGCCCCCTGTTTTCTGACTCTTCTGCCAGCCCCGAATGGGTATTTGGAGAGAGCGGGGCCAGAGGAGCAAGATTGCGGAGCCACTAGTTTCAGATATGGCACTACGGTGCCGGTGAGTTCGGTGCATGCGCAGAAGCACATTTTTGAGCAGCCATTTGCAGCCTGTTTGGTTTGACTCTCTGGTGGTCCCGGTCCCTGGGCAGAGCAAAAGAGGGACGAGACCTTAGCTGGGAGGAAGAGGCAACTGAGAGGAAGAAAAATTTACTCTTGGTAAGCTCCAATTGCACTCGAGCCAGCATGAATAATGCAGGAGCATGGATCCTGTCTAGCGCTGGGGCATAGTGTATAGCGCTAGCGACGGGCAGGGGAGAGAGAAAAATAAATAATTTAAGGAAGTGCAAGGGAAAAGGAAAGGCTGCCAATCTGTGGGGGTTTAAATAAACAAAAGGGCTTACACAGGCTGCAGCAGACAGGGAAGCTGGGGCATACATGTACTGCACTGGGACTGTGTACAGTCTACCTAGCGGTATGAGAAGTGGCAGCAGCGACTGGGAAAGGGCAGGAGAAATATGGTGCAGAGTACAGTTGCTTTACATGGCACAGGGTTGTCTACCAAATGGTGGTGCAAATGTGAATTAAAAGTAAAAGGTTTGGCTACGGTAGTATTTTAAACCTGGGACACTGTAAAATCTGTGATGGACTGTTTATCCCAGCCACCATGTTTAGCAGCCATCTGACACCAGCTGGCCAACCACCAAGCCAGGATTCTTGCCAGGGACTCTGGGACTGTGCAAACTAACTTTTGGGGAAAATACCGGGGGATGTTTATGCTTCTTTTTCTGCACCAATGAGGCATTGAGGGAGCCTCATGCATATTAATGTTTGTTTAAGGCAGTGGCTACAGCCAATGGGGAGCACAGAAAGGGCTCCAAAATGCCAAGAACAGCTGGAGTTTGAGTCAGTTTGGTGGGAGTGTCCTCGGGGGCTCTTGCCCTGGAGAATGGGGCTTCAGGATGAGCCTGCCTGGGGGTGCCAGCAATTTGTCCCCCAGGGCAGGGGGTGTTTGCCCCAGCAGGAAAAGGAAAAGCAGAAGCAAGGCAGAAGCAGCTTTGAAGAGAAAAAGGGAAAGCTGTAGGCTGCTGAATGTTTTGCATTGTTCTGAAGTTGCACCACAGCGGTGAAATAAAGGCAGCTCGAATGGAAAAGAGAAAGCTGCAGATTACCAGAAATTTGTATTGAATTGAAGATACACTTGAGCGGTGGGAAAAGGAGAGGAAAGGTTGTATCCTGAACCTGGAAAAAGGACCAAGGTTGTGTCTAAGCCTGGAAAAAGACAAAGGCTGCGTCCTGAGCCTGGTAAAAGGACAAAGGTTGCGTCTAGCCTGAGAAAAGATGGGTTACAGAGGAATGTTGAGGAACAAGAGAATATAAATGTGCTGAGAGAAGGAAAGGAAGAGTGAGCCTCTTCACTTGGAGAATTGCTATGTGTCTGCATGGTGAGAAAAGGGACTTTGAGTGCAGGAATTGTGTGTGAGTCAGAGAGAGAATGAGGCTTTGTTGAAGTTAAGAGACTGTGAAAGCAGAAGGATGGACAGGTGTCTTTTGGGGTCAGGTGCCTGTTTTCTGCTCCTGAGATACATAAAGGAAAATAAATATATTGCTTTGGCTATATCCCATGGCAGAAAAGATAGAGAAAGAGAAAGAAACAGCAGAAGAGAATGTGCTGAATGTTTCTGCTGACACCCAGCGTAAGATGGGGAACTCGCTAAACCCCATCAGGTGGGGTCTGCCACTGTAGGGGATGTCAGGTCTTGTACCCAAGTGCTAGGACGCTCTAATTGGAGAGAGCCAGGCCATGGGGCCACCTGGTCTTGGTCCCCTGTAGTTGGCAGACCTTGTGCACATGCTCTGCAATGAGGCATGCAGTGGGCTGAAGAGGACAAGCTGCAAGATCTTCAAGCAAGAGGAAGAGAGGGCAAGCTGCAGTCACCATGCCCCCTGTTACAAGCACTTTGCTGGGTTCTACCTGTGTTGACATCCATCCCCAGGACTTCAGCAAACTGTACCATCCAAGGACTGATTCTGCAGAACTGGGAGTAAAAAGCAGGAATTTCCTTGCACCTGGGGGCTGTAAATAGTTTAAGCATGCATACTGAGGCTGGAGATAGAGCCGAGGTTTAGACAAGGGAAAGGATGCCAAAAGTTCAAATTCTTCAAACACGCCAATGCTGGCTGCCAGCTGCACCTCAGGCCTGCAACTTAAATTTGAGTACTCAGTAAACAGACTTTGGGGTTTGAAATGGACTGGGACCCGTGGGTCTGGGTTTGGATTTGGGTTTGGGCACTTCTGCAGCAGTTAGCTAGCAGTTAGATCTGGTGGCTGCAAGTGATTGCAATATGGGGTTGAATTAATGGGGAATAAGATTACTGGGGAATGCAGATATTAAAAATGCTTCAGCTCTAGTCCTCTAACCCCATCCTAAACCCTCCCCCTTATAAATAAACCAAGATGTTATTATTTTGCAGCGGAGGTAACTCCAGAGCCTAATTTTAGTGAGCCTGTTATTCAATGGAATGGTAAAGGTAAATGGTATTACTAAATCTGGGAGGTTCAAATCCTGGTTAAGTCCATGTTGGGGTAACTGTTGGGGAGGTGGGTTGGTACAACATCCCAGGGGGTTGAACTGCTGGTAATCAGACCCACTAAATATGTACTCTTTTTAACTTTTGGGAAAAGAGCCCCATAGGTCAGTTATGGGAACCCAAGCTCTAGCTATATATATAATATATATATATATATATATATATATACATACATTCATAGATATACACATATCTACATGTAACCCCTAGATGGCGCTATCCCAGGGGCTACTACCCCTGCCTGATTTGCCACTAACAGGTTGAGGGGCCTGGATCCGATGGCGGGTGCCTCCACCCAGAGGTCAGGGTTTGCAATAGTTAAACTAACTTGGTCACAGCCCTCTGGGACACTGCAACCCCCCTTTCTTCCCACTAGTGGCCCACACAATATATCCGAATTACCTTCACAGTATACACTTACCCCCAGGACTGGTTCAGGCACTGGGACCTCCTGTAAAATAAGATACAGTGCAACAATCACAGTACAATACTTTAACATAGACAAATACCTCAGGCAGTATAACTTTGCTGAAACAAGCAGCTCTGATTTATTTAGGGGAATATAACAAGGACAGGGGAAATCAGGTTAATTAGCTTATCACTTTACTCATCTACCTATGGCTCTGTGCACAGGCCTATCCTACCAATTACTGTCCCTGGGTACCCAAGCCCTAGTGGCTAGTCCAAACCGTGGCAGCTGGTAGGGGCCCTTTCACACAGAGAAAAGAAAATTAGTTAAACAGTCAGCAGTACAGTAATTCCATTTGGATTTAATGTGGCAATTCAACAGGGCGACCCTGAATTAGTACTCATGACCTCCAAACAAGATAGGGTCCTTCAACGTCAGCAGGGCTACTCTTGAGCTCCACGAGACTCCACACATTTATATGACAAACTGCAACAGGCAAAAGTCCTTTAATGGCAGCAGGATTCACTTGAGCTACACAAGCCTCCTCACACATTTATATGGTAAACAGTAACAGGCAAAAGTCCTTTAATGGCAGCAGGATTCACTTGAGCTACAAAAGCCTCCTCACACATTTATATGGTAAACAGTAACAGGCAAAAGTCCTTTAATGGCAGCAGGATTCACTTGAGCTCCACGAGACTCCTCACACATTTATATGACAAACTGCAACAGGCAAAAGTCCTTTAATGGCAGCAGGATTCACTTGAGGTATACAAGCCTCTTCACACATTTATATGGTAAACAGAAAGTACTATGCCAGGCAGGCTGCTTCTCTATCCCGATCGCAATTACTGCACAATACCCGAGACACACAGCAGATTCAGTTCCTGACAGACCAAGCTAATTCAGCAATTTCTCCTGTCTTCTACAGGGTGAGCCTGGTTTCTACTTCAGATATCCTTTGATTCTCTTCACAGGATGGATTCAGTCCCTAACACGCAGTTACACAAGCTGCAGACCGGAACTCAGGGCCTTACACACGTTTCCCGACTAAAACTGCACTCCGAAAAAGCACAGGGCTCCTTTCCCTCTTCACTGCCAGAGCTCAACTGAAACTCCAGCAGACAAAACCAGGCACTTCCTTTGAGTTCCTCCCAGTTCTTGGCTGGATTGGCTGTCACTCACAATAGACTGCCCCTGTTGGTCCAAAAAGGCACCGAAGTCCAAACTACATCTCCCAGAGTCACTGCCCATACAATCCTCTTGTGGCTGGCTCAGATTACGAGTCCAAGTTCTGATTCGTCCAAGGCACCATTTTAGAGCTACCTTAACCCACACTGATTGGTCCAGTTCAGCAGTTCAAAACTAGAATGGAGGAGAGGAGGGAGAAAGGGGATATGATAGAGACATACAAGTATCTTACAGGGAGGAAAAGGGTGCAGGAAAACACTATTTTTAAGTGAAAAAGATGTTCCAGGACTAGAGGGCATGGGATGAAGTTGGAGGGAGGACGATTCAGAGGAAACATGAGAAAGAATTTCTTCACAGAACGGTGGTGGACAAGTGGAACACCCTGCCAGAGGAAGTGGTGGGGCTGAAACAATCACAGGATTTAAGAATGCATGGGATAGACATAAAGGAATTCTAGAGGTCAGGGTAAGGGGAAACAGACTTCTAGGAAAACAAACTGAACTTACAAGCTCAAATGGGCAGACTGGGTGGGCCATAGGCCCTTATCTGCCGACACTGTCTATGTATCTATGTAACTAGGCAAACACAGTTCTGACTGCAAAGAAAAGCACGTTAGACAAACTGTATTTTCATTATTACTCTAAATGATTTCTGGCAAACAGTTACATCTTTCAGATAGGTTCCCTTTGCACTCCTAGTGACTGCAAAAATGGAGTGAATTGGCAGCAGCTCGAGTGGTACTCAAGTAGAGAAACACACAGTCCCCCCATACAAACTAATTATGTCTGCAAGCAGACAGCTCTTAAAGAGACAGTACCAGAGGCTCTAAAAACACTCACAGATAAATGGCTTAAACACCAAACACCATTCAGGCTTGGAGCATTCAAGCAAGCTCCTGGAAGTCTTTTGGGAACCCCCATTTGCAGGGGGGTTACACCCTTCCTAGCCTGGGAAAGCTGACGTCCGCGTCAAGCAAGTACCCCCATAAGTTTCAACTGCAACCATATACATTTGCATTAGGCTCACACATGAAATCAACAGTCAATATATCATTTTACCAAGAACACATTTCTGAAACATTGCAGTACGTCACTCTTTACACAGTATTACACACATATTGTACCATAACTCAAGTTATTACCTCTTGTACATGAAACCTGAAGAGAGGGAGCCCTTCCCTATCAGTTACCTTGGGGCCGGACAGGTCAAGGGCACTATACTTAGGAGGCAATACAAGTAGCTTGGAGTTAGCACTGACGCTCAGTTTGGGCAATGAGCTCGGGGACACATACACTCCTTTATGGACAACATTGAGAGGCAAGTCCACAGGCCTCCCAAGGGAATCATAACTGAGGTGCACCACAGTCTTTCTAGGGGGAACTGTTACAGTCTCTGCACTCTGAGCCTCATTTTCAGCATTGTCTTCACTTGTCAGGGGTGTCTCCATGGGGGTAGAGAGGCTAGAACTTTGGGCACTTTCAGCTCCAGGAGTTACAGTTTCTGAGTCCACAACATTTGGCTCGCATGGAGAGCTTTCGGACACTGGCAGTGGACTGTCAGGGCACTCAAAATACTTTTCTTGTTCTGGTGTATCACCAGTCTGCCCCAGTCCATCATTTTCCTCCCTGAAAGCTCAAACAGTTCAACCATGCACAATGATTCCATTTCATCTGATCTGATGCTTTGCACTTCACTTTCTGGGAGCATTGCTCCAGGGACGGTTGGGGCTTAGACAGTCCTGAAGGCCCAGCTTGCCTCCAGTATTGACTAGGGATTGCCTCAAACAATTGACTCAGTTCGTAAGAAGGATAGTATTCAAAGTCACTCTCACTTTCTTCTGATATGGACTGACAGTCATGCTCAACTGGGACTTGTGGAGGGGAACACTTTAACTCTGCTTCTGTAGGTGCAGACTTTCTTGATCTTTTCTTAGCAGCAGCTCTAGTCACTGGTTCAGAGGGGGCATCTTCTGGGGGCTCAGACTCAATCAAGATTTGTCCAATGGGCAGTAAATGATTTCTATGCATTGTTTTTACATCTTTTGAATTATTCTCAGGCCTTACTTTGTACACTGGCAGATCATCTAGTTTGCCCACTACAATGTGGGGGATGGTGCCATCTGTCAGCAATCTTGTGTTTGCCATGCAGTCCCAGATTTCTTAGCAATACCCGATCTCCCTCCTGGAGTTCCTGTGCTTTCACTTTTTATCATACCTTTCTTTGTTGGCCAGATTTCTTTTGGCAGCCATGGTTTGAGCCATTGTTACGCATGAGTTAGCTGGGCCTTTAACTTTTGCACATACTGTAAATAGTTGTCAGCTTGAACCCCATCAAGAGAGACCCCAAAACACACATCTACCGGCAGTCAAGCTTCTCTTCCAAACATCAGGCGGTAGGGGGAGAACCCAGTGGCATCACTTTTGGTGCAGTTATATGCATGTACCAGGGTGCTAATTTGTTGGCTCCATCTAGGCTTGTCCTTTGGGTGTAGGGTGCCTAGCATATCTAGCAAAGTGCGGTTGAAACATTCAGGCTGTGGGTCCCCCTTGGGGTGGTAAGGAGTGGTTCTGGACTTTCGCACTCCCACAGAGAAAGCATCTCTTTGATGAGATGACTCTCAAAGTCTCTCCTTGATCAGAATGGATTCTTTGTGGAGCCCATAGTGAACAAAAAGTTTTCTACAAGTACTTTGGCCACAGTGGATGCTTTCTGGACTTTGGTGGGAAAGCTTGGGCATATCTCGTGAAATGGTCAGTGACCACCAGCACATTACTGATATTTCTTTGATCTGACTCCAAACTCAGAAAATCAATACAGACCAGCTCCATGGGTGCACTGGTGGTGATGTTAACAAGGGGGCAGCCCTCTGGGGCAAAGCTTTCCTCTGTAAGCAGCTTACAAAGTTCGAATGTGTTGCTCCACGCCAGCCCCCTGCCTTAGGCCAATAGAATCTGGATCTCACCAAGTCAAGTGTTCTGTCTATACCAAGGTGCCCCATGTGGTTGTGCAAGGATCTCAGTACTGAGTCTCGAAAGGCAGTGGGCAGCACTAGTTGGTGTTTGTCTACTTGTCCGCCTCTGTCTACTGTTTCTCTGTACAACAGTTTATTGATCAGTTTCAACTTAGGACCTTCTTTGTATAACAGTGCAGTTCTCAAATCAGTGGAGCGTAATTTGGACACATCTTTTCCTGCATAGAGGCTTCTAAAGCTGATTTGATCAGGGATCGCGATTAAGCCCGCTAATACTGTCATTGTCCAGCTGAGGCAGTGCACCAATGTCTATTGCAGAAAAGTGGCAATAAGCAGCAGGTATGTAATTCTCAGAGGGTCCAAGCAATCCACCATGCAGTCCACTGCGTCCGTGGACATTTGTTCCTCCCTGTCAAACTTCCAGCAGAGTGCCCGAATGTCAGGTTCTGCCAATCTGACCCAATCATTCTGGGGAACAGGCCTCCGGGAGAGAGCATCAGCATCTATGTGGTTCAGACCTGCTCGGTATTTGAGAGCATAGTCATATGTAGATAATGCAGAAAGCCACCTATGGCCAGTGGCATCCAACTTAGCTGAGGTCTGCACATAGGTCAAAGGATTATTGTCAGTTTTTACTAGTATTTTAGCTCCATACAAGTACTCATGGAATTGGTCAACAATAGCCCACTTCAAAGCTAGGAACTCTAACTTATGTACAGTATAGTTATTTTCGGATGGGGTCAGGCTTCTACTGGCAAAGGCCACTGGTCTCAGGCCATTCTCGTTTTGGTACAACACAGCCCCAACCCTTGCAAGCTAGCATCAGTGTGCAGGACGAAGGTTTTCTTGGATCAGCATAGGCCAGCACTGGAGCATGGGTAAGTTGATATATGATCTCATGAAAAGCAGTCTCACAATCAGGAGTCCAGCGGGCCCCAAATACTTCACTCGGACGAAATACACTCTTTCAGTCTTGAGGATGCTGACTTTGGTATTTTTTGTGGGTTGGGGGATACCCTTGAGTAAGGTTAAGTAAAGGGTGGATCACTCTTGAATAGTCCTTGATGAAACGCCGATAATAACCACAGAATCCCAGGAATCTTTGCAGTTCTTTTAGATTTTTGGGCTGTGGCCAGGTGGTCAAGGCCTCAACTTTACTTGGGTCGGTCTCTATTCCCCTCGGTGGATACTATGTGTCCCACATACTTTACTGATGTTTGAAAGAATTGACACTTATCAATGGACAGTTTAAGGCCAAAGTCCTCCAGTCGGTCCAATACCTTAAATAATCTGCTCTGATGTTCCTCCAGTGAGCTGCCAAACACAATAACATCATCTAGGTATACCAGGCACTCTAGTAAGTTCATGTCCCCCACTGCACGCTCCATCAATCGTTGAAAAGTGGCTGGGGCACCTGAAATCCCTTGATGCATCCTCATGAATTCATAGAAGCCAAGCGGACAGATAAAGGCTGTCTTCTCATGGTCCTCTGGGGCCATCGGGATCTGGTAGTACCCACTGCGGAGATCCAACACAGAGAACCACTTGCTCCCGCTTAGGCAGTCCAAAGCATCCTGAATGCGGGGGCATTGTGTACTGATCAGGGATAGTCCGCCAGTTTAAGGTGCGATAATCCACACACATCCTTACTGTCCCATTCTTTTTCCTCACTACCACAATGGGGGAAACATAAGGGCTTCTGGATTCTTGTATTACACCAGCAGCTAACATCTCTTGCAGATGCCGTCTCACATCATCTATGTCGGCAGGTGCCAGGCGTCGAGACCTGTCACAAAATGGTCTTTCGTCATGCAGCCGGATATTGTGCTCAGCTCCTTGCACGCATCCTACATCCCATTCCTTTAAAGAAACACCTGGTCTCTCTGGGCAAGCTTCTCACTGATCCTCACTTTCCATTCAGCTGGCAGCGGGAGTCGCCAAATCAAACAAGTCAGGCGTTACTCTGTTATTCTTCCTTGAACTCTTGCTGCTGGGTAGCACTGCAGTGTCTGCACAATGCACATTAGCCAGGATGCAACCTCTATTTACTCGAATGTCTCTTTCAGACACATTATGAACTTGACCATTACCCTTCTGGCATAAGCATGGGCTCTAGCGGGCAAAATACTAGGCTTGACCAGCAGTCCCTCTGGCAATTTTCCATCGCCTGTGCATCCAACATTAATATTTTATTCTTAACATCCTTTCTGATACGGACCTCTCCCTGTAAGGTACACTGGGCATTTGGCGCCAGGATCAGAGACTCAGGATCCTTCTTCCATATAATTCGACCGTTCCTCTGGTTCTATTTTTCAGCATCTCTCTGTGCCTCATAGGCCTTCTTAATTAAAGCCGGAACTCTTAAAGCTCTACTAGTCTTTGACCCTGTTTTTCATAACACAACTGTGCCAGCCTTCCGAACATGTGAGCATTTGTTCCAATCAACAAAGGGACACCATCATACAGTCCAGTGGGGGACACACTAAGGCTAGGGTCTCTACTTGTTCGGCACTCCAGCCACGGAGGTGGGAAAGACAGCCAAATTTGGATATACCGGAATAGGGGTAGGCCTTCTCACTTAACCCCATACATGCAGTCCTTCTAATGGTTGTAAGGGCACGCCTGACAAATGCTTCTGATACCAATCCTGGAACATAATTGTCACTTGGGAGCCACTGTCTAATACAGCTCTTGTAGACACTCCATTCACCTTTACAGTGGTCTCCATGGAGGGACCCACTATTCTGGACCAGTCTGGAGAGGCGTAGCGGGGGCTGGGCAACTGACCTTGCCACAAAAGATGTGAGTTAGCATTTTGGTGCCTCACTGGGATCATTTGTGCACCTCTTAACCACTGATTTGTTCTCTGAAGCTCTCCTTGTAGCCTATATGCAACTTTGTCAGTGTCTTTTGGGGACCGGTATTCCCTTTTCATGTGCCCATCTTTCCCACAATTATAGCAAAACATACTTTCTGGAGTTTGAGCTGGCCGAGGCGCCACACTGGGAGCCAGGGCGGGGGAATTACTAACTGGAAACCTGGGTGCCATCTCTGTCTGTGGCGTGATAAGCATTTGGAGACATCTCGTCAGCTTCTCCACTT
Source organism: Neoceratodus forsteri (assembly GCA_016271365.2). Lineage (NCBI taxonomy): Eukaryota > Metazoa > Chordata > Ceratodontiformes > Ceratodontidae > Neoceratodus > Neoceratodus forsteri. The sequence goes on from CM057457.1 coordinate 341,139,466, forward strand.
CCATGGTCAAGGAATCGAGTTTGGAGCCGTTATCAGCAGGAGACACATGGGTGGGTACCCCCACCCCCATAGCAGATGCAGTCGGATGTAGGTCAGGGCCCGTACTTGCAGGCGTGGCCTTCATAAAAGGACTGTTTTTGAATTCCCGGATCGCTCTCAACAGTTCGCCCCATTGTGGCGTATCTTTTTCCTTGTCAGAGCACTCATTGACTGCCAACCTTTGCCCCTGAACTTCACTTGATGGGTCACCCGCAGTCACTTGGGTCGTAGCCGCAGCTGTTGGTGCAGGTCCCTCCTGAGGTCGCCTTTTCTCAACTCCTCGAATTTCTCTCATTAACTCATCATAGGAGGGTGGGGATTCCAGTCGATTTGCCAGGCGAATTGAAGCAACAGCAGTTCTGAGAAGGGGCAGACTTAAGGATCCTGTCCAGCCTGGTTCGGTCCAGTTCAGTCGCTGGCAACTACCCTTTCTGAGGCATTCTTGCAACAATTTTTCCAGCCGAGATACATACACAGACAACAACTCCTTGGTACTGTTGTGCATTTCTTACTCTCCACCATAGGTCCTCATCAGAATCTGGGCTCCCATACACATTCTCCAAGGCCTCAAGATAGGCCTGCGCAGTCGCTTCAGGGTTACTGGCCCATTTAGCATGGATGGTAGCCAGGGCAGGACCTCGGAGGCTCTCACTAATCCTCTTTCACTTTTCGGCTTCCGAGCATTGCCATTCTAGCACTTGGGGGGCAACATAGTCTATCCAGGTCTCCCAGTCATCCTCCCCTTGGGGGGTGGGGAAGGTGCCAGAGAAGATCCTCAACCTTCGGTAAGAGTCGTGACTAATGGCAGGTGCAGAAATAGGAGTCTGCATTGGTTCAGCCACCATTACGAGTACTGGAGCGGGAGAGGGTGTTGGGGGAGGAACACCCCCAGGTGGCAAGAATAGTTTCTTCAAGTCCTCCACAGTTTTCCCTTCCCCCAGCAACCATTTAGCAAATTTATCCTCAAAAGTTTCAGATAGTGGTGGGGGCTCATTCCCCCCGGGTCTTTACTGTCCTTAGTTATCACTCTCCAAGCAGTGAGTGCTCCCTCTGGGGTAATGGTCTGTGGCACTTTGGAGCTATCCATGGGATCCTTAAACTCTACTAGGGCCAGGAGAGTGTTGGTGAGCAGATTAGCCTGCCGACCCACCACCACAGGGTTTTGTAAACCTTCCACCTTGGAAAGTACTCCCTGTACAGTGTCTGTATTGATACCCAAGGGGATGTCCAGGATAAGCATAGCATTTTGGGGGTCGATCTCCTCCCCAGTACACCACTCCACCAGCCGGTGCATAGCCACTTCTGTCGGGGTACCCATTTATTTATTTTTTTCTTAACAGTGGTTTGTAAATATGGCCACTAGAGGACACACAATCCCAGCGGTGCCTCCAAGATGTAACCCCTAGATGGCGCTATCCCAGGGGCTACTACCCCTGCCTGATTTGCCACTAACAGGCTTAGGGGCCTGGATCCGATGGCCGGTGCCTCCACCCAGAGGTCAGGGTTTGCAATAGTTAAACTAACTTGGTCACAGCCCTCTGGGACACTGCAACCCCTTTCTTCCCACTAGTGGCCCACACAATATATCCAATTACCTTCACAGTATACACTTACCCCAGGACTGGTTCAGGCACTGCGACCTCCTGTAAAATAAGATACAGTGCAACAATCACAGTACAATACTTTAACATAGACAAATACCCTCAGGCAGTATAACTTTGCTGAAACAAGCAGCTCTGATTTATTTAGGGGAATATAACAAGGACAGGGGAAATCAGGTTAATTAGCTTATCACTTTACTCATCTATTTATGGCTCTGTGCATAGGCCTATCCCTACCAGTTACTGTCCCTGGGTGCCCAAGCCCTAGTGGCTAGTCCAAACCGTGGCAGCTGGTAGGGGCCCTTTCACACAGAGAAAAGAAAAATTAGTTAAACAGTCAGCAGTACAGTAATTCCATTTGGATTTAATGTGGCATTCAACAGGAGCGACCTGAATTAGTACTCACGACCTCCAAACAAGATAGGGTCCTTCAACGTCCAGCAGGGCTACTCTTGAGCTCCACGAGACTCCTCACACATTTATATGACAAACTGCAACAGGCAAAAGTCCTTTAATGGCAGCAGGATTCACTTGAGCTACACAAGCCTCTTCACACATTTATATGGTAAACAGTAACAGGCAAAAGTCCTTTAATGGCAGCAGGATTCACTTGAGCTACAAAAGCCTCCTCACACATTTATATGGTAAACAGTAACAGGCAAAAGTCCTTTAATGGCAGCAGGATTCACTTGAGGTACACAAGCCTCTTCACACATTTATATGGTAAACAGAAAGTACTATACCAGGCAGGCTGCTTCTCTATCCCGATCACAATTACTGCACAATACCCGGGAGAACACACAGCAGATTCAGTTCCTGACAGACCAAGCGCAATTCAGCAATTTCTCCAGTCTTCTACAGGGTGAGCCTGGTTTCTACTCTTCAGATATCCTTTGATTCTCTTCACAGGACGGATTCAGTCCTAACAAGCAGTTACACAAGCTGCAGACCGGAACTCGGGGCCCTACACGCGTTTCCCGACTAAAACTGCACACCGAAAAAGCACAGGGCTCCTTCCCTCTTCACTGCCAGAGCTCAACTGAAACTCCAGCAGACAAAACCAGGCACTTCCTTTGAGTTCCTCGCAGTTCTTGGCTGGATTGGCTGTCACTCACAATAGACTGCCCCGTTGGTTCAAAAAGGCACCGAAGTCCAAACTATATCTCCCAGAGTCACTGCCCATACAATCCTCTTGTGGCTGGCTCAGATTATGAGTCCAAGTTCTGATTTGTCCAAGGCACCATTTTATAGCTACCTTAACCCACACTGATTGGTCCAGTTCAGCAGTTCAAAACTAGAATGGGGAACTAGGCAAACACAGTTCTGACTGCAAAGAAAAGCAGGTTAGACAAATTGTATTTTCATTATTACTCTAAATGATTTCTGGCAAACATTTACATCTTTCAGATAGGTTCCTTTGCACCCTAGTGACTGCAAAATGGAGTGAATTGGCAGCAGCTCGAGTGGTACTCAAGTAGAGAAACACACAGTCCCCCATACAAACTAATTATGTCTGCAAGCAGACAGCTCTTAAAGAGACAGTACCAGAGGCTCTAAAAACACTCACAGATAAATGGCTTAAACGCCAAACACCATTCAGGCTTGGAGCATTCAAGCAAGCTCCTGGAAGTCTTTTGGGAACCCCCATTTGCAGGGGGGGTTACATATACACACACACACACACACACACATATACATACATATACACATACACAATAGTAGGAGATACGTGATGTGCACAAGTGTGATATGGAAAATATTTTCACTTCTTTAGAGTGACCTCAGAATATTCGCCACTCGTGACTATTATACAGTAGGTCCCCCCTCCTACAACGAACTGTTTGTCTGCCGAATCTCGGACCCAGGGTTGAGGTGCCGGCTGGTTTGCTGTCACTGGGTGGACTTCCCCTGGCAAAGAAACTGGGACAATTACTGAGTTTTTCCTGAATCGGCGGATTGATGATGGGGGCTTCTCTCCCGTGGCTGTGGAAGGTTCATTTCAGGGACTTTCCTAATTCTAATTTCTGTGCCACATCAGTGAGCTGAGGCAGAGGAGTTTTAGGCACCAATTTTGAAAAACAGCACCAGTGCCCGATTGGCTCCTCTGTTTGCTGTGACATTTTGCTCAGCCTAGCATAAGGCTGCTTCCTAAGTCCTGCGGCTCATTCCTGGCAACTGCAAGGGACCTAGGGAGGCGAGGTAGACCCTTCTACAGTGGGTCCCTCCTCCTGCAATGGACTGTTTGTCTGCCGAATCTCAGACCCGGGGTTGAGGCGCCGGCTGGTTTGCCGTCACCGGGCAGACCCCCCTTGGCAAAGAAACTGGCACAATTACTGACTTTTTCCTGCATCAGTGGATTGGTGACGGGGGCTTCTCTCACGTGGCTGTGGAGGGTTACATTTTCCCGCCCACCCGCCTCCATGCCTCGCCTTAATGCTCGCTCAGCCTCCCACTAGCCTGGGGTGCCTCTGCATTCTCCACCTCAGTTGGCTCAGTGCCATGCTTACTGGGAAAACCAAGTGAACTCTTATCAAATGTGCATGTGAAGCTTTACCTCTGTTTACTTGAGCTAGTAATAACTACATACTGTCTGATCAACCTGTACATGTCTAGTAATTTTGGAGCAAGAAACAGCAACCAATTGTTTTATAAAATCAGAGCTAGTTAATCAACTAGGGTTTGCGGTCCCAGAGTGACGTAACCTGTTATTGCTACTAGGGACGTAAGCTATTTTAAGGTGAGAGGTGCTGCTTGCTCTTTACCTTTAGTAACAAACCTAGACCATGCTTGAGCCGCTGCTGCCAGTTGTGCTTCTGTGACCTACTTTGGCCTATTCCCTGCTAACTCCTGGGCTCACCCCCCCGTGGCTATACAAGATGCCGCCACTGAGTAGTTGCTCTGTTCGTCATGGTCTGGCTGGGGCCTCAGCCCACAACCCTGGTCCCCTGGTTGCCAGGCCCTCTCTGAAACCCCCCCAACCTGGCTATCTGCCAAAGGCATGAAATTGGCATACCTGAAAGTACGAAGCCTGCTACCTAACCTAGCAGAGCTAACAGCATGGGAGGCACATTACAACCCTGATATTATGGGGGGGTCTCTGAAACCTGGCTGAAGCCCCACACCCCAGATTCTGCATGTACCCTCCCGGGCTACAACCTTGTTAGACAAGATGGAGTAGGGAACAAGCAAGGGGGTGGAGTGCTCCTATACTATAAGGTGCACTTAAATGTGTGTGTATCATAGGATGTACCCCACACTCATCCCCTATCTGTGAGTTCTTGCATGCCCTTCTCCTGCTAGGCAACATCAAAAAGGTACACCTGATCTGTACCTACAAGCCTCCTAAGGGTGGAGTGCTAGGGCTCTCCTCCCTCCTTGACAGCATCAGTGCCACGGTTGGCTCAAATGAGTTATTAGTCCTAGTTGACTTCAATCTAAACTGGATGGGCCGCAATGTCCAGCAATGCAAGCCCATGCTGACTGGTCTTGCCCTCAGCCAACTCATTACTGAACCCACAAGACTCTCCTCATGCAGAGACAAGGGGATCCCTCATTGTCTGGGTGCTGAGCAACAGACCTGATAGAATTGTCTCCTGTAGTATTCTACCTGATGTCATCTCAGATCACTCTCCCACCTACTGTATATGGGGCATCTCCCCTCCCAAAATCCCCTGCAAAGTGATCCAGATGAGGGACTGCTCCAAACGTAGTGTTGGAGACTACCTTGCTGACCTGCGACAAACAGACTGGTCCCAGGTCACTGCTGCAAAAACAAACCTTAGGGGCCCTTGACAACTTTCTCGCTGTCTTTACTCCCCTGCAAAACAAACATGCTCCCCCTCACTAAAAGGAGGGTGAGAGGCATTGTCAACAAGTGGCTCCATGGTGGCCTATTTTCTCTTATGAAGCAAAGGGACAAATGCTGGGTGAGGTACAAGGCCTCCCTCTCCAGTACAGACCTCCTTGAATACAGACAGCTGAGGAACTCATATAAAAGAGCCATCTGCTCTGCTAAGAGTGAGTTCTGTCAATCTACCCTACTCTCCTCAGCCAGACACCCGAGAAGCTTCTACAAAAACATGGTTGGAGGGTCCGCCAGAGCCCAAGTCACTGATATACACATTGGCGGGGTTAGCTGCAACAATCCCCTCACTATTGCCAGTGCCTTTAACTCCCTGTTCTCTGACCTGCCCGCTCTCTCCTATCAGCCCCCTGACCCCAAGGATCAGAACCCCCCAGTGGGAAAACCCCCTTACCTCCCTTCTACCTCAGGGTCATCTCTGTCATGAAGACCCATAAGCTCCTTGCTGGTCTCTCCCCTCACACTGCTGCAGGGCATGACTGTCTTGAGCCCAAACTGCTCAGTCTAGGGTCATCTCTCCTAGCCCAGCCCATCACCCACATCTTTAATGGATCGTTAACCTTGGGAATCATCCCAGACATCTGGAAAGTGGCCAAAGTCGTCCCTGTTCTCAAACAAGGTGACCCTAAAGAACTCAAGAACTACTGCCCTATAGCGATCCTGTCAGTGATCAGCAAGTTTCTTGAAAAGGTGGTTGCCTTACAGCTCACCCACTACCTACAGATCCACAATCTACTCTCCTCTGCACAACATGGCTTCAGAAAAGGTCACAGCACCTCTACTGCCCTAGCCGTGCTCACCTCCGAGATTAGGTCTGCTGCTGATCAAGGCAAACTGACCAGAGCCATCTTTGTGGATCTCTTGAAAGCCTTCAATCAGGTTGACCACTCACCCCTGTGCTCCTCTCTCTGGTCCCTTGGCTTCTCCTCCCTGGCCCTTGCCTGGATCCCTAACCACCTCTTGGGCAGACAACAATACACCAAATTCAACAAGGCCCTCTCTGATCCCTCTCCAGTTAACTGTGGAGTTCCCCAGGGCTCTGTCCTTGGGCCTCTCCTGTTTTCCCTCTTCATAAATGAGCGGCCCTAAGGCCCAGCTCATGGGCTATCCCCCCTGTACATAGATGACCTCTTCATACTGACTAGTTCCCACCTCTGTCATCAACGCCAAGCTAAACTCCGACTTCGACCAAATCCAAACCTGGCTAAAGGACCACAAGCTCACTATCAACCTGTAGAAGACTCAGACCATGCTCTTTGGTTCCACAGCCAAGACAAAAGCCATCCCTGCCCCTCTAAAGATCTCAGGTACTGATGGGTCCCTCCTACAAGTCGCAGATTCTGTCAAGTACCTGGGGGTGACACTTAACCCGCAACTGGACTTCACTCTGCATATTCACAACACATGTAAGGCCTCAAACTGTAAGTTGGGCCTTGCATACAGAGCAAAAAACTGTCTCAACTTGGCTGCACATCTCGCCCTAGTCAGGGGGGTCCTCCTATCCACGCTCTGCTATGGACTTGTCTCCTTTGCCCATGTCACTAAAACCAGTCTCTCAAAATGGGACACAGCATACAACAGTGTATGTTGCTTTGCACTCTCTGCTCCTCACCTCACCCACCACTGTGAGCTTTACTCTCGGCTTGAGTGGCTTCCACCGGAAAAGTACAACACCTTTGTATTAGGCAACTTCATCGACACTGTTGTCAGAACTGCCACCCCTTCTGCTCTTGCCAAATCACTCTTACCCACAACCCCCTCCTACCACTTAAGATCCAGTGACTCTCATGTCCTCCTGGTTCCTAAAACTCACACTGAAATGGGCGACCAGGCCGTCACCGCTTATACACCCAGGTTGTGGAACTCCCTTCCAGAAAGCACTCGCTCCGCCACCTCCCATCTCTGCTTTAAAGCTTCCCACTGGGGCTTCCTCAAGTTGGCCTCTTCCTGCCTCTGCACTTAACTAACCCCCTTCGGCCCATTCCATTCTGGCTGGCTGAGTTGTTTACCTAATTCGACTGCTTAAGTGACAGGTCTCCTGTTACTGTATGCACCTTATCCACTGGCAAGCTCGCAGCTATTAGAAGTATTGATTGTGTTGGCTCATGAACTGTGTACTTGTAGTGTTCTATCTTCATGTTTTTCCTAGGTTCTCTCTAACTGAAATTGTGACTACTCGTTTTACCTGCTACCCTTATCCTTTAGGGCGTTGCTGCCCCGGTATGTTGATTATTGCCTTCCATGCTTATACCATGCTGTTATCTACCTTCTGCTTGTAATGTGAACACCCGATGTTCTTGTATGGACCCTGTTTTGCCTGATGTTCTTGACTGTACCTTGTAATCTCCCGGGTCTCACCTGAAAGTAGGCACTTGGTTGTCTAGTGTGCTTACCTGGTAAACAAAAGCAAATAAATAAAATAAATAAATATCCAGAGGTCACTGTGCAGGAGTGAAAATATTTTCCATATTACACAAGTGCACATAATGTATCCAATTTAAACAATAGAAGTGTGTTTTCTGCTGTTTTTTTTTTGTTTGATGACATCACCACAGTGAAAATAAATGCAGGTGATATCACCACAGTGAAAATAAATGCAGGTGACATCACCAAACACACACACACACACATATACATAGACGGTGTCGGCGGATAAGGGCCTACGGCCCACCCAGTCTGCCCATTTGAGCTTGTAAATTCACATTATGTTTTGCTAGAAGTCTGCTGCCTTTTACCTCTGACCTCCAGAATTCCCTTATGTCTATCCCATGCATTCTTAAATCCTGTGATTGTTTCAGCCCCCACTACTTCCTCTGGCATGGTGATCCACTTGTCCACCACCCATTCTGTGAAGACATTCTTCCTCACGTTTCCTCTGAATCACCCTCCCTCCAACTTCATCCCATGCCCATTAGTTCTGGAACATCTTTTTCACTGAAACATAGTGTATTCCTGCACTCTATTCCTCCCTGTAAGATACTTGTATGTCTCTATTATATCCCCTGTCTCCCTCATCTCCTCCCTGGAGTACATATTGAGGTCCTTCAACCTGTCCTCATAGGACTTGTGATGCAGTATATTTTGTGTAGGTGTGTGTGTGTGTGTATGTATATATATATATATATATGTATATATATATATATACACACACACACACACACACACACACACACACACATACATACACACATCACTCAATCAATCAAAGTCTTTATTTAACCAGGCGATCACTGTTGAGCAAGCTCATTTTCGAGGTGGACCTAGGTTTGTTAACAAGGAACAAGAGACAATATACATGGGATGCAACACACAAGAAAATAGTAATAATACAAATAAAGTGAGATACAATAATACAGTGTATACAAAGTATCAGCAGGTAGCATTGACAATAGTATATGTCTGGAACAGAAGATACAGCTAGATTTGGGTAGGACACAATTTTTCGTAAAAGTAAAGAAATATACGTATCAGGTGCACTTTATACAAATAAAATCTAATATAAAAAGATACATAGTGATGCGGTATGGAGAATTTAGAGCTGGAACCAGAGTAAAAGGAATGTGGAAGGGACAGATATGGGGGTAGAAAAAGGGGAGAGAGAAGTGTTGATTATAGATGTGATAGTCTTTTAACAGTAGTAATTAGAGTGTGCTTGGACTTATAGGAGTCACTATTTAGGGTAGACAGGCACAGGACTCCTTATTTTGATGTAGATATAGAGATTTAAAAGCTGCTAGGCTGATGGAGTGAGTTAATTTCAAGTTTTTTGCAGCTTGTTCCACAGTTGAGGGAGCACAAAACTGATGGCTGCTCTGCCAATACAAGATTTTGCTTTGTAAACATAAAGGTAGCTATATGAGGTGCTTCTCAGGGCATACTTCCCCAGAGTGCACAAAGGTAAACAGACAGAGATATACTGGGGCAGTTTATTTGAGATAGCTTTGTATGTCCAAACCGCAGCATTTTTTTGCCATCTGTAAGCAAGGGATGACCATCCCACTGCCGTGTACAATGCACAGTGGTGGGTTGAGTATGGAAGACCCGTGATAAATCTTATGGCTCTGTGATAAAGCGTATCGAGTTTGGCTAGGGTACCTGCAGGTCCTTGACTATATAGAAAGTCTGTGTAATCCAATAGGGAATGAAAGGTAGTTTGAAACAGTTTCAGTTTAGCGTCTCTTGTGAGGAGATTATTAATCCTAAAGAACAGACCAAGTCTTTGTCTAAGTTTCTTTACCAGTTCTTCTAAGTGATCTGTGAAAGTAAGTCTATGGTCTAACCAGACTCCCAGGTACTTGAGCTTTGGTACATAGTCCAACCGCTCGCCTAGAATGGTAGTGATCTGCAGGAGTGTCCCAGCAATTGCAGGATTTATTGCATTTTGAAGGGGCGAGAGGAACATTTTTTTTTTTTGATTTAAGAGCAGTTTCTGGTTTATAAACTGATGTTGCAGCAGATTAAATTCATTTTGAAGGGCTTTACAGGCCGCTTCAGGTGTGGGGCTACTAGCATAGAGTACCGTATCATCCGCGAATAGGTGTATTTGTGCTTCTTTGATGGAGGCATCTACTTTGTTAATATAAATGATGAAGAGCAAGGGACCAAGAATGGAACCTTGTGGTACACCCTTCAACAGGGGTTTTGGTGGAGAAACTTCCCCCTCTGCCTTTACTTGTTGAAGTCATCCTGAGAGGCAGTTGGAGAACCATTTAAGGGATAGGAAATCCAAACCAATATTCTGGAGGGACGACAGAAGCAGTCTGTGATCGACAGTATCGAACTCCTTGCTTAGGTCCAAGAAAACTGTGCAGACAAAGTTTTTTTTGTCTAATTCAAGCTGCCAGTCGTTTGTCACCTTGGCTAGAGCAGAGATTGTACTGTGTATGCTGTGCTCTAAAACTGGATTGTAACAGGTTGAGCAATTTTTCTGATTCCAGGTACTTCCAAAGCTGGGAGTTCACTATTTTCTCCAGCATCTTTGACAGGATTGGAAGTAGGGAGATTGGCCTGTAGTTATTGAGGTCACTAGGATCTCCTGACTTAAACAAAGAGACCACAAGTGCACTTTTCCAACTAGATGGTAGGTCACCCTGGGACAAGGATAAGATGAAGACATGAGTAATTGGGACTGCAAGGACATGGTAGCCGACCTTTAAGAAGTACGGGTCAATGAGGTAGGCCCCAACACTTTTCCTAGTGTCCAGCTGAAGGAGAAGATCTTTGACTTCTTTCAGGGAGGTAGGCTGAAGAGAGAAGGATTGACTGGAGATTTTTTTTTTTGTGTATCTAGTCTAAGTTGTTGGCAGAGGATATTTGTGGGAGAGGAGTCAAAGGCTAGCCCTGCAGTGGCAAAATGATTATTGAGAGCATCGAGGATAGACAGTCTGTCAGAGATGACAGTATTGTCGATCAATAATTTACTAGGTAGGGAATTTACAGTGGTGTGACCTTCAATGTCTTTGATAGTCTTCCAGAATTTGGAGGCATTTCTTGAGGAGCTCTCCAGCTGAGAGCGGTAGAAATTAGCTTTGGCTTCTCTGACCATTTTGGTGCGGAGGTTCCTCGCCCTCCAGAAAGAATTCCAGTCATTTATTAAATTAGTTTTTCTAGCAGTTTTCCAGAGTACATCCCTACTCCAGAAAGCATCTTTCAGGTCTTCTGTAAACCACCGACAGGATTTGTTTCTGGCACAAACTTTTATTATGGGAGCATACTTGTTGAGAGCCCCTAGCACAATTTCTGAGAAAATATCATAAGCTGTAGTCAGGGACTTGGCTAGATAGAAGTCCTGCCATTGCATGAAGTCTCTTAGGTCTGATATATACCCATGGAGATCAAAGTTGTGTATGCACCTTTTAAATTATATATTTTAATTTAGCCTGTTCTGCTCGGCCTGTATAAAGTAACTTACCATTCCCCCCGCTGCAGTTTCTCTCCAGCTGTATGTACACTGATTCAGTGCTAGCTCTGCAAACTTCTCCTTGATTTTTCATCCCACCTCCCCTCCTCCTCCAAGGCCTCCTTTAAATGCACACAGTCTCCGCCCACTCCTATCTGATGTTTCAATTTATTGGTTACTTACTGTCAGCAATTGCAATTCCTCCCATCCACTTTTTGCAACTAAGTCTTCTAGCAGCTTTATCTCATTCTGTCTTGCTGAGGCATACCATTCTGGTACTTTAGGTTTGCTTATTGCTGACTAGCGTATCCTGTCTTGCTAAGGCAGTTGATTTAGGTCAGGTGATCTCTCTAGTACTTAGTCTGCTCCATAGTAGTCACTAAGAAATTTGCTTCAAAGCCTCTCTGCCCCAGTACTACTCTATAGTCAAGTGAACTCTTTTCTTATTAGCCTGACTAGGAGCTGTACTTAAGGATTACTGCTTCAGGCACCACTGCCTATAGTAGTATTCTGCAGGGATTAAGAAATTATCCTCCATTGAGAATCCCTTCTCTTGCCCGCACTTGTAGTGCCCATTGGGTGATAGTCTCATAATGAGGGCATATTACCTGCTTCTATGCTTGTCTCTGCTCATCTTACATGTATTGGACCCAAACATGAATCAAAAAATAACTCCTAGAACGGAGAATGGCCCTCTTTTTACATTGTCTGACCTGGACTTTTCCTATCAAGTAGAAGAACTTGTATGTGCTCTAACTTCCCCAAGCCCACTGCTGGTCCTTCACCTGCACCAGCATCCAGGAACTCTCCTAGCGTCTGCCCACAGGGCTACATCACCTTCTGCATACTCCCCCCCTACTCCCATTGACTCTCTCGGTCAGGGTATTATTGTATGTAGCATAAGGAAAACTGGGAACTAGCCTCAGAACTCCCTATACTGCCGCAGACAAATCACATAACTGAAAGAAGACCCAGCCACCCACACTTCTCCTAGGACCCTGCAGGAACTTCTTGTTCCTGCTTTTACTATGCTCAGGAAATGTTGAGCTTAATCCAGGCCCTCTGGCACCCATGGAATCCCCAGCACAGCTACAATGCCTCAAGGGGCTTACATTCTTACATGTTAATGTATGTAGCCTATTAAAAAAAAAATCACTTCTGTTCAGGCCTGGGTATGTCATACTGCTCCAGATGTTCTGGTGATTATGGAGTCCTGGCTCCGACCAGCGACCAGTAACAACAAAGTTAACATCCCCTCCTACTCTTTGTTCAGAGCTGACAGGCAAACCAGAGGTGGTGGGGTAGCTATTTACATCAAGGATAAATTCCCTGCCTCTATAATTGACTCAGCCTCTATCCCAAAAGAATTCAAAAGCTTGTCATTAAAGATTGAAATTGCCACCGGTGTGTCATTATGTATAATAGGATGCTACAGACCCCCATCAGCTGAACTACAGTTGTTAAAACATCTTGAAAACATCCCGGGTTCAGCATCTTCAGAGTGTATCATAATAGGGGACTTCAACTTAGACTGGCTCTCCAGTGCATCCACGCCACTTAAAATGTTCTGTGATTCCCTTGGGTTGTCACAGCTAATAAACTAATCTACTCATCCTAACAAGCTCAAACCTAATAACAGTACTCTCTTGGATATCATTTTAGTTAACAAATCCCATTTATTCTTCCATGCTGGCATCTTTTTCTTTGATATTAGTGACCATTGCTTCATCGCATGTGTAAGATCCACTCTTAAATCCACAACTGTACCAAAATTCTCCTTTAAAAGGGGGGGAATCAGGCTCCTTGCACCGTAGAGGTGCTATGGCTGGATTGTGACTGCTGCCTGTGGACATACATACACACACATATATATCAAGGCATAAAATAAGCGGGATCGCATCACAATTTGCAACCCAAGATCGGAAAAAAACAAGTCAAATCTGGCAATGATTAGCAGTCATTTTAATCATTGCCAACTGGTCCTGGGTCCTGTAAAAGTGCCTTATTGGGCACTGTCACTTTAATTTTTTTAATTTTTTTTGCCCATGCACCCATTATTTTCCCTTCTCCTCTGTCCCTTGAACCCCGAGTTGTTCCATGATTGGTCAAGTGATGCTCTTGCCCCCCCAACAGGTCTCTGCATGGGAGAAACGTGACTCAATCCTTTTGCAGTGCACCCAGAAGAGGAAGCAGGCATTGGGAGGTTGAACAGGAGTCCAAAGGTGAGTTTTCTTTATTTTATTTCACTTTTTTTTATTGTTATCACCATCATGCAGTTAACTAATTGTGTCATTCTGTTTTGCAGGTCGGTGGTGGAGACAAGAGCCGGAGCCGGAAGGAGTGGTGGCCACACTGAGGAGGAGCCGGAGGGAGAAGGCCTGGCCGAGAGCATGAGAGGGCACAGGGCGACTTGGACGATGGAGCTGAGCAGAGAGCACTGGCAGCTGCATCGCAGGGTGAGGCAGAGGCACAGGCAGGGTGCAGCAGAATCGGAAAGCTCAGTAGCAAAACAAGTAAAACATTTTCATTTGTTTGGGGTCGGAGGAGGGAAGAGGGGCACACGGACTCCAGGGCACAGATGGGGGGGTGGCATAATGGCAATGAACAGGCAACCTAGATCTGGACTGTGGGTGGGGAGAACAAGGGCATGAAAGGGTCACCCTGCTTGCAGTGACTTTGGGAACAAACGGTGAACGTAATGGCAGTGAACATTGGGAACAGAATAAAGACTATGTGCCCTGCTTTGCAGAGATTATGGGGGAACCAGAACTTAATGTGCCCTGTTACTATGTTGTGTGCCCTGCATCTTTGCAGTGAACATTTGGGAACACTTTGGGAACAGATAAAGAAGTAAGCAGCCCCGCTTGCTTTGAGATCTCAGTAACCAAGAAGTAATGTGCCCTGCTATTTGTGTGCCCTACTCTTGACTTTGCAGTGAATTTGGGAACAGAAAAAAGAGTCTATGTAAAATGTGCCCTGCTTTGCAGACATTGGGGGAACCAGAACTTATTTGGGAACAGAATAAGACTAATGTGCCCTGCTTTGCAGAGATCTGCGCATCCTGCAGCTAGTTTTGAGTGCCCACATGCAGTGAACTTTGGTAACAGAAAAAGAGACTAAGTGATGTGCCCTGCTTTGCAGAGATTGGGGGAACCAGAACTTATTAGGGAACAGAAGACTTAAGTTAATGCCCTGCTTTGCAGAGATTGTGCCCTGAGTCACAATGGGAGGGATCGCCCCATTTACAGTTAGGAACAGGGTTTGGTCTGAGAAGTGCTGTCAACTGGGCTGGGGTTGGGGCTGGGATCGCAAATCAGCTCGCTGCCATTTTCTTTTTTTCAGGAAAAGCCTCATCATGTGTTAAGTAGTTGCACGCCCTGACACCTTGTTTTGCTAACTTTAAACTTTTTAATATTACAGTCTGACATGGATGAAGTTAAATTAGCAACTGTAGAGTGAAGGCTCCAAAAATATGATCCAGAAAAAAATTGGCTACAGATTAGCAGTGAGGGAGACTGTGCAGTGTGTGTTAGTTGCAAATTGTGCTGTGAGTACAGAGATGAGCTATGTGGGTTGAGGAACTTCAGTGAAGCATTAATTGCAGGGATTACAGGCCCCCAGCTTAAAGTTGACACCATCTGGAAACATCTTCTGACAGAGCAGCACAAGAAAGCTGTTAACATTTTCAAATTTGGTAGAACTAGTTCACCACTTGATATATATTGCCATACAACAATTGGTAAGTTTAAAATGGGGGGGGGGTTAGGGGTTTGCAGAGAGTTTTAAAACTTATAGTTATTTTATTTGCAGGGAGAGCTTTCAGTAATGCAGAGGAACATCATAGAACGGTTCTAGGCAGGCTGATGGAGATTCTGTATATGGTGGCCAAAGAGGACATCCCTGTTAAAAAGTCTGAAGCAATAGCAGAACAACAGAAGTGCCATGGAGTTCATTTCAACAATAAATACATTAATGCTATTAGTGGGAAAGAACTCACAATGTATATTGGCAAGAACCTAGAATAAAACCTGCTGGCAACTGTCAAAAATGCAAACTATTTTTCAGTGCAGTGGACGGTAGTACTGATAGTGGTGTAATTGAAAAGGAACTGGTTTACATAATTTATGTAAATCTCATCAGTGGTCAAGTGGAGACTAAGTTTTTACGAATTTATTTATTTATTTAGTTTTTGTTAACCGGGTAGGTGCACTAGCCATAAAATGACTATTTTCAGGCACGACCCGGGAGAGTACAACAAAAGGAGAACAGTTGAACAACAGCAACATGGGTACAATAGTACAAATAGAGAAACAGTACAGCAGTGCTACAAAAATACAATGGGTAGAAACAACAAAAAATAATGGCAAGCATTATACAGATAATGGCAGTAAGATATATAATAAGTGCAGAAACCAGGGACCCGACCTGTGGAGTGAAAGGGTTAATAAGATAGTAAGGTTATATAGAGAGAAATGTGAGGAATGTTCAAATATAACAAGAAAGACTGACAGAAGGAAGGTCAGGGTGGTAATTGGCAAAACAACAGTGGATGGTCAGCAACAAGGTTCAAGAAGGAAGAGAGCTAGTAGTCAAGAAGTTATTTACAAAGAGAAGGAAAAATATGGGGAGGGGGAAGAGGAGACAGTCTTGGAGCTGGATTAGAGCAGGGGTGACATTACTGGTAAGTCTCAGGAGCTTCAGGTTGGGTCAAAGCATGTACAAGCATCAGCTAAGGATAGATAACGATGATATTCACTTTTAAATCCAAAGTGAGACTGAGACAGCCGGAGGTTGAGTGGAAGAGCATTCCATAGCCTGGGAGCAGAGAATTGGAAGGCCCCTGTGCCTTTAGTTGTTCCGACATCTCAGAACATAGAGCAAGGATTTGTCAGCTGATCGCAGGCCATGGGAGGATGGTTGAGGGACCAGCAACACCGCCAGCTGGGACGGGTTTTTTTTCCCCGGATGATCGAGTCCATTAGTGATCCAAGGTAGTATTGTCTACTGGCAAAGGGTGAGAGCCAATTCAGATCCTGATAAAGAAGGCAGTGATGTTTGAGTCGAGGTGACAAAGAGGCAAATCGGCATATATTGTTATAAGTTACATCCCATTTTAGTAGGGAAGTTTTATGGGCAGAGGTAAGAATAGAGGCACCATAGGTAAGGGTTGGGAGCAGAATACCTTGGGCAATTGCTAATTTGGCCGAGGGTGTAAGCATGTAGCTCGTTTTGTAAGCTACTCCTGGTTTCGAGTTTACAGCTTTGCACGAGGACTGAATGTGAAGATTAAAATCCAGGGACTGGTCAGAAGGATCCCAAGGTATCTGAAGGAAGTAACATTTTCAAGTGGAAATCCTCCTGGGTGAAGAACCTCCAGCAGACTAGAACAGGTCTTAATCTTCGGTGCAGAACCTAGGAGCATGGCTTTCATTTTCTTTTCATTTAGTACAAGCTTACGGTCTAGTAGCCAGTCTAAGACCTTATTGAAGTCTGAAGTAAGTGATGTGTTTATGCAGGCAATACTAGAAGAACTAGTGTAGATGATCAGGTCATCAGCATAGAGAATAGCTGAGCAGGATTCCAGGACCTCCGCTGCATTGTTGATAAAAATTGAGAACAGAAGGGGCCCAAGGATAGAGCCCTGGGGGACTCCAAGGTTGATAGTAGACATGTTGGACAGGGAGGAGTTAAATTTGACAGCTTGAGACCTGTTTGACAGGTAGCTACAGAACCAGTCCACAACAGGGGTAGAGAAATAGAATTTATGGAGAGTGGAGAGAAGCAGGGGTTGGTCAACAAGGTCGAAAGCCTTAGTGAGGTCAATGAAGATGGCACCTGTGAGTTTTCCAGAGTCCATGTTGGACAGAATATCAGTAGTTAGTTGAAGAAGAGCCGTGGTGGTGCTATGACCTTTTCTGAAACCATGCTGAGTGTCTGAGAGAGATTGTAGCGTAAGGTAGTCAATGGTCTGTGATGCAACTATTTTCTAGGATCTTGTTAAGGACAGAGAGAATTGCTATAAGTCTGTAATTGGCCATGTCCTTTGGGTCACCTTTTAAAGACAGGCTATTTTGCAGATTTCCATAGGTCTGGCACAGTGCTATGGATAAGGGATAAAGTGTAGATTCTGGCTATCGGAGAGGCAATGAGTGAGCAGCCAGCTTAAGAAGACGAGGTTCCAGTGAGTCAGAACCAGAGCTGGTATTGGCAGATATGGATCTCAGTAATTTAGAACTTCCGCTCTTGATATAGCCTTGAAATAGAATGGTGGCGCTGGAGGAGCATCATACGATAGGGCAGTATGGTTGTCTGATGGTAGTGTGGTAGGTAGATTGGAGTGCGATCCAATAGGTTGCAAAGCCAAGGTATAGTATGAAAGATCAGAGAAAAGATTGTTAAAACTGTTTGAGATGGTCCTAGAGTCATTACAATGTGCCCCATTTATGATCATTTCATCAGGAGTGACCGACTGCGAGGTACCGAGAAATCTTTTGACATGAGCCCAAAATTTCCTCGGGTCGCAGGCTGAGTTTTGTAGAAGGTCCTTGCAGTATTTGCTTTTAGCAACTCTAACTTGTCTCTTATATCTGTTCCTTAGTTCACGATAGACAATAAGATCTGACTGTAGGCCAGTTTGTTTGTAGCGAATCCAAAGCTTCTCCCTCTGGCGCAGATTAGCAAGGAGGTCTTTATGCAGCCACCTCGTCTGTTTTCCTCTGACCCTCCTAGTAGTCTTGGGGGCACGTTTATATTGAATGGTAAGAAATTCATTTATGAATATCTGTAGATCAACCTCCACATCCTTTGTTTGATAGATACCTGCCCAGTCGATATTGGAGACATCATAGAGAAATGCATCCTGGTCATTATGAGCTAGATTTGTAAACGTGATTAGTCTTGATGGAGGAGATGGAGGCGCAACCATAGATAGGATACAAAAAGTGGGTGAGTGGTCTGTTAGTGCATCTGCAAGGATTCCTGCTTTTGACACATGTTCTATACGGTTAACCATCACCCAGTCTAGGAGTGTACCAGTTTGATGGGATGACATGGCTCTAGTTGCTTCCGAGATCAACTGGTGAAAATTATAACTAAGCGTGAGTGATTGCAAGGATATTTGAGCTGACCCTAACCAATTGAGGTTAAGATCACCTAGGATGACAGCCTCATTATGATTTACAGTCTGGGAGGTGATGTCAAGGAGTTCTTGAAGACCTACTATTCCCCCCAGACAGGTGGATTATAGGCACAGATAATATGAAGCTTCTTTTCCCCCAATACAATAGTTGCCTGTATGAATTCGCACACTGCGGGGAGAGGCAGATGCTGGGACAATAGAGATGTTGAGGTGGTTTTTGAAGAATAGGGCAACTCCACCTCCACGCTTGAATGAGGAACTATCCCGCCGGAACAGAGAGTAGTTAGGCAAGGAGCATACTTCATCAGGTATTCCAGGTTATAGCCAAGTTTCTCTGAGACAGAGTACATCAGGATTGTAGAGTTTCACCCAGGCCTCGAGTTCCACATAGTGACAGGTAAGACTTCTGCTATTGATATGGACAATTAATAATCCTTTCTTGGACATGCCAGATAACTCATTTGGGGAAAAGAAACAGGTAGGTGGACCTGGATTTAGTTTGACGTCCCCAGATAGCAGAATAATGATCATGGCTAGGAACCAAAGCCTTGCACAGTGGCAGGTTAGGGTGAAAGCACATCTCCATGGCAGCTTGCTCCTGGCATGTAGAGGGTAATAGATGCTGCCTCTAACAAGGAGGATAGGGTTAGGTTGCAGATCAGGCTTTGTCTCTGCAATCAAGTTAGAGAAAATATAGTTGTTGTAAGCCTCTGAGGAGTCTTTTGCCATTTGGTTACATGGGAGAGCCCATGTGGCAGTGTCCAGGCTGAGTAAAAGGACAAATGACAAGAGTGCCCACAGCTGACTATACTTCACCATAGTGTTACTATTTCACTTGGGTAGGAAGGCTAGTGGTATACTGAGACAGAGGATTAGAATGAAAGCTGTATCAGATGGTACAAGTGAGGGATTGAAAAATCTCCTTTTAGACATTTTTATAAAGTTTGACCTTAATATAAAAAACATGGTTGGGTTTGGGGTTGGTAGGGCAGCTGTCAACATGGGTGTAAGACGGGGCTTGCTGCTCTTTTAAGGGAAGACATACATTGGTTAGTTGGTGTTCATTGTTTCTCACACAGATTAGAACTGGCCATAAAAGACGCTTTGGATAACTCCTATTTCAGCGATGTTTCAAACTTTCTGACCCAACTGTTTTATATGTACCAGAAAAGTCCTAAGAGACTCAAAGAGTTACGGTCCCTTGACCAGGCCATGGAGATGTCAGTTGAAAAGCCCCAGAAGGCCCATGGCACATGTTGGGTGCAGCATAAACTTCTTGCCATCCGTGATGTTACCAAATCATTTCCTGTAATTTGTGCCCATTTAGAATATATGGCTGCAGATCCAAGCCATGACCAGGCCAAAGCCAAGGGAGTGCTGCAAATTATGACTAAATTCCAAATGGTGGCACACCTTTTGTATTTTGAACAGCTGCTTCAGCCACTCACCAAGTTCTCACTAGCACTTCAAAAATAAGCAGTTGAAATGCCAGAGCTACTTAGCTCTGTTGAAACTTTGAAAAACACTCTTGACCATGCTAAGCAGAGTGGTCCCATAGGTGGCAGTGAACTTGACATTCTCTTAAAAAATGGGTCTGATGTTCTTTCAAGAACATGTGCTCAAGTCACATACAAGGGTGTGAAATTAACACATTTTAGTGGCCAAGTTGTTACAACTTTTAAACAGCAAACTAAAAACTACATTACAAACATTGAGAACTGTTGTGAAGAAAGGTCCGGTTTGAATGATGAAAGTAATATCTATAACCATGCAAAAGTGTTAGATACCAGACTTTGGCCAGCCGTAGCAGACAGAAAAGAAGTGGAGCTGTATGGTAACAGTGACATTACAGCAGTAGCTGACCACTTTTCAGCACTTTTGCAGCCTGAGTGTGACAGCATTCTGCTACTTGCAAAATGGCAAGAGTTCAAGATTTTTGCTCAAACCAATTTCATCAATCTTTCTGCCTCAGCTATTTGGTTAAAGCTGGCATGTGATTTCCAAAAATCTTATCCAAATCTGTTGAAGCTTGCCAATGTGTTGATGGTATTTCCTGTGTCTAATGCAATTGTAGAAAGGTATTTTTCAACTATGAACAAGGTAAGACTGTAACGGATGCTCTCTCAGGGTAACAATGTTTTTTGCTGTTCTTATGTAAATATCTGTATCCAAAACTGTATATAATGTTTGTAAACAATGTCTGTAACCGATACATGACAGCTATTCCTTTGTAATTTGTACCCTGTCTGTTTTTTACTGTCCTCCATGTGACGAGGTACCTCTGTAAATGAGCTGATGGCTCAAAGGTTGTAAATCCGATACTTCAAATAAATAAAAAATAAATAAAAGCTGACTGGAGAGCAAGTCTGGCAGAGGATACTGTAGAAATATTGATTTGCATTAAAAAGCTGGGGCCCCCATCCAGCTGAATTCAACCCAGACAGGGCTGTAGACATATTTTTAGTGCTAAACTGAGATGTCCTGGTGATTTGGCAGCTGAGGATGGTGGACCACTCCCAGGTTCCTCCCTTCCAAAACAGGCCAGAATTACTGGCTACATGTCTGGTGGAGAAGAATAGCAATAGATTGCACTCAGTACTTGTTGGTAACTGTGTGGCCAATCATGGTCCCAGCCTGTTACTGTATGGTCAGTCACGGTCCCAGCCTGTTACTGTATGGCCAATCACGGTCCCAGCCTGTTACTGTATGGTCAGTCACGATCCCAGCCTGTTACTGTATGGTCAGTCATGGTTCCAGCCTGTTACTGTATGGTCAGTCACGGTCCCAGCCTGTTACTGTATGGCCAGTCACAGTCCCAGCCTGTTACTGTATGGTCAGTCATGGTCCCAGCCTGTTACTGTATGGTCAGTCATGGTCCCAGCCTGTTACTGTATGGTCAGTCATGGTCCCGGAATGCTGGGGCAGGGGTTTTAATTTGTCACAGACTCACGATCACGCTCACGATTCACAGTCTGCTTTGGCAGACGTCCTATCTCGGCTCTTAATATGTATGTGCTGTTGCACAAGAATTGCTGTATCCTGGAAATGGCTAAATAAAACATATATCAATCTCAGAAACTTGTGTAAATGTGTATTTTATCAATACAGAGCAAGAATATGTACATTTTATGGAGTTATGAGCAAAAATCTAAATTTTTAGTAATTGCTGATCAACTCCGGTCAATTGCTAATCATTTTTTACCTTGATTAGTGGAAGCCACTAATCAAACCTGCAACACTAATTTATGCCTTGTATACGTATATATATGTATATATATATATATATATATATATATACACATACACACACACACATTTGTAGGGACTGCTGGATCTCCTAGGGAATATATATTCATTCCCCAAGGAGACCCACCGATCTCCATGCACACAATACATTTCACTGATAGCATGGTGTTAACTTCATCTCGGAGGCTCTAAGGGTGTAAGCTTACATACAAGAAAGCAGTTGGGATATCACCAAAATGTTGCTTCTAGGGGGTGGGTAGGTAGAGGTCAGCTACCTTGCAATGCTATTTATGGTGTGATGTGACATGCCATAGCTGTATACACACCTAACCAGCATTACCCACCCCGTCCCTTTTACACCACCTCATACCCCCAATACCAATGAGAGAAAACAAAAAACACACTTATCTGACAGCTCATCCAAGGTTATACAATGGGTGCAAATCCTCTGTGCCATGTTCTGGATGTGTTTGCTTCTGGAAGCTAATTCCATAAGTCAGAATGGAGCTTTCCAAGGGATTGTTCATTGGATCATTTAGTGGAGTTGTCCCATGGGACACAATGTTGGCCCACAAATGCTGTATGGCTGGCTGACAGAGGAAGCTGGATCCTGATGCACTCTCCCAATGAGGGGCTTTCATCTCCAGTGGTCACTGGAGCCTATTGTATGACTCCAGAGGGGTATATTTGTTGCTGAAATACTGGCTGATGATCACCATTTCCTCCACTTCTGGTCTGCATCTTCACTGCTGCTCCTTGTTCTCCCTCAGTCTACTGGGTGCTCTCTTTTGTTGTGATGCCCCTGTTGTTGTCTCTCTCTACTTCTGGCTGGGAGAACCCTGGCTTTTATTTCACGGGTGCTGTGCAGACTGCACTGGCTGCCAGTTCAGTGGCGGATCACCTTTAAAGGCAGTCTTCTGACTTTTAAAGCCCTACATGGACTTGGTCCGGACTACTTGAAAGAGCTCCTGGTTCCTTACCGCCCTGGGTGATCACTCCGCTCAGCTGACGAGGGGTTGCTAGAGATCCCCAGGGTGAGCTTAGAATCTTCTTGGGCCCATGCATTTATGTTTGTGGCCCCTACCCTCTGGAATTTTCAACCCCGTCAGTTACGGGAGTGCGCGACCGTGGAAGAATTTAAACAGGCCATGAAGACTTATTTGTGGAGGCAAGCGTTCAGTGGTTAATCTCTCTTTCTGATTGTATCAGTGGTTTTATTGCTGTTTTATATTTTTAGGACACTGAGCTGTGTGTCGTGTTTTAAAGTTTGTTTGGTGCCTTGGGTTTTGAAAGGCCCCATAAAAATAAAGTTTATTATTATTATTTTGTTGTGACATCCCTGTTGCTGTCTCTTTCTATTCCTGGCCAGGAGAGCTCTAGCTTCTACTGAAGACTGTCCTGGATGCTGAACCTCCATCTCCTGTCTGGCATGCTGGTCCGGCCTGCTGTCTTAGGCTGTGACTGAAGCACGTGGAGGTATGGAAAGCCTTGTGTTTGCAGCTCCGGGTAGGCCAGGTCCTGTGGATGAAGTCCTGCAGCTCCTCCAGGGTGGAAAAGAGCAAGGGCATCCTGTTTACTATCAGTCACATATTGGCCAGATACTGCAGGGAGAACGGGATTCCAAGTGCATTGAGTTGTTTAAGGGTTTCCGTGTACGCTTTACGCTTGTTTGCAAGGTCCCAAGAGTAGTCCTGGAAAACTAAAACATGGTGGCCATTCCATGATAGGGATCCTACTTCCCGAGCTCTAGCTAGGACATAGTCTTTGTCCACGAAATTCAGTATGTGTACCAGGACAGGCCTAGGGCACTCACTGGGCCTGGGAGCCAGGTTCCAGTCCTATTTTCAGTATTCATGAATGATTTACCTGCTATCTGCTCATATACCAAAATACACATGTATGCAGACGACATATACTGTACACCTCTAGTGCTTCCCATTCAGATGTGGTGGCAAGACTGCAGCAGAACTTCACTAAGTCACAGCACTGGTTCCAATCCAACCACCTGTTCCTAAATGCCTAAAAGACTGTCTACATGACATTCAGCAACAGGCAGACACTTTCTAAATCTTACCCCCCCTTCCATATTCTACCACCTGGATGGAACACCATTAGGAAACATCACCTCCTTTAGATACCTTGAAGTCTGGCTAGACCAACACCTGGACTTCTCTATATGTGTAAATGCTGTCCTCAAGGAATTCCACCCCAAACTTGGTGCTTTATACCATAATCATGACTGTATTCCCATGCCGGCTCGTCATGCGCTTGTACAGAAAAGGTTCCTCCCCACAGTTGACTATGCTGATAGTTTTAGCTTATTATTCAGCAATAATGCCATTACAAAATCACAAGAAATCAGGACAACAAACATTTTGTACACATATAAATAGTCATTTACAATACAATATCATTAGATTATACTAAATATTCTGCAAATATATTAAAAATTTAAAATTACGTAGCCCTCATTTGTGTTATTCAGAAACCATTTAATATATTTGTTATTGGCTTTATTCTATCCATAGTAATATAGCAGTATATTATAAATACATTCAAGCATCTAGAAGCAATCTCCTTTTATAACATTTCTCACAATTCTAATATGAAAGAGTAGCTCCATATTGTGTTGAGAGGGAATCTACAAGTTTGTATATCAAGACTCTGTTCTATATTATTAATTTCTAGTAGACCTTAAATTAATCGGGTATACATTTCTAGGTGTTCTTGACTATGCTATATAGTCTACAGTGCTGCTTCCAAATCCATCCTGGCAAGAATGGACACTCTCTGTAACTCCTTCTGTTGGTTCACTGTACCCTACCCCCCACGCACCCATCACTGTGATCTTTGCAATGCCCTCTCCCTCGCTCCCTTTCCTTGATTCCAGATGTCTCATTCTTTCTGCTTCCTTTATAGCTAAAGTCTTGTTTGGGTCACTACCCCCTTACCTCTGCTCTACTCTACTCTACCTGTACCCATCCTAACCCCCTGCCACCTCTGCAACAAAAACACGACTTCTAGCCCCCCCACACCGGTTGACCACAACCGGACAATCCACTTCCTCATATAATTGTCCCAAGCTGTGGAACCCCCACCACCGCCACCACCACCATCTGAATTGCCACCTCCCTTTCAGCCCTTTCCTCCCCTCCTAGATAACTTCACCTCCCCTACATGCTCCTGTCTCTAACTTTCCTTTCCCCTGAAGCTAGACCCTCCATCCCGCATGCTAACCTATAATAACTCCCATACCTCCCTATTACCCATCATTCATCACACAACAACTCTGACATCAGACCCCCTCCATTGCCTGCCCAAACAAGCAAGCTCTGTTCTGTGTGTTGTTTCTCCTCATTGGCCGGCACTCCCCTCTTACCCACCTACTTCTCTACTACCCTCCTCCTTCTCACTCAACACCCTGCCCAATTAAATATCTTGCTCTGCCATCTTGGAATCTCCCTGACCCTTGTACAACACAGTCACCATTGCTCTACTAATAATACTTATTCAACATGTACTCTATTGAAGTCATTGTTCTCTATGTTATAACTTTAAATCAGTGTACTCTATGATCCTAATGCTGTAATACCGAAATGTGGTGAATGCCAAGTTGTGGTAAACTGCTGTCTGTTATTCTGTAATTTTATTTTCTGTATTCCTGTTATTATTGTAAATTGCTATCCCCCTCACCCCAGGTTGCATCTGGAAATGAGCAAGTAAGCTCAGTATGCCATCCTGGTGAAACATTTACTGTAAATAAATTAATAGAATTCCAGTGGGTGTTCCACCTCTGAATTACCTTTGTTCTCTTAACAGAAGCAGAATTTCCAGTCCCAGAAGACTACGTGACATTGACTGTGAAAGATGAAGAACCCTCAGTATTGCAGTCCGGGAACAGGAATGAGACCATACACCAGCAGTCTCTTAAAGAAAGTACCATCGTCGGTAAGTTCATGGCCTAGTAAATGTTATATGTAAAAATAGATGCTGAGAAGCCCTGCTGATCCAAGGGTGGTAAACCTGAGTCTGTTCTCAAAACTGGGACTCTCAGATGTTAGTGCAGGGAGTCATCTGTGTGTATCTTTGGTATAAAGCCGGGGGAGGTACCAGAGTCCATTCTCAAACCCAGGACTCCAAGATGGCAGTGCAGGTGGATATCTGTGTATCTTTAGTATGATACCAGGGTGGGAAACCTGAGTCTGTTCTCAAATCCTGGACTCCTAAATGTTAGTATAGGGGGTTATATGTGTACCGCTGGTTTAATGCCAGGGTGTGAAACCTGAGTCCGTTCTCAAGTCAGGGTGATTGTCAGGTGATCATGCAGGAAAGTACCAGGGTGGGAAACCTGATTCTTTTCTACAATCCGGGACTCCCAGGTGACAGTGCAAGGGGTTGTGTCCGTATCATTGTGTAATACCAGGTTGAGAAACCAGAGTCCCATCTCAAACCTAGGACACCCAGATGACAGTGCAGGGGGTTTATTTGTGTAGCTTTGGTATAATAGCAGAGTGGGAAACCTGAATCCATTCTTAATTCTGGGACTCCTAGGGTGGTAGTATAGGGGAATATGTGTGCATCATTGGTATAATAGCAGGGTGGGAAACCTGAGTCCATTCTTGAACCCTAGATTCCTAGGTGGCAGTATGGGGGGTCATGTCTGTATCATTGGTATAATTACAGCATGGGAAACCTGAATCCGTTCCCAGACTCTGATCCCACTGGCTGCAGTACAGGAGATTATATCTGTATCTTTGGTATAATTACAGCGTGAGAAACCTGAATCCATTGGTTGCAGTACAGGAGGTTATGTCTGTTTCACAGGGCTAATACCAGTGGTTGTTCCCTTATCTCTGATTTACATTTCCTCTCAGAAGCAGAATCTCCAGTCCCAGAAAACTATGTGACAGTGACTGTGAAAGATGAAGAACCCTCAGTATTGAAATCTGGGAACAGGATTGGGACCATATATAAGCAGCCTCCTGAAGAAAGCACAGTCAACAGTAAGTAGATGGCTTGGTAAATGTTGTATGGAAGATAGATACTGAGAAACCCTGATGATTCCAGAGTGGGAAACCTGAGTTAGTTCTTCAAACTTGGACTCACAGGTGACAGTGGTGGGTCTGTACTCAGTCTTAGGACTCTGTGGTGGCAGTGCAGGCGATTGTGTGTGTATCATTATTATAATACATGGTGGGAAACCTGAGCCCATTCTTAATCCCAGGACTCTCAGGTGGCAGTGCAGGGGGTTATGTCTGTATCATTAATATAATACCTGGGTGGGAAACCTGGGACCATTCTTGAACCCTGGACTCCCAGGTGGCAGTGCAGGGGGGGAAGGGTGTCATGTCTGTATCATTGGTGTAATTACAGCATGGGAAACCTGAATCCGTTCTGAGACTCTGATCTCACTGGTTGCAGTACAGGAAGTTATGTCTGCTTCACAGAGCTAATACCAGTGGTTGTACCCTTACCTCTGATTTACATTTCATCTCAGAAGCAGAATCTCCAGTCCCAGAAAACTATGCGACAGTGACTGTGAAAGATGAAGAGCCCTCAGTATCAGAGTCTGGGAACAGGAATGGGACCATATATAAGCAGTCCCCTTGAGAAAGCACAGTCAACAGTAAGTAGATGGTTTGGTAAATGTTGTATGTAAGATAGATACTGAGAATCCCTGATGATTCCAGAGTGGGAAACTTGAGTTAGTTCTCCAAACTGGGTCTCACAGGCGATAGTGCAGGGGGTTATGGCTGTGTCACTGGTATAATACCAGGGTGGGAAACCTGGGTCTGTAGTCAGTCTTAGGACTCTGTGGAAGCAGTGCAGGAAATTGTGTGTGTATCATTATTATAATGCATGGTGGGAAACCTGAGCCCATTCTCAAACCCAGGACTCATATGCGGCAGTGCAGGGAGTTATGTCTGCATCATTGTTATAGTACCTGGGTGAGAAACCTGAGTCCATTCTCAAACCTAGGGCTGCCAGGAGGCAGTGCACAAAGTTATGTGTGTATCACTGGTATAAAGTCAGGGTGGGTAACCTAAGTCCATCCTTAAACCTGGGACTCCCAGGTGGCAGTGCAGGGGGTTATGTTTGTATCATTGGTTTCATTGTAGGAAACCTGAGTCCATTCTCAAACTCTGATCTCCCCTGTTGCAGTGCAGAGGATTGTTGGTATCACCCCTTGGGGGCTTACCTTTATTGACCCAGTATCTACCGGCTCTTCCCGCTGCCTCTGGCATCCTATTTTTTCCCTGATGTAGCCAAAGTCCTCCTGGTGCTTCCCCAGGTCCCCTGGAGCAGCCCCTTTAATTATTTTAGCCCTGCTTGGACTTAAGTTGCAAATTGCATTTGGCTAAAGAGCCAGCGCCCACGCATGCGCACTGGCGTGCCTTGATGTGCCGATCGACAAGTTTGCATTCATGTGGGGAGTCTTTCAGTGGTCCCAGTGCCCCTCCTGAGCTACATGGGACCTGGTGACCTAAATGAGGCACAGCAGCAGCCTCAGTACTAGTTTTAAATAAAGTTTGAGCAAGGGCATAATTCGGGGGCTAATGAATATGTAACAGCCTCTTATTAATATTCATGAGATGCTGCCTGCCACCTGGGGGACAGTATTTCATCTGCAGTGACAGCAAAAGTATAGGGGGCAATTAAACTTGAGTGGGCCCATTTAAAAGAATACTTTTGGGGTTATATGTGTGTGGGAAAACTGTAAATAAATAACTTTATTCCTGGCTGCACTGAAACTTTAAGCTTGTAAGACTGCATAAACTGAACAGTATCTTTAGCTGTAGCAACCATCTTGTCAGCATGCTAGCCAATCACGAACTGGGATTTCAGTCAGAGACTCTTGGGAATCTGCTAAGGACTTTGGGAGATAATTAGGAACTAATTTATGGCACCTAAAAGGTAACCAATGAGAGGACTGGAACTGTTGCAGACAGTTTAAACAGCCAATCAGATTCTTTGGATTTTGCCTTTGTTTAAGAAGGACAGATTTTAATTTCAGTTAGTCTAAAAGCAATTGTGAGGGACTCCAGCTCGAACCACCGAGGAGCTTATAGTTTCTGAGGAGATCTGGCCTGCAAGAGGCCTAGTTTTCCTGGTGTGCATCTTGTGTCCCAAAGTGGGGATCAATTGCCAGGAACTACCTGACTGTAAAATAATTTGTTTGCTAAGTAAATCGGCTGACATTGTGAACTGATCAGGAGCCGAAAGAGGAATTGGAGAGTCTGATGATTCCAGAAGTAAATGTGCTGAATGCTTATTGTGGGTCAAGGCCTACCATCCAGGGAATCCTGATTGCCAGAGAGGACTCTACATCTTCAACAGTGACCGAACTGTCTACCAGCTGGAGGGGTCACCAGCAAAGAAACTGAACTTTGTCAGAGACACTCTGTTGAATTTGGGCCCAGGTCCATCCCAGCCCATGCCAGCTGTTCTTGTGCCTGCTCCAGTGTTACTGATGAAAGACCAACTTCCGGATCCAGTTCTCACACAGAAAGTCACAGCAGGTTGCGGCCACTTTCAGGGAAAGGCTGTGAAGTGGAGGTGAGTCGTGACAGCCCAGTTTCCCCATGTGCAGCAGCTTCTACCATATGATCTTCATTTCGCCAGGCCATCCTGAATTGACTGGTAGAGTGAGTAAATCCAGGGTAGTTCTCTGCAACAGGCACCTTCATTTTCCTATGGTATCATCTAATTGTTCACAGTTTAATTTCCATGATTTCAATAGACAAGGCCAGCCAGTCATGGATACAAATAATTTGTTTTGCCTTGCATTACTTAATAATTATTTTCTTCAAGAGCCTCAACACCAGCTACAACCCCGGGCAATGATTCTGGCCAGCTAGCTTAGTTCCTGAGTCCCCAGCAGCTAAGGGACTATTTATCACAAAGACTAACTGATTGTGTTTATTAATCTGGTCTATCAGAACAGTAATCATTTGCCTAGATTTGCTCCCCCTCCTTGTTCATGTCCCCTTAATAAATCTGATTTGTAGTGTTGCTTTGAATCTAGCTTATGATCATATTACTATCTGGTTTAAAGTGATAAGCTCTTTATGGAATGTAATGTATTAAAAGTGCATGCAACATTGCCAAACTGTTTATGGGGGTTGCAAGATGTACACCAGGACCAGAGACCCTGCTGGTAAGTGTGACAACTGTGAGCATATTATTAATGTTATTTGCAAACTGCTTATTGAATGCTGGTGAGGGTCATTGTCTGTGTCAAGGTAATTGGTCACTAGGTGGGATTTTTGGTGGTTTTAGTTTCCCAGAGATACAGACCCACATAATTGTTACCGGTACTCTGAGTGGAGGCACCAAAATATTGCATTTATTGAGGGTAAGGAAACCCTAGTATTTGTCAGTTTTGAACTCAGGCCCCTCAACCTGTTGTTAGGGAGACAGGCAGGGGTAGTAATCCTAGAGACAGTGCCACCTAGGGGTTACATGTCTGTATCACAGGACTAATTCCAGTGGCTATGCCCTTATCTCTGATTCACTTTTGTTTTCTTAACAGTAGCAGAATTTCCAGTCCCAGTAAACTGTGCGACATTGATAGTGAAAGATGAAGAACTCTCAGAATTGGAGTCGGTGAACAAGGATGGGACTGTATGCCAGCAGTCTCCTGAAGAAATCACCATCAACAGTAAGTAGGAGGCCTGGTAAATGTGACATGTAGCATAAATTCTGAGAAAACCTGACAGCCTCAGAGTGGGAAACCTGAGTGTGTTCAGTCTCAAATCTCCGAGGTGGCAGTGCAGGGGTTATGTCTAGGGCTGTGCGACCACCCCAAAGTTTGACTGCGTGAACTTTGATGGTTGAACCATGTAAATTTCACCAAATGTCAGACAAGTTTGCCTTGGTGTACCGAATATTATTTATCTGACATAAGGAAAGCCCAGGTTAACCAAAAAAGGGCAGCAGTTGCTGCAGAAACACCTGCTTTGGGCTTTTGGCATTAAAGTAAAACTTGTACGTAGACGTATCTATTTCCATTTCAGACTCTTCAGATGTTATCTTTCTTGGTCTCTACACCATAGGTCAGTTACGCCACTCTTTGTCTTGCAGGTCACTCTAAGTTTGCAGGTGTATGAGTGATCAGTGCATGACTCTATTCAGACTGTGAGACTTCAGTAAATCCAGTGATGGAGCACTCAACTTGGGGTAGCAAAGCCAGTTGTTTACCATCAAAAGGTCCGATCTCTTCTGCAGGCTTCTTAGGTAGAGGCATTGCAGGTAACTCATTCTGGTAGGCACCTCAGATCCTGGCATGGACATGGAACCTTAGTTTATTTTTTTGAATGACCCACACCGACCGTCAAGTCACCAAGCCACCTTCTGCCATCTCTCACTCACTGAGCAGCTTCCAGTATGTGGGGTATGCTATGAGGGCTACCAATGCTGCCATCTATTCACATGGGCAGGCAGTACTTCTCATCCCCATTTCAGAAGAAGAAAAGAAGCCTACAATAAAATCCATGTCTCGGAGGACAATGTCTGGGGTTAGACGGTTTCGCAATTGACTTTTGCTCCACTTTTATAGACAGCATTATGTCACAAACCCACTCAGCACGTCAGGCCCTCTACTTCCAAAATGCCAACCTCTGTGCACAGTCTTGAGAACAGTGTAACAGACAAGGTAACCCTCTTGTCTGTTTTTGTGAGTTCGGATCAACTTTTGGTCTCAAGTTCTGGAGAGATTCAAACTGTTAACCTCTTGCTAGCATACCCAATGCACAGGCTCAGATATATCTGTCTTCAGGGGCCAGATATCTTTGCCTATGGGCACCTAACCAGGTGTACAAAGATGAACCCTTTAAAACTTTAATAAAGACCTCAAATTTAAAACGCTTCTCTTTCCAGTTTGGTACCACCATACAAGCTTATGTCTGCTGTCTGCTATAACCATAAATATTTCTTAGCAAAAGAAAGCAATTCAAAGACAGACCAGGTATGCTCTAAAATTAGAGTTTTTACTAAAATATATAATAATATGTCAAACATACAATACAGAACTCTTATATCACAAGACACACCTATCTTTAAACAAAACAAGGTTTAAAACAATGAAATTCCTACAACAATATTTAGATTTGTCTAGCTTTCTAAATACCTGTTTTCAGTACTCAGATGTTTTCTTGGTCAGTGTCAGAAAAAAGTGCGTCTGTAGTGAAACAGAATAATCTTTAAAAGCTGGTTTTGCCCACCTCTTTTGCATGAGGTCATCTAGCTCCTCCCTGTCAAAATATCTAAAAAATATATATTTCTATACAACCACAGGATGTAATTTCAAAGTATTAATTCTGCAACCTTAGCATAACTCAAATTTCATTAACACCTCTTTTGATTCATGCTGCATCCTCCTCACACAGGCTTCATATGAGCATTTACAACCTCTCACCTCTGTGTAATAACTTGTGTCTTCTCTTCATCATAAACCTTTTTTATGATTTCCCTCTTAACAAAGTTAACTTAAACAACTCTGTAATTAACTCAGAGAAACAGGATCCTTGATTAAAGTTTTCCATGTAACACATTGGCTCTAAAAACTGTGTGTATGTGACACTTGCTGTCAGCATTTCTCTTGGCCTGCATCTGTCAGCTGAAATCTGGGGGGGGGGGGAATGAGTGAGGTCATTCCTAGAGCATCTTATTTGTCAGCAGAGACAGTCATTAATACCTTTTAAACTAAAAAATATGATACAGCACTCAGAATTGGCTGTCTACGTCACACATTATACTTTACTTATTGTTATTTTTAGCTCTCCTGGAA
Organism: Neoceratodus forsteri; assembly: GCA_016271365.2. Classification (NCBI taxonomy): domain Eukaryota; kingdom Metazoa; phylum Chordata; order Ceratodontiformes; family Ceratodontidae; genus Neoceratodus; species Neoceratodus forsteri. Next base: position 341,172,040 of record CM057457.1, read on the forward strand.
GAGGAAAAAACCTCAGATTCACTTAAAAAAGCATGTATTTCTCTTATACCAAAACTGACAAAGGATCATAAAAAAGTAGACAATTACAGACCTATTGCTATTCTGAACAACTATAAAATCTTCTCAGAATACTAAATAACATAATTTTGAGATTTCTACCTGATATGATCTACCAGATCAAGGAGGGTTCATATCAGGCTGATTATTGTACCCTGGAATCCATAAAATGCAGTTAGTTGGGGAGTAGTTGAACACCTTGGTTGCTGAAGCAGTTTACATGTTATTAGATGATAGTAAAGCATTTAATATGTTAGAGTGACCGTTTGGAGGCAGCATAGTGCAGTGGGTTAAGGTTCTGAGCTGCAGATCTGGAGACCTGGGTTTGAGTCCCACAGCCACCTATGTGCATACTGTGTGACCCTGAGCAAGTCACTTAACTTCCTTGTGCTCCTAGGTCATGTCTGGAAACAAGCTCCAGCATAGTGTGCTACTCCTAGTTGAACAATGTTCCCTTTCCCTTTCTTTTTTATATTCTTGAACAATGGGGGTTTTCCCACTAATTTATAGAGGTAATATAAAGTCTACATCGTTCAGCCAAATTGTCTGTAGAAGTAAACAATGATATAACTAAGAAATTCAGGAGCTATGGAGGGGTTAGACAAAGTTGCCCACTTTCTGCCACTTCATTCATTTTAAGGATTATAAATTCTACTTCAAATAATATCATCAGATACTAAAATAAAAAGGATCTCTATTGGCAATACGGAAGACACGCTCAGAGCTTACACTGATAACATTATTTTGTTACTAACCTCTCAGGGGAGTAGTATAACAGAACTTGTTTATTCTTTATTGATTGGTCAAATATAATTTCAGAGAATCATTAATTATACAATTCAAAACATTTTAAAGCAATATAGACACGTACATTTAGTACAAAAATATAACAATATTAAGTATGCTACAAAAGTTGTAACATTCATTGTTAATATTAAAACACATATTTCTATATAGGACAAAGTTCAAATAATTTTTTTATCAGAGCCAGTACCTAATGTCTAGACCTGCTCACAGCAAAATATCATAAGCTCTTTCTTTATTTCTTTAATTAATTGGCATTAAAATTAGCAGCAGTGCAACGAAAATGTGTTAAAATTTGACCCCACCTTTTTTCTTCTTATCTGATGTCAGATGTCTTCCAGTTTATTTTGGTAGTAAGATTTTTAGTTTTCATAATCATTTCAAAATTTTATTAAAGTTTTAAAGTAATTATTTCTTAAGAAAAAAGGTGGCTACCTCATTTTTATATAGAAATAATATTGAGGACCTGAGGAGGATGAGAGTCCAGACAAAAATGCAAATGTACAGTATACAGCATAGGGAGCATCCAGAAAATGCTAAGCAACAGTTCTGCCAATATTTTTTATAACCACAGCAGAAAATTAGCTTTCTGGAATAACTTTTCTCATTGCACTGCTGCTTGAAGTTATAAGCAACCACTGGTTTAGTACACTATTTATTTTTTAAACGAATCAAGAAAATTGCTTCAAGAAATCCAACAACCCTTCTGAGTGTTGTCTCATCGTTGGTTGTAAACATCAGTTTCAATAATAGATTCCTATTTAAGGTTTGAATTGTGTTCCATAAAGGAACAAGCCAATGAATTCTTGATTTATTGCACTAGGGGCATTCAAACATTACATGAAAAAGTTATCAATATTTTGATGCAGACAGAGACAGTATCAGTCAGAAAAAATTGTTGATTTATTATTTCTGGCTGACAACACATTACTTGGAAAAAGTTCCAGCCTATTTTTTGCAAAGACTTTTCTTTGCCTAGGGTTGGATAATACATCTAGACAGTACCTGTAATTATAGGAGATACTGTATCATTCACTGCCAGCCAAAGAGAAATCTTATAACATGAAATTAGATCAAGATCCTTTTTAATGAAGACATTTATTATTCTTTGCATAATATAGGACTTATATTTCAAACTTATTCTAATACTTTTGGTGATGCAGTCAAGAAAAAATTCTAATCCCCACTCTTTGATAATCAGGAAGATTTCCGTTAGCCATTTAGATTGTAAGCAGCCAAACTTAGTCCATTTCTATTTCTCCTCTAGGGAAAGGAAAGCCAATCTATTGTGATTCGATGCTAGTAATTTCACCCAATAATTGACTTTCTTTGCAAGTACAATGGCCTTTAATCTAGCAAAAGCCACCTCTTCATATATTAGTGAAGCTGGTACAGCATTACAGATCCCCAAGGAAGATCACAATAATTTGCTCAGTGGTGTCACTAAGCAGTCCAGATTTTCCCTATCCCAAACCTCAGAGCGAAATAAAGCTTGTGCGTAATATTTTCCCTTGATGGCCTTAATCAGTGGCTTTATGGAATTGCCACCATATTTATTATTGAATAGTCTTAATGAATTGGCAGTTTGCTTAAGTTTAAGGTTAACATTTTTGATATGATTAGACCAAAGACCATTGTTTGTTAATTGTAAGTCCAAATATGTATAAGTCTTAACTGTGTTGATCTTTTTTCCACCCATTCTCCATGTTTTAGTAATCTTTTTTGATCCAAAAATAAGAACCTGACTCTTAACCTCATTTACCCTTAGCTTATAACTGGTTGCATAAGAGTTCAGTATATCTAACTTTGCCTGAAGATCAGGTTGAGAAAATGAAACTAAGGCCAGGACATTGGTGCATGCAAGTATTGCACATTTTCTGTTACCTGTCTTGGGTGAGTCAGTTTGAGTTTATGAGAAGATTAATATTTATTGATACACACACACAAAATGCACCCCTGCCTCACTCCTTTGTTAGTTGAAAATGTGGAGGATAACTGTCCTCTTTTGCCCAGTCTGATCTGCTCCCAAGTGTTTGTATATAATTCTTCAATAATTCCAATAATTGTGGGACTAAAACCCATTTCTGCCATTAGTTTCCAGAGTAATTTGTGTGAAATAGTGTCAAAGGCAGAGCTAAAATCAATAAAAGCTACATACAGTTTTTGATTTATTAACATATTTTTTGTAAAGATGTGTAAGGACATAGCAGTTATGTGTTATACTATAACCTGAACAGAAGCCTGATTGACACTCAGATAAACTACCCCAATTTATCTGATTGTACTTTTAGTCAAATCAAGATTACTTTGGAAACAATCTTACCCACATTGTCTAACAGTAAAATAATTCTGTACATGGCCAGGTTTTTTTAATCGCCTTTTTTGTAAATTGAAATTATTGTGGCACACTTCCAAGCACTAGGTATAGAACAGTTCTTAATGCAGTAGTTAAATAAAGAAGCTACAACCCTATCCGAGACCTAAGATGTAATTAAAAAACCTTGGCTGTGATAAGGTCGGGGCCAAGAGCTTTAAATTTTTTTAAGGAACCAATTATAGACTATGGGCTGGATATTCAAACTGCACCATTCTGTGGTGCAAGCCTTTGCGCTGCTCAAAAAAGTTGCGCTGGGGTGTGGCCGAGGCGATATTCAAAGGAGTTGCGCTATTGAGCAACTCCTTTGAATATCGCCCCCTGGCCACAGCCACTGTGCATGACAAGTGGAACTTGCACCACCACAAGTGGTCAGAGTGGAGCATTCAGATGCGGTGGCGCAAGTTCCATTGCGCCATGCACAAATTTCTGATATTCAAAAGGTGACATGCAAATGGGGCCATAATTTATGCAAGGCACACGGGGGACCATTTGCATCTAATTACGGTCCTATTTGCATGCCATTAGCATGCAGGTGCACCGATCCCTGACGACTTGCGCCTGGTGCCCTTCCAGGCAGCAGCCATTGGGGACTGACGCCCCCTGCAGCCTGATCGCGGGCAGAACAGTATTCCTTCCGTCCCACCCAGCAGCCCAATCAGGCATAATGTAAACTCCCCCGTAGCCTGATCATGGGCATAACGTCAACCCCCCCCAAAGACCAATATCCCTGGTGGTCCAGTGGACCCTGAAGCCTGATCGCGGGCTTGAGGGAAACCTTCCCCACCCCGACTAGCCTGACCGCGGACATTAAGGAACTCCTCTCCCCCAAAGACCAATATCCCTAGTGGTCAGTGGACATGAAAGCCTGATCAGCGGGCTAAAGAAACCTCCCCCACCCCTGACTAGCCCAATCGTGGGCATTGGGAACTCCTCCCCAAGACCAATATCCCTGGTGGTCCAGTGGACTGTGAAGCCCAATCATGGGCATAAGGTCAAACTCACCACCCCAATGTCCAATATCCCTGGTGATCTAGTGGCTCCCCTCCACCACCAGGCCCCACCCCGCTCCCCCGTCATCTGGCAGGTGGCAGCACCACACCGCCTGCCACCCGCCCGCCGCCCGACTGACAGCTCAGTAGGGCTGCCGCCCATTAGTTCAGAGCAGAGCCAATGGGCACCGCAGCCACTCCACCATCTAAGGCAGTCAGATATGCAATGAATGAATCATTTCACATATCTGGACTGCTGCACTATGTTATAGGCTCATGCCGTGGCTCTTGCTAGACAATGTGTGCAGCCCTGCACGCTGTCGGTCAGTGGGCGGCGGGGGCTGAGCAGGTGAATGCTGCCGCCTGCCAGCTGGCCGGTGGAGGCGGTGGTGAACTCCATCGACGGTGGAGAGGAGAACCTGAATCATCGGATATTGAACATTGAGGGGAGTTGACCTTATGCTACGATCGGCAAGTGATCACTGGACCTGGGAATATTCAGTCTTTGAAATGAGACTTTTCCTTAATGCCTGGGGCTGGGCTGGTCGGGGCAGAGACTCCTTCAAGCCATGATCGAGCCCGTGGAATCACTGAACCACGAGATATTGGTCTTTGAAGCGGAACCATGTGCTTGCAGTCGAGCTGGTCCCGGGGGAGTGGGGGAAAGGAACTCCTTCAACCTGCGTTAAACGCGGTCCTGGACCAGGATAATGATCTGAGAGGTTGATGTTATGCAGCGATGAGCTAGTGGAGGTTTAATCTATATTATCACAGTCGAACTGCTGTGGGGGACAGTATGTTTATATGCCACAGCGATCGGGCTGGGAGGGTTACTACTTTGCCCGCGATCGGGCTGCGGGGGCACAGGAACATGAGGCCACCACAGGTGGCAGCTGCTGTGTTGTGCCCTGCAATGCGGCAGCTCACCTGTGGGTGGCCCTCGAATTGATCCTTTTTTTGCTCAAAGTTGTGCAGGCGCAGGTAGGGGGTTGTGCCTGCACAACTCTGCACGCCTGGCTGAATATCGGGCTGTGCAGTTTATGCATGGTTCCTCCCCCTCTGGTTGAGCATGCCTCCATTAGCATTGCACTGTTGCTCAGCATGACTTGGGGGCACAACTGCCTCCTGCTGAATATCGCAGAATGACACAATTTCGGACTTGTAGCAGGTGCAACCCTGATAGCATGGTGCAACTCTTTGAATATCCAGCCCTATGTCTCAGCTATTGAGACTGTGCAAAACTGGTCCTTCCTTGTTCATAAATGACTTACTGTTAAGTATTTTTAGGTCATAAAGGATTTTGGAGTAATGGTAAATCCATACATCTAAGGGAATAAATGAATCTAATTCATATAACAGAACTTAAGGAGGACAGGAAATAATTTCTAACTGGAAGCTGTTTATAATGTTTTTATTCTCAGAAATGATATGCATTCACTTAATTTATCCATATTTAACTGCACCTGAATAAAAAGTGATATAAAAAGCTGAATTTTGCATTGTCTTGTTTTTATGGGCAGCATTCTGTTACTGTTCTCTTCATGGAACTAATAATTTGGAGTTTTAACTACTGTATATCATGGCTTAAGCGCAGAACTCTGAACAGGGTTCTGATAGATCAGCAGCTCATAATTAGAAATCTGTACACAAATCATGACATAGTAAAAACTCCATATGAGAGAGTCCATGAAGTGAACTGTAACAGAATGCTGCCCATAAAAACACAACAGTGTAAATCACAGTTTTACCTATCACTTTTCATTCACGTACAGTTAAATATGGATACTTATGAACATACGAACATACGAAATTTGCCAGCAGATAAAGGCCTAGAGGTCTATCAAGTCTGCTCGAATGTGCAGCTAGCACCCCTTATTCTGCAGCTGCCCCTCCCTTCCACCCTTCCCCTTCATTAACCCTCCCCCTTGTCCTGTCCCATCTTCGTTTGAAGCAGTCCACTGTTCTACTGCATACCACTTCAGGAGGTAACGCGTTCCACCCAACCACCACCCTCTCTGTAAAAAAGTGTCTCCTCATCTCCCTCCTGAACCATCCTCACTCCAGTTTCATATCATGGCCCTGGTGTCCCTCACCTCCCTTACTTTGAACAGCCTCTGTACTTGTCTTGTTTATTCCTTTCATGTATTTAAAGGTTTCAATCATGTCACCCTGTCTCTCCTCTCGTCCAGTGAGTACATGTTCCTCCTTCAACCTCCTCCTCATGTGATAAGTCCCCCAGCCCTTGATCATCTTTGTCGCCTCTGCGCTGCACCCCTCCAGTAACTTAATGTCCTCTTCAGATATGGGACGCCAGTACTGCACGCAGTACTCCAGGTGTGGTCTAACTAATGACCTATACAGTGGCAGAATCACCTCCTCCCTCCTCGAGGATATACCCTTTGCAATACAACCCAGCATTTTGTTGGCCTTTGCAGCTGCCTTCCTACATTGTACCGAGTTGTTCATTGACCTTGTAATGAGCACACCCAGATCCTTCTCCTCCTCTGTCTGGGCTAGCTGCACTCCCCCTAGCTGGTAACTCTTCTTTGGGTTCTTCATCCCAAAATGCAGCACCTTGCACTTTTTGGCATTAAAGCCCAGTTGCCAGGTGTCTGACCAGGTTTCAAGCTTTGCCAGATCATCCTGCAACCCTGCCATCCCCTAGGTCATCCACCACCGCGCCTAGCTTGGTATCATCAGCAAACAGACTGATCTTGCTCTTGATGTCCCATGATATGTCTGCAATGAATATCCCAAACAACACTGCTCCCAACACGAGCCCTGTGGAACACCACTCGTCACTGCCCTTGGGTGTGAGCTCCCCACCCACCACCACCCTCTGTTGCCTTCCCTGCAGCCAGTTTCTACCCATCTCACCAGCTTTGCACCGCCTTGTGCCTACTAACTTCCTTCTCAGCCTTCCATGTGGCACTGGGTCGAATGCCTTACTGAAGTCCAGATACAGGACATCCACTGCATGGCCCCTGTCCAGTTGCCTAGTTACCCAGTCATAGAACCGACCAGGTTAGTTTGGCAGGATCTGCCACGTATGAAGCCATGCTGTCTGCTGTCTACTTCAGGAGAATGCATATTGTTTCTGAGACTAAGAACTTTATAAACAGCTGCCAATTAGTACAATTGTCCTGTCCCCTTTAAAAATATAATTTCCCATTTTCCTTAGGTGGCAGGCTACTCAGTAAGTGAACACAAATCAGAAATCTTAACATTCATTATAGTAGATACGATGACTAATTCAAGTATAAGCAGTGCCAAAATTCAAACAGAATGCATTGACTCTAGGAATTAACCAAAAAACTGAAAACCTATTAAAATACAATTCTAGGGATGTCGATATGGTGTACTATTCACACTTCTGGCAGTGTCCTTTCCCTTTAAATCTTCCCAGAAGGTCTTCAAACTGTCTCCTCCCACCCACCCAGGTGGTATCATCTACAGCACCACCCTATGACATCAGATCTTCCTTTTCGCTGGAAGCATTAGGTTCCCTCCCTCACGGCTTCATGCTTGTTGTAGGCCCTAATATTTTAAAAAAGTGCCTTGAGCTTTTTCCTTTGTGGAATTTTTCTCTTGGAACCAGGCGACTCAAAATCTGGCCCCAGTTTTAAATGTTGCCCTTGCAGACAAAATATGTTGCAGACTGACCTGCACATTATGTGTGTCTATTGCTTGGGGATAGATCACAATGTGTAGGCTGGCAGCCTATGTTGTTCCCTCCACCCCTCCACTTTGGATGACCATAATGCCCCCCTCCTCCTAGGACACTCAAACGAACAGGACCATCCAGTTTGCTTAAAGGATGTCTGCTAGATGGTTTCTTCTAAGGTGGATTTGGTCAATCAACACACCACCCTCAAACCTTCTGTGGCCCAGGCAACTGAGGGCACCTCCTCTGTGTCCACATCATTGCAGTGGATGTTGGCACCTCATTCACCATGGCATTTAAGGACCTTTGTCAGCCCCTTCTGACTGTTGGGGAGGGCTCTTCCAGGGGGTTGAAATTCCCTATTTTCTAAGTGGGACTGCAAGCCCAAGAAGTCCCGCCATTGAATGCGGGACCAGGTGCACTCTCAGGATTCCGGTTCCAGCACTTCATCTAGCTCAATGGCTGTCAAGCTGCTAGCTTTGGCTGACACTTTAGTCCAGGCCGCTAGCTCCATGGTCTCCCCTTTGGGACCATCAGCTGAGACATAGACTGACTGGCTTTTCTTGAGCCAGTTGACCTGTTGTCACCAGATGAGGGGATGACTCCCTCCAGGACCCTGGTCCTGCTGTTCTTTCCCAGGGCAGAACAGATCAGTACTCTGAGCCAGAGCCTTCCCATTTGGAGCCTGACCTCTTGGGGCTTTCCCGGCATCCTTCTCGAGCCCCTGCCTCCCCTTACTGTAGGACTATTTTTGGAGGTTGAGGTCTCGTAGCTTGAAGTTGAGCAGTTCCTGATGTCGTCAGTCCCGTTATTGACACTTGGGCAAGAGATGCCATTGATGCTTCTCATCCTCTTCCTCTTTGGGGGAGGATTGGCTGCTTTGTAAGATGCAGTACTGCTATGAGGAGTTTGTCTGGCAGCAGTTGCTGCTAGGCATGGGCAGTAGTTACTTACTGATGCATCAGTGCACTTTGGTGCTTCCATGACCACTACAACCCAAGCCAGTGCTGACACCTCCAATTCAGCCAGCACCTACCTCTCCACCCATTCAGGTGGACCACACCTCTGAAGCCCGAGGAGGGGGCTCCTCCTTAGCTTGGCCAGCCCTGGGACTTCCCCATTGGCTGCCAGTGACTGTGACCCAGACCAATGAACCCTGTCAAGTCAGTGGGGATTCGGGGACCCATCTGGTCTTTGAGGAATCCTTGGAAGACAAGATCTCTTTGATGTGCTCCCACTGGACCCCGGGTTGAGACCAGGGGTCTGGGAAGGACCTTGTGGCAGAGCAAGGGCCTACTTCTTTCAGGGCCTTACTGCACTTGATCTCACAGTTAAAAGCTAATATTCTTCAGGTGAAGCTACCTCTGGCTAGAAGCTGCAATACTGAACTTAGGATTTGCAAGAAAGTGAGTTGTGCTCACAACAGAGGGAGGTGAACCTTACAATTTACAATTGTCTTTGGTTTGTAGCAGATATTCTTCAGGTGGAGGCTACTTCTAACTGAAAGGTGAAATAAGGAACTTAGAATTATCAGGAAAGACAGTCTTTCAAGCAACAGAGGGAGGTGGATCTGGCTTTACTTTTGTTACATTTGTTAAGATTTTCAGTGCAGGAAGAGTTTAAACCCTGAGGGACTGAATACTGTTTACTGTGTCTGTCCTTGTGCACAGCTGACTTATTTTGGGGCTGACTGCTTTCAGAGCACAAATCACCAGGCTGTTTTGGGGCTGGGGAGGTTTACCTGTGTCTGACTTGGATGTCTGGATTTTTGTCTGTTTGATTAGCAGGGTATTTTCTCTGTCAAATTGTCATGTAGGGCATCTTGCTGACAGGAATGCACTCATTGCAGTGGTGGGTCAGAGCTTTTAGCTGATTGTTTCGTGAGGGCACAGTTTAGGCCCAAACCCTACCTACCCCTCACCCCACCCAACCCTGCAAATAGTTCCTTTATACCTGGGGTTCTGACATCATTTCCTCAAGAGTGCAAGGTGCATATCTCTGTCATATCCTCTCTAGCACACTGCACTAACAATATAAGCATACACATTGTATAATATATATATTTCTATATAACAAACCAATCACACACACACACACACACACACAAAAGTAGACAAACATGTGGGAGTAGTGCAAAGTAATGCTGTGGGCAGCAGTCTTCTGGGAGTCTTTCTGGAGGCTGAGATGCTGCCCTGTTTGCAGACAACTCTCTGCCCTGAGGGAGGAAGTTGCCCGTCTTCAGGCCACACTGGACAGTAGTAAGGGAACCTTCCCCAGGCCACACTGGACAGTAGTAAGGGAACCTCCCCATCCAGGGAGCACCAGAGCCAGTACCACTACCTCAGAGGTTATGAAGAAACTGCAGCAGTTGGACCACAGTGGGCTTAGGGAGGTGAGGATGGTGGAACAGAGGCACACCCAGTCAGTCGTTCCACTCCACAGTCCATACACCATTCTTGGGGAGCATAGTTCCCCTATGGATGCACCAGAGGAGACTAAGGAGAGTTGAGAACAGCGGTCACAAGGGGAGGCCCACAGGAAGGAGGCAGAGGACATCACAGGAAAAGGAAGCAGCTCCTAGTGGGGACTCCAGTTATTAGGGGATAGAACTTGGGGTAGCAGGGAAAACTGAAGTAAGGTGCCTGCCTGGTGCCATGGCTGGAGGGACAGGAAGCACATCCTCAGGATCACGAGAACACGCTGCAAAGGAGTCTGAGCTGGACATCATTGTCCACCTAGGGACAAATGACTTGGCTCATCATGAGATTAGAGACAGTGCAGGAGGACTTTGTAGAGTTGGGAAGGGGCCCAAGACAAGTAGCACACAGTATCTTCTCAGAGGTGCTGTCTGTCAATGGCATGGGTGAGGTGAGGGTACTTTGCACCCGTGCAGTTTAAAGAATGGTTGAAAAAATGGTGAAGCACAGGGTTTGGCTTCACTAGGGACTGGGGTTCCACCTGGAGGACACCAGCCTATACTGGCAGGATGGTCTGCATCTGTCCAGAAGAGAACAAGTCTTTGAGCAATCGGTTTAAATGCTTCATTGGTAAGCTTTAAACTAGTCAAGGGGAGGGCACTGATAAACAGCAGGAAAATCCCAGCCTCTCTCTCGCTACAAAACAGGGTACTAAATGAGAAAAAGACTGAGGTAGAAAGGTCAGTGGGGATGCTGCCACAGAAGATAAAGCCATCAAAAATGGAGAGCAATGAGTACCAATGCCCATTGACTGGGTAACAAGCTTCCTGAATTAGTGGTCTTGATGGAGAAGGAACATCTGGATATAGTGGCAGTCACAGAAACATGGTACACACAAAACCATGACTGGGATGTAAACACACCAGGATACACTATCTATAGGAGGGACAGGGAGGGTAAAAGAGGAGGAGGAGGAGTAGCTCTTTACATAAGGGAAGGAATCAAAGCAACAGAACAAAAGGGTAAACAGGGAGGAGAAGAAGCACTGTGGGTCAATTTGGAGACAGGCAATGCACACAATCCTCACAGGGGTTGTATACAGAGCCTCTCCTCAGGGGGAGGAAATGGACAAGGAAATGATAGAAAGTATACTTAGAATGGCAGAAAAAGGGGAGCTTTTGCTTATGGGTGATCCGAATATGCCAGATGTTAACTGGAGTGCAGTTGCAGCAGCCACTACTAAGAGTGGGGTTATTCTAGATGACCTACAGGGGGCATGCCTTAGACAACTAGTATTGGAACCCACTCAAGAGGGAGCAATCTTAGACCTGGTTCTCTCAAATGGAGATGGAGAGAGGATCACAGATGTAGAAGTGGGTAGCCATCAGGGAACTAGCGACCATTGAACAGTATGGTTCATAATAAACACAGCAATAGAGTCAAGGCATACAAAGGCAAAAGTACTGGACTTTAGGAGGGCTGACTTTGCCAAAATGGGTGAGTGCCTAAGGAATGCACTAGCAAACGGGCAGGAAGGAGGGGTGGAAGAACAATGGAGAATAATAAAAACTGCCATCACAGAGGTAACAAGCCTGTGTGTGAAGCAAATAAACAAAACAAAACGATGTAAGAAACCACTATGGTTCTCAAAGGAAGTGGCAGTGAAGGCTCAAGAGAAAAAGAATGCATTTAGGAAGTACAAGGAATCGTAGAAGGAGCAGGACAGAGAATTGTATCAGTTAAAGCAAAGGAAGCTGGGAAGACAGTCAGAACAGCAAAGGCCCAAACCGAGGAAAAGATAGCCAACTCAGTTAAGAAGGGATAAAACCTTTTATAGGTACATCAGGGAGCGAAGGAAGACCAAGGAGGATAGTGAGGCTTAATAAAGGGGGGACAGAGGTGACTGTGAAAAGGCAGAGATTCTAAAATATTTTTGCTCAGTGTTTACAAATGAAGAGGAAGAGGTACCTAAAACAAACAAAGAAACACTCTGGATACAGAAGTTGATACCAGCCCATTTACAGAAGAAAGGGTTCAGGAAAGAACTCTTAAAACTGAAGGTGGACAAAACAATAGGGCCAGATGGGATTCATCCCAGAATTCTAAAAGAACTAAGGGTAGAACTAGTGACACCACTGACTACCCTCTTTAACAAATCATGGGAGGATGGGGTGGTACCTGAGGACTGGAGGAGGGCAGATGTGATTCCCCTTCACAAAAGTGGGAGCAGGGCAGAAGCAGGAAACTACAGACTTGTTAGTTTAACCTCAGTGATAGGGAAAATGATGGAATCACTTCTGAAAGAAAGAACTGGCAAGTATCTAGAGGCCAGAGGGGCACAGGACCCAAGGCAGCATGGATTCACAGCGGGAAGGTCATGCCAGACAAATCTAATAGATTTCTTTGACTGGGTGACCAAAGCAGTAGATCAGAGAGGGGCTGTGGACATGGCCTACCTAGACTTTAGCAAGGCATTTGACACAGTCCACACAAAGGATTAATATACAAGTTAGCCAGCCTGGAGTGGGTCCCAAGATGACAGCCTGGGTAAAAGAATTAGCTGGAGAATAGAACACAGAGAGTAACAGTAAATGAAGTCCACTCTGAAGAAGGGGTTTACTAGTGGGGGTATAGCAGGGTTCAGTATTGGGACCCGGTCCTCTTCAATGTCTTTATAGCGGCGTTGCAGAGGGACTGGAAGGAAAAGTATGTCTCTTTACAGATGACACAAAGATCTGCAACAGAGTTGATGCACAAGGTGGGGTGGAAAGGATGAGAAGGGACTTGGCAAGATTAGAGGAATGGTCAAATGTATGGCAGCTTAGATTCAATGCTAAGAAGTGCAAGGTAATGCACCTGAAAACAAAAACCCAGCGGAAGAGTACACAATGGGGGGGTGAGATACTAACAGCAACAAAAATGGAAAGGGACCTGGGGATAGTCATATCAGATGACCTAAAGGTGGGCAAGCAATGTGAGAGGGCAGCAAGAAGGGCTGGGAGGATACTGGGATGCATAGGGAGAGGCATCACCAGTAGAAAACAGGAAGTTGTTATCCCTCTGTACAGACAGCTGGTGAGACCCCATCTGGAGTACTGCGTGCAGTTCTGGAGACCCAGTCTCCACAAAGACATAGACAGGATGGAAGCTATCCAGAGGAGGGCAACTAAAATGGTGCAGGGTCTGCACCGGAAGACATATGGTAATATTATGTAAGGAAGAATTTTTTCACAGAGAGGGTTGTGGATGCCTGGGACGGCCTTCCGGAGGAGGCTGTGGAGTCAAAAACAGTGGTGGAATTCAAACATGCATGGGACAGTCATAAGGCAATTCTAGGGGGTGGGGATAGGAAGAAGCAGGCTGCTGGTTAACTAGGATCTGCAGCTTATCCATTAGGTAGGGAAATGGGCACACTGGGTGGGCCAAGCGGTCCTTATCTGCCATCAAATTCTGTGTTTCTATGTTACATGGACCCCACTGGAGCCCATCCAGAAACAGGTTCAGTACCCCTTAATGGAGATCATTGACAGGGATCAGTCTCCTGGAGTTGCTTTGCCAGTTGTGGAGACCATTCTCAGCTCTGCTGTGGACCTGTGGCAGCATCCAGCTTTCTGTCCCACACTGTCTGCCCATATGATTCACAAGTATGTGGTTCCTACCGAGTCTCTTTCTGAGTTTACTGACCATCCTTCTGCAGATGGCTTGGTTGCGGATCAGGAAATGTTGGGGATGTAGGTAAAACACCCAACAAGGAGTCAAAGAAGCTGGATCACACTGCCAAGAAAGTATATGCAGCCTCCCCCCTTGACCTTTGATAGATAAGTGCTGCCCTTCAAATTGCCAGTTTTGCCCATTGCTTGTTAGGCACCCTGGATCAGATTCTTCCTGAGCTCCTAGCTGACCTACAGATACCAGTCAAGCCGGTTCAGGACCAAGGCCATGCTATTTCCAAACAGCAGCAACAAATTGCCCTGGATATTGGTGATTCTTGTACCAGGTCCATGGCAGCTACAGTGGCTATGTGCTGCAGGGCTTGGTTGTAGATTGCGACCTTTACGGCCGATACCTAGCACAAACTGGTGGACATCCCCTTCTTGGGTACCAATTTGTTTGGGCCTGGGGTTGATAGTCATCTGACCTGTATTGAGAAGTTCAGTGGGATGGAGTCAGAGCCAGAGATAGAGTGTTAGCACTAGCAAGAAGGAAGAAAACACTGCTACAAGACTGTTATTATTTGGATCTTCCCTGATCTCAGTTTTGCCACCAGGTAAAAAAATAAAAATTTGGTGTTGTTCAAGTGATGTTACGGGAAGCAGACATCATGTGTGGGAACTCTTTTGCAGATTGTTCATGAAGGCAAGATTTATTTGTTCACAAATCCTCAGACAACATGAAATGAGCACAAAAATCCAGTGCAATGACCTGATCCCACAGAATCTGGAGAACAGAGCTCTAAGGATGAAACCTGAAAGTTGGACATCAGTTAAAATATATAATTCTGAGGCGTGGCCTGAGGGGGAACATGATGGCTGCTTAACTGAAGAACTTCTATAGAAACCTCTACATAACCTCTCCATCTGGCATTATTTTCAGCTAAAACCTAACCAACTTGGTGGCAAATTGTCTCTCGATATCTTCCGCAGCAAAGTGAAACAAAAAGCAGGCGAAGCTGCACTTTAAACCGCTGGGAGACCTGAAAGTAAATTGGGGCCTACCTCACCCAGATGCTTCTAGCCGGGCAGATCCAGGAGGCGAGCCACAACACCAAGGCCTAGGAGAACTCTCTAGCGCTAGTACAAGTCAGCAGTATGTGGCACACAGTGTTGAAATGGCTGAAGGGTATCATACACTTGTGCCCCTGCTTAAGGATCTAAAGTATGACCTAGGCACTAAAATGGAGTTGGGATTTGAGAACGACATTGCAGTTACAACACCTTCAGCAGAACATCAACACTATCTCAGAGATGGTCAATTCTTATGAAAGTGAACTGGGAGAGCTGGAGGGTAGGCTGGGGGCTCAAGAGGACTCTGCACTTCATAAAAATTCTGATCTCCAAAAGGCAGTAAAAGAAATTGATATTTTGAAGCAGGCCATAGATGACCATGAGAACAGTGAGAGGAGATGTAACGTATGCCTTGTGGTGATGCCCTGGAGGCAGGAGGGTCGGGACTGTGCTACATTCATTCACAACTGGCTACGGCAAACTTTGCAGATCCCTTAGGATGTATCCCTGGAGAGCCAGAGCACCCACAGGTCATCTGGAGTTAAACCCTCACCCGATCAATGGCTTAGGCATATTATTATTAAATTTCTTCAGTACAGGGATCGTCTGTGTGTCTTAGAGGCAGTGACAAAGCAGGCATGTATAATAGTGCAGCAGAGCAGAGTGAGCATCTTCCCAGACTAGTCCCAGCAACTGCAGCTGCAGAGAAGAGCATTCGCAGATGTTAAAAAAAATGGCTTCCTGCCTTGGAGTGTCCCTTCTCTCTGGTGTACCCAGCTCATTTGGTTATCTGGCTGCAGGGCTTCAGCCAGAAATCATTCACCAACCGGAGGCAGCTTCAGAATTTGTGCAGGAGCTGGAGAAGTGCCGATGAGAATCTCTGAATGCATGAAAATGCAGGAAACCACATTCTCTTTAAGTCATGGTGCAGCAGGTACTGTATTCTCTATAGGCTTCCGTGGGCTGGGTAGAGATAGGAGAGCATATTCCCCGACCACAACACCCAGGGGTGCGCCAGTCAGGGCTGGGCTCTCCACATGAGGCGCTTGTTAACTGGATCAGCACTACTGTAGCACTGGAGACTTGGATGATGCCAACTGGGCACAGAACTACCAGAGCGGCAGGCATATGATTCAAGGACCAATGACAATTTAAGTCTTTCAAATTGTATCTACAGTCTTTTTAATTGCGTATCTAAGGGTTACAGGCTCAACATTTGCCACGTTTGGGTTTTGCTTGTTGATAGCTGACTTGTTTGGTTTACATTTTAGATTAGAGATGCTGTTTCAATGGACGGGGTCAGCGATCTGGGCCCGACCTGCAGGCAGCTGGGATAAAGGGAGAGGGGACATGATGGAAACTTTCAAATACCTCCAAGGGAATCAACAAAGTCCAAGAGGGTAGCATCTTTCAGAAAAAGAGATATGCAAGAACAAGGGGGCACAATTTGTAGATAGAGGGGGGACGGCTCAGAAGTAATGTGAGGAAGTATTTCTTCACAGAGAGGGTTGTGGATACATGGAACAGCCTTCCTGAGGAGGTCGTAGAGTCAAAAGCAGTGGAGGAATTCAAGAATGCATGGGACAGACATAAGGTAATTATAGTGGGGGGTAGGAGGAAGTAGGCTGTTGGTTAACTAGGATCTGCAGCTTATCCATTAGGTAGGGAAATGGGCAGACTAGGTGGGCCAAGCGGTCCTTCTCTGCCTTCAAATTCTATGTTTCTATGTTTCAAGGACAGACCAAGTAATATCTCTGTTTGCAGATGATATTCTCTTATTCTTAGGCAACCCCATAAGGCATTACAAGCCCATCACAAATATTTGAAATATATGGCCCACTATCAGGGCACAAGACTAATTGGGAAAAAGTGAATGGTTACCCTCCAGGAGGAGAAACATCCCATTTGAATGTCAGGCTGTGATATCACACCATCCTCCAATATTAAATATTTAGGTATTTATTTGCCCTCCAAACTGTCTACTATGGCAGATGTAATATGAGTCGGGTGGTATGTAAGGTGAAGGAGGACTCCTACAACTGGAGAGCACTACCCTTGCTCTATAGGGAAAATAAACCTTGTGAAATGAGTATATTACCACAGTTCTTATATTATTTTCAAACCATCCCAATAAACATCCCTAACAAGTACATTAAAGCTCTGGAGAGTGCCATCACCCTACTGCTGTGGCAGGGGAAGAGGGCCAGAAATAAAAAAGCAGTACTGTGGAGACCCAATAGGCTGGGTGGGCTGGGGCTCCCGAATGTTAAACTTTACTATTTAGCCATCCAGCTAGCCCACATTTGTGACTCATTGCAGGAGGGAAGTTCTTGTCCGGCCTGGGTGAGGATGGTGAGTCAGCCTATTATCTCTCTATACTTCAGCCCCTTGGTGGAATCCTTAGGTGACCTAACGGTGACCAGCATTAGGAATCCATGTACCAGAGCCTTATGCAAGGCTTGGAAATCCACCATGACCTACTGCAATATTGCCTGGGACTGTCACCTGATACCCCTTTGATAGCCTTGGGGAAAGGGTTGGGACAACCTTGCTTGAAATTGGAGGGTTGGAGTGGCAAAAGAATATGCCTTCTACACCATATATTAGAGGAGGGACAGGTTCTACCTTTCCCTGAGTTTGTATGAATATTTGGGCTAGACACCAGGCACTTTTTCACTTACTTGAGATTGAAAAGGCACATTGATGCTAAGCTTGAAGGAACAGGGAGGGAGGGACTGGGGCGCTCCCCTCTGGAAGAAACTTTTATCGGCAGATCCACGGAACCAACTTTCAAACCTCTTAGGACCTGCTATAAACTTCTGGTGGGTGCTCTTCAGGACCCTCTGGAGAACCTAAGAAGGAGATGGGAGGAGGATCTGTATCCAGATACCTTGATGGGGGGGGGACTGGAACTTCATTTTCAAGGATGTCTTAAACTGTTTTATCAATAATAGGTTTAGGGCCATACAATATAATGTCGTGATGTGATCCTACTTTACGCTGTCCCTGGCACATAGGATAGACCCGGACTGCTCCAACCTCTGCCCAAAATGTAGGGTACATGAGGGCACTTTTTTCCCCATGATTTGGAAGTGTGACAGGTCCAGGGGATTCTGGGAGGGCATTATGGAAATTCTGTCTCAAGTGGTCGGATGGCTGCTTAGAATGGACCCATTGAAGGTCCTACTGGGGCTCCCACTGGAAAGACCCGGGTCCCCTCATTCACATTCTAAACGTTGGTGTCTGGGGGTGATGATTGGCCCCAGGCTGTTGGCTCTGTACTGGAGATTATTAGTTCCCCCCCTGCAGTGGTTGCATGGTTAAAGGACCTGATAGAAAACATGACTCTGGAAAAAAAACAACACAAGGTTAGAAACCAAATGGAGAGGTATGAGGCGTTGGGGGCTTGTGGAGAATACCATTCAAGCTGACTGGTTCCCTGGTTTTAACAGAGGGAGAATTGGTTTCTGGTCATATTCTGGCTTCATGTTATACTTCGGAGCACTATTTATCCTCTGGGCTTGGTCATTTCTGACTTACCTGGTATGGGCCCTCCAGGCTCCTCAGAGCTCTTATTTTTTTCTGGTGGTCTCACCTGTGCTGCTTAATTGAAGTCCAAAACATTGTAAATCATGGATCAATTACAGTTTATAATGTGGCTAAATTAAAATAAGCTTTGCACTTTCTAGACCCTTGACATTGACCAAGATTGACTTGAAATAGTAAGGTAATCTATGTGGAGATATTATAAATGATTTGGAGTGTGATTGTCATGCCTATATATGTCACCTGCTGTTTGTTTGTACATGCCCTATTTTAAAAATAAAGTTTACAAAAAAATATATATACATATAACTCCATCCTGATTCTTCTTATGAGATGAATGGGACCCTCCAAGATATTTTTTCTTTCTGTAAAATGGCTCCTGGGTAATGTTTTTCAATACTAGGCTGAACGATTGATAAAAATGTTTCTAGTTATGTTATTAAACGAATAGTTCCAATGAAAGTTGCAAAAGTCTGTTTAAAAAGGATTTTATTATTTATTCTGTTTAAGTGCCTTTGAGATGATCTTTTGTAGGTGGGATGCTTAAAACTGAAATGATGTTTGAGCATACTGGCCCAGATATTCAAACTGCGCCATTCTGAGCGCAAGCCCTGCTCTGCTCAAAATAGTTTAGCGGAGGTATGGCAGAGTGATATTCAAAGGAGTTGCGCTATTGAGCAACTCCTTTGAATATCATCCCCAGCTACCAGCAGCACTCCAAGATAGCGCAGTGGAACTTGCGCCACCGCAAGTTGCCAGAGTTGAGCATTAAACTTGAGGTGGCGCAAGTACCATTGCTCCATGCTCAAATTTCCAATATTCAAAAGGTGACATGCAAATGGGGCCATAATTTATGCAAGGTGCAGGGGGGGCCATTTGCATCTATTTATGGCCCCATTTGCATGCCATTTGCATGTAGGTGCGCCGATCCTCGAGGACTTGCGCCTGGCCACTCTGCCAGGCAGCAGGTCGAGACCGGCCGCGCCTGCTCGATCAGCGGGCATTACAGTTCACATGAACCCCCACATCTCCCACGGCCGATACGGGCTGTGGGATGTGGAGGGGGGGTTCATATAACTGTAATGCCCGCGATCGGGCTGTGGGAGATGTGGGGGGTTCATGTTACTTATTGCCCGCAATCGGGCTGGTGGGGGACAGGACCGAGTTGGGGGCCAGCCAGGGGTGGCAGCTGCTGTGTTGCGCCCTGCACACAGCAGCTCACCTGTGGGTGGCCCTCAACTTGATCCTTTTTTTTTTGGCTCAAGGTTGTGCAGACGCAGGTTGGGGGTTGCACATGCACAACTCTGCACAACCCGACTGAATATCGGGTTGCGCAGGTTATGCATGGTTCCTCCCCCTCCTGTTGAGCATGCATTCATTTGCATTGCTCTTTTGCGCAACCTGTTGCCAGTGGAGCAACTGCCTCCTGCTGAATATCGCAGAATGGCGCAATGTAGGACTTGCGCATGCGCAACCCTGTTGTGCATGGAGCAACCCTTTTGAATATCTGGGCCACTATGTATAACTTTGGTAAAGCATGGTTTCATAATGTCCTTCTCAGGTGGGGGGTTGGGGTGTTAAGACTTTGTTATTCTGTAAGATGTTCTTATTTGGGCTACTATGCCTTGCAACTCATAGACTCCCTTAACAGCCAGAAATGAAACTATTATGTATTTCTAATATACTCTTTTTGGTTTTTCCCTCATAAATTATGTATGAACTTCAAATGGGATGTACCTTTTGGTTCTTATTAAGAGGAGTGGAGCCCTCAATACAATATTTATACATCTGTTAAAGTCTATGTCTGCACTCATCATGCTGTATGCGTTTTGGCAAACCAATAAACATATAGTTTATAACAAAATAAATAAATAAAGTCTGCTACCCTGGACTCCATCACCTCCACCCTGTAGGAGGTTAAAGAACATAAGGAGAAAAATAAGCCATTTCAGTTTCAGCCCTTCTCTGCCCTGCAGTCTGTCCCACTTGGCCCCCAGTGATGCAGCAGCAGCAGCAGCTGCAGGCCTAGCGGCCTCTGTCAAAATCTTCCTCATCTGCCAGAGAGTTCAGTGGCTGAGGCCTGGTGGCTTCCTCAGCCAGCTCAGTCTCTGCCTGTATGCCTGCAAAGTGATGGGTTGGGATGCCCCTCCCCCACCTGTCGTGCAAGCCCCAGGCCCTCCTTGTGGGAGGGTGGTTCCACCACTCCGCTTCTGCTTTGTCCACCATTACTTCGAACAGGTGGGTGCTCAAGGTAATCGGTCACAGTCTGCCTCTGGAGTTTTAGGCTCTTTTGCCCAGTCGAGCCCATGCCTCACAGGAGGACACAGTGCCTAGGAACATGTTGTCTACCCTTCGGAAGCTCCTCCACAAGGAGGTAGTGGTCTGTGTCCTAAACACCACAACCAGTCCTGGGTTTGTCTCCAGATATTTCTGGTTCCAAAATGGACCTGCATCCCATACTGGACCAGCACGACCTCAACAAATATTTATGGCCAAGCAAGTTCAACATGGTCACCCTGAATCAGATCATTCCATCCTTATAGCAGGATATGTGTTTTGCTCCCTGGACCTCCAGGATGCTTTTTCTCATGTTCCCATTCATCCCACAAGCAGTTCCTCCAGTCTGGCTCAGCATGGATTCTGAGCGAGTTATAAATCATGCCGTTTAGCCTCTCCTTGGTGCCGAGTTTTCACCAAGTGAATTTATTTATCTATCTATTTGTTTTGTAACGGGTAAGTGTACTAGACATCTAAAATGCCTGTTTTAGGCACAAACCAAGAGAGTACAGACAAAATACAGTTACAGTCAAAATGCAGTTACATTCAAAAAGCAGGGTAGTAAGAGAACATAAAATACAAAACAACAAGCAATTCAAGAGGAAACAAACAGTCATCTATAAGGCATTCAAGCAAAAATGTACAAATGTCTCAGAACTGAGTATATCAAACAATATGCAGTAGTGATAGCTTCCCTGCAGTACCGTGGAATCTGGGAGCATCCCTACCTGGACAACTGGCTGATCGTGGGTTCCTCTGGGGCAGAGGTGGAGCAATCCAGAGACCTGACCCTCAGACCTGCTCAGCCCTCAGCCTCCTGGTCAGTGAGGCCAAGTCAGAACTCATTCCTGTGCAGGTGATTTAATTCATCAGGGTGAAGCTCGACTCCCGTTAGGCCTGGGTCCGACTCCTGGTGTACAGGGAGAAGGACATTACCTCCTTTGTCTGATCATTTTGGGTTGAGCACTTGCGCTGTGCCTGGGACTTCCTCCATTCTCTGGGCTTAATGGCTACATGTACCAGCATGGCCCACTGGGCCAGCTGGAGAATGCACTCCCTGCAGTGGGGGACTGGCCAGGCCATGGTCTCAGTGTCTCAGTCACCTTGACCAGCTGGTCATGGTGATGCAGCAGATGTGGAATGCCATCCAGTGGTAACTGGTTCCCAGAACATCTTCAGGGAGGAGTCCCATTTGTCTGCCCAGAGCTACTCGATGACTGATGCCTCTCTGCTGGGCTGGAGTGCCCACCTGAGGGACAACAAAGTTCATGGCCTCTGGACCCCTGAAGAGTCCCAATGTCATATCAACTTGCTGGAGATCTGTGCAGTGCATCTGGTGCTGGCAGCGTTTGCTCCCCATGTTTGGGGTCAAGTCATCCAGGTCCAAACAGACAGCATGGCAACTGTGTACTACCTCAACAAGCAGGGTGGAATGCATTCCCTTCCATTGTGCTGGGAAGTTCTCCACATCTGGACCCTCATTTGCAGCCTGGATGTTGACCTTCTGGCAATTCATGTAACTGGGAAATCCAAACAGCTGGTGGACACCCTCAGTTGGGTGGGAGAGATGTCTCATGAGTGGTCCCTTTACTGGGAAGTGGTCAACCATCTGTTCTCACTGTGGGACACTCCCCAGGTTGACCTATTTGCTCCCCAGGAGAGCCGAAGCTGACACTGTTTTGTGCCTGCCCCACTCAGTGTGGAACACTGTTGGGAGACGCCTTCATGAGGCCATGTACCCCAGGCCTCATGTATGCCTTCCCCCCTCCCTTTCCTCTGATCCACAAGGTATGGAGGGACAAGGCTCAAATGATCCTGGTGGCTCCTGACTGGCTCATGCCAGTTATGTACTGCACTCTCCCTCAGCAGCAGGCCTCAATGGTATCTACCACTCTGCCTGGACCTGCTCTTGTGTTCTCAGGGAAGGTCCTACATCCAGACCTTCAATCCTGCCACTGGCAGCCTGGTTCCTAGTGGTTGAAGTTCCAGGCTTTGGGTCTGACAAGCTCCTCCATGTTGTTGAGGCCTCTCAAAGGTGCTGAGTTGTCAGTGCTCGCCTGTGATTTTTCACGTGGAGTCAAGACAAGCAGCTAGACCCCATGACCGGCTCCGTGGTGAGCATCCTGGGCTATCTCTGTTCCTCTCTCAGTCGGGACTTTGGTGACCCTCAAGGTGCACCTGGCAGCCATCTCTGCATACCAAGTGTGGGCGGTATGCCGACAGTGGTGCAGGAGAAGGTGGTTAGGCATGTCTTCAAAGGCCTGGACCACTTATCCCTACTGGTAATTTGAACCACCACCATCTTGGGACCTGCTGCTGGTTTTGGCAATGATCGTGGGCAAGCTATTCAAACCCATGTATTGGTGTGCTCCCACCTGTCATGGAAGACCACCATCTTGATGGTTATCACCTCTGCCAGAAGGATCAGTGAGCTCCAGGTGCTTTCACTGGTGTCTCCATACCTAGTCTTACACAAGAACAAGGTTGTACTCTGCCCCAAACTGAGTTCCTCCTGAAGGTTGCTTCAGAGTTTCACCTTAATCAGGTGATTAACCTCACTATGTACTTCACGGTCCACCTCAGAGGCTCAGGACAGGCTCCATTCGTTAGACCTGAGGAAAGCACTCACTTACTTTATTTATTTATTAAAGGGTTTCACAAGGAAAAGCATACTAAGCTCAAACAGATTGTTTCAGATGTGTTTCAAGAGGAGGGAGAGGGATAAGCTTAGATGTATACTAAAAATATAAACATTTGTAAAAAATAAAGAGTATATGATGAGTACAAAGTGGATAACAATATAAAGATTGCAACTTACAAGACAGTGAATTGAGCAAATAGTGACAGTATATACAATATTTGCAATTTACAGTAGTAGCAGTTCAGGTAACAAGTGAGCTGGTAGATAAGGCAGAGACACCTTAAAAAAATGAATAGGGATATGGAACTGAAGAGCAGTTATAAATAGACTGTGAGCATTTCAAAAGGAAATAGGAGCAGGATGAAGTGAAAATAAATACATAGCTACATAGACAGTGTCGGCAGATAAGGGCCTATGGCCAACCCAGTCTGCCCATTTGAGCTTGTAAGTTCAGTTTATGTTTTCCTAGAAGTCTGTTGCCCCTTACCCCTGACCTCCAGAATTCCTTTATGTCTATCCCATGCATTCTTAAATCCCATGATTGTTTCAGCCCCCACCACTTCCTCTGGCAGGGTGTTCCACTTGTCCACCACCCGTTCTGTGAAGAAATTCTTTCTCATGTTTCCTCTGAATCGTCCTCCCTCCAACTTCATCCCATGCCCTCTAGTCCTGGAACATCGTTTTCGCTTAAAAATAGTGTATTCCTGCACCCTGTTCCTCCCTGTAAGATACTTGTATGTCTCTATCATATCCCCTCTCTCCTCCCTCCTCTCCTCCAGGGAGTACATGTTCAGTTCCTTCAACCTGTCTTCATAGGACTTGTGATGCAATCCATGCACCATCTTTGTTGCCCTCCTCTGAACCTTCTCTACCCTGTCTATGTCCTTACGTAGGTATGGTCTCCAGAACTGTACACTGTACTCCAGGTGGGGCCTCACTAGTGTCTTGTATAGCGGTATTATGACCTCCCTTTGCTGCTGGTGATGCCCTGCCTATACATCCCAGCATCCTATTTGCTTTACCTGCTGCCTTGTCACACTGTTTCCCTACCTTGAGGTCATCAGAGATGATAACCCCAAGATCCCTTTCCTGCTTGGTGCATGCTATATCCTCACCCCCCAACTGATATATTGTGCCAGGGTTTTTGTGCTCCATAAGCATTATCTTGCACTTCCTTGCATTGAATTTCAACTGCCAAACCCCTGACCATTCTTCAAGTAAAAGATTGTATTGCCCTTAGATAAATGTTTCCACCCAGTTTCGAACTGGGGACCTTTCATGTGTTAGGCAAACGTGATAACCACTTCACTATTTCCTCATTTTCCCAACATCTGCTTTATTCGGGATATGATGCCGTCAACGCATCTCGCCTGTTGACCACTGGCATCGCCTTGTGGTGCAACGTCTGGCTTCGGGTGTCTGATTTGGCTCCTGACATCCAATTGTCGGTTGCCGACGCCCCTTTCTGCGGTGACAAGTTGTTTGGCCCTGGTACCCAGGCCATTCTGGATCCCCTCCATGCTTCCAGTCATACCCTGAGGTCAGTCCAGGATCTCTAGCATACCCCCAGATCCCGTCATCCTCCTCTGCCGGTGCGGTGCCCCGTTCCCATCCCCATTACTGGGGTGCTGCTTGGGACCACAGGGGGGACTACAGGGGGGCTTCCAAAGGGGCTTCCACTGCTGCCCTGCCAGACCTGCTTCTGCTCAGTAACCACACCTCGGGGCTTTCCCCCGCCTCCTCTTGCAGGCCCTGGAGGCGCATGGGGGTCTTTCTGCCCCTTCTTTGGAGGCTTGCTTCCCGATCTTGGATGCTTCGTTCCTCCTTGCGTATCTTTTGGGACTCCTGCTATCCCCCCTCTTGGAGCTCTTTAGTTATTCTTTGCTGTGGGATTCCTGGTGTGTCCTGCCCCGGTGCCCTCCACCTCCTGCCTGCACGCTCCACGTTTGGGGAGCTCTACTGGATTTGATTTTTCCATGGCCTTTTGACCCTTCTCGTCAGGATGAATCACTGTGCAGGCCAATGCCTATCTGGTCCTCACCCACCCCCGCATGCCTGCCTTCCTAGGTGTGGTGTGAGTGTGAACTGACACTTCTCCAATTGTCTGTGATGCCATCCCTGTCCGGGCTCTAACATGCTTCTCATGGATTTTTGCAACACTTCTTCACGGTTTCCACCTGGCCTCTGCTCATGGTCTCTCTCCTGTCCGTTGTCATGGACATTCCTGTTTAGCTTTGTCTGTCCCGGCCCTGTCAGTAGGACTGGCCACTTCTTCTTCTCCTTGTCTTTCCGGGCTCTCCAGATTGGAGGTTGATGTTTGCCATGGCCTGCCCTCTGGCCATTCCATTTTGCCCGGCTTTCTGCCCTGGCTGTCCTCCCTTCTGGACATAACTGCTTGGTACTCTCCCAAGTATAATAATCTACTGCAAGAGACCAGTCCATAGAAGATAGTTCATTACGTAAGACCTTACCTTCACAGTAGATCTTCCAGGAACTGTCTTTAAGTACAATCCCACACTCCATCCCCCTGCCTTTTGCTCAGGGTCCCCGGACCTCCAGACTTGGGTTGGGACTCCCTGGTCCCTCCGTTTCCTTTGGTCCTGGTCTTTGTGTGCTGAAGCCGGCAGGGAACAGAGGATACATGGGGCCGCCTCATTTATACTGAAGCTGAGGAAGTGATACGTGTGGGTAGCCCTGAAGAGGACTG
Organism: Neoceratodus forsteri; assembly: GCA_016271365.2. Classification (NCBI taxonomy): domain Eukaryota; kingdom Metazoa; phylum Chordata; order Ceratodontiformes; family Ceratodontidae; genus Neoceratodus; species Neoceratodus forsteri. The sequence continues at coordinate 341,198,243 of CM057457.1, forward strand.
CTGGAAGAAGCTGCCGCATGATGAAGTGCCACCTGGTGGAACTCCCCAAGTGTAATAACCTACTGCAAGAGACAGTTCCTGGAATATCTACTGTTATGGTAAGGTCTTATGAAACAAACTTTGTAGGAGTGGTATATCATGTACATCCACGCGACCCCCTCCGACATCCCCCAAGAAGTGGCACACCAGTCTTGCTTCCAGCGTGCAATATCTGATGTCACGGGGTAGTGCCAAGGAGGATACCAAAGATCCAAAGAAGAGAACGGCTCAGGTTGATGTTCCCTGATGAAGGGTTACACACCCGAAATGCCAGGGCAAGTGTCAGTGAGGAGACCTACCTGTATGTACTGGCTCGCCTCTACTACTGAATAATCAGTTTTATTTTGGATTATCCATTTGGTGTACAGTACTTTGTGCTTGGAGTGCAAGTAACTGCTGGATTTTGTGTTTGCCAAGGAGGATACCACCTGGGTGGGTGGGAGGAGCCCGCTTGAAGACCTTCAAGCATGATTTAAAGGGAAAGGACACTGCCAGAAGTTTGGATGTACTCCACATACCACTCCTAGAACTACAGTTGCAGGTGAGTAACTCTCATTTATGTGCCACTGTTAGAATGTATGAAGCTAAAATGTCAAATATGGAACAAAATACTGCTGTCATTATGGGGAAGGAAAAATAGTCAAGATGATTGCAATTCCATCAATACCTTACATACTACAGACAATATTATTACCCATCTCTAAAGACTGGTACAATAAAATCAATAGCTGTTAGAAAATTATATCTGGAATCATAAATAAAAAAAACAAACAGAATTTCCTAGGCAACACTATGGCTATCCAGAGAAGAAGGGGGGGGGGGACATCACACCCAGATGTTGCCTAATATGAACTAGTTTTATAAAACTAAAGTAGCCTTAAATTGGGCCTATGATAATAACTTAGATTTAACTATAGAAAACAACTATGCCAACATAAATGAAAGTCAGATATATCACATGGGTGATGTTTTGGTTTAATTGAGATTACTTCACTAAATGCAGGAATCTGATTATAGCTAACTGTAGTATGGCAATTAAAAATACATTAATACAGTCACTTGGAATATAAAGGTTTTGCTTTCTAATTCAATGTTGAATAATCCAAATTGGAAAATTAGTGGTAAATGTATTGATTTTAAACAATGGAAACAGAAAGGGATACACAGGAGGAAACACGTAACAAATGGACAAAGAACGCAACACTGGTACAATATTCAAATTAAACAGGACTTGTCAGTATCAGAACACTATAAATAGCTACAGGTAATGAGTATGTTTAAAGGGATTTTAAGCATTGGGAGAGGGACCCAGAGCAAAATCGAAAACTGGAGGAGGAACATAAAATGAATAAAAAAAGAGAAAAATGGCTATTTGCCTGATTTTATACTTTTTTAGTCAACAGATCCTCAAATGTGTGAACAGAAATTAAAAATGGAACACAAATGTGCATGTAGCATTTTCAGACAGTGAGTGAGTTACAGTTCTTGCTACAATTTTGCACTATAAAACTCCAGAGACAAGGGCCCACATTTTCAAAAGAGATGGTGCAGCGAAAGTGGAGATGTGCCATGCATCTCAGAAAATGAGCGGCACCACAATATTTAAAAGGGAGAGATGCATTACGCATCTATAATGTATGCGGTGCATGTAGAGGGGGTGTTCTCATGAATGTGCCGTGCATCCCTATATTCAGTCAAAATGTGCATTGCAACTGCTGTGCATATCAGAAATGAGCCGTCCAAAGCTAGGCATGGAAAAAGCATGCCTAAATGGCCAGCCACCTACATGCAGGCCGCAGAACTGCAGGCAAACCATCTGAAGCAGCCCTTGGAGGTGCACCAGGACATGCTCTAAGCACCCATATACAGTAGTCATGCCAGAATGGATGAACCCTGAGCCACAGGTGCTGTGTCACCACCGGCACCGTCCAGGGAGCAATCCCCCATATCGCACCCTGGACATAGACACTCAGCAGCTGCAGGTCAGTGCTGTTGGGTACCCCTGGAAACACCAGTGAAGTGGACAGCCACAATGTAGCAAATGTACCGGGAGCCATAGCCTGCACCCATGCAGCCTTCATTGTGCCACCTTGAAGTGGCATGCACCCAGGGTGCCAACTGGGGCAATGGTGCCCAGATAGTCTGGTGGATGAGTGGCAGCCTGGCACAGGCCAGCAACTGACCTGAGGCACACACCCATGGTGTTACACCATAGGTGCACACAAGTGGGACCCACCCACTAGTGTTTCTGGTCACCCTCTGCACACTGTCATTCCTTACAGTCATCACCGTGTTCCACTTATATTGGGAGGAGGCACTGCATGTGACGGTATGCTGCATATGGAGTTGATGTATTACATGCATGTAGTATACTGATCAGACTCTGTCACCCTGTGCCCTCCCCTGTTTCATGTCCACATGGGCCCCTGTACATCAGTCTGACCTTGTACATGGCTATGGGTTATAGCACTGTACCCAGGCCAATGCAGTCCACCCACCCACACACACAACAGTCCATCACATCTGCCCGACAGGCTGCAGTACCTCCTGTTCACCTTAGTGGAGTGGTGGGGTAGCTCTGCTCAGCTGGAACTGAGCATGCTCGGGTATGCAAATGGACTGAATACATTCCAGTAATGAGTTGCTCATGTGGGAGATGGGCTTAGAATGTGCAAAGAGGTAATTTGCATAGCCAGGCTGAATATTACAACTTTGTGCAATGCGTAGTGGCTTTCATTGCAAATTTCCCATGATCTGCATGGGGCTCAGGTCACTTGCTGCACCATGCACTACACACCTCCACTGCGTGTGATTGGCATCTTCAGGATATTCAGCCAGACATGCGTGAGCACATCTCATGGCATCTTCTCAGATATCTCATTTTGGGCCAACGCATCTCAGATGTTGGTATGAGGCACTTCTGCAGTTTGCAGGAATTTAGAATATAGGTGCCAAGACCGTTCAATATAAAATGATCAATAGAGCACATCTCACTGTTTGTAGACTATATAGAGTTAAGTTAACTATTAATTCCAAATTTTGGCACTATTATGCGGAATTGGCATAAGCCCACCTTATGTTTTGGGAATGTGAATTAGTCAGGTGGTGGTGGGAAAAGACGCTGACAACTTTGAGGGACTTAGACATATACTTACAAAATACAGATTGCACAAGTGTGATAAAGATTGCACAAGTGTGATACAAAACATTGTTTTAAAATATTGGAAAGAAAATAGATTTACAATTTCCTGATAAAGAATGGTCAGGGTTACTATTTTCATTCCTTTTTAACAGTGTTTCGTTCCAATCATAACATATTACTGGGTGCTTTACAATACTAATGTAGCAGATTGGAACTTTGAAGTAAGTTGTTCCGGTTCATAGACTGTATTATATAAACTCTTTACTTTTCATGGAACTATTTGATGGTATTTACTTGGTCTCTATCAAATGCATATGTATGCATCTGTTTATAATTTTAAACATACTGTATGTATCAGTTATCTTTTTACAATACTTTAATTTGCCCAAATGAAAAAAATAATTTAACAGGAAAAAGGTCTACCAACTTTGCCATTAGTTGGCACCCCTCATTAGCATACCCCACACATTAGAAACTGCTTGGTATGTGCGAGATGATGACAGGCAGTTCGGTGACATGACAGTCAGCGAGGGTCTTTCAATATAATAAACTAAGAAAGGTAATATCTGATGACTGAAGTTGAAGCAGGTACTTCTACTTGAAAATTTTACTTTAATGCTAAAAGCCCTCATGGGGCATTTCTGTAGCAATTGCTGCCCTTTTTCGATTAACCGGGGTTTCCCTTTAATAGCTCTAGCAGCAGCAAGAGGTATGTGGGTTGTTGGGTGGTGAGGACGGCACATTAGGTGGGGGGACAATGTCTCTCCCTGGAGGACAGGTGGCACTTAGGACAGTCTGTCACTCAGGCTACAAGCAACATGAACTCAGATTAACATACGAACATACAAAAATGCCAGCAGAAGCAGGCCTTATGGTCTATCGCATCTGCTCGATTGTGCAACTAGCCACTCAGTTTGCAGCTGCCCCACCCTCCCCATCTCTCTTCATCACAACACCCCCTCCACCCTGTCCCAATCCCTCTTAAAGTTGCCCACCATTCTACAGGATACCACCTCCTTGGGCAGAGCATTCCACCTGTCCACCACCTGTCCAATGAAAAAATGTCTCCTGAGTTCCATCCTGAATCTTCCCCCCTCCAATCTCAGCTTATGCCCTCTTGTATCCCTCTCTCTTCTGAGCTGGAAAATCCCTTCTGTATTAGCCTTATTTATCCCCTTAAGCTATTTAAAGACTTCAATCATATCCCCCATCTCTCTCTCCTCTCCTCCAGGGAGTACATGTTCAGCTCGCCCAATCTATCCCTGTAGGACTTTTCCCTGGATCATCTTGATCACCCTACGTTGTACCCCCTCCAACAATTTGATGTCTTTCTTCAGGAATGGGCACCAGTACTGCACACAGTACTCCAGGTGCAGCCTGACTAGAGATCTGTACAAGGGAAGGATCACTTCCCTATTTCTGGAGGAGATTCCAGTCGCTATACACCCCAGCATCCTGTTGGCTTTTGCTGCCACCTTCCTGCACTAAGCTGAGTTGTTCATGCTGCCCATTATAAGCACCCCCAAATCCTTTTCCTCCTCAGTGCTTTCCAGCTGCACCTCACAGTTGATAGCTTCTCCCCAGTTCCTAGCTCCAAAATGCAGTACCTTGCACTTCTGGGCATTGAACTCCAGCTGCCATGTTTCTGACCACTCCTGTAGTTTGGTCAGGTCATCCTGCAGCCCTTCCACCCTTCAGTGTCATCTACCTCAGCTCCCATCTTTGTATCATCAGTGAACAAGCAGATCCTACTCCGGATCCTGTGTGAGATATCAGCTTTGTATATCCCAAACAGCACTGGTCCCAGTACCGATCCCTGTGGCACCTCCTCGTCACTTCCCTTGGTAATGAGAGTCCCACCCCTACCACCCTCTGCTGCCTTCCATTCAGCCATTTGACAATCCATCAGGTCATCTTCGTTCTCACCCTTATGAATTCCAGCTTCCCCCTCCACCTCCCATGCAACACGGAATCAAAGGCCTTGCTGAAGTCCAAATATAGGACATCCACCACATCGCCCCTGTCCAGCTTCCTGGTCACCCAGTTGTAATACTCAGTTAGATTTGTCTGGCAGGGTCTGCCTGAGACAAACCAGTGTTGTTGGCCGTTCTGAAGACCATTGTCCTCCAAAAAGGTTACTAATCTCTCCTTTAGGAGTGTCTCCCTGAGCTTCCCAACAATTGATGTGAGGCTTACTGGTCTGTAGTTACCTGGTTCATCCCTAGGGCCACTTTTGTGAATTGGCCCTACATGGGCCATCCTCCAGTCTTGTGGTACTCATTCTGTGTCCATGGCGGTATTGAACAGATCAGCCAGTGGTCCTGCCAGGATCTTCGCTAGCTCCCTGAGTACTCTAGGGTGAATGAATGCCATCAGGTCTTGGTGCCTTGTCCACCCTCAGTGCCCTTAACCCTTCCAGAACCCTGTCCTCTGTAATCCCCATGTCAGTAACCCCCTTCCCCCCACTATCCACTCCACTTCTCTCTTGGGTATCTGCTCCCCCTTTCTCCTTCATGAACACAGAACAGAAGTATTCATTTAATGCCTCTACCAGATCCACTCCCTTTTCTACCCCACCATCCATCCTTCCTAATCCTCACAATCTTGTCCTTGCTCTTCCTTCCTTCTCTAATGTATCTGAAGAAGTCCTTTTCTCCTTCCTTAATACCCTGAGCCAGTCTCAGCTCCTTTCAAGCCTTGGCTGCTCTGACTAGCCTAGTAACCTGCCTGGACTTCTTCATGTACTCATCCTTGTCAACCCCTCCACCCGATGTCTTGAGTTTCTGAAATTCCTTCCTCTTGCTCTTACCCCCTCCATAACCTCTCGAGTCAACCAACTGGGCTTCTTTGCCCTTCCTTTCCTACTCCTTGTTTTTGTACAAGCTACAGTGGTCTCCATTATCCTTTTTTAATAATATCCCATTTTTGAGTAGCACCCATATCTAGTTGAATTCCTGCCCAAGACCTTCCCAAAATTTCCCCCATCCTTTTAAAGTCTGCCCCTTTAAAGTCAATCACCCTGGTCCCTGTACTCCCTGTTTCCCTACCCATATTGAGTGTAAACCACACCGAGTGGTGGTCACTCCCAGCCAGAGGGTCCTCCACCGCCAATTCTCTTACAGCCTCTCTATTTGAAAGTATCAGGTCCAGTGTCCTCTCCAATCAAGCCGGCTCATGTACCAACTGCACCAGGAAGCTGTCCTGAAGTGCTTCTAGTATGACCTGCTTCCTTGCACTCATGGAGGATGGAGTGCTCCACTCCACCCCAGGTAGACTGAAGTCCCCCACCACCACTGTGTTCCCCTTCCTACAGACCCTTCTGATTTGCTCAGCTAGCTCTCTGTCCAGGTTATCCCCTTGCGCTGGTGTTCTGTATACTGTCACAAACCCACTCAGCAGGTCAGCCTTCTACTCCCAAAGTGCCAACCTGCAAGCGCAGTCTTGTGAACAGTTTAACAGAACAAGGTAACCCTCTTGTCTATTTTGTGAGTTCACATCAATCTTTGGTCTCCAGTCTTGGAGGGATTCAAACTGTGAACCTCTTGCTGGCATACCCAATGCACAGGCTCAGATAGTTCTGTCTTGGGGGCCAGATATCTTTGCCTACAGGCACCTAACCAGGTGTACAGAAATGAACCCTTAAAACTTGTATAAAGACCTCAGATTTTAAATGCTTCTCTTTCCAGTTTAGTATCACCATTCAAGCTTATGCCTAGTGTCAGCTACAACCATATATATTTTCTTGCAAATGAAAGAAAATCAAAGACACACCAAGTAAGCTCTAAAAGAGTTTTACCAAAATAGATAATATGTAAAACATACAATACAGAACTATTATATCACAAGACATACAAATCTTTAAAAGAACAAGGCTTTAAACAGTGCAATTCTTACTACAGTAATTAGATTTGTCTCTAAATACCTGCTTAAAGTGCTGCAAAGATGTTTCTTTGTCAGAGTTTAGATAGAAGTGTTCTGAAGAAAAACAGAATTAATGTTTAAAGCTGGTTTTCCCACCTATTTTGCATGAGGTCACCTAGCTCCTCCTGTCAGAATATATAAAAATATATCTATATAAAAACAGGATGTTTTTTCAAGAATTACATTCTACAATCCTCAGCATGACTCATGTCCTTCAAATGACATTTCTTTGATATATTGATCAGTTTCCCTTCTCACACAGACATCAGTATTTATGATTTTGCACCAGTTTTCTAAACCTGGCTTCCTCCTCTTGAAACATCATAAAAGGGATGCTGATTTCCCTTGTAGCAGCTAAAGCTATAAATAACTTAGTAAAGTCTGTAGTTAGCTTCTGGCCTGCCATGTAACATCTTGTATCTAAAACCTGTGTGTGTATTATCTCACATGCTGTTTCAGCATTTTCTCATGGCTTTCATTTTTTAGCTGAAACCTGGGGGGGAAGGTGAGCGAGGTCACTCCAAGAGCACCCATTTTTGTTTTACAAAAAATGATACAGTGATCAGAACCAGCTGTCCAAGCATCACATTCATAGAAACATAGAATTTGACGGTAGATAAGGACCGCTTGGCCCACCCAGTCTGCCCATTTCCCTACCTAATGGATAAGCTGCAGATCCTAGTTAACCAGCAGCCTACTTCTTTCTACCCCCAACCCCTAGAATTGCCTTATGGCTGTCCCATGCATGCTTGAATTCAACCACTGTTTTTGACTCCACAACCTCCTCCGGAAGGCCGTTTCTCCCCACCTAGACTGAATTTGGGGGCCCTATCCCCTGCATGGGATGAGCTTCCCAAATCAGTTCACTCCTCATAGAGCCTAGACAGACCATCTGAGTTCTGATTTTGTTTTCCAGCCCTATGTACGATTGTCAGATCATACCCTTGCAAAGTAAGACTCCATCTTAGCAATCTACCATTGTTTTTCCCCGTCTGCATCAGCCAAACCAGGGGGTTGTGGTCAGCCTGCACCACAAAATGCTGCCCTTACAAGTATGGCTCCAGCTTCTTTAGGGCCCACACTATGGCAAGACATTCTTTTTCCACCGTGAGTATGCCTACTCCTGGGAAGTAACTTTTTACTCAGGTAGGCTATTGGGTGATCACTTCCTTGGCTGGATGTCTGACTCAGTACTGCCCCAATACCCACATCTGAGGCGTCAGTCTGAACTATAAAGGTTTTGCTATAGTCAGGACTTGTCAAAACAGGAGCACTGCACAGTGCTGCCTTTAATCTGGTAAACGCTTCCTCACAGGCTGGGCTCCAGGTAATTTTCTTTGGCATTCTTTTCTTTGTCAGGTCAGATAGGGGAGCAGCCAGGGCACAGTAATTGGGTACAAATTTCCTGTAGTACCCTGATGTCCCTAGAAAACTCCTGACCTGTTTCTGGGTTTCTGGTCTGGGCCATGCCTGGATCACCTCTATCTTTATTTGGTTAGGACAGAGCTGTCCCCGGCCTACCACACGCCCGAGGTATGCCACTTCTCCCATGGCCACCTGGCATTTCTCAGCTTTGACAGTGAGCCACGGTGTACTCTTCAGCACCATTTAACACCTGGTTCACCAACCTTTGGAAAGTGGCTGGGGCATTCTTCATTCCGACAGGCATTACTTTAAACTCAAATAAGCCTATCGGAGTGATGATGGCCAATGTCTCCCTAGCTCTGTCTGTCAGCTCGACCTGCCGATACCCCTTTGTCAGGTCAATGGTCGTAAGGTAGGTCACCCCTCCCAACTTGTCCAGGAGTTTGTCCGTCTGGGGCATTGGGTGGGTGTCTGACTTCGTGATTGCATTCAGTCCATGATAGTCCACACAGAAATGAGTAGAGCCATCTGGCTTAGGCACAAGGACTACAGGTGAGGCCCAGGGGCTGTGGGATCTGTGGATTACCCCTAAATCCAACATATCCTCCACTTCCCTCCTAATGTCCTTTTGGACAGCCTCTGATTCCTGATATGCTGTCCACCGTATGGATGTCTGTGTCCCTGTCTCCACATCACATGTCGCTAAGGGGGTTAGTCTAGGCCTGGCGCTAAACAAGGGAGCAAAGTCGGCTAAAACCTCCCTTACTTTCTGGATCTGGTCCGGGGCCAGCTGGGGAGACAATTTTACTGCCTCCACAGAGGACTCCCACTTACTTTCTTCCAGCAAATCCAGAAAGGGGTCTCCTTCGTCTGTCCCCTTCCCATGACTACACACTGAAAACACCACATCAGCCCTATTTGCATATGGGTTCATCATGTTGACATGGTACATCCTTTCTGTCTGTCTTCTGTCAGGTAACACTATGATATAGTTCACATCATTTACCTTCCTAACCACTTTGTATGGTCCTGCCCACTCAGCCTGCAGCTTGTCTTTCCAGACCAGAATAAGGACCATGACTTCCTGACCCACCATGTACAAGTGAGCTCTGGCTCTGCGGTTGTTCGACACTTTTTGTGTCTGTTGGGCAGCTGCTAGGTTGCTCTGGGCTATCCCCATAAGCTCCTTCAGCTTTTCCCTAAACCTAAGGATGTGATCCACAATGGGAGTTCCCTGGGTGGTGTGCTTGCCTTCCCAGTCCTTCCAGATCAAGTCTAGGGGCCCATGTACCCAGCGTCCATATAAGAGTTTGAATGGGGAAAATCCTGTTGACTCTTGGGGCACCTTCCTATATGCAAATAACAGGTGGGGAAGGTATTTCTCCCCATCCCTCCCATGCTGTTCATCAAATGCCGGAGCATTGACTTTAGGGTACCATTGAATCGTTCCACAAATCCATTGGCTTGTGGGTGATACGGTGTTGTGCATTTGTGCACCACCCACACTTCTCCATAAACATTTCATCAGGTCTGACAGGAAGGAACCCCTCGATTGATGATTACCTCCTGCAGAAACCCAACACGGGAGAAAATCCCAAGCAAGGCATCTGCCACTTTGTCTGTCCTCAGAGGATCGGCAACTGCCTCTGGGTACCGGGTGGCATAATCCACCAAAGTTAGGATCAATCTCTTCCCTGAGTAGCTGGGGGTATTTAAAGGCCCCACAATATCCATTCTCACCCTCTAGAATGGCTCCTCCACTATGGGCAATGGAATCAGGGCGGCTTGGGTCTTCTTGCCCCCCTTCCCTATTTCTTGGCACCGGTGACAAGACCTGCAATACTCCTTCACCTGCTGGGTGAAGTTAGGCCAGTAGAAATTATGGGCCAACCGCTGCGTTGTGCGTTCAATTCCCAGATGACCAGACAAGGAAATATCATGTGCAATCCTGAGCAACTGCTCACGATACCCCTGGGGAATGACAAGCTGCCTGCCTAGCATCCCTCCCTCTGTCTGTACTGCCTGAGTAAACATAAGTCCATTTTCCCAATAAAACTTCTGTTTGCCATCACCTCCCTGTGCATCATCCAAGTTTGCCCAAGCCCTCAGCTTCTCTAAACTAGGGTCACTTCTCTGAGCAGCTGCAAACCCCTCACACATTCCCAAGGCATAGAACAGGTCCCCTTCAGTTGTTAAACTAGGGTTCCTAGCACTAGCATCAGGGCACTCAGGATCACTGTTAATCCCAACCCTCTGACAAAGGGTAACCCCTTCCCCTTTGATGTAACCCTCTGTAGCTGTGTGGTTACTTGCTACTGGGGAAATTTCTACCTCCTCTTCATTAATCTCCATATCAGGAGATGCAGGCTGGGGAACCAGCCTCTCAGTGGCTTCCACAATGGCTTCTGTGGGGTTCAGGGAACTACAAATTTCCCTTGCTGCTTGGCTACGGGTAACTGCACATACCATCCCGTGTTTTAGATTGTTGCCCAGGATCACATCCAGTGCTAATGTTTTGGCTACAGCCACCTGTTGCACAGTTCCCCCTGTTTCACCCCAGTCTAAGAGAACACTGGCGAGGGGCAATGTTTTCACCTCACCAGTGAAGTCCTGTACAGTGACATATTTATTGGGTATCAGCTGACCAGGGTCTACCAGATCCCCCTTTACCAAGGTCAGGGATGTCCCTGTGTCCCTTAACCCTTACGTCTGTACACCATTCACCATGACTGGGTGCATGTGTTCCCTCATGTTCACTGGCATGCTTCCAGGGACACACAGACAACCCACTTCTTTTCTAGCACCCTGTGGTGTATTATTGCTCACATTTTTGGGACACTGTCTGGCAATATGCCCAGTTTCTTTACACAACCAACATTCATTTCTTTTCTCTGAAACCTAGGGCTAACTGGTTTTGGTGGAGGCAGTGAGGGCTTTAGCTGCCCTGAAGGTGCACTTTTCCCTTTCAGCACTGCCACGCCCTCCCCATTTGCTCTCAGAGTAGGTCTGCTCTTGGCATAGCGGTCCAAGAGTTCAGCAGCCTCTTGCACTGGTTTGGGATCTCGGTTCTCTAGCCAGATTTTTAGCTCTGCTGGGCATGCCCAATAAAACTATTCTAATAAAATCACATTTTCAATTTTATCAACAGAGTTTGCCTCAATTCCTTCCCACCAACATTTCAAAAACTGACGTCGTTTCATGGCTAGCTCCTCATAGCTCATAACAGGGCTTCTCCTGAGCTTACAGAATTTAGCTCTGTATGATTCAGCAGTTAATTCAAACATTTTTAACAGTGCAGCTTTCACTTTGCTGTAATTATTACTGTTCTCATTGACCATTTGACCCAATGCATCCCAAGCTTTCCTGGTAAGTAGCGGGGATAGCTAGAAGCTGGAAGCTCCAGGACTCTCTAGGAATTTTAGCCTGAATACAAACTTTTTCAAAATAATTTAAAAATGCATCCATATCCTCCCCCTCTTTAAATTCAGCTATTAATTTGGAGTTCAATTTGTAACCCAGTCCTGCAGTCCCAGTTAAACCCAAGCCACTTACCTGTTCTGGTGCCGCTGGTCAGAGTCGTAGCTTCTCCAGTTTGTGTTGCCTCTGGCACTCCTCTCTCTTCTCCTCTGCAACTCACTGGTGCTCACGCTCCTCACGGTCTGTGTCTCAGCATTCTTGCTCTGCCTCATGGTCCACCTCTCGGTGTTCTCACTCTACCTCACACTCCGCCTCTCATTTCTCTCATTCTCTCTTCTTCTGGAACTCCAGCTCCATCCTGTGCAACTCAATTTTCAGCCTGAGTACCTCTGGATTCAGGATACTGGTGACCTTCCCCTGCTGCTGTGGCCCTTCACTGACAGTGGCCCTGTTGCACTCCACATCGGATCGGGATACTGCACTGGCCACTAGCCCTGCCACACTCAATGTTTGGTCCTTTCCAGTCACGGTCCATAACTCACTACTCTGGGTATCTGCTACCATCAGGGCATCAATGAGGTTCTGCTTTTTGGCTGTCACCTCGAACGGGACTCCTCTGTCCCCGCACAACTGCTTCAAGTAATGTACAGTGTGCCTGCTGTAGTCGGAAGCCATCTTCTTCCTTGGCTATGGCTACTCTGACTTGCACTTTAGGGAAAAAAATAAAACTGGTAGGAACTTGACTGTATACCAAGTGATATAGTTCTGTTTCTTTTTTAAAATAAAACTCTGCCTTTTTCTTTCTTTGCAAGGAGCTACGGTCTCAAGCTGACACAGAACAATAAAAGCTTGTAATACCAAAATTATCACCTGCCAACCAATCTGTCACAAACCCACTCCAGCAGGCCAGCCTTCTACTCCCAAAGTGCCAACCTCCGAGTGCAGTCTTGTGAACAGTTTAACAGAACAAGATAACCCTCTTGTCTGTTTTGTGAGTTTGCATCAACCTTTGGTCTCCAGTCTTGGAGGTATTCAAACTGTGAACCTCTTGCTAGTGTACCCAATGTACAGGCTCAGATAATTCTGTCTTCGGGGGGCCAGATATCTTTGCCTACAGGCACCTAACCAGGTGTACAGAAATGAGCCCTTAAAAACATGTATAACGACCTCAGATTTTAAATGCTTCTCTTTCCAGTTTAGTATCACCATTCAAGCTTATGCCTAGTGTCAGCTATAATGATATATATTTTTCTTGCAAGTGAAAGAAAATCAAAGACACACCAAGTAAGCTCTAAAAAGAGTTTTTACTAAAATAGATAATAATATGTAAAACATTCAATACAGAACTATTATATCACAAGACATACAAATCTTTTAAAAGAACAAGGTTTTAAACAGTGCAATTCTTACTACAGTAATTAGATTTGTCTCTCTAAATACCAGCTTAAAGTGCTCCAAAGATGTTTCTTTGTCAGAGTCTAGATAGAAGTGTTCTGAAGGAAAACAGAATTAATGTTTAAAAGCTGGTTTTCCCCACCTATTTTGCATGAGGTCACCTAGTTCCTCCCTGTCAGAATATATAAAAAAATATATCTATATGAAAACAGAATGTCTTTTTCAAGAATTAAATTCTGCAATCCTCAGCATGACTCGTGTCCTTCAAATGACATTTCTTTGATCTATTGATCAGTTTCCCCTCTCACACAGACATCAGCATTTATGATTTTGCACCAGTTTACTAAACCTGGCTTCCTCCTCTTGAAATGTCAAAAAAGGGATGCCGATTTCCCTTTTAGCAGCTAAAGCTATAATTAACTTAGAAAAGTCTCTAATTAGCTTCTGGCCTGCCATGTAACATCTTGTATCTAAAACCTGTGTGTGTGTGTGTGTGTGTGTGTGTGTGTGTGTGTGTATGATCTCACATGCAGTTTCAGCATTTTCTCATGGCCTTCATCTTTCAGCTGAAACCTGGGGGGGTGAGTGAAGTCACTCCAAGAGCACCAGATTTCTCAGCATCTCTCATGACAGACAGTCCATAGCCCATTTTTATTTTACAAAAAATGATACAGTGATCAGAACCAGCTGTCCAAGTGTCACATATACTACCCCCATTCTCAGCGTCCTACCTTTCGAGTCCTGAAACTGCAACCACAGGGCCTCTTTCTTCCTTCCTCCCTTTCTGTGGGTTGGATAGGCATCAGGCCTATGGCTTGATGGTGTTCAGCTTACCACCTCAGACTGGGTGTGTAACCTGGGTGTTATTCTTTATGATGGCCTGACTCTGAAATCTCTGGTGTCAGCCACAGTTAAATCCTCATTTTACCATCTGAGGACTATCATCCAGGTGAAACACCTGTTTCCTCTGATTGACCTTCCAGCATTGGTCCATGCCTTCATCACTACCTGCCTTGACTAGTGCAATGCCCCCTACCTAGGGCTTCCTGGGGTTGATATCCACCACCTGCAGCTAATGCAGAATGATGTGGCCAGGCTTTTAACTGTTACATCAAGTGCCAGTCATATTACACTTGTGCTGTATGGACTGCACTGGCTGCCTGTTCAGTGGGCGGATCTCCTTTGAGGTTGACTTGCCAACCTTTAAAGCTCTACACAAACAGGGACCCAGCCACCTGCAAGATCTCCTGGCTCTCTACTGCCCCATCCTCCCATCCGATCAACGAGGATTGCTAGAGATTCTCGGGGTATGTTTGAAAACATCTGGTGCTTGTGCTTTTTCTTTTGCCTCACCTACCCTGTGGAATTCTCTACCTTGTCGGTTAAGAAGGCCTGACAGCTGATAGATTCAGAGTTGAGCTGAAAATATATCTTTAACTTAGCCTTCTCAGAATTTTAATTAATTGTTATATTTATTGTTTAATGAGAAATCTGTGTCTGTATACTGTATTTAAATGTAAAGCATCTTGGTTCTGGAAAGGTGCTATATATATATATATATATATATAATATAGAGAGAGATATTTACTTTACTACTTACTTTCCTTACTTCCTCCCTTATACACCTTATCCCTTCACATGCATTGAATGCACACCCCTCCCTTTCCACTTAGTCCTATCTTTCCTAAATATTCTATACCCTGGGATCATCATATCCCAGTCCTGGTACTGGGTGGCCCACGTTTCCATGATGGCCGCAATGTCCACCTTCCCCACTACCGGGAGAGCCTGCAACTCAGCTGACTTATTACCTAGGCTCCTCGCATTCAACATGACTACCCTCCACCCCGTTTCCTTTCTTACCTTTCCCTGCAACTGATTCCCCAGCTCCTCCCACAACCTTCCCAACTACTCGAACCTTCCACTAACAACCTCGACCGTCTCCCCCGCCAGGTCATTCATACCCACATGCACCACAAGATGTGGTTTCCTCCTACTCCTCCTTGCAGACTTCAGAGTTGATTGCCCAACCCTGCCCACTGTTAGCCCTGGTATAGACTCTACTCATATACGACTCTGCCTTCCCCCTTACTGCTCCATCTTATCCCTTTTAGTATGAATCCCCCAGTACTGGTATCCCCCCCTCATTATTCCTTGTCCCTGCCCCCACCCTGTTACCAAGGTACCTATCACTAGTGGCTGCCACATTTGTAGATCTGCCCTCCCCACCCTAACCTCTCCGCCTTGACTCCCTCCTCCCAAACCTGTCCTCCTTCTCTGTCCTTCACATCTCTCCCAACCTCTCTGGACCCCCTGTGCCCTTCCTGTCCTCCCTACCAGCATTGCTCCTCTCCCTTCCCCCTGCTTCCTCGACCGTCCATCCAGCTGTGCTCCTCCCCTTTACCCATGTCCCCCTCCTCTGACCGACTACTGTTCCCTGTGCATTCCCCTCCAAGTCCCTCTCCTTCCCCATGCTGGAGATCCTTCCCCCCCTACCAACGTTGCCAGCACCTTACCTGTTAGAGCCTCCCCCCTTTTATTTAATTTATTGAAATGTTTCACCAGGAAAATTACACTGAGCAACAAAATGCTCGTCTCATGGTACATCCTGGGGGAAGGGGAAAGGGAGTACGTAACATAATACAAGCAATTTACATAGAATCAGGTAATAGGTAAATGTACATAGGACAGACAATACAAGATTACAACCACCATGAGTATTAACATCCCCAGATTGAAATACATAGAAGGAGTTTGGCAGAAAGGGCAGGATTAGAGTCTAAAGGAAGGGGGGTGTTACAGGAAAAGTGCAGATAAGTGCTTGGTTACAGGAGGGGTTAGGATGGGGAGAATTATTTGGCCCAGCTGGAGGAAAGAGGAGGTATAGACCAGCAGCTGAGACTGTAGCAGTGAGACTTAGGTGCAGTTGCAGCTTGTCACTAGGTAGTTTGTTAGGGATGTAGAGAGAGAACTGACTGAAGAGGCGGTGGATTTGTGTGTAGTTGGTTCCAAAGTTTAGGTAGGTAAGAGGAAGGTCATTTGGCCTGATGTAGTGCTTCTGTAAGATATAGTCAGAGACTGTGAGTTGCCAGATCTGAGGGAGTATTTGGAGGGGTGAGGGGCAGATAGGGAGGTGGAGAGGTAGGAGGGGAGGAAACCTAAACAGAATTTTGAGGTAAATTTGGCAGCATGCAGAGTTCTCCTGTTGGCAAGGGTGGAAAAATTTAGAGAGAGGTAGAGTGTGAAGTGGTGGGTCAGAGCTGGGGCATCTTCTGGGCCTGAAGAAGCTGTACTTATATGCTGATGGATGTGAACTGCAGTCTGCTCTGTGGTTTGACTGGTTCCCCCACTCAAATTATGGTGAAGCAGCTGAACCAAAAGTCTGCCTATCTCCCCTTAAAGTTCACCACTGTCTGAAAGAATCAAATACCCAAAGTGCTGGGTGTTAGATGTTTTTGTAGAACCAAACTTGCAGCCTTAGTTACATCTGTATTCTTGGTATAATAGCAGTGTGGAAAACCTGAGATCATTCTCAAACCAAGACTCCCAAATGGCAGTGCTGGGTGTTATGTCTGTATTATTGGTATAATACCCGAGAGGGAAAACTGAGTCCATTCTCAAACTCTGATCTTCCCATTTGCAGTGCAGGGGGTTGTGTCTGTATCACTGGGCTGCCTTTGTTCTCTTAACAGAAACAGAATTTCCAGTTCCAGAAAACTATGTGACAGTGATTGTAAAAGATGAAGAACCCTCAATACTGGAGTCAAGAAACAGGAATGAGGCCCAGCAGCCTCCTGAAGATAGCACCATCAACAGTAAGTCAGTGGCCTGGTAAATGTCATATGTCAGCTAGATGCTGAGAAGCCCCAATAATCCTGGTGGGGAACCTGAGTCTGTTCTCAGAAGTGAGACTCCCAAGTGTCCATGCAGGGTGTTATGCATGTATCATTGGTATTATACCAAGGTGGGAAATTTAAGTCCATTCTCAAAAATGGACCTCCAGGTAACAGTGAAGGGTTAATGTGCACATAATTTTAAAGTGCCAGGGTGGGAAAAATCCCGAGTCTCCCAGGTGGCAGTGCAGGGATTATGTGTGTGTCGATGAGAGCAAGATGGCCATTATGGCAGATTTAATGTCTGGTTCTTCAATCGATCTGGCTTGTATAACAGAGACCTGGCTGAGTGATGATGCCAGTCCTGATTTAGATGTGTGGTGGTGAACTGTTCATGGTAGGATTGTGGTGGGAAATTGCCGCCTGTTTTAGATCCAAGCTAAATTTCATCATACACTCGATAAGACCTACTTTGTCATTTGAATGTGTGGTGGTGGTGCTGGGAGTCCGGGTGCATGGTGCAGGATCCTTCACATTTAACAGCCTCCTGGGGGAAAGAGCATTTTCCTGCAGGAACTCATATACCATTGCTGAGGTGGTACTGGAGTAGCCCAGATGGTTAATTCTGTGCGACATTAATGCCTGGATCGACAATGAACTCTTGCAGTTAGGTCAAGATTTCCTCCAGTTAATGGATTCGCTGATTCTTACACAGATGGTTATCTCTGCGACTCATCAGCATGGCCATGCCTTGGACTTAGTCTTCTTGTTGGGACTTGAGGTTAATTTATTTATTTATTAGTAATTTGGAACTACACCTTTGCGCTAAAAGCTCATTTACAAAGGATCCTCATCAGAATAATTAATCACCTCAGGATTGATGTGATCAGTTGCTCAGATAATTGCACAGTGAGTTTCTCTTTCTGGTCTCCCAGAGTCCATCCCTATGGAGATGGTTCATTATAGTCCTTAAAATGTATTTATTTATTTAAAATTTGGTAACGGGAAAGGCACCCTGAGTCAAGGCTCATTTCTGAAGTGTGACCTGGGAGAGGGATTTAGGATGGGCAGAGTAGAACAACGATCAAGGAACTTTATAGGCACAATAAACAATATACAGCACTGGCAAACATCAATTTTAAGTGCATATTACATGTAGGTATTTTAAACATTGTTTCCATTTTGCATAGTACAATTTACAATTTTGAAGCAAAAAGACAATTTTACATTGGCACTATAAACTAGTACACAGGATAGAAGTAAACTTTGCAATGGTGTTATGACTGGTGCAAGAGAAGGTAAGTTGAGGAATTAGGAACATAGAGAATTTGAGTAGAGGGGCATTCAGATGGGATACAGGCAGACACAGAAGGAGTGTGCACAAGGTTGATGGTGCTCAGGTTAATAGTCCAGAAAAAAATACAAAAAGAACCAGCACTTCATAAGCATATTCAAATATAAGGACGTCATGGTTAGAACATTTATAAATATTTGATTTTTCTTAAAACATAACTCACAACATCATAAAGTGCATGTAGGCTTATTTGTTCTTTTTGTATTTTTTCCTTCAGATGGGATGTATGGGAGAAAGGCAGAAAGGCACCGATTGCCAGAGGGAAGAAGGGAGAGGCAATGAGGGAGGAGTAGAGGAAGTGGGACCAAGGGGGACCAGCAGGGGAGCAGTTGCAGTGGGCAGGGGGGGGGTGCTTTAGTTGCTGTTTTAGTGTGGTATGAGTGGGTGTTAGTCCGATAGAGTGGGAGAGATGATTCCAGAGATCAGGGAGTCTAAAGGAGAAAGCAGCCGAAGTGGCTTGTAAGTGAGGGGTTGGGAGATTAAAAGTGCGGGACTCATGGCTTCTTATGGTTCATAGGTTCATGTGATACACAAGTCTGAGGGACAGGCCCTTAATTAGACTCACCGTCATTAATTAATGATGGTAGACAAATTTGTTCTCACCCATATATAAATCAAGTTCTAGTTTGAAAAGATTCAGAGATTTACTTGATACCACATTTGCTGGGAGAGAGTTCCGCAAATGTGGAACTCTTTGTGATACAAAGTTTTTCCTCTGTACTGTTTTACATAATTCAGCATGTAATCTGAGATTATGTGGTCTAGTACTCTCTAAGGGCGATTGTCTAGTTAAACAGTTAGATTCCAGAAACAATTCATCCTCAAATGCCTTATAGGCCCAACATATCACCTCCAAGAAACCTATATTTTTGAGAAAAAGTCCTAAATTTCTAAGTCTATCACCATATTCCAAATGTGCCACTTTAGAGACTGACTTAGTCATTTTACATTGGACTGATTCATGCATTTCATCATTAATGGCAGTAGATGAACAAAGGGGCACAATATTCCCACGGTCCGGATATTCAAACTCGCAGGCTGTGGCACGAAAGCCTGGGCGCAGCTCAACGGTTGCTCAGGGGTGTGGCCTGAGCGATGTTGAGTGGAGCTGCGCTGTAGCTCAACAGCTTTGAATATCACACCTATACCACTGTGCATGGTGCAGTGGCACTGCATCAGCGCAAGTAGCCAGAGTGGAGCTTGGAGATGCGCTAAGCGCAGCATTGCACCATTCACAGCACCTGCGATATTCAAAGGGAACATGCAAATGGGGCCATAATTTATGCAAGATATTACTTGGGGCCATTTGCGTATCATTATAGCTTATTTGCATCCTATTAGCATGCAGGTGTGCGATTCCGACGACATCGCGCCTAAGCGCCCTGCCAGGCAGCAGCCGTCGGGACCAACGCCCTGCAGCTCGATCATGGGCATTTGTCTAAAAAAAAAATCCTCATCTAATATCCATGGTGGTCCAGTGGACGCTGTCATGCTTGATTGTGGGCATCGGGTATAATAAACCCCTATCCAATATCCCTGGTGATCCAGTGGACTGATCGCTGCCCGATCGTGGGCATCTGTTTAAATCACCCCCACTAATATCCCTGGTGGGCCAGTGGACGCACTCTGCCTGATTGCAGGCATCTGTAAAACGCAAAAAGCTTCTATTACCCTGGTGTCTGGTACCCTCTACCCGCCACTGGGCCCCACAGCCCGCTCCCCGGTCCAGCCAGCGGAGGCAGCACCCCCACCCAGCCACCCATGGGCTGACAGCTCAGTGAGGCTGCATGCCCGATAGTTCTGGCGTAAGCCAATGGGCGTACGCTATACCGTACTACACATTCCAGATATGTGAATGATTCATTCACATATCTGGACTATGTAATCATTATACTACTGCAGCCATTAGTTCATGCCCTACTGAGCTGTCGGTGTGGCGGGCAGCAACGAAGTGGTGGGGTGCCACCGCCCACCGGCGGACCGGAGAGCCAGGCAGTGAGCTCAGTGGGCAAATAAAGGGGAGGGGTACTCTGAACCACCAGAATAATAATTTTGTTTACAGATGCCGATCGGTGATGCACTGAACCACAAGGAATGACCAGCAGATGCTCGCTGGGCGAGATACCAGGCGGGGTTATTATACGATGCCCCACGATGAGCACATAGCGATCACTGGACCACCATGAATATGAATGTTTTTTTATTTAAACAGATGCAGCAGCAGCGGCACTGGGTCCACTGGACCACGAGGGATATTGGACGGGGTTGTTATACCGATGCCTGCGATCAAGCATAAGTGGTCCACTGGACCACCAGGAATATAGGATGTTTTTTTAAATTTAACCAGATGCCCGCGATCGGCAGCACTCGGTCCACTGGACCACCAGGGATATTGATGGGGGTTTATTTAAACAGATGCCCACAATGGGGCATGGGGATGCCGCCAGGTGCAGCAAGGACTGGTGACACCACTGGTGGCAGCTGCCGTAGTGCACCCTGCAATGCGGCAGCTCACCTGTGGTGGACATCATTTGTTCCTTTTTTTGGGGCTTAACTTTGTGCAGGCGCAAGTAGGGGTTGGCAAACATGGCTCTGCACATCCCGGACTGAATATCGGGGCTGTGCAGGTTATGCATGGGCATGCCCCTCCACCTGCCTGCGCACATTACTGATGCACTCTGGTGCATCAGGATTTATAATAACACCTTTTCCTTTGAATATCATGCCGGGTGCCAGTGGGTTGCATGGTGCAACACTGTTGCGCCATGTGCAACCCTTTGAATATCTGGGCCCATATGTGTTCCAACCTAGTCATATACAGTGAAATCAGAACCTCGGCTTCTTTACTTTTTATATGTTTTAAAATGCATCTGAGTACACCATGACATTTTTTAGCAGTAATATTGATATGGAGATTCCATTTTAGGTTATTAAAGATTGTCACACCCAAATCTTGTTCAGAAGTAGTTTCTTCAATTTTAATATTATTTATATGGTAATTGGTCATGCAGTGATTATCAGGTTCTGAGGGAGTAGCCTGCTGAACATGAAGGTAAAAGGAGGGAGGATAGATGGGGAGAGCTGAGAACCAGTATTTGTCGACAAAGGTGGCACAGTGTACGAAGTGACGGTTAGCAAGGGAGGGGAAGGCAAAAAAGAGTATAGGGAGCAATGATGGGTTTGGTATGGGAAGTTTGAAGCAAATCGACAGAAAGCATTGCACAGGGTACCAAACTTATCAAGAGGCGATTGGCGAGCTGAGCTGTAGACAATGTCACTATAGTCTACCATGGGAGGATTAGTTTGGATATGAGCTCCTTGCAGACTGGGAGGGAGAGACAATCCTTGATTCGGTGCAAGGCTCCCAGTCTGGGCTGAAGTTTGGAGTGGACATAGTCAAAGTGCAAAGAGAAGTCTAACTTAGGGTCCAGCCAGATCCCTGGATATTTAAAAGACTGCACAGTTTCTAACTTTGCACCATCCAGGGAAAAGAAAGTAGGTGGTGATGAGATCTTGGCCAGCCTTTGGGCAGAGCTGAACACCATAGCAACTGCCTTTTTTGTGTTACATTTTAGGAGGTTTGCCTCAAACCAGTTGAGGGCCCTCGAAATGACAACTTTCAGGGATGACTGGACTGTGGTGAGGTAGGAGCCTGAGGTAAATAGGATGGTGTCATCGGCATACATGTGTACTTGTGTTGGTGAGCATGAGGAGGAGAGATCACTTACAAAAATAGACAAAAGGGTGAGAAACAAAATAGTACCTTGGGGACACCTGCATGAATGGGGAGGGTAGAGAACCTGGCTAGACCTAGCTGCACAAATTGGTTCCTATTACACAGATAGAATCTGAACCAATCTGAGGAGGAGGGGGAGAGACCTATAGACTGATGTTTGTTTAGAAGGATATTGGAGGGGGGTGAATCAAAAGCTTTAGTGAGGTCAACAGAAATCACCAAGATGAGGTGACCCTTGTCCATAGCTGTATGGATGTGGTTTGTGAGATGGATCAGGGAGGAGGAGGTGGAGTGGATGTGACTAAAGCCAGATTGGAAGGGGCTTAGGGTGCTGGAGATGCCAAAGAAGGAATTTAGCCTACTAGAGATGAGCGTCTCCTGTATTTCTGAGAGAGCAGGGAAAAACAAGATGGGTCTGTAGTTCCTCGGTATAGCAGGGTCCCCTCCATTGTGTAGGGGAATGACCTTGGCAACTGCATATTGTGTGATAGATAGGTTGAAGAAATCGACAATGGAGGGAGTGATAGCCTGGGCTGAGATTTTAAGTAATTTAGGGTCAAAGCGATCAGGGCTCTGCTTGGATGGGTTTAGAGATTTTGGGGCCTAGAGAACTTAGTTATTGTGATGAAGGAGAAACTGTTTGAGGGTTAGAAGTAGGGTGTGGATGTTGGAGACTGGGGACAGAGGAGAGGGGACCATGGGAAGAGCACAGGTAATGAAAAGTGATTGATTGAGGGACTGCTGAGGAAGAGTCTGAGCCATCTGCGCTGGAGAAAGTTGGAGCAGAGAGGGAAGAGGAACCAAGAAGGAAGTGGAGAGTTTTCCAGAACTCCGCTGAGAGGTTCTGGAGTCTTTTAGTTTGTTTCTGAAAAATAGGGTTTTTGAGAAACCTTTGTGTAGGCATTTTGTAGGGTCCTGTATTTTTGCAGGTCAGCTTGGTTAGAGGTGGTTTTAAAAATGTGCAAAACTTGGTCCTTGGATTTGAAAAGGGAGGTTAATTCTTGGATAACTCAAGGGAGGTGTTTCTGTTGTAGTCATAATCTTTTGAGGGGGCATGCAGATCTCAGATTCTAGGAAAGGTTGTGTTGAAAGATGCTAGAGCAGAGTCTATATCTGTGGCAGTGAAAACACCAAACCAGTCTGCTAGATATAGATCAGACAGGAGGGCTCCAGTGTTTAGTGATATGAGTGGACAGAACCACAAGTACTTTGGGGGCAAGATTTCCTGTGACAGTATGTCACGTAGTGGTTGCTGAAGGCATTGAGTAGGGTGCCAGCAGATGAGTATTTCGAGGGGTGGGACGCTAAAACCCAGGCAATTAAGGAGTGGTTGGCAGAACAGGGGTTTAATCTGGTTGGCTCTGATAGAAGTTGGGTTAGGTTTATGGCCTTGATTTCTTGGGTGGTAGATTTGGCATGGGGAGAGAGCTAATCTACATTGTAGTCACCCAGAAGTAGGATTTCTCCAGCCTGGGTGAGAGAGGTGAGGAATGCAAAAGTGGAGACTATGATGGAGGTCAGGATTTCGGGGGAGAAATAGCAGACCCCAAAAAAGAGTGGAAAGGTGGATGGGAAGGACAGCTTTAGTAGCAGTAGCTCATGCGATGATGGGGAGACTTGTTGGAGTACATTGGAGGAGGGTAGAGAATCATGTAAACATAGAAACATAGACTTTGACGGCAGATAAGGACCACTTGGCCCACCCAGTCTGCCCATTTCCCTACCTACTGGATAAGCTGCAGATCCTAGTTAACCAACAGCCTACTTCCTCCTACCCCCCACTAGAATTGCCTTATGTCTGTCCCATGCATTCTTGAATTCCCCCACTGTTTTTGACTCTATGACCTCCTCAGGAAGGCTGTTCCATGTATCCACAAACCTCTCTGTGAAGAAATACTTCCTCACATTACCTCTGAGCCGTCCCCTCAATCTTCAAATTGTGCCCCCTTATTTTTGCACATCTTTTTCTGAAAGATGCTACCCTCTTGGACTTTGTTGATTCCCTTGAGGTATTTGAAAGTTTCTATCATGTCCCCCTCTCCCTCCTTTCCTCGAGGCTATACATCTTTAGTTCCTTTAGTCTTTCTTCATATGTCTTCTGATGCAGACCCTGCATCATTTTGATTGCCCTCCTCTGGACAGCCTCCACCCTGTCTATGTCTTTGCAGAGATGGGGTCTCCAGAACTGTACACAGTACTCCAGATGTGGTCTTACCAACTGTCTGTACAGAGGGCCAACAACTTCCTGTTTTCTACTGGTGATGCCTCTCCCTATGCATCCCAGTATCCCCCCAGCCCTCCTTACTGCCTTCTCTCATTGCTGGCCCACCTTTAGGTCATCTGATATGACTACCCCAGGTCCCTTTCCATTTCTGTTGCTGTCAGTATCTCACCCCCATTGTACTCTTCCCTGGGTTTTGTTTCCCAGGTGCATTACTTTGCACTTCTTTGTATTGAATCTAAGCTGCCATACATTTGACCATTCCTCCAACCTTGCAAAGTCCCTTTTCATCCTTTCCACCCCACCTTGTGTATCAACCCTGTTGCAGATCTTTGTGTCATCTGCAAAGAGACCTACTTTCCCTTCCAGTCCCTCTGCAATGTCACTTATAAAGACATTAAAAAGGACCAGCCCCAGTACTGAACCCTGCGGTACCCCACTAGTATATAGGTAGATTCACCTCTGCCCCTTTTCTCTCTGGCCTGTCTGAGTGGTATGTATCCTAGGAGGTCTACAGAGGAGTTTGGAATTTTGGATGATAGCCAGGTCTCAGATATGCATAGCATGCCTGGGGAATTGCATGACACCCAGGCACTTAGCTGGCCCATTTTAGGCAGCAGGCTTCTGGTGTTTAGGTGATAGATGCCAAGGCCATCTGATGGGGAGTCAATCTGGGTGGTAGAGTCGGGGTTGCTTTCAACATAAGGAAACCTTCCCCCAGGCCACACTGGACAGTAGGAAGGGAACCTCCCCCATCCAGGGAGCACTAGCGCCACCACCACTACCTCAGAGGTTGCGAAGAAAGCACAGCAGTTGGACCACAGTGGGCTCAGGGAGGGTGAGGATGGTGGAACAGAGGCACACCCAGTCAATTGTTCCACTCCACAATCCATACACCATTCTGGGGAGCATAGCTCCCCCATGGATGCACCCAGAGAAGACTGATGACAACTGTCACAAGGGAGGGCCACAGGAAGGAGGCAGAGGGACACCACAGAAAGGAAGCAGCTCCTGGTGGGGACTCAATCATTAGGGTATAGAATTGGGGGAGCTGGGAAAACTGGAAGTAAGGTGCCTGCCTTGTGCCATGGCTTGAGGGACAGGAGCGCATCCTCAGGATCACGAAAACAGCTGCAAGGGAGTCTGAGCTGGACATAATTGTCCACCTAGGGACAAATGACTGGCTCATCATGAGATTAGAGCAGTGCAGGAGGACATTGCAGAGTTGGGGAGGGGCCTAAGACAAGTAGCACACACAGTATCTTTCTCAGAGGTGCTGCCTGTCAAAGGCATGGGGGAGGCGAGGGTAATTAGCACCATGCAGTTTAATGAATGGTTGAAAAAATGGTGTGGAGCACAGGGGTTTTGCTTCATTGAGGACTGGGGTTCCACCTGGAGGGACACCAGCCTATACTGGCAGGATGGTCTGCATCTGTCCAGGAAGGGAACAAGTCTTTTGAGCAATCGGTTTAAATGCTTCATTGGCAAGCTTTTAAACTAGTCAAAGGGGGAGGCACTGACAAGCAGCAGGAAAATCCCAGCCTCTCCCTACAAAACAGGGTACTAAATGAGAAAAAGACCGAGGTAGAACGGTCAGTGGGGGATGCTGCAACAGAAGGTAAAGCCATCAAAAAATGGAGAGCAATGAGTACCAATGCCCGTAGTCTGGGTAACAAGCTTCCTGAATTAGTGGCCTTGATGGAGGAGGAGCATCTGGATATCAGTGTCATAGAAACATGGTACACAAAACCATGACTGGGACTTAAACATACCAGGATACACTATCTACAGGAGGGACAGGGAGGGTAAAGAGGAGGAGGAGTAGCTCTTTACATAAGGGAAGTAATAAAAAGCAACAGAACAGAAGGGTAAACAGGGAGGAGAAGAAGCACTGTGGGTAAATTTGAGACAGGCAATGGCACCACAATCCGCATGGGGTTATACAGACTCTTCTCCTAGGGGAGGAAATGTACAAAGGAAATGTTTACTTAGGAATGGCAGAAAGTGATATTGCTGATGGGTGATCTGAATATGCAGATGTTAACTGGAGTGCAGTTGCAGCTGCCACTTTGAAGAGTGGAGTTATTCTAGATGCCCTACAGGGGCATGCCTTAGACAACTAGTATTGGAGCCCACTCGAGAGGGAGCAATATTAGACCTGATTCTCCCAAATGGAGATGGAGAGAGGATCACAGATGTAAGTAGGTAGCCATCTGGGAACTAGCGACCATCAAACAGTATGGTTTCAAATAAACTCAGCAATAGAGTCAAGCCATACAAAGACAAAAGTACTGGACTTTAGGAGGCTGACTTTGCCAAAATGGGTGAGTGCCTAAGGAATGCACTAGCAAATGGGCAGGAAGGAGGGTGGAAGAACAATGGGAATAATAAAACTGCCATCACAGAGTAACAAGCCTTTGTGTGAAGCAAATAAACAAAACAAAACGATATGAGAAACCACTATGGTTCTCCAAGGAAGTGGCAGTGAAGGTTCAAGAAAAAAGAAAGCATTCAGGAAGTACAAGGAATCAGAGAAGGAGCAGGACAGAGAACTGTATCAGTTAAAGCAAAAGGAGGCTGGGAAGGCAGTCAGAACAGCAAAGGCCCAAACCGAGGAAAAGATAGCCAACTCAGTTAAGAAGGGGATAAAACCCTTTATAGGTACATCAGGGAGCGAAGGAAGACCAAGGGAGGGATAGTGAGGCTTAATAAAGGGAGGAGGGTGGGCAGAGGGAGACTGTGAAAAGGCAGAGATACTAAACAAATATTTTTGCTCAGTATTTACAAAGGAAGAGGGGGAGGTACCTAAAACAAACAGTAGAAACACTCTGGATACAGAAGTTGATACCAGCCCATTTACAGAAGAAAGGGTTCTGAAAGAACTCTTAAAACTGAAGGTGGACAAAGCAATGGGACCTGATGGGATTCATCCCAGAATTGTAAAGAACTAAGGGTAGAACTAGTGACACCACTGACTACCCTCTTTAACAAATCATGGGAGGATGGGGTGGTACCCGAGGACTGGAGGAGGGCAGATGTGATTCCCCTTCACAAAAGTGGGAGCAAGGCAGAAGCAGGAAACTACAGACCTGTTAGTTTAACCTCAGTGATAGGGAAAATGATGGAATCACTTCTAGAAGGAAAGAATTGTCAGTATCTAGAGGCCAGAGCGCAGGACCCTGAGGCAGAATGGATTCACAGCGGGAAGGTCATGCCAGACCAATCTGATAGATTTCTTTGACTGGGTGACCAAAGTAGTAGATCAGGGAGGGGCTGTGGACATGGCTACCTAGACTTTAGCAAGGCATGTCACAGTCCCACACAAAAGATTAATATACAAGTTAGCCAGCCTGGGGTGGGTCCCAGATGACAGCCTGGTTAAGAATTGGCTGGAGAATAGGACACAGAGAGTAATAGTAAATGGAGTCCACTCAGAAGAAAGGAGGAGTTACTAGTGGGGTACATGAGGTTCAGTATTAGGATCGGGTCCTCTTCAATGTCTTTATAAGCGACATTGCAGAAGGACGGAAGGAAAAGTGTGTCTCTTTGCAGATGACAAAAGATCTGCAACAGAGTTGATGCACAGGGTGGGGTGGAAAAGGATGAGAAGGGACTGCAAGGTTAGAGGAATGGTTAAATGTATGGCAGCTTAGATTCAATGCTAAGAAGTGCAAGGTAATGCACCTGAAAACAAAAACCAGGGGAAGAGTACACAATGGGGGTGAGATACTAACAACAACAAAAATGGAAAGGATCGAGGTGAGTCATATTAGATGACCTAAAGGTGGGCAAGCAATGTGAGAGAGCAGCAAGGAGGGCTGGGGGATACTGGGATGCATAGAGGAAGTCACCAGTAGAAAACAGAAGTTATTATCCCTCTGTACAGACAGCTGGTGAGACCCCATCTGGAGTACTATGTGCAGTTCTGGAGACCCACTCTCAAAGACATAGACAGGATGGAAACTGTCCAGAGGAGGGCAACTAAAATGGTGCAGGTCTGCATCGGAAGACATATGAAGAGAGACAAAGGAGCTTAATATGTATTAGCCTCGAGGAAAGGAGGAGGGGGACATGATAGAAATGTTCAAGTACCTCAAGGGAATCAACAAAGTCCAAGAGGGTAGCATCTTTCAAAAAAGAGGTGTGCAAGAACAGAGAACAATTTGAAGATGGGGGGCAGCTCAGAGGTAATTTAAGGAAGTATTTTCACAGAGATGATTGTGGATGCATGGAACGCCTTCCGGAGGAGGTTGCGGAGTCAAAATCAGTGGTGGAATTCCAGCATGCATGGGACAGTCATAAGGCAATTCTAGGGGGTGGAGGTAGGAAGAAGTAGGCTGCTGGTTAACTAGGATCTGTAGCTTAGCCAGTAGGTAGGGAAATGGGCAGACTGGGTGGGCCAAGTGGTCCTTATCTGCCGTCAAATTCTATGTTTCTATGTTTAACATTGCCAGCCATTAAGAGGAAAAGGAAGCAGGGTAATAGAAACTTGGAGTAACACATTTTTCTTAGGCTGTTGAAAGAGCATGTTCTCAGTATAGTAGTGGGGGTGCGACAGCTGTCGGGGGGGGGGAACTCTGGGGGTGAAACGGAGGCGGGTGGAAAGTGCTAGGGCAGAGTAGGTGAGGAGAG
Organism: Neoceratodus forsteri; assembly: GCA_016271365.2. Taxonomy (NCBI): domain Eukaryota; kingdom Metazoa; phylum Chordata; order Ceratodontiformes; family Ceratodontidae; genus Neoceratodus; species Neoceratodus forsteri. Next base: position 341,227,298 of record CM057457.1, read on the forward strand.
GGTGAAGGCAGGTGCAGAAGGGTTGAGGACTGACTAAGGTGGAGACAACAGTGGGCTGGGGGAGAAAGAAGTGTGTGGTAGTTGTTTGGGTCAAAGGGGGAGATAAGGGAGAGAAAGGTAACTAGAAATATGATGGGAACCAGTAGATGAGGGGGAGACATGTTATTGGAGAAAGAGAGGGATGGGACAAGGGTGTATGCTGTTATTGTTCTTGGTGTCCTGAGTAGAGAATTGGGAGTGTTCTCTGGCACAAATAAGAGGGATCTCAAAGGCGCAGGGAGGCTAAGAGATATAGACACTAGGTGGCAGCATGGCAGAAAAATGAGAGGGGAAGCCATAGGAGATATTGGAATGGTCTCTGTCTGCATACTTCTTGGCAGTGGTAGCCTCGTGGAGAGAGGATTGGGCTGGGGGATGAGTCTGGAAGCCTTAGACCAGTGTTTGAAACCCAGAGCCTCATCATATAGCTCGGAGAATTTGGAACATGTGGAAATTATCTGGGGAAGGAGACAATTGCTCAATTGAGTCAGCCACCAGACCTCCAGTAAGGAGGGGGGGACGGTCCACTCTTACTTCCAGGGAGAGGTGAAAAAGTAGGCTGATTGGTTCTGACTGATCCTCTAAAGGTAGCACCAGCACTCTGTGGGAGGTTGGGTGGGAAGACACTATGCAGTGCCACACGATGATGCACCTCAATGTGTGATGTTGTAAATGCTTGCTGCTGTAGTGCAGGCTACCTGGGAGCAGGATGCTGCTCCGATGTGAGGAGGGTGGGTGAAAGTAAAGCCGGTAATCTTTTAGAGGAAATAATATGGACAAAGGAATTAATAGGACAGTTGGGTTGGACAAAGGGCTGTAAAGGGCAGGGTGCGAAGCAGGGCAGTCTGAATGTGGTGTAAGGCTGGGGAGGGGGCAGGTGATTATCAAGTGCAGGAGAGATGGCAGTAAGACAGCTGGTCTGAATGTAAAGCAGGCTACTCCAGAGCGACGCTGCAGTAACCAGGCTCAATTCAGGTACAGGCAGTGATGGCTGGAGCAAGGGAAATTACAGGAACATATAGTGTGGCTGTACAAGTCACCATGTTAAAGCACTGGTGGAGCCAGGTAGTGCAGATAAACAATTAGGCACTTAAGGCACCAGTGAAACTAGAAAAGATCAGCGCTTGCAGTACAGGAAAAAAAAACTTTAAATAATCAATCAATACAGCTCTGCCGACCGCTGTGCTGATGTAAATACCTACTGCTGTAGTGCAGGCTATCAGTGAGCAGGACGCTGCTCTGGTGTGAGGAGGATTGATGTCCTCAGAAGAACTCCAGTTGTAGTGAATCTCTCAAGCATGCTGTCTGCTTGCACAGCTGGATTGGAAGAAGCAGTGATGGCCTATACTTAAGCCATTTCCTCAGCCTTCAGTGCAGTTACACCAGTCCGTACATGACTTCTGACTCAGCGCTTGAGATCCCTGTGGTTTGATGGAAGCTCAGGGAGCTTAAGTTAAGGGGTTAGAGGTTGGAGCACTGTTGCAAAAGATCCAGGTGAGTATCAAGGAGTGGTCTCCTGTAAAAAGGCATCATTCTTGTCCGAGAAGATTGCTGGTGGGAGAAACTGACCAGCTTAGCTCTTCCAGGTGGTGGCAGTCTTTCAAATCCAGTCTGTCTGCAACCAATAAGACCTATTCATCGATTCGGTGTGAAGAGTTTGCAGATTTTTTTCTCTGACAGGGTGTTCTCAATTTTGTTAGGGATCTCTTCATCTGGATAACCTTGATCCAGCAGTACTGAGATGGTGAGGGAGGGATGTAGTCAGTTGGTCTGGAGTGAGTTTAGACCAGTTTTGATGAGAGGTCTGTGGGATGGTCTCAGACGTGCTGCCCACTTATTCTGATCTGAACCCATTCCTGACCTACCTAACAGCTCGGTATTTGGGGTTTCTGGGTCCAGTGTTCACCAAACTGATCTGGTGTTCCCTTTCAGAGGGGGTCTTTCCTGGGGTGCTGAAAGTGGCTTTGGTGACGCCTCTTCTGAAAACGCCATCTCTGGACTCAGACTGTTTGGCAAATGATAGACTCAGTTTTAACCTCCCCTTTATAGATAAGGTTATAGAAAAGGTGCTGGCTCTGAAGCTTGAGGAACACCTCATGGCCCTTGACATCTGTGAACCTTGCCAGTTCAAGTTTAGGTTGAGGCACAGTACCAAGACTGCACTGATCAGGGTGCAGAATGATCTTCTCAGGTCTAGAGAATGAGGAGAGTGGTCAGTTCTCATGTTCTTGATCTGCCTTTAGTGTTTGACACTGTGGTCCATGGGTTGTTGTTAGATCATCTCAGGGAGTACTTTTGACTCACAGCACTGTCATCCACTGGTTTGAGTCATACTTTGGAGACAGGACTGGAGAGTGGTGACTGGGTGTTCCCTCACTCTCTATACCCCTGCTGTGTGCAGTGCACCATAGGTTAGTCTCTCTCCCATTATGTTTACGGTGTATGCTGCCCCTGTGAGGATCATTAGATGATGCGGTCTGTTTTCATTCTATGCTGATGTTACTCAGCTGTATCTGTCTTTTCTTCCCATACACCAGGTGCCAACAAGGTTATAAATTTGTGCCAGGCCAAAATCTAGGACTGGATGTCATCAAGCTGGTTGTGATTCAGTTTGGACAAGTTGGAAGTATTGGTAATTGAGCCTGGTCAGAAGAAGGGTGTAGGGGCCACCAATGTGGAGACCAGCTTATGACAGGCTTTGTCTGGGGTAGTGGCCTCTGCTAAGTTTAAGAAGCTGGGGGTCATTCTGGATGAGAGGCTGACACTTGAGTTTGAGGTGTCGAAGGTAGTCTGGAATGACTTTAATCATTATAGCGCCACTGGGCCAGTGTTGGTGTATCACCTTCAAAGTCAGCTTGCTGATCTATAAGGACCTGTATGGCCTGGGTACAGTATTTTTCCTGTACTGTAAGCGCTGATCTTTGCTAATTTTACTGGTGCCTTAAGTGCCTAACTATTTGCCTGCACTACCTGGCTCCACCAGTGCTTTAACATGGTGACTTGTACAGCCACACTACATGTGTTCCTGTAATTTCCCTTGCTCCAGCCATCACTGCTTGTGCCTGGGTTAAGTGTGACCTACCGACTCCTTATCAGACCTCTCACCCCCTGTGCTCCACTGAGGTGGGCTTCCTATCCATTCAAGGGGAGGCTGTAATCCTCTAGCAATAGGACCTTTACATCTGCCATCTCTGCCCTTTGGAACAGGCTTCCCAGAGCTGTGAGGGATGCCCTCATTGGAGACTTTCAAGAGGGGCCTGAATTCCTTCCTCTTTCAGGAGGCTTTTGGCACGTTTGAATCTTTAAGCCAGAAACTTGCCTACTAACCAGCATTTCATTATTAGAAAGAGTGTGTATATGTGTGTGTGTATGTGTGTGTATATATATATATATATATATATATATATACACACACACACTACTGTACATACATACATACATACTGTACATACACACACACACAAACACACACACACACACAAAATAGGGCAAGTGATAAATGAGTGTGATAAAAACATCTCACTCACACTGCGAGATAAATTCCTGCTGACGTATGCATTGTGATAATATCAAAGTGATGTGCACATGGTGCATACATCAGCACCTGATAGCACCACAGTGCATACGTCAGGAAACCCTTTCACCACAGACCATCACATACAAAGAGAACTTGGGCAATACCACACTAAATTACAAGTACTTGTAGCACCTCAACAACCCTGTAGAATACTCACTGACTCCCCATGCCATACTGTAGACCCACGAAGAAGCAGACTGCATCAGAATAACTAACAGCTGCAGCTCAAAAGTCCGGTGACGGCAACTGGTGAGAACTCAACAAAAAACTGAACATATCTCGCAGTAAACATTGCAGTGTGAAACAAAACACTGGACTGAACTAAAAAAGCACACAAATAGACCCCAAAAACAACACCGATACCTGGGGGAAATAACTAAGCTCCACACCAAACAAACCCAGAAATCCCCACCCCCAACATCCCAATGCACCAATCACAAAGAACGCAAAGACATGCAGAATGACTGAAACCAATCACAGCACAGTACAGCAAACCCTTTCAAAAATACAACCAATCAAAACCAACACATAACACTCATTCACAGATATACAATGCCGAGAACAGCCAGCACACAGACAAATATCTACAAAATATCCCTGAACAAACCTCAAAACTGCACAAAGAAGCCTATTGTATAAATAGAATACATGATGTTCTGGACTGAGATTTGGCAAATATCTACATTCGTGAACAGTGACCTTGGGTATTATCACTTGTAGCTCCGCTATGCTCCGCCACTCATGAGATATCACAAGGTCACTGTTCACTCGCATTGATATTTACTATATCACACTCTAGACCATCATGTATCATATATATACCCAGCAATAAGACACAATGAGGTGTGGGTTATGGGCTGTGAAACACGCCCCAGGTGCATTATGTGGCATGAGGCGCTTGCGCTGTGCCTTTAGCACCTGGGAAGTGCAATATCAGGACATAACACACCTCAATGTCTTATTGTGCTTAAAAATGGGCCCCAGTAAAGAAGTTAATACAAAAAAAACACATAAGAAGTGTATATAAAAATAATAAAAATATGATTATATCACTGATAGAAAAAGTAGTCCTTGTCATTGTGCTGTAATGGAGCTCTTTACAAGCAGATAAACCACAAACCCCTTTTCCCAGACAAGCTGTAAACTTATATTTTTTGTCAAGATATTTTGCTTTACCCACTGGCCATCTCGTACTGTCAGATTAATTCTCTATCCCACTCACAAGTCTGCCCAGTACAAAGTAAGGCTTCTGCCATATCCGCATTCCATGCTGCCCCCTATGACGCCAGCTGGCTATCTCCTCTAAATAGGACCGCAACAACGCAGAACTTGCCATCTAAATTTGATGTTCCTTTTATAAGCTTTATCTGTTTCAGTCACTTTGTTTATTTTATACTGACGGGCTCCTTGACTGGGAGCGAGCATGTGCCTCAACGGCTTCCATAGCCACTCTTTTTTTTTGGTTTGCAGTTGTCAAGCTCAGCATGGAAAAAGAAAAGAAAAGTGAGTTTGCGTAATGGGTTTCAAATTTAGATGGCAAGTTCTAGGTTGTTGCGGTCCTATGTAGAGAAGACGACGGGCTGCAGGTTGGCGCCATAGAGAGTAGCGTGGAATCAGACATGGCAGAAGCTCTTACTTTGTACTGGGCAGACTTGTGAGTGGGGAGAGAGAATTAATCTGATAGTACGAGATGGCCAGTGAGTGAAACAAAATACCTTGATAAAATACAAGTTCACAGCTTGTCTAGGAAGTGGGGTTTGTGGTTTATCTGCTTGTACTCTAGTTCTCCCAATCCAGCCATTTTGGGTTCCATGTTAGTTGCAGGTTGAGGAGCTGCAGTGGGAGAGCAGAGAATGGATTGATTTTCCCCTGCTATGTGTCTGCTTTGCCACAAATAGTGCCCGTTTTAACATTATGTCCTGATAAGAACACGGCTGGAAGGGGCTTCCAGCCAATCAGATTTCAGGATGTTATTTGCCCATTTATATATATATATATATATATATATATATATTATAGGCAAAAAACTCCATTTAATGCATTAATTAGGGTTGTTCCACAGTGACAAAAGTGAGGAAGTTCGCTGTTAGGTTGAAAACCCCCTTGGACCCCTCGCACCCCCAACCGGCATTGGGGTGTGCATTGGATCATCAGCTAACTCTCACCCCATGACATGTGTAAAAGCAGCAGAAGTATAGGAGAATGGCATGGGGTGAGAAGTTGGGACCCACGATCTCAATGCACCCCAATGCCGATTGAGGAAATGAGGGAATCAGGGGTTTCAACAGCGAGGCCTCACTTTTTAATAAACTGTGAAACAACTAACTAATGCATTAAAAGTTTTTTGCCTCTAATTCTCTTCTTTTGAGAATGTAGGAGAAATAGTGAATGTAGTGCTGGCGGCGGAGTGTGGGGCCCTCTGGGCCCTTTGCTCCAGACATGATGTCTTGTGGCATACTAACAGGGACAGCAATGCAAACAGAAATGCTAACAGTGGCGCACATGGTAACACAAGAGCGAATGAGAACAGAAAGGGTAACGCACATGGTGGCATAGACAGGAACGGTCTGCCACGTGATGTGTTGTCACATAGTAACATGGTGCCTGCAACCAGAAATGTCAATGGGCATGGTGATGTAAAGTGAAACAGAAAGATAAACAGTACTGTAGACAGAAATGGCAAAAAATAACAGAAACACAAGTGCAAATAAGACGCAAAGGATAAGCACATGGTGGGCGCAGGCGTCAACAGTAAGTGAAATGGTCTGGAACATAAGCGGAAAGGGCAACAGTACCAGTAATGTAAAGCGCTCAGGCTGGTTTTCCCAAAACCTGCATAGAGAAGACAGTGAGTACAAATAATGTATGCATAATAATGAGTATCGGCAGAAAATGAGAACTTGGAATACTAAATACATTATATCTCAGGAACCGTATGACGTAGAAAAAAAATTTAAAAGTCATATTATTTACAACTGTCCTGGCTAATTTGGGACTTAGGATTTTCAACGAAAAGTCCGTATCTACTTTCATTCCGAGATCGGGCCCTGAAAAAGTCTGTGAAGCCTTAATGTTATCCTATGGGAAAAAGAAAAGTTGAAGCACCATAACTTTCCCTCCTGTAATGTTTTCACCAAACCACTGAAAGGCACATCTGTGGGCTGTTGGCTGTCTTCCCTCCAAATTTCAGGAAAAAAGACCAAACTGTTATTTTGCAGCAGGGATCCAAAGGATTTCTGTAATGCGTTGGGTGCCGTAATGTTATCCTATAGGAAAAAACATCAACTTTGGAGTGCCGTAACTTTGCCGCCGTGTAATATGTTTTAACCAAACCACTGAAAGGCACATCCATGGGCTGTTGGCTGTCTTCCCTTCAAATTTCAGGAAAAAAGACCAAACCGTTATTTTGCAGCAGGGATCCAAAAGATTTCTGTAATGCGTCGGGCGCCGTAATGTTATCCTATGGGAAGAAACGTCAATTTTGGAGTGCCGTAACTTTGCCGCTGTGTAATATTTTTCAACACAACACTGAAAGGCACATCTGTGAGATATCGACCGTTCCCTCAAATTTCAGCCCAAAACTCCCAACGGTTCTTTTGCAGCGCAGTGCCAAAGAATCGCTGTTACTTCCCACAGATGGAAAACTACTGTCGCAATTTGCGAAAGCTTTCACAAAAAAGTTCGACACTTTCATGAGCATGAAAGTAATTTGTGAAAGTACTTTTTTCAGAAATTTGAAAAACATATTTCTGTGGTCTTTTACCACAAATAAAGACATGGCAAGCATCCTCAGGGTCCGACTAGGTGAATACAAAAAGAATTAGGTTGCTAGAGGGTCCCAAATTTAAATGCCCACCATTTTCTGATCACCAACTGAAAACAAAATGGCGATTTGAAAGTAACAGGCCCATTGCGAAAGTAAAATGCATTGCGAAAGTGTTGAACACTTTTGCTCTTTCCCATTGACTTATAATAGGAAACTTTTTGAATAACTTTTGAACCGTTTAATATTTTTCATGGAAATCTTTAAAAGGCACATTGGGGACCACCACACGTTCCCTGAAGATTTTGGGCGATCACATAAACCGTATGACCTGTAGAGTGCGACTGTAGAATTCAGAAAAAGCGTAAGCAGCACAGATCAACAATAACCGCAGCCGTAAATCCAACCAGTACGGAACTTGACAGACCCCAAGGCCTATATGGTTCTTGATCATATATTCAAATTTCAGCAAATCTGGCAAGCAGTTGCAAAGTTATTAAGGTGCAAAGTTTAGGGTTTAACATAGAAATGGCTCCTCAACCTTAACTATAGTGGCACTACCGCGCCGCTATAATATATATATATATATATATATATATATATATATATATATATATATGTATATAAATATATTACGGTAGCCTGTGCTACCATAGTTAGGGTTGAGTACCCATTTAAGGTTAAATGGTGAAACTTTGCACCTTAATAACTTTGCCACTGTTCAACAGGTTTGCCTGAAATTGACAGAGTATAGGGCATAGCCATAGATCTCAGGATCTGCTGACTTTTTACCAGTCAGATATCGGCTGCAGAGTTATTAAGCACCATTCTGAGGGCTCATTACGCTTTTGTGCATTCTTTGCTCATGCCTACAGTGTCATACGGTTTGTGCACCAGTCTAAAAACTTCAGGAATATGCGCCAGGTCCCGATGTGTCTTTTGAAGATTTCGTGAAAAAATATTGAACGGTTCAAAAGTCAGTCAAAACAAGTTTCTAATTATAGTCAATTGGAAAAGTTTTGCAAAAGGTGCGTAAATCACGACACTACTTTTAACACTATAGCCAAAATGACAGGAATTGTTTGCCACCTGCAAAAAATGGTTTGGTCTTTTGGACTGAAATTTGGAGGGAAGAAAGCCAGCATCTCACAGATGTGCCGTTTTGTGAAAAAATATTTCAGGGATGCAAAGTTATGGCACTCTGAAGTTGATGCTTTTTTCCCATAGACTAACATTGTGGTGTCCGCTGCATGACAGAAATTCATTGCCACCCTGGCTGCAAAATAACGGTTTTGTCTTTTGGGCTAAAATTTGGAGAGAGAGGAAAGCCAACATCCTACAGATGTGCCTTTTGGTGGCTTGGGGAAAAAATATTACAGGGAGGCAAAGTTACGGCACTCCAAACTTTACATTTTTTCCCATAAGATAACATTACAGGCGTCTGCCATGCCTTTTAGGGGTCTGTATCTCGGAAGCGGTCGAGATCGGACTTTCATCGGAAAATGCTTAGTCCCCAAACAGGGACTGAGTACAAAACTAGCCAGGAAAGTCATAATTCATACAACATTTTAATTTTTTCTACATCGTATGGTTCGTGAGATATAAGCAATTTAGGATTCCAACTCCTCATTTTCTGCTCCAAGCCCCATTATTATGCATACATTCTTTGTACTCACTGTGTTTCTCTATGCAGCTGTTGGGGAAAACCAGGGAGTGCGCTTACGTTACTGTTACCCTTATCATTTCCGCTTGCATTTCCAAACCAGTTTGCATTAACGTTCCCGTGTACGCCACCATGTGCGTTACCCTTTGCATTTTCCTTTGAGCTTGCATTTGCGTTACTGTTGCCATTTGCATTTCCACTTCTGTTTGCCTTTGTGTTTACATTTGCGTCACTGTGCACATTTTCATTTGTGTTTGTGGCCACCCTTCCGTTTGCATTTGCATTTCCATTTGTCTTTCATTTGGCGTCATCGTTGATGTTACCGTTACCATTTGCATTTCCAATTGCGTTACCGTCACTGTGTGTGTTACGCTATGCATTTTCGTACGTGCTTGCATTCACGTTTCTGTTTCCTTTGGTGTTATTTTTGCTGTTACCATTACCATTTGCATTTCCAATTCCAGTACCGTGACTGTGCGCATTACGGTTTGCGTTTCCATACATGCTTGCATTTCTGTTTCCGTTTCTGTTTCCTTTGGTGTTATTGTTGCTGTTACCATTACCATTTGCATTTACAATTGCGGTACCGTGACCATGCTTGTTACGGTTTGCGTTTCCGTACGCACTTGCATTTGCGTTTCCATTTCTCTTTGCTTTGGCGTTATTTTTGCTGTTACCATTATCATTTGCATTTGCAATTGTGGTACCATGACCATGCGCATTATGCTTTGCTTTTCTGTATGCACTTGCATTTCTGTTTCCTTTTATTGTTATTGTTGCTGTTACAGTTACCATTTGCATTTACAATAGTGGTACTGTGAGCGTGCGTGTTACCAGTTGCGTTTCCATCGCTTGCATTTCCATTTGTGTCACTGTTCACTTTGGCGTCAGTTTCCGCTTCGTTTCTGTTAACATTTGCTTTACCATTTATGTTTGCATCACCATGTGTGTAGCAGTTACTGTTACTATGTCACACAAAATCACGTGGTGGGAGCGTAGGGCCTGAAGGGCCCGAGCTCCACCACCACATCTATTCACTATTTATAGTCCTCATTCTCAAAAAGAAGGGAAATTCATGGCAAAAAACTCTGTTTAATGCATCAGTTAGGGTTGTTCCACAGTGACAAAGTAGGAAATTCAGTGTTAGGGTTGAAAGCTCTCCTTGCACACCCCAGCACACCCCCAACCGCATTGGGGTGTGCTGGGAGCTCATCGGTCCTAACTCTCACCCCATTCTCCTATGCCTCAGCTTGTTTAACATGTGATGGGGTGAGAGTTGGGCTGATGACCTAACTCACACCCCAATGCCAGTTGGAGGGGTGGGCTGGGTGGTAAGAGGGCTTTTGGAAGCCTAACACCGAATTTCCTTACTTTTATCGCTGAGGAACAACCCTAACTGACGTATTAAAATTGATTTTTTTGCCATATACATTAAGTATATAAATTTTATTTATTGTGGTTGTTATATTCTGAAATGTTATATTTTTATAATGTTGTAATTTTTGTGCAGTGCTTAGTGGCCTTGGGATTGTGTGCTATATAAATAACATTTACTACTGCTATCATTTGTATAATGCAGGGTGGGAAATCTGAGTTGGTTCTTAAACACAGGACTCCCAGGTGGGAGTGCAGGTGGTTATAGTGTATCATTGTAATAATACAGGTGGAAAACCTGCGGGGCATTCCTCATGAAACTAGTCAGTGAACCTACTCATGGTGGGACAGTACTATACCTGGTTCTTACACACAGCGGCGGTGTTGAAGATGTCAAGTTGAAAGCAACCTGGGGCCAGTGTTCACTGTACAGTATGGTTCAACATGAGTACAACTAAGGAATAAACGAACCAGGGGCAAGGGTCCTGGAACTCAAAAGGTCAGATTTTATTTAAAAAAAATAGGTGACTGCCTCAGAGAGGACCTACGGGGTGGAGGAACAGTGGGCCAAACTAAAGAGGCAGTAGTGAAGGTAACAAACCTGAGTCAAACAAGTGAGCAAAAACAAGAAGAAGAGGTTACCACTATAGTGCTTGAAAGAAGTGTCAAAAAGGTAAAAGCTAGAAAGGTTGCATTCAGAAGGTATGAGGAGACACAAAGGGAGGAGGATAGGGAGGTGTATCAGGAGAAGCAGGGAGACCAGTAATGAGTGCAGTGGCACAAACTGAACCGAGAATAACCAGGCAATAACAAAAGGGGCCAAGGCATTTTCAGGTATGTAAGCAAAACAAAAGGAAGAATAAGGTATAGATTGTAAGGTTAAAGGTGGGAGACTGTACAGAGGGTGACCAGGAAAAGGCAGACATCTTAAATACATGCTTGTGTACATTGTTCCCAGTGGAACAGTACAGCTGTCATTTTTCACATCCCGCCCAAAATGTGGTTTTGCACCTGAGGCACAGAATGTCACAATCACTGGGCACAGTCAACTTTTGGGATGGATTAATGAAATCAGAGTGCCACTGTTCATGAGGGGCAGTCCCAAAAAGCCCTTGTTGAAATTTTGGTGAATAAATTCCAAACAATGGCTGTGTTACAAGTGTCCGTTGCGCAGTTATACATACGTTAGTAATTTCACCAATTTTTTATATTTTGACTGCAGATTTTCAACACTGCCATTTTTTCACACCTCCTCATGAACAGTACATCTATCATTGTTCAAATCCTGCCCAAAAATTGGTTTACTACAAGGTGCTGAATGGCATGATCTATGTGCAATCAATTTTCGTGATGGATAACAAAATTAGAGTGCCAGTGTTCATAGGAGATCAAAAGACCATGCTGAAAATCTGGTAAAATAATTCCACAAAATGGTGGTGTTATGAGCATGCATTGCCAAGTTTATACGCACATTTGTAACTTCACCAATTTTTCATGTTTACCCAGATGTTCAGCACTACCATTTTTTCACACCACCTCATGGATAGTACAGCTGTCATTTTTCTAATCCTTCCAAAACGTTTTTCCGCACCTGTGGCACAGTTGCACAGAATTACATTTTGACAGGGATTTGAAGATTTTCTTTACTGGGAAGATGCAAAGAGATGATAAGAAGGTTACACTGGACATTTGGGTGAAAATTATTTAACATGGCAGAGTTATGACTATTTGTTGCAATTTTGCTATGCCTGCTTGTAACTTAATGTGTGGAATTGCAGGGACCAGAGATCCTGCTTTCCACAGCTGCATACATATATGCATCTGTGGAGGACTAGGAGCACAGGGTCCTTTCTGCACTCCCTCCTGTCACATATGGATGCTGTTGTATATTGATACTGTTGTACTATCTGAATGGAGGAGAAGAATGCAGTGTCCTTTGGACCCTGCGCCCCACTGTAACATATGGATACTGTTGTACTATCTCAATGGTGGGATGGCTCCCACTGTGACATATGGATACTGTTGTACAATCTGGATGGAGGAAGGCCTGCTCTCTCAGTAAAATAAAGATAGTATTGTACTATCCCAAACAGTGAGGAAATAAATTTCAAAAACATTTTAATGCACCAGTTAGGGTTACAGTGACAACAGTAAGGAAATAATGTGTTAGGGTTGAGATCCTAACCCCTCCACCTAATACCCCACCCCACTCTCCACAGACCAACATGATGGGGTGTGCCCTGAGGTTATTGGGCCTAACCCTCGCCCCATTCTCTTATACAGTACCATGTCAACTTTCTTACACATGGAATGGGGTGAGAGGCCCGACAACCCCAGGGCACACCCCATCAGCCTGTTGGTCTGTGGAGGGTGAGGTGGAGTGTTAGGGTCGAAGGCTAGGGTCTCCAACCATAACATGTTATTTCCTTACTTTTGTCACTGTAACGCTAACCGATGCAGTAACAACATTTTTTGCAATGTGTGTGTGTGTGTGTGTGTGTGTGTGTGTGTGTAAGTATATATATATATATATATATATATATACATATCTAGATCACAGATATAGATATATATAATATACGTATATGTATGTATGTATGTATATACATACATACACATATATCAGAGTTCAACAAGTCCCATAGCCTGATGTCTTGGGCTACAAGATCTGTCACGTCGGACAAGTAGATTTGCAGTCCCCACTTGTCCACAGACAACCAGCTCAGAGTGTTTATTTTTTCCCCCTTTGTTTTCGTACCTGCCTGAGTGCCTGACTGCCTGTACACAAGTGTCCACTAGGTGATGCCACCTGTTGATGAGTTTGGTCAGTGAGGATCACATGTCAAACAGAAATTTAGTCATGTGGGAGCTGATTGAGAGAGCCGCGGTGGGAGCATGGGCTAGCAGTGGAGTGGGACCCTCATTCTGAATCACTCTCCACCCATGACAGACCAGAACAGCTTTAGAGGAACCAGGACTGACAGACAGTGAATGAGTTGAAACTGAAGGAGTTGAAACTGGGAGAGTTCCCAGTCAGTCCTGGTAATTGGCACAGGTGGCGGTGGGACAGGAGGTGGTAGTCAAGATGGGGAGAGGGAGACACAGTCTGAAGGCTGAGAGTGCCATTTGCGATAGAGCAGTAGATGGAGCGGAGCTACTAGATGTGTACTAATCTGAGTGATTGTTTAGTTTAGATCTCAAGTCACCAGCTGGAAATAATTCAGCTATGGGAGTGAGGAGCAGAGCAAAATAAATAGGGAGACCAACCATGTGTCTTGTCTTCTGCACGCAGTTTTGGGGGGGGGTGCTTTGCCGACTTGGTCAGTCGGACAAGGGCCAGATAACTGAACAGCCAGGGCATAGCAATTTGCAGGACTTCTTTCAGCCAGTGCTGATAAGAAGAAGAAGAAGAATCAGCATTTATATAGCACTTTTCATACATCCAAAGTGCTTTACAAGCAATGCTAGACTGATAGTGAAGTGACTGAATGTGTGGTGGCAGCCATATCGCACATCATCACCCACACACAGCATGGATAATTGCAAGAACCAGTTTATGGGAGGGAATGTTGGCCAGGACACCGGGAATGTTCCTACTCTTTAGAGTGCCCTAGGTTCTTTACTTCCACCTGGACACCACCAGGACAACACCAGGATGGGCAGAAGGGACCTCGGTTTAACGTCTCATCCAAAGGATGGCATCCCCAGCAGTACAGCACCCCCAATACTGCACTCGGATGCCAGCGATTTTTAGGTGCAAGTCCAATCCCGGAGTGGACGAGAACCCATGACCTTCTGGTCCAGAGGCGGATGTGCTACCAACTGAGCCACGCTGAAGTTAAGTGAAATAAAAAGATTTTAAATAACATGAAAATAGCCTTTGTGAAGGCTGCTGCCTGTTGGTGTTAGGAGAGGAGAGAAGGAGGGAGGTATCCAGTCCTGAAATGTTCTGTGGCAGGCTTGTAAAAGAACTAAAAGACAGCTAGTAGACAACTACAGGACTACTAGTGCTAGCTAGTAAAAAGAACAGATTGTAAAAAATTATATATATATATATATGTACTGCATATATGTATATATATGTATTACAGGAGCCCTGCCTAACTGTGTGGGACTGTTGGGAAAGAGGCGAGAAGAGTGTGGAAGGAGTGAAAAATATGGTTTATTAATTTGTTGCCCAGTATCTATCCACTCCTGACCTCTGGCAGACTTGTGAAACACAAAATAAAAAGAAAGCTAGGGAAAAAAAGAGTGTAAAGAAAACAAAATAAGTGATGATCTACCGGGGAGGGTGGGCAAGTATAGAGAACAGTGGTGAGTATCAGGAGGGTGTGGAAGAGGGACAAGTCTGGCCAAGGTGGAATTAGGAGCAGTACAGTGGACAATGTTGTCATAATCAAAGATGGAAGGATCATCTTAGAGATATCTAGGTGAGCAGGTATAGGGATGCAGCTTTTGTTCCATAAAGGGCACCTAGCATGGGGTTGAGTTTTTTGTGAATGACATCTATGTGCTGAGAGAAGCCAAGGTGCTGGACAAGCCAGGCACCAAGGTATTTAAATGAGTGCACTTCAACAATTGTACCACCATCTAGGGTGTGGAAGTTGGGGTTGTAGGGGAGCTTAGACAGCCTTTGCCTAGTGTTGAAGCACTTGGAGACCATTTTATTAGCATTTAGAGGTAACTGATTTGACCTGAACCATTTCTGGACAGTGTCAAAATCAAATTGAAGCCTGGATGTTAACTCTGAAGGAGAAGACCTAGATGCAAACAGGACTGTGCCATCTACATACATATGGATTGAAGCAGAGGAGCAGGCTGAGGGGAGGTCTTTGAGGAATATGGAGAAGAGCAACGGCCAAGGGGTACACCTGTGAGGATGGGGACAGGGAATTACTGATCCTCATAGACTGAGTTATTCCTTCCAGGCAGAAGCTGAACCAGTTGGTTGCTGAGTCTGTGAGACCCATCAACTTGAGTTTGCCAAGGAGAAGAGGGTGGGAGATAGTGTTGAAAGTTTTCACTAGATCAACACAGATGGCAGCAGTGAGGTGGCCTTGGTCCATGCCAGTATGTATCTTTGGTATCATATCAGGGGAAGCATGAGTTTTTTCTCAAAACTGAAACCTCCAGGTGACAGTGCAGGAGGTTATGTGTGTACCTTGGTATAATTCCAGGGTGGAAAACTTGAGTCTGTGCTCAAACACGGACTCCCAGGTGGATGTGAAGGGGTTGTGTCTGTATCATTGTTTAGAAAATGGCAATGCAAATGCTAGCATCTTGATTGACTAGCAGAGTCCCATTGCCGTGCAGGTATTTTTCAATAGAGTGTACTGAAAAAAGTTCCAGTTCGGAGTGTCTCATTACTTTGGGTATTCTTGGGCACCCTGGATTTTCAAACTGGCTGGCTGCCATGTTTTTTGTTTCACTTAGCAAGATTCACTTTGCTAGCCCTACTCTGTACTTATGCACATAACTGCACATGAAAACTTCAAGCTGCAATATTCCATTGACGCAAAGTTTAAAATACAAAAACTTCCTTCTATGGACGTGGATATGATGTTCTATCCACACTTTCTGGTAGTTGCCTTTCCCTTTAAGACTTGCTGGAAATATCTTAATGCTGGCTCCTCCCACCCCCCTGGGTGGTAACTGCCTTGGCTCCACCCCATTATGCCAGAACTTCCTTTCTGCTGGAAGAAGCAGGTTCCCTCCTTACAGCTCCCGCGTTGAGTAGGCCCTGGTGCTTAAATCTTTGGATTTACTTCCAAAATTTAAACTAAACCTCATTCAAGTTTTATCTTAACCTCGATCTTCGATCGCAGTCGCGATGGAGGATAAATCTTCGCCCAGATTCTGCCGGTGCCCATGCAGGCAGAAGATGTCATGTACCGACCCTCACGCCTCGTGCATCTACTGCCTAGGCCACAATCATGATCCACAGGCCTGTGACTTTTGTCGATAGTGTCACCCAAATGTCCTAGAGGACCACAGTGCCTGCCTAAAGTGGGCCATCTGGAAGAACATTATCTACTGATCAAATCAAAGGAAGCCCATTGGGTGGTCTCTGCAGCTGTGGGGTCCACCATGCAGTTAGAGCAACTCAAGGCCTTCGAGGAGGAGGAGGTGGCCCAGGCTGCTGCTCAATGCTCTTCTGCTTCAGCCTTCATTCCTCTCCAGTTGGATTCCATTTATTTGGTCACCTTCAAGAAGCTGTGACAGTCCCTCTCGACCAAAGGGGAGTGCCCTTCTGAATCACACAGTTCCTGCTCACGCAAGGAGTCCAAGAAAGATAAAGAGAAGACTAATCATCAACGATCCTGGGACCAGGAGCATTCCTGTTCTCAGGATTCTTTGGTTTTGACTACAGTTGAAACCGTGCTGGCTTCACGGTAACCCTGTCAGATTAGTTGGCTGAGACACCAGGTGACAATGCAGTCAAGGTCATTCTCAACCCTGTCAACCAGTTGTTGTCCGAAGAGGCCGACAACTCTCTTTTCAGGACCCCGGTCTTGCTGGTAACCACTGACAGGTTGGCCCAGCCTACTGAGCTGGACCCATCGGTCATCGACCCAGACCAGGAGGAGCTGTGGACCTCCCCGGCTCTCACTGAGGCTCCGCCATCAACACCACCAATGACCAAGGTCGAGTCTTGATCATCTTCATCCTTGGGGTCGAGCAGGTCCTGCCATCGGCAGTCTTGCTCTCTGCACCATGGGAAGCGGCACTACTGCTGCTCAACTTCATCCTCCTTGGATGAGGAGAGGCTTCAACACAAATTGTGTCAATGCTACAAGGACCTTATATGACAACAGGTAGTTCTTTATGGGCTGAAGCCAACACTGGCTGCCACCCCAGCCATTACCTGGCTGTCACCCAAAAAGCCGATGTAGACTCCCCTGGCTGGGCTGGTTGACACCGCTTCTCCCCAGTGAGCTGATTCAGACCCTGTCAGCTCGGCTGAAGCAGGCTTCTCTACTGATTGTGGTGGAGCCACCTAAGCAGCTGATGATCGGAGCTCCATGCAGAGAGTCTCAGTCAGCCAAGGGGCTTCCCCATCGGCTGTCGGTCACTTCTTATGCCTGACCACCTGCAGCAAGTCATGGTTGACACAGGTGGTCACCTGATTTATGCAGACTCCTTGGAGTCTGAGGATTCCTCCTTGCATTCCCATCCATTGGACATGGAGTTGATTGAGGATCTTTCCACAGATGAAAGCCATACTTCATTCTTGGGCATTCTCTGTCTCATCTCTGAGCCCATGGGGATGAGACTGGAGCTCGTCCAAAAGCAGGCTTGCTATCTCTTACAGAAGTCCTAGATAAAGGGGAGTCTCTGGAGGCTTTCCCAGTGGCCAAGGCCATTGTTGGCCCTGTCCTGAAACTCTGGCAGTGCCCTGCCTCTTGCCCTGCTCCCTCGGCCTGGGTGGCCCGCAAACATGCAGTGCTCATCGGTACCCTTTTGGGGTACATGGAGCAACCCGTGGCTGAGGGATTGGTAGCTGACTCCATGTTTAGATGCTCAGGCAATACCAGGGACATCGATAGACCACTGGACAAAGAGTCCAAGAAATTGGACCATTCGGCCAAAAAGGTCTATGCTGCCACCTTGCTTGGCATCCACCAGGCAAGCTCTGCCATCATGATGGCACACTTCTCCCATGCCCTTCTGGGTTCTCTGGATGAGGTGATTCCTCATTTTCTTGCAGACCTCCAGACTACAGTCAAGCAGCTCTGGGACCAGGGTCATTCTGTGATCAAAAAGCAACTTCAAACCTGGCCTGGTGGCACTGAGGGTTGAGGTGCTGGATGCCACACCTCACACCACGCTGGTGACCCAGGTTCAGGAACAGACTCTGGTCATTTGGGGGCCAGTGGGGGAGGTAAGGATTGAGCGTTACAGCTCTTTCCTCAGGGTGGGGGTTCTGTGCTGGGAAATATCACAGCTAGAGGAGCTCACCCATGTCCAAGGGGCTTGGCTGCCTCTGTGGAGGTGGAGACAGCTGCTGCACCCATTGCATGGTGCGCATGCACATAAAAGGGGGGAGAAAGCCAGAAAAAAAAGCCAAGACCCAGCAGGACCCATGATGGCTCCATAGGAGCTGGAAGACATACCCCCTCGGGGTGGGGTGTCGTAGCCCCCATCGGGTCCATGGCAAGTAGCAAAAATAGTATCATGATAAAAAATAAGCAACTTCAGACAGCCTTAACATTGTGGATTCCTGTGCTCTCTCAGTGGTGGCCATAGTTGCTGTGCACCGTAGGGCTTGGCTGAAGATCTCAACCTTTATGGTAGACACCCAGCACAAGCTAGCAGATGTACCATTCTTAGGCACTGACCTCTTTGGGCCCACTGTAGAGGGTCATCTCCAGCACAAGTCCAATGCCACCCTGGACTCTGTGATATCCACCCAGATGGACTCCAAGGGCTCTAAGCAGCAGAAGTTCAAGCCCTTTTGGTCCTCTACTCCTGTGGCAAAACCAGCCCAGCATGCATCAGTATGTCCAGCAGGTTCAGTCCTGGCAACCTCGGGCCAAGTCCATGGCCTCAGTGGTCTGAAAGCCTGGAGGGAAGGGACCAAGTGGCTACTCAGTTGGATCCTCCACCTCCAAGCCTGCTCAGTGACAGGATAGGGGTTGCTACCATCATGCTTGCCATGCCTCCCCTGGGTCCTCCTGTGGGGGACCAGCTCTGCCACTTCTTTTCTGCTTAGTCCGCTGTTACCATGGACAGGTGGGTTCTGGAAGTAGTCGGTCAGGGTCTGCCTCTGGAATTCAAGCAATACCCTCCAAGCAGAGCCCATGCCCCATGGGAGGATTTGGTATATGCAGACACTCAGTCAGCTCTTTGAGAAGGCATAGCCCAGCTCCTCCGCAAGGAGGTCATGGTCAGAGTTGTGGATCCATTGGAACACCCAGGGTTCATCTCCAGGTACTTCCTGGTGCCAAAGCAGATGTGGGCTAGTGTCCCATTTTAGATCTGAATGTTCTGAACAAGTTTCTCAGGTCTCACACCTTCAGGATGGTAACTCTGTCTAAGATCATACCATCTCTGGATCAAAACATGTGGTTTTGCTCTCTGGATCTTCAGGACACATTCTTTCATGTCACGATCTGTCCATCCCACCAAAGGTTCCTCCACTTCTGAGCAGATTGAACCCTTTACGAGTTCCAAGCCATGCCTTTCAGTCTCTCCTCTGTCACCAAGGTCTTCGCCAAATGCATTGCAGTGGTGGCAGCTTACCTGAGGTGCCAGGAGGTCCAGGCATACTCCTACCTGCATGACTGGCTGATAGCAGGTCCCTCCAAGCAGGAGGTGAGCCATCCAGGGACCTGGCCCTCCAGATCTTCATTGACCTTGGCTTCCTGGTCAATGAGGCCATGTCAGAACTCATGCCTTCACAGGCGATCAGCTTAACCAGGTAGAGATCGACTCATGCCAAGCCAGAGCTCAGCTCCCATTGGACAGGGCATAGGTTCTCTCCTCAGTTGCCCGATCATTTCTGGTTGGGAACTTGCACCCTGCCCAGGACATCCTGCACCTTCTGGGTTACATGCTGACTTGCAACAGCATAGTCTGATGGGCCCATTAGCATATGCACTCCCATGGGAGCTGGTCAGCCAGTGGTCTCAGCACAAAGGTCACTTTGACCAGCTGGTCACTGTGACCCAGAGGATGTGGAACACTCTCCAGTGGTGGACTGTCCCAGAGCATCTGCAGGAAGGGATCCTATTTGTCTGCCTGAGCCAATTGTCATCCTAATGACCAGTGTTTCTCTGACAGTCTGGGTGCCCATTTGGAGGAATACAGAGTCCACGGGCTCTGGGCCCCTAGTGGGTTCCAATGCCACATTAACCTGCTGGAGCTCTGAGCAGTCTGGCTGGTGCTGACTGCCTTCACTCCATTTGTTCAGTGTCAAGTGGTCCAAGTCCAGACAGACAACACCACAACCATGTACTACCTTAACAAACAAGGCAGAATACACTCCCTGCCCCTGTGCAAGGAATTCCTCTGCATTTGGACACTCATGCACAGGCTGGAGGTGGATATTCTGGCCATCCATGTGGCAGGAACCTCCAGTCAGCTGGCAGATGCCCTCAACCAGGTGGGTGAGGCATCTCAAGAATTGGATCCTCCATATGGAGTTAGTTCACAGTTTGTTCTCTCAGTGAGGCATCCCTCAGGTGAACCTGTTTGCCTCCAAGAAGTATGCCAAGCTGAGACTGTTTCATGCCCACCCCCCCAGCAGGGAATGCTGCAGGGGGATGCCTTCTCAAGGTCTTGGACCCCAGGCCTCTTCTGTGCCTTCCCTCCTCTTCTCTTGATCCACAAGGTGTTACTCAAGCTGGTAATGGACAAGGTGCAGGTGATCCTGGTGGCCCCAGACTGGCCCCACCAGTTTTGGTACCCTGATCGCCTCAGCCTCAGCAACAGGCTCCCAAAGCATCTTCCCATATAGCCGGACCTGCTCTCAATCATCAGAAGGTTCTCCACCGAGACCTTCAATCCCTGCACCTGACAGCCTGGTTCCTGAGCAGCTAGATTTCCAGGCTTTGGGCATCTCCAAAGATGTTTTCACTGTTGTGGAGGCATCTAGAAAGGAATACACCAGTAAATGCTGTGCCTTCAAATGGCAGAGATTCTCCATTTGGTGTCAGGGCAAGGGGTTGGACCCTTCGACCTATCTTTTGGCTAGTATTTTGGACTATCTGTGGTATCTGCCCAAGGGGAACTTTGGTTGACGACCCTTAAGTTGCACCTGGCAGCCACCTTTGCTTACCGGGCATGGGCTGGTCAACAGTCAGTGGCACAGGAGAAGGTGGTCTGGTGCTTTTTCAAAGGCCTTGACCACATTTCCCCTCCGGTGCATGAACCACCACCACCGTGGGACTTGTTGCTGGTTTTGGCAAAGCTCATGGGCAAGCCATTCGAACTGATCAAAAGGTGTGAGATGTCTCACCTGTTATGAAAGACTGCCTTCCTAGTGGTTATCACATCAGCCAGAGGATCAGTGAGTTCCATGTACTCTCAGTGGAGTCTCTTTACCTGGTCTTCCACAGGGACAAGGTTGTCCTGTGCCCCAGCCCGAAGTTCCTCCCTATGGTTGTGTTGGAGTTTCTCCTGAATCAGGTGATGACTTGGTTGGTGTTCTTCCCAAATCATACCTCAGAGGTTGAACACAGGCTCCATACTTTGAACCTGAGGTGAGCACTCACTTATTGTAAAGAGCGCATGGCTAGAGTTCGGGGAAAGGTTCAGCAGCTGTTTGTCACCAATGCTGAAGCCACACCTGGCAGACCTGCAACCAAGCAGATGATTGGCAGGTGAATCACATCCTGCATTGATCTCCACTATAGGTTGGTGGGCAGGGAGCCTCCCAGATGGCTGATGGCTCATTCCACCCACCATACTGCTGCATCAGTGGCAGCTTCTAGGAACATCCCTATCTAGGAAATCTGTAGGGCTGCTACCTGGAAGTCAGCACACACACTTTCATTTCCCATTACCATATTGACCTAGAGTCACACTGGGCTGCAGGTTTGGAGCCTCAGTTCTCCAGTCTCTGTTCCCTAAGTAGGGGGTGTGCTCCTTTCATCCCTTCTCCCAGAGAACTACTAGGAGTCTGCCAGACAGTGTGGATAGAACATCATATCTACATCCCTAGAAACACAGGTTACTCACCTATAACAGTAGTTCTAGGACTGGTGTATGATGTTCATCCACATGGACCCATCTGACCTCCCCAGCTTCAGCGCACACATTCTGCTTCCAGCAGGCAAGATCTGGTGTCATGGGGTGGAACCGTGGGAGATACCACCTGGATGGATGGGAGGAGCCAACTTGAAGACATCTGTGGCAAGTCTTTTAAGGAAAAGGAACTGCCAGACAGTATGGATGAATATCATATACCACTCCTAGAACTACTGTTGCAGGTGAGTAACTTGTGTTTTCTGAGGTTAAGTCTCAGGAAAGTTGATGGAGCTCTCAAAAAGATTGCAGGAAAAATAACTGAAACAAGTGTTTATTTATGAAAATACTAACTAAATACTTATTTTAAGTCAGCAGGACATTTGAGTGCAACAAGACTTTCAGCCAGCAGTCAGTGCTTGGGAATTGCCAGCTGAGTCAAACAACACAGAAACCACATCAGTATCCTCAGTGCAGAAGGAGCTTCCATGACCTACATCTTATCACTGTAGAGCAACAGATTCATGAAAGAAAGGGGCATTTTAAAGCTACCAAACCTCAGAGCACTTTAAGCAAGTTAAATCCAGTTAAACGTAGTGACAAGAATTTAACTGTACAGCACAAAAGTATAGTACACCAACTTCACAAGAAACCATACAAGTGTCCTCAATGTGACAAGAGTTTTGCTGCACAGAGTATCTTTATGAAGCACCAACGAATTCATACAGGGGAGAGGCCATATAAATGTTCTGACTGCAACAAGAGTTTTTACCAGAAGGGTAACCTGATAAAACATCAACGAATTCACTCTGGTGAAAGACCATATAAATGTGATGACTGTGACAAGAGTTTTTACCTGAAGGGTAATTTGATAAAACATCAACGAATTCACTCTGGAGAGAGACCATATCAATGTGAAGAATGCGACAAGAGTTTTGGCCACAAGGGTAATCTGATAAGACATCAGCAAATTCACTCGGGAGAGAGGCTATATAAATGTATTAAATGCAACAAGAGTTTTTACCAGAAGGGTAACCTGATAAAACATCAACAAATTCACTCCGGTGAGAGACCATACAAATGTGTTGCATGTGACAAGAGTTTTTACCAGAAGGGTAACCTAATCAAACATCAGCGAATTCACTCTGGAGACAGACCGTATAAATGTGAAGAATGCAACAAGAGTTTTGCCCAGAAGGGTGATCTGACAATACATCAACGAATTCACTCAGGAGAAAGACCATATAAATGTGAAGAATGCAACAAGAGTTTTTGCCAGAAGGGTGGCCTGAAAATACATCAACGATTCCATTTTGGAGAGAGACCATATAAATGCACTGAATGCAACAAGAGTTTTGTCCGTAAGAGTCACCTAATAGAGCATCAACAAAATCACTCTGGAGAGAGACCATATAAATGTACTGAATGTGACAAGAGTTTTTGCCAGAAGGGTGGCCTGATAATTCATCAACGACTTCACTCTGGAGAGAGACCATATACATGCACTGAATGCAACAAAAGTTTTGGCCAAAAGGGTATCCTGAAAAAACATCAGCAAATTCACTCTGGAGAGAGACCTTATAAATGTACTGAATGTGACAAGAGTTTTGGCCGGAATGATAACTTGATTATACACTTGCGAATTCACTCTGGAGAGAGACCATATAAATGTGCTGAATGTGACAAGAGTTTTGGCGAGAAGAATACTCTGATAAAACATCAACGAATTCACTCTGGAGAAAGACCTTATAAATGTGCAGAATGCAGCAAGAGTTTTTACCAGAATAGTGACCTGACAAAACATCACAGAATTCACTCTGGAGAGAGACCATATAAATGTGCTGAATGTGCCAAGAGTTTTGGTCAGAAAAGAAGTCTGATAATTCATCAGCGAACTCACTCTGGAGAGAGACCATATAAATGTATTGAATGTGACAAGGGTTTTTGTAAGAAGAGTTCCCTGATAAAACATCAGCAAATTCACTCTAGATAGCCACCCCTAGTGATTAGTGTCCTGCGCACAGACACAAAATCATGAAATACCAAGATATGCAAAAAAACTAAGCTGATGTGAAATAAGGACACAAAAATCATTCCAGTAGTGCTTGGGGCAACAGAGCTAATCAAAAGGACTTTCAGGCAAGTTTAAATATGCTACCAATATATGTGACACCTTATGAACTACAATAAGAAGTCATTCTGAAGACGATGAGTGTGCTGAGAAGAACACTGTCAGCAAATTTCAAAGACTAATACAGTACTGATTTTCTGATTTTAAAATATGCCCTGGCTTAAGAATTGGATCCATTCTCATCATGGTACTATAAATACCTGAACATTTAGAGACACTAACCCTGAGAGAGACAATATAAATGTGCTGAATGAGAAGAGTTTTGGCCAGAAGAGACACCTGATAAAACATAAGTGAATTCACTCTGCACTTAGAGTAATGGGGTTAATCAAAAAGAACTTTCAGGCTCATCTAGACATGCTACCAATATTTGTGACACTTTATGAAAGGGATGTTGCGTGTGCTGAGAACAGCACTGTCGGCAAACATTAACTACTAATAGATTATTAATTTCCTGATTTTTGAATATGCTCTGGCATAAGAATGGGGTCCTTTCTTGTCACAGTACTAGAAATCCCTGAACATTTGGAGACACTAAACAAGAGAGAGAGAGAGAGCGAGAGACAGACCACATAAGTGTGCTCAATGAGACAAGAGCTTTGGCCAGAAGAGTCACCTGATAAAACATCAGCAAATTCACTCTGAAGACTGCAAAAATTACGCATGACATACACAGTTAGGGAACACATAAAACAGATAAACAAAGTTATTGGAACCATCCAAAGGGATCCATATGATGTCACTGAAATAAACAGAATACATTATTGTGCAATGAGACTAATAACAAATAGAGCAGTTCCAAAAGAGCAAGGAATGAAGAACAAAAAGAGAGGGAAATTCAGCATACCACCATGGAAAAAGCAGATAGAAGGGACAATTATGGAGCTAAGATCAGAAGTATCACTGCTGGAGGAGTTTAGAAAGGGTAATAGATCAATGAAAGTCATCAGGAAAGTGAATGAAATCAAAGAAAAATGCTGTATTAAAACAGATCAGGACCTAAATTTTACAATCTCAAATAACAAGCTTAAGATCTCTGCTCAAGCCAAGAAGCTCAGGAGATATGTAGAAAGGAACAATGAAAAAATGCAAAACAGATGGTTTAGAGAAGACCCAAAGAAATTCTGTAGGGAGCTGGGAAAGAAAACAGCCAATGTAAAAACACCACCAGTAAAGAAAGAAATTGAGGAATTCTGGAGAAGCATTTATGAAGACCCAGTTGAACATAATAGGGAAGCAAAGTGGATACAGGAAATAAAAGACAGCATAAGAAATGATACTACTAGGGATATGGAGTGGCCTGACGTAACAGCTCAGGAGATAGAAGTGAAGATAAGGAAGGCCTCCAACTAGAAAATCCCAGGTCCAGATGCAGTACCCAGCTTCTGGCTAAAAGTACTAACATCTTTGCACCAAGATTTAGCTACCTCAAAAAATTATTTATACGCACATCCTGAGTTGACACCCATCTGGTTAACAACAGGGAATACCACACTTCTTATTAAACCTGAGCCTGCCAGTCTCCCTAGGAACTATCTCCCAATAGCCTGTTTGCCAACAACATATAAACTATATACTGGAATCGATGCAGACAGAGTCTACAATCATTTAGATTGCAATAAACTCATGGCAATAGAACAAAAAGGCAATAAAAGAAAATCATATGGTACAAAGGACCATCTCCTGTTGAACAAAGCTATTATGGAGAGCTGTAAAAAATGCCGAAACCTTAGTGTAGCATGGATCGACTACAAAAAAGCATTTGACAGTATCCCACACTGCTGGATAACTGAGTGTTTATGGATCTACAGGATACATCCCACACTGATAAACTTCATCACAACAACAATGAGAGAGTGGAAAACCTCCCTGCAATTAAATCCATGAGAAAGGTCAAATCACCATCCCAAATACAAGCATCCAACGAGGGATATTTCAAGGTGACTCCTTGTCACCACTTCTGTTTTGCCTTGCCTTCAATCCCTTGAGCAGCCTAATCAACAACCTAGGCTATGGATATAGCCTGAACCCCAGAAACAAAAACAATCAACAGCAAACATCTCACCTTCTATTTGTAGATGACCTAAAACTTTATAGTTCATCTGACAAACATTTGAAAGAACAACTACAAATTGTTAAGACCTTTTCTGATGACATATGGATGACGTTTGACCTAGACAAATGTGCCAAAGCAACATTTGTAGTAAGGGAAAGTTAACTCATAAAGAAAACATGAATCTGGCGGGGGTCTGTGACATAAAAGAACTTGAGCAAGAGGGAGTGTATAAATACCTGGGAATAGATGAAGGAGCAACAGCAAAACATGAAGAAATAAGAGTAAAAGTAAGCAAGGAATATTTTAGAAGGTTAAAGCTAATTCTGAAAACTGCTTTGACAACATGAAATAAAGTGCAAGCTATAAACCAACTCGCCCTTCCAGTGATATCATGCAGCTTTGGTGTGATAGACTGGCCACAGAAAGTGTTGAACCAGCTAGATTTAAAAACAAGAAAAATGTTTCATGCTCACCAATTAATATACAAAAATCAGTGCATGCCAAGATTATACATCCCAAGGGCAGAGGGAGGCATGGGCCTCATTGAGATTGATTACACATATAGAGCCACAATACTGTGGCTACATACATACCTACTGACATCCTTGGACCCAAGTATAGTTAAGGTCTTGCTTCATGAAGAAAATAAGCCTAAAATGACTTCACTCATCAAATTAGGAGAAGCTTTCAGAAGGGTAGCAGAGATGGATGTCAATCCACAAGTAGATAATGAACTGTCCGCTACAGAAAATGCAAACAATCAGAAAAAGGAGTATAAGGATAAAGACCAACAGAAAAGAAAAAACAATTGGAAAGGCCATAATTATAGTGGAACATACAGGGATCTACTGGAGCAACCACAGGTCGATCAAGCCCTGACCCATGAGTGGTTAAAAAGAGGTGAATTTAGACCACAAGATGAAAGATTGATAATGGCAGCCCAAGATAGTAGGCTACGCACAAGATGGTTAACAAAATCCATAGAAAAAACAAGAGAAACAGACAAGTGCAGGTTCTGTAGTACAGAATTAGAAACAGTTGCACACCTCATGGCTGGATGTGAAGTACTCATGGTAGAAGGCCTGTATACTGAAAGACACAACAATGTAGCAAGATTGATCCACTGGAAACTGTGCAAACACTATGACATACAGGTATCAGAGAGA
Organism: Neoceratodus forsteri; assembly: GCA_016271365.2. Lineage (NCBI taxonomy): Eukaryota > Metazoa > Chordata > Ceratodontiformes > Ceratodontidae > Neoceratodus > Neoceratodus forsteri. The sequence goes on from CM057457.1 coordinate 341,254,755, forward strand.
TACTGGAAACATTAACCACAAAGAATGAAGAAGTAATGATCACATGGGATCACCCAATACCAACAGCCGAGAAAGTGGTAGCAAGAAAACCCGATATTGTAATACAAGAAAAGAGAACAAAGGTAGCATTGCTGATTGAAATAGCCACCCCTAGTGACTACAGTGTGCTACGTACAGAGAGACACAAAATCATGAAATACCAAGATATGCAGTCAGAAACCAAACTGATGTGGAATAAGGACACACAAATTGTTCCAGTAGTGCTTGGAGCAATGGGACTAATCAAAAAGAACTTCCAGGCACATTTAAATATGCTACCAATACTTGTGATACCGTATGAATTTCAAAAGGAAGCCATTTTGGGGACGTTGCATGTGGTGAGAAGAGCACTCTCAGCAAACATCAAAGATTAATACAGTACTAATTTCTTGAGTTTTGAACATGCCCTGGCTAAAGAATGGGGTCCATTCTTGCCACAGTATTAGAAATCCCTAAACACTTGGAGACACTAACCCCAAGAGAATGAAAGAGAGAAAGTGGATACAGGAAGCCAAAGACAGCTTACAAAATGTCACTACCAGACATATGGAATGGCCAGATGTAACATTTAAGGAGACGGAAGTAAAGCTAAATAAGGCTCGAAACTAGAAACACCCCTGTCCAGATGCTGTGCCAACTTCTGGCTAAAAGCATTAACATCCCTACATCATGGCTTAGCCACCTTTAAAAACTACTTATATGCACATCCTGAATTGGTACCCCCCCCAACCCCAGCTAGCAACAGGGAATACCATACTCCAGATCACATCCGAACCTACCAAATTCCTCAAGAAAAAACACATGGCACTGGCAGGGGCTATGGTTGGGTGTCTAGGAGGACAGAACACCAGTGCACAATAGGTCCCAGGATACCTTGCTTGGGCAGACTTGATGGACCACAGGTCTTCTACTGCCATCATCTTTTATATGTCTAAGAACTATCACCCAATACTCTGTTTGCCAACAACATATAAACTATACACTAGAACTGATACAGGTAGAATCTGCACCATTTAGACTACAACAAGCTCATGGTAATAGAACAAAAAGGAAAGGAATAAAAATCTTATGGTACACAGGACCATCTCCTGCTGAACAAAGCCATAATGAAGAGCTGCAAAAAAATGCCAAAACCTTAATGTAGCGTGGATCGACCACAAAAGCATTTGACAGCATTCCACTTTCTTGGATTATTGATTGTTTTCAAATCTTTTTGAAATTTAACATGCTTTATTGAATTCTTACAATGAGGCATCAAACAGCCATAACTAAACACACACCATAAAATCACAGACAACATATACAGCTAACTAGGAAATATCACCCACTAAAACCTCCCACCCCGCACCCCACGGAAAACCTAAGAGGTCAGGAATAAAGGTTTAGCCAAGAGAACCAAAACATTGCACAGACAGAAGAGGGATATAGATGATGTAATCTAATAGAGGTCACAAACAAGTACTGGAGCCATTGGTCTTAATTGTCAATAGTAGAAGAGAGGAATTATCAATAAGCTTAAACTGTGCTCCATCGCTCTGCCCAAGGGCTAGAAGGAAGCAAAAATAAAGTATGAAATGTACTTCACTTTTTAGTATAAGTGGATGACTGATTACGAAGACTGGCTATCATATTTTCAAGACAAAGATTAGCCAAAAGCTCATTAAGCCAGTCAGGGTAAGAGATAACTTTTTGGTCCTTCCAGTGGCGAAATACCACACGCTTAACTGATAGGGAAATAATGGACCACTCTTTAATCCCAGTTTGAAAATAGTCACCTATAATGCAAACTTCCAAAGCAAAATGGCTCTCCATACCCAGCAGTGAATCCGCTGTATGCCTGATCTTTTCCCAGAATGGAGCAACTTTTTGACAATCCCACAGACTGTGAAACAGACCCATAATCTTGTTCGCACCTAGTACACAGTGAAGAGAGTAGTCTACCCAGCATAGCTAATTTGGAAGGGGTAAGGTAACTATTATGCAGGATATAAAAAACGGTAATACGGAGCTTATCATTAGTGGCGTAAAAATAAACATCAGTCCAGATGCAGTCCCAGTCAAAAGTATTAGTGGGGAAAGAGGACAACCAATATTGAGACTGTCCTTAAACATCTGGGAAAAGTCTAGGAAACAGGGCAAGGACAATTTGGGATACAAAATGATGCTGCCAGGCTAAACAGCAGAACGTGTGGTAAAGATCTTCCTGGTTGGTAGACCAAAGAGTCATACCGAACCAGCCAATCAGCAAATGTTGGAGCTAGTAAATCTTAAAGATGGATCTAGGGGGTAGGTTAAGCTTGACCAGTAAGTCCTGGATGGTACCAAGCTGACCGTGTGACAGAAAATCACTTACTCTCTTACCTTCTAACTGGCAAATTCCTTCAGGAGTCACCATCCACTCCCTAATTTAAAATTGGGATTGTTACACAGTGGCTGAGAAATATGAGTTAGGTTGTCATATCACAGGGCCCTACATAACTGGGCATACACCTTCAGTGAGATGGAAATGACCTAGTTATGAAGTGACTGCAGTAAAAGTTTAGGGGATACAAAAAAACCAAAAGGTCATCAGGGAAGAGTGCCAAGTCTCTAATAAGGGTTCTTTCAATCTGTAACCACATTGGGATGTAACTGGGTGCCCAGTGTGATGGGGGAGATGCTGACCATTTGGCAATGTGGCCAGCCATGTAATATAGAAAGCAATTGAGTAGTTTAAGGCCACCATTCTGTTTCAGTGCCCCTAATCGAGTATATGACTGCCTGGAGGGTTTCCCCTGCCAAATAAAGGTAGAGATAATGCTATATGCTTTCTTTAACTAACTAAGGGGGAGGAAAAGGTTTAACATGTGCAGGGGGTAAAACAATCTAGGAAGTGTATTTATTTTAATAACACTAATTCTCCCTTAAAGGGATAAATAAAGGGGGGGCCATCTTTCCAAATCTTGCTGGATCGCAACCAAAAGATCATCAAGGTTAAATTTCTTCAACTGGGTAGAAGTGTAAGCAAGAGTTATCCCTAAATACTTAAACCAGGAAGCCCAGGTGAAGTGCAGATGCTCAATATCTGACTTGAATACTTTAGAATTTTGTGGCATGGTCACCATTTTGTCCAAATTAAGTCTGTAATTGGAAGATTTACCAGAATCCTGGATTACGGCCAGCACTGCCGGATTAGAAGTAGCAAGTTCAGAGAGATGGAGGAGATGTCATCCGCATATGTGAAGAGCTTGAGGTCAAAGGGACCAACTGGTATACCTTTAATCAAAGGTGAAGTATTTAGGTGAAACAACAGGGGCTGTAAATATATTTTGTATAGTGGGAGTGCCAAAGATAAAATCGCATTACAATATATTTTTGCAGTAGGTTTCAAGTATAAAACCTGAATCCATTTAATAAAATTGGGGGAAACTGAATTTATTGAGAACCGCAAACATAAAAGCCCAGTTCACCCTATCGAAGGCTTTCTCCGCATCCAGGAAGACCAAAGCCATAGAAACATAGATTTTGACAGCAGATAAGGACCGCTAGGCCCATGTAGTCTGCCCATTTCCCTACCTACAGGATAGGCCGCAGATCCTAGTTAACCAACAGCCTATTTCTTCCTGTCCCTCACAAGAATTGCCATATGTCTGTCCCATGCATTCTTGAATTCTCCCACAGTTTTAGACCCCACAACCTCCTCAGAATGGCTGTACCATGCATCTACTACCCTCTCTGTGAAATAATACTTCCTCACATTACCCCTGAATCACCCCCCTCTAGCTTTAAATTGTGTCCCCTTGTTCTTGCACGTCTCTTTTTCTGAAAGATGCTACCCTCTTGGACTTTGTTAATTCCACTGAGGTACTTAAAAGTTTCTATCATGTCCCACCTCTTCCTTCTTTCCTCAAGGGTATACACATTAAGCTCCTTTAGTCTGTCCTCATACGGTTTCTCTTGCAGACCCTGCACCATTTTAGTTGCCCTCCTCTGGACTGCCTCTATCCTGTCTATGTCCTTGTGGAGATGGGGTCTCCAGAACTGGACGCAGTACTCCAGATGGGGTCTCACCAACTGTCTGTACAGAGAGATAACAACTTCCTGTTTTCTGCTGCTGATACCTCTCCTTATGCATCCCAATATACTCCCAGCCTTCCCTACTGCCTTCTCACATTGCTTGCTAACCTTAAGATCATCTGATATGATTGCCCCCAGGTCCCTTTCCTTTTTTGTTGTTGTTACTACCTCCCCCCCATTATGCATTCTTCCCCTGGGTTCTTGTTTCCCAGGTACATTATTTTGCACTTCTTTGCACTGAATCCTAGCTGCCATACTTCTGACCATTCCTCCAACCTTGCCAAGTCTCTTCTCATCCTTTCCACGCCTCCTTGTGTATCAACCCTGTTGCAGATCTTTGTGTCATCTGCAAAGAGGCATACTTTTCCTTCTAGTCCCTCTGCAATGTCACTTATGAAGTCATTAAAAAGGACTGGACCCAATACTGAACCCTGCGGTACCCCACTAGTAACCCCTCTTTCTTCAGAGTTGACTCCATTTACAATTACCTTCTGTGTTCTTTTGTCCAGCCAATGTTTTACCCAGGCTACCACCCTGGGACCCACTCCCAGGCTGGTTAATTTGACTATTAATCTTTTGTGTGGGACTGTGTCATAGGCTGGGAGGCCTCCCTGGATGCGGAGATAATTTACGGAGGTAATCCATCGAGGTGCGACCTATAACAAATCCTATCTTCTCCTGACTAACCAGCCCCTCCCAAACACATGCAATTCTGTTAGCTAAGATTTTGGCAAAAATGTTAATATCTTGGTTCATTAGAGAGATAAGGTGATAGTCAGTCTATCCCAAGGTTTATCTGGCTTCGGCAGTATCACTATTATGGCCTCCAGCAATGTGGGGTCAGAGATCCCAGATTCACAAAAGCTTTAATAAAGTAGTTGAAGTAGGGGGGCTAGTTCATCTGAAAATGTTTTATAAAGATTTGACGGGAATCCTTCGAGTTCTGGGGCTTTGCCTAAAGAAAGAGTACTAATTATCTCAGAGATTTCTTGTAATGTGATGGGTCTACTGAGAAAGAAATGCTGGACCAATGTTAGCTGGGGGAGGGGGATATCAGCCAGGTAAGTTTGAGTCTCCTCAATAGAAGAAGAATTGGTAGGAGGTCCTTGCAATTGATGATAGTAAAGTTTGAATTACTGATATCCCCAGGAGAAGTTTTTAAAATATCACTAGGGAAGAAAGAGCCAGGACTAGATGAGATTCCTCCTGTCTTCGTAGTCACAAAGCAAGGAGATGGCTCACTTTATCACCCTGATCCACGCAACGGGCTTGGGTTTTGAGAAGAGCATTTTCGGCTCTCTCCCTCAGACTCTCCACATATCTATCTCTAGGCACTGCTAATGTTGCACGATCCTCTTCAGGAGTGTCAGGAGAAAGGTTTTGTTCCAAGTCTTTAATACGATTTAGTAGAAGAAGTGAAGCAGCTTCCTGCACACTTCCTCGTGGTAGCCAATCGTATGAGCTCCCCTCTCAACACACATTTCAAAGTACACCAGATCTTGTCTACCTCAGAGATGGAACCCATATTATGAGTCACAAACTGGGTTATGACATCCTTGACTGGAGCAACTACCCAATCATCATTAAGCAACTGAGTATTTAGCTTCCAAGTCTTATCCTTGTGAATGGCAGGTAAAAAGTTACATACTAACCAGGTTGGGGAATGGTCAGAAAGGACACGTAGAGCTATTCCACAACTCAGGATACCTGGTGGGAAAGTTCTGGTGACTAAAAAGTAGTCAATACGGGAATAGGATTTATGAAGTGGCGAATAAAAAGTGTAGTCCCAAGTAGAGGGATTTAAAAGTCGCCATGGGTCACAGAGACCCACCGTATCTGCCAATTCATGAAGGGATCGCTGAGTGGGGGAAAGTCCAGTACACCGCTGACTAGGTCTACCCAAATCTGGGGTAAACACCAGGTTCCAATCCCCAGCCAGTAAAATGAGAAGATGAAGCTAGGGAGCCAACAAAATGGATAAATCAGAAAAAAAGCCTTGGGGTATCTTTGTTGTGCCCATATATGCAGCTCAACAAGACCTCAGAATGAGCCAGCCCCTCTTGCAGCAAAAGATAATGCCCTTGCGGGTCTTCCACAGAGTGCAGTACCTAAAATTGCACTCCTTTAGCAAATAAAATAGACACACTCCTTTGAGAAGCAGAGTTCCCAGCTGCATAAACCTGCTCTACAGCCTACCATCGAAAAAGAAGCCTTTCAGAGGTGAACAAATGAGTCTTCTGAAGGAATGCTAGCTGACAGTGTAATAGATTAGGGTGTTTAAGAATTTGGTACCGCCTCACCCTTGAACGGACCCCTTTAACATTCCAAGTGACATATCTCATAGTGTAAAGATGGAGCTTATCCAGTATAACTAAAGAAAGACCCTCACAGGACTGAAAACCTTATGAAAACAGTACACAGGGTCCTCTGTGGAAGTAGCCTGAGTGTTTACAAATCTATAGGCTATATCCCACACTGATAAACTTCTTCACAATCACTAAGAAAAAGAGGCAGACCACCCTACAATTAAACTACGAAAAAGGTCAAATTACCATCCCAGGCATAAAGATCCAGCAAGGACTATTTTAAGGCAACTCTTTGCCACCACTTCTGTTCTGCCTTGCCCTCGATCCATTAATTAGACTAATCAATGTACAGGAAGAGCTTGTTAAGTGCTGAATTCACACCATTAATTTTATTATAAACTCATCACTATGACGTTATTGATAAACCTGTCTCTACTATGTCACAGCGATGAGCTTATAAGAAAGAATGCTAGCTTAAAGAAAAATTCTGTCTCAGAATGAGCTGATGTATCTCAGGAAACCTTGCATCCTGACCCCACATGGTATGCAGCGGCCAACCAGATTTCTTTAATTGAACAGCATACAAAATGGGTGATCAGCTTCAATTTGTTCACGGACTAAACCATTTTCTTGAATCTTTTGACCCCTGCAGCTCAGGCTCTTTGTAAGTAACCCTAAAAAAAATAAATGTTTGAAAACACAGATTTCATGCCTGTTCGTTTCTACTACTATTTAAAAAAATGTTGCTGCTGGTTGTGGGAGTGGGGGAGGGCAGGGATGGAGAAGGGGTACAGTCTGCTGTTTAAGAAATCTCCAAAATACCATACACTATAAAAGATGATGTATTGGGGTTTTGGTCAGTAACAATGCTGAACTCGCTTCTCGAGGTTATCATGATGACCATGGAAACCTCTCTAGCTGCACTCTCGAGGTGTACGATTATCATGGTAACCTCTCAAAGCGATTACAGTGTTGTTACTGACCAAACACCATACATTATTCTCTATGAAATATCAAGACATGCAAACTGAAACAAAACAAATGTAAAAAGGCAGAGAAATAGTCCCAGTTATCGGTGGAGCTAAATAACTAATTGGAAAGAACTTTCAAACATTTCCGAATATGGTACCAATTATTGTGACACCTTATGAACTAGAGAAGGAAGCTACTATCTGAAGAACTTTACAAGTATTGAGATAAAAAAAATACTACAGTACTGAGTTCCAAATTCTGAAATAAAAAGATGCCCTGACATAGGAATGGGGCCAGTTTCTGTCATGGCACTAGAAAACTTTAAACTTTGGAGACATTTCCCCTGAGCTGGACTAAAACCAACAAATAGAGGTGGCTGGTACCACTGGAGCTGAATACATAGCTTTGTTGGGTATAAAGCTCTGATCAGTTAGTAATGTGTAGAGGGGGGTGCTAGGTGGAGGGAGGGGTTGGGATAATGGATCTCCTAAACTGCTTCTGCCAGCAGCTGGAGTCCTAGAGTTGTAACATTTTGCGTTTTGGTGGATTAACCATCAGATTAATGCTGTACCATGATCTGATAGTGTACTTGCTTATAAAGCTCTATAAAATGAAGAATATCATGTGCTGTGGCAGTCTATTCCAGGTGTTCACTTGCTGTGGGTGACGGGGGTCTTCCTGATGTTCCCATTCCTCCGCTTATTGACATTGAGTGTTCTCCTATCTTTGTATTATTTTGCATCTTAAAGAGCAGCACTTCATTTATTTTGAGGTCAAACTCCTCGATAATAAGTTGTGCAGGTCAGATGGGACAGCATGGGCTCTGGACCTACTCTGCACAGTGACAGGAAGCAAATCTGTTTTGTGAGCACCTGTCCCTAAACAGAAAACAAGCACTGGTCAGTTCCCCATCGTATCTCAGTGCTTACATGTTAAAGGGCAGCACTTGGTTTGTTAATCAGTAGCACTTGCACCAGGGTGACCAGAATTACACATTTCATTGCCCTGCCCATTTTGGCTACACTTGGCTTAACATGATCCTTGCATTGCCTGTTCTAGAAGCTGACCTGGTATCTGCCCTCCTTAGTTCAATAGTTATCCCTGACCATGGCCCAGGCCACCTCACTCTGAGGACTGGGCAGTGCCAGACTTGCTTGAGGGCATGGAGGCTCAACCCAGTACTTCTGCAACAACTTGAATTTCACAAGGCAATTGAGAAGGCCATCAGCAGCTTCTTGGCCTGTTACCCAGAGAAGGACACTTCCCACTCCATGAGAGTAAAGGCCCTCATGGAGTGGTTATCTCCATCTCATCTCATCTCATGAGAAGAGATTTCACCATCTTGAATTAATAGCCATGGAGACAAAAATCACAATGTCAGCATATTCACAAGCAGAACCTGACTCCAACCCTGTGTTGTAATTTCCAAAAATTAAAAATGGAACTTATTCATTTATTTCATTTGGTTTAATTGAGTAAGTGCACTGATGTCTAAACTCCAGTTTCAGGAATGGCCTGGATACCAAAAGTACAGTACATACAAAAACATACATAATGTTGTATAATACAAAAACTACAGCTGCTAGAAGTGACATCCATTGAAGATTATATGTTACGTATTACTAAACATGACAAGAAGAAACATTTAAAGGTTGCGTGTGATAACGGCGATCGCAAAACCACGATCACCATTAGGGCGAGTGTACATCACCTAAAAACCAAAACGGAGATGTACACTGCCAGTGAGACAAGTAGGGTGACACTGCCTTACATTATTTATGCACCCCCCCTTAAAAAAAAAAACAACTCCAGGGAGGTGAATGTCAGGGAAGGAGAGACCCTTACCAAAAAAAAAAAAAGATTACTCCCACTTGCACAAAAACACAAAATATTGTGCTCCTCTCCAGCCCCGAACCCTGCAACCTCCCCACTGTAGCCAGCCATCCTCACCACCACACCACACTGCCAGCTCAACAGCCTCTTGCTGCACTACCTCCCACATACCTTCCCTCCTCTTCCATTCCCATCCTGTGGTTCCAGTCGCCTTCCTCTTCATCCGTCCCTAGCCTTTCAGGGTAGTTAACATTCCAGGTGCTGAGACTGAGTCACTCAATCTCAGTTGCTGTATTCACGGTATACCACATTTAAATGGTATGTGAATGTTTAGCAATATAGAGCATTTGAACACTGGCATTGGAACGCAGTACTAGGGGTATTGTTATGTCAGGGGTGTGCAATCATTCAGATTAAACATTAAAATGAGGTCAATTCTGCCCACCTCTGGTGCTCTCCTGGTGGTTTTTCAGATGAAAGGAAAAGAACCCAAGGCCCTTTTCACAAGAGTAGCTGATTTTTCCCGGTGTCCTGACTTGCCTTCCCCTACACATAAAACTCATTCATGCATATGTCCAAGGCTGTGGGTGGGTGTTGATGTGCAAAATGGCTGTCACTACACATTTACAGTCACATCACTACCAGACTCATTGTTTGTGAAATACTTTGTGATACAATATGCATGATAAGCAATATATAAATACTAATTATTATTTAAATGTTCTCTCAGTACAACTCACAGTTAGACCAATTGATCATGTAACCTGTAATTACACTGCATGCAGAGAAAAAAGTAGCCATTTCAGGCAGTGCAGCAGTGGGATTTGAAATATATGGAAATAGATCATATGTAAATGATATATTTCCCAGTTTTTGTGTTAGTCTCTCCCTGGACAGGGATAAAGGACAATACTTCAAATGAGCAATTTAGCGGCGACTCATGTTTCCAGTCATACAGAGATTGGAACTTGTTTCCAGAAACTTTATGCTGCCTCTTTATATATCTTAAGGTGAATGCTCCCTCGGAATGATTGCGGTCTTGTGGGCAAGGGTGAACGCATTAAAATGTTTTATTCATCTAAGACCAGTTTAGAGGCCCCAATATCATTTTCTGAGATTGTTCATGCCATTTAAGAACTGTAGGAAGGCTGGGCACTGTAACTGGATGGATTCTTAATTGATTTGTTTAGGTTTCCTGTGAAGCACTGCAGGTTTCTTTGTCCAACACGGTCACTGAGAGTTTCCGTAAAGGAGAATAACCCCCTCCATGAGGTCCATAACAAGTACAGTCCTTCAGAAACCAGGTAAGTAACCCACCGTATGCATCTCCTACCTCCCCAGCTCTTTAACACCTGATTACAAAAGCATGGCTAAGCTCATTACTAGCAGACTTTGAAAGGCTTTACCTTATCTAATCCATCCAGATCAATCCAGCTTTCTGATAGGGTGGCAGAGAAAGCATCCAGCAAACTTGAAATGTTTGGAATTTGGGTAACAGAGTTACCCATTGAGCTTGTTTCTGACTTTGGATAATTGATGGGATTCATAGTAACATACAAGCCAAAACAGGCAGTAGCCCATGTGCAGCTCACCCTTGACTCAAAGGGAATATCCTCCTGTGGACTGTAAGGCACAAAATGTGTCAGTTCAGTTTTATTAAAAATATGTATAAAACCAGGTTGTTACATACATTAATGTTTAAAACAATACAATAATGTATAAATGAGCAAATCCAGCATTGTATTATATGTCTCAAAACTTCATGACAAGCACAGTTAATCATGAAGTGACTGTTATACTCTATAACCTGTTAGCACAACTTCCTAAAAGCATAACATAGGACCCTTGTATTCACCATTTATCAAGTGAAATTATACAGACAGTATTAATTGTTTAGTTAAGACCTAGCTTACTTGAACATACACATTATCTTATAAGCATAATTTGCAAGAGCAAATATTTGTACATTATTTTTCTGATTGGTATCAAATATTGTATGTCCTTTATGAATGGCATCTATCCCCTTGTTAACAAATTCTGGTCAGAGCCAATATGGGTACACAGAGAACTGGGATGACTGGGATGTTACCATACCAAGGTACACAACCTACAGGAGAGTCAGGGAGGGGAGAATAGGGGGAGGAGTAGCTGTCTATGTAAGGGAAGGGATAAAAGCAATGGAACAAAAGAGTAAACAGGGAGGAGAGGAGGCACTGTGGGTCACCTTAGAGACTGTAAATGGCACCACAATCCGCACAGGTTGTATACAGACCTCCATCTCAGGGGGAGGGAATGGACAAGAATATGATAGAAGACATCCTTGGGATGGCAGAGAAAGGGGAGACACTGTTGATGGAGGACCTGAATATGCCAGATGGTAACTGGAGCACCTTTGCTGCAGCCACATCCAAGAGCAGGCAATTCTTGATGCCCTACAGGGGGCATGCCTCAGACAGCTAGTTTTGGAACCCACTCGGGAGGGAGCAATCTTAGACCTCGTACTCTCAAATGGGGACAGTGAAAGGATCTCAGATATAGAAGTGGGTAGTCATCTGGGAACAAGTGACCATCAATCCATGTGGTTCATGATAAACTCAGCTACAGAGTCAAGACATACAAAAGTTAGGGTACTGGACTTCAGGAGGGCTGACTTTGGCAGGATGGGAGAGTGCCTTAGAAAAGCACTAGCAAACAGGCTAGAAGAAGGGGTGGAGCAACAATGGGGAAACATCAAAACTACCATCACAGAGGCAACAAGCCTTTGTGTGAATCAAATAAACAAATCAAAATGAAAGAAAAAGCCACTATGGTTCTCAAAAGAGGTGGCGGGGAAGGTTAGGGTGGAAAAGATAACATTTAGGAAGTATAAGGAAACACAGAAGGAGCACGACAGAGAACTGTACCAGTTAAGGCAGAAGGAAGCAGGGAAGGCAGTCAGAATAGAAAAGGCCCAAACTGAGGAAAAGATAGCCAACTCAGTTAAGAAGGGGGATAAAACCTTTTATAGGTACACTCGGGAGCGTAGAAAGACAAAGGGAGGGATAGTGAGGCTGAATAGAATGGATGGTGGGTGAGCAGAGGGACAGTGAAAAAGCAGGGATATTGAATGAATATTTCTGCTCAGTATTCACAAAAGAGGAGGAGGGGAGGTGCCTATCCAATTAACAGAAGCACTCTGGATTGGGCAGGTCGATCCCAGTCCTTTCACAGAAGAAAAGTGTAACCTCCCTACAAATGGGGGTTCCCAAAAAGTCTTCCTTGAACTTGCCTAAATGCTCACTGCCAAGCTGGTGTCCTGCATTTTAGCAGTTTAAATGTGATTACCAGAGCCTGTATAAACTCTGTGTACTGTCTCTTTAACAGCTGCCTGATTGCAGCTTAAGTAATCTGAGAGGGAGCGCTGTTGAAAGATGTAACTATTTACTGAAAATCATTTAGAATGATAATGATAATGTAGTTTGTCTAACCTGCTTTCTTTGTAGCAAGGACTGTTTTGTTTTGTCTCCACTATCTTGGTCCTGGACTGCAAATTGGACCAATCAGTTCTGGTGGGACCTAAAATGTAGCCAGACTACAGGAGCTGTCTGAAGTCAAAATCTGTAGGAATTGCAGTTTTGAACTTTTTGTGCCTTTTTTGCAACTGAAGGGGGAGCTCTTGCCTTGACTGACAGTCAGATCAGCCAACCAAACCTTTTGGATCTTGGGGAATTCCTGGGCTGCTTGCAGTTTTCAGTTAGTTCTGAGCTGGGAAGTGAAATGAGAAGGAGCTGAAGGATTCTGAGCAGCAATCCTGAGTGGATTCGCATGGGAGAACTCTGAAAAGGCTAAGTTTTTGGCCTGCATGTTGGTGTGCTGTTCCTGAGAGGGAGAGGAGAGAATTATTTTGGACTAAATCCAAGTTTGTGTGAATAAAGTGAGCTACTGAAGTGGGCCAGGTTCAACCTGAAGAAGACCGAAGATTTTGCTGAATGCGATCAGCCTGTCAGGAGTTCCAGCTACCCCTAAGCTCCCGGTGTGTGCAGAGACTTTGTGATTGTGACCTGGGAGTGCTCTGCCTGGTACAGTAGACTTCCCTTACATGTAAATTTACTATGAGCTGCTAGTGGGCTGTGAGCTATTTCCCCACTGTGTGAACTGTGTTCTGCTTGCTGGAAGCTGTATCCAGCCCAAAACAGACTGCATCTGAATTTGTCTCCATGTGGTCTAGGCTTTGCCAGACTGGCCCAGCCAGACTACCCACTGCACAGAGAAGCCATCAACGAGAGACCTGCCTGGGGATCAGCCTCCTGCTCCACGCTTGAACAGGAATGACGCCTCTGTGACTCGTGTGGGCCCTGCTTCTCCTGACATTCCAGATCAACCACCTGCAGTCTCGATTTTTGTCCAGCCTATATCCAGTCTTGGGTATCATGAGTAAATACCAGGGTAGCTCCCTTCAACAACAGCTTAATCTGAGTGTGTCATCTAATTGTCTTGTTGTTTCGTTTCCTTTACGAAATGAGCCCTCTGGCTCCGGATTACAAATATTGTGTACTGTGCATGTTGTGTTTTCCATCACAGGGCCCCAACCAGCTGCGACGTCGGCCAACCCCGGGCAACAGTCCTGGCTAGCCCATCTCTTCTCCACCTGGGTACCCAGAGGTGTGACTGTGTGGGGGGACTCAAAGCGCATGCATAACTGCTTGATTGATATAACCTTTAAGCTAATTAACCTGATTTTGACCCTCCCTTGCTCAAGTCCCCTGAATAAATCAGATCTAACCTTTTCTGTATGTAATCTGACTGTGGTTCCAGTTTGTGCTCAAAATACTGTACTGTTGCTATTTGCTGTGCATAACCTTGTTTTACAGGGGGTCCCCAGGGTCAAGCAAGAGGAACCAGCCCTGGTAGTAAGTGCAAACAGTGTGGGTACTTGTGTGGTGTACCGGGGGGTATTGTGAAAGTGATTATTATACAGTGTTCAGGTCACTAGAGGGGAAAGAGGAGGGTTACAGTGTCCCGGAGGGCTGTGCCCAGGTTAGCTTGACCACTACCAACCCTCACCTCCAGGTGGAGGCACCCATTTCAGAACTCAGGCCCCTTAACCTGCTACTAGCCAAGCAGGCAGGGGTGGTAGCCCTTGGGATAGTGCCACCTAGGGGTTACAAATGGTTCTGAAGGAACTCCTAAAACTGAAGGTGAACAAAGCAATGGGGCCTGATGGGATTCACCCCAGAATTCTAAAAGAATTAAGGGGAGAACTAGTGACACCACTGACTAACCTTTTTAAGAAATCACGGGAGAATAGTGTGGAACCTGAAGACTAGAGGAGGGTGGATGTGATTCCCCTTCACAAAAGTGGGAGCAAGACAGCAGCAGGAAATTACAGACTTGTCAGTTTGAACACTGTGGTAGAGAAAATGATGGAGTCACTTCTGAAGGAAAGAATTGTTGAGTAACTGGAGCCCAGTGGGGCACAGTACCAAAGGCAGCATGGATTCACGATGGGAAGGACATGTTAGATGAATCTAATCAATTTCTTTGGCTGGGTGACCAAAGTAGAAGACCAGGGAGGGGCTGTGGACATGGCCTACCTAGACTTTAGCAAGGCATTTGACACAGTCCCACATAAAAGATTAATAAAAAAATTAACCAGCCTGGGAGTGGGTCCTAGGGTTGTAGCCTGGGTAAAACATTGGCTGGACAACAGGACACAGAAGGTAACAGTAAACAGAGTATACTCTGAAGAAAGGGGATTTAGTAGTTGGGTACTGCAGGGTTAAGTACTGCATCCAGTCCTTTTTAATGTCTTTATAAGTGGCATTGCAGAGGGACTGGAAGTAAAAGTATGCCTCTTTGCAGATGACACAAAGATCTGCAACAGAGTTGGTACACAAGGGGGAAGGGATGGAAAGGATGAGAAGGGACTTGGCAAGGTTGTAGGAATATTCAGAAGTATGGCAGCTTGTATTCAATGCAAAGAAGTGCAAAACAATGCACCTGGGAAACAATAACCCAAGGGAAGAGTACACAATGGGGGGAGAGGTAGTAACAGCAACAAAAATGGAAAGGGACTTGGGGGTAATCATATCAGATGACCTTAAGGTTAGCAAGCAACGTGAGAAGACAGTAGGGAGGGCTGGGGGAATACTGGGATGTATAGGGAAAGGCATCACCAGCAGAAAACAGGAAGTTGTTATCCCTCTGTACAGACAGTTGGTGAGACCCCATCTGGAGTACTGTCTTCAGTTCTGGAGACCCTATCTCCACAAGGACATAGACAGGATGGAGGCAGTCCAGAGGAGGGCAACTAAAATGGTGCAGGGTCTGCAAGAGAAGCCAAATGAGGAGAGACTAAAGGAGCTTAATATGTATACCCTTGAGGAAAGGAGGGAGAGGGGGGACATGATAGAAACTTTTAAGTACCTCAGTGGAATCAACAAAGTCCAAGAGGGTAGCATCTTTCAGAAAAGAAATGTGCAAGAACAAGGGGACACAATTTGAAGATAAGGGGGGACGGCTTAGGGGCAATGTGAGAAAGTATTTTTTCACAGAGTGGGTGGTGGACGCATGGAGCTGCCTTCCTGAGGAAGTTGTGGGGTCTAAAACTGTGGGAGAATTCAAGAATGCATGGGACAGACATAAGGCAATTCTTGTGGGGGATAGGAAGAAATAGGCTGTCGGTTAACTAGGATCTGCAGCTTATCCAGTAGGTAGGGAAATGGGCAGACTAGGTGGGCCAAGCGGTCCTTATCTGCTGTCAAAGTCTATGTTTCTATGTATGTGTATAACTATAAACACCATGTAACATCCCAGACCACCCTGTCTCTGCCCCAGAGTTGAGGCAGCTGCCTCTTATCCCCTGCTCCACAAGCCCCATGCCTTCTGCTCCACATTCAAGGCTGCTGCACCGGGACATGGCCTGACCAGGCAGAAGATGGCAGCATAGTTCAGAATTTCTGCAGGAATGACTGCAATCTAACCTCATACAGCCTCCACCAGACCTGGCTGAGACACAGGGAGGGAGAAAGCAGCCACAGCTTCCTTGAATTAAGGAGGTTGTTTTCTAGACTACACTGAACTGAATTATTACTTTTTGGACCTGTGTAAGTAACTAGTAACTAGTATTGATTTTGTTTTTGTGATTGACTTTGCTTAGCTTTAACTTTAATTTGCCAGGGAGGAATTGTAGCTGGGAGATATTTGTAGTCATTTGTGACTAGCCCTGGTACTTAACCTCTGTGAAATAGGTGTTTGTTAAGGGGAGGAGCTGAAAGGGGCCTAGTTGAACTGTGGATTTATAACAGGAGTTGTTTGTGGTCTCTGTCTGCTGAGACACAGAGAGGGAGAAAGCAGCCACAGCTTCCTTGAATTAAGGAGGTTATTTTCTAGACTACACTGAACTGAATTATTACTTTTTGGACCTGTGTAAGTAACTAGTATTGATTTTGTTTTTGTGGTTGACTTTGCTTAGTTTGAACTTTAATTTGCCAGGGAGGAACTGTAGCTGGGAGATATTTGCAGTCATTTGTGACTAGACCTGGTACTCAACCTCTGTGAAATAGGTGTCTGAAAGGAAGGACGGCACTCCCTGGGGTGGAGGGTCAGAGTTGTAGTTGATTGTTTCTGACGGCATAGGCTTACTCCTCCCACCCTTCCCTCACCCCACCCACCCCAAACACATAACTTCTGTTATAGCAGGGGTTCTGACATCACTTCCCCAAACTGCTAACAACATACACCTGTTCATATCCTTAAAGGCACAGCACACTGAATAGGGGGTAGAGACACTCACAAGCTTGCACACAATAAAACAAGAACAAAAAACAACAAAAGAAAATCATCTGTAACAGGAAGGGACACAGACATGTAGGGAGTGGTGCAATGCACTGGCTGTGGAGCAGCAGTCGTCTGGGAGACATTCTGGAAACTATGTTCCTGCCCTATTTGCAGGCACCTTTCTGGTCTGAGGGAGGAGGTTGTTCGTCTCCATGCTGACCTGGCAAGGATTCAGGAAACCTGCTCCCCTACCCAGGGACCACCCAGACCACTGCCACTACCTCAGAGGTTTCCAAGAAAGAGAAGTGTTTGGACCACGGTGGGCTCAGAGAGGGTGAGGGTGGTGGAACAGAGGTGCATCCCTCCAGTTGTGCCTCTCCACAATTCATTCACCACTCTGGTGGAGCATGGTTCCTCTATGGAGGCACCCGCAGTGGAGACCAAGGAGGATGCTGGGAACCTCCACAATGGAGACCCACAGAAGGGTGGCACAGGACCCCACAGGGGAAGGAAGCAACTCCTGGTGGAGGACTCAGTTGTTAGGGGGTTAGAAAAGGTGGAGGGAGGGGAAAGGGAGATAAGGTGCCTGCCCGGTGCCATGGCTTGGAGGTACAGGAAATGAATCCTCAGGATCGTGGGTGCAGCTGCAAGGGGAGGGAGCTGGATGTCATTATCCACCTAGGGATGAATGACCTGGCTGATAATGGGATCAGAGCAGTGCAACAGGAGTTTGTGGAGTTGGGGAAGGGCCTTAGACAAGTAGCAAACAAGGTAACTTTCTCGGAAGTGCTACCTGTCTATGGCATGGATGAGACTAGGGTACTCTGCAACATGGGATTCAATGACTGGTTGAAAAACTGGTGCAGAGCTCAGCGATTTGGCTTTATTAGGGATTGTGGCTCCACCTGGAGGGATGCAGGCCTATACAGGCATGATGGTCTGCATCTATCCAGGAGGGGAACCAGGATCCTAGGTGAGAGGTTTAAATGCTTCATTGGCAAGCATTTAAACTAGCCAAGGAGGGAGGCACTGAGAAGGAGAAGGGAAATCCTAGCCCCCCCAAAAAATCAGGGTAGTTAGTGAGGTAAACACCAAGATAGAGCAGTCAATAGGGAGAAGGGCAGGGGTAAATGGAGAAAAAGACAAAGGCAGTAAGGACAGGGATGGGGCAAAAAGGGGTAAGGCCATCAAAAAATGGAGGGTAATGAGTACCAGTGCTCGTACTCTAGGTAACAAGCTCCCTGAACTGGTGGCCTTGATGGAAGAGGGATGCCTGGATATTGTGGCAGTCACAGAAACATGGTACACAGAGAACCATGACTGGGATGTCAACATACCAAGGTACACAATCTACAGGAGGGACAGGGAGGGTAGAGGAGGAGGAGGAGTAGCTCTCTATGTAAGAGAAGGGATCAAAGCAACAGAACTAGAGGGTAAACAGGGAGGAGAGGAGGCACTGTGGGTCGCCCTGGAGACTGGAAATGGCTCCACAATCCACACAGGGGTTGTATACAGACCCCCATTTCAAGGGAGGAAATAGAAAATGAAATGATAGAAGGCATCCTTGGGATGGCAGAGAAAGGGGAGGTATTGCTGATAGGGGACCTGAATATGCCAGATGTTAACTGGAGCACCTTTGCTGCAGCCACATCCAACAGCAGGGCCATTCTCAATGCCCTATGGGGGCATGCCTCAGACAGCTAGTTTTGGAACCCACTCAGGGGAGCAATCTTAGACCTGGTACTCTCAAATGGGGACGGAGAGAGGATCTCTGATCTTGAAGTGGGTAGCCATCTGGGAACAAGCGACCACCAAACAGTGTGGTTCACGATAAACTAAGCTGTAGAGACAAGCCACACAAAAGTGAAGGTACTGGACTTCAGGAGGGCTAATTTTGTCAAAATGGGAGAGTGCCTCAGAAAAGCACTAGCAAACAGGCAAGAAGGTGGGGTGGAGCAACAATGGCAAACATTAAAACCACCATCACAGAGGCAATAAGCCTTTGTGTGAAGCAAATAAACAAATCAAAATGAAAGAAAAAAACTCTATGGTTCTCAAAAGAAGTAGCGGGAAAGGTAAGGGAAAAAGAGATAGCATTCAGGAAGCATAAGGAAACACAGAAGGAGCTGGACAGAGAACTGTACCAATTAAAGCAGAAGGAAGCGGGGAAGGCAGTCAGAATAGCAAAGGCCCAAACTGAGGAAAAGATAGCCAACTCGGTTAAGAAGGGGGATAAAACCTTTTATAGGTACATCAGGGAGCAAAGAAAGACTAAGGCAGGGATGCTGAGGTTGAATAAAGAGGAAGGTGGTTGGGCAGAGGGCGACAGTGAAAAAGCAGGGATACTGAACTTATACTTCTATTCAGTACTCACAATGGAAAAACAGGGGGAGATACCTAATCCAGTCAATAGAAGCACTCTGGATGGGGGGTCGATATTAGTCCTTTCACAGAAGAAAGGGTTCTGAAAGAACTCTTAAAACTGAAGGTGGATAAAGCAATGGGGCCTGATGGATTCACCCCAGAATTCTAAAAGAACTAAGGGAAGAACTAGTAACACCACTGACTACCCTTTTAATAAATCATGGGAGGATGGTGTGGTACCTGAGGACTGGAAGAGGGTGGATGTGATTTCCCTTCTCAAAAGTGGGAGCATGACAGAGGCAGGAAACTACAGACCTGTCAGTTTGACCTCAGTGGTAGGGAAAATGGTGGAATCACTGCTGAAGGAAAGAATTGTTGAGTACCTAGAGGCCAGTGGGGCACAGGACCCAAGGCAGCATGGACTCACAGCAGGAAGGTCATGTCAAACAAATCTAATTGATTTCTTTGACTGGGTGACCAAAGTAGTAGACCAGGGAGGGGCTATGGACATGGCCTACCTTGACTTTGGCAAGGCATTTGACACAGTCCAGCACAAAAGATTAATAAACAAATTAGCCAGCCTGGGAGTGGGTCCCAGGGGGGTAACCTGGGTAATACACTGGCTGGACAACAGGACACAGCGGGTAATTGTAAATGGAGTCCACAGTGAAGAAAGGAAGGTTACTAGTGGGGTACCGCAGGGTTCAGTACTGGAGCCAGTCCTTTTTAATGTGTTTATAAGTGACATTACAGAGGGACTAGAAGGGAAAGTATGTCTCTTTGCAGATGACACAAAGATCTGCAACAGGGTTGATAGGCAAGGTGGGGTGGAAAGGATGAAAAGGGACTTGGCAAGGTTGGAGGAATGGTCAAATGTATGGCAGCTTAGATTCAACGCAAAGAAGTGCAAAGTAATGTACCTGGGGAAAAAAACCAGGGAAGAGTACACAATGGGGATGGGGGTGAGATACTGACAACAACAAAAATGGAAAGGGACCTGGGGGTAGTCATATCAGATGATCTAAAGGTGGGCCAGCAATGTGAGAAGGCAGTAAGGAGGGCTGGGGGGATACTGGGATGCATAAGGAGAGGCATCATCAGTAGAAAACAGGAAGTTGTTGGCCCTCTGTACAGACAGTTGGTAAGACCACATTTGGAGTACTGTGTACAGTTCTGGAGACCCCATCTCTGCAAAGACATAGACAGGGTGGAGGCTGTCCAGAGGAGGGCAACCAAAATGGTGCAGGGTCTGCACCAGAAGACATTCATTTTATTTTATTTATTTCAGGGATCAGAAATACCTTTGAATTCAAAGAATCCTTTACAAAGGTTCCACGGCACGTATAATAGTTACAGAGATACAAAAAACAGTTAGAGTAGAATAAAGCAATATAGGAAATGTTGCAGACTTATTCACATGGATCCATGTCATATACAATAGAACAGAATACACAATGCAGGTAGTGCATACAAACAATACAGTAAGTGTTACAGGGTACGGAAGCTAAGTTATTTACAGGACTAGAAGTCTAGCTATCCGAGCTAGTGCGTAAGGTGGCAGTTTAGCAGGTGTCGGGGAGTTAACACCCTGAGAAGACGGCTTTAGGAAATGTAGGAAGAGGCCAGCCAGAGGCCATTGTCAAGGTAGTTAAGGGCAGGGCACTGGTTCATTTACAGCTACAGATACTACATATGAAGAAAGACTAAAGGAGCTTAAGATGTACAGCCTCGAGGAAAGGAGAGAGAGGGGGGACATGATAGAAACTTTCAAATACCTCAAGGGAATCAACAAAGTCCAAGAGGGTAGCATCTTTCAGAAAAAGAGATGTGCAAGAACAAGAAGGCACAATTTGAAGATAGAGGGGGGACGGCTCAGAAGTAATGTGAGGAAGTATTTCTTCACAGAGAGGGTTGTAGATGCATGGAACAGCTTTCCTGAGGAGGTCGTAGAGTTAAAAACAGTGGGGCATTTCAAGAATGCATGGGACAGACATAAGGCAGTTCTAGTGGGGGATAGGAGGAAGTAGGCTGTTGGTTAACTAGGATCTGCAGCTTATCCATTAGGTAGGGAAATGGGCAGACTAGGTGGGCCATGCTGTCCTTATCTGCAGTCAAATTCTATGTTTCTATGTTTCTATGACCTTTCTTTGGTACCGACTCCTGTGACCATCCTGTAATCTTACTACCTGACACAGTTTGTAAGTCATTTTTTGATCCATCATCCACTTATATTCAATTATTCTACACTGTACTGCTGCATACTAGGTCTCATCCTTCAGCATTATGGCAGATCTCCAAGTACAGCAAAGCTCACTTGCTAGAGTGGAAGTAATGTTTTCTAAACTGATGGCTGAGATTAATGATCTAAAAACCTCCACCCAACAGAATGCGACGACTCTTGAAACATTTAGCCAGAACATTGCTTTTAATGAGAAAGCAACGGCCACTACTACACCACTACTTTTCATGACCTCCAGGCTACTGTCCACAATCAAGATCGAACTATTAAATCCCTACAAGCCAAAATTGACGATATTGAAAGTCGTAATCGTCGCAACAATTTATGATTTTTTGGCTTCCCTGAAGGTGTAGAATTAGGAGAGACTACTGGCGCTTTTATTACATCTGCTGCCTGTAATGCTTAAACTGCCTCCTGACCTAAAGTTAATCATTGAGTGGTCTCACTGCATTCTGGGTCCCAGGCCACCATCAGACCAGTGACAAACGCCTGTCATTGCTCGCTTCTTGAACCATTCCCACACAGAATTAATACTGAAACGAGCCAGAGAAATGGGGAAACTTCAGTGCCAAGAGTTTAATATTTCCATCTACAGAGACTTTTCAAAAGATTTAACCACCAGAAGGAAGGCTTACAATCCACTTAAATCCTCCACCAAAGAAGCATTAAATTTGCTCTACGTTACCCTGTGACACTACAACTTTTCTCAGGCTCTTCCTTCAAGGATTTTGAAACCCCTGATGCCTTAGCCAACTATCTGGAGGCCTGACTCTTTACCCTGAGAGGTTCAGCAGCAATTTGCAACCTGAACACAGCTTTGGTATCCGCACGGAGGGTGGACGACACGGTACAGGAACATGGGGAAAGTGTTGCAGAACTCACAACCCCAAGCAGCAACGCCGCAACTGATTTGACCCCAAGGCAATCAACACTGCTGCAAGAGAAGCTTCTGTCAGGGCATTATTCTTCAAGACTTTTATGCTGTTCTAGCGAGTTCAAACACCCCAAGCTGCAGCCTCTCACTTTCAAATCAACCCCTCTATTCCCTTGAGTAATGTTTGTTCTCTTGGAGGATGATATGTACTCCTCACAGGAGGATCTTTCCCAGCAAATTTCAGATGAACATCCTTCTAATTTGGGCCCTGTGCCTCAGGGATGTATTTCTGCCGATACATCATAGGCAGAAGTTGTTGCAAGTTCCCCCCTCAAATCTTTAGACCCACCCAAAAAGAAATGTAGGGCAAAGACCAAAAGCAAGAACATATATAGTCACAATCCTGCTAATAAATCTAAGGTGTCATGAGCTTATATGGTCAGTAATATGGTCACAGTTGCTATATCTTGGTAGGTTTTGCTTCCAGGATACTTAAAGGGAGTGCCAGTACACTTTTTCTGCCCAGCCACCCACTCTACAGTCTATGCTACCTGGTTGCTTTCGCTCCCCGTAGGTACAGAAAGCAAAGGCTGTACATCGCGATGCGATCAATTTACTTTTTGTTGCAGTGTTTAATCGAGCAGCTTAAAGGTCTTCAAGGGAACTTTGGTATATCAGCAATGCTTTTCTAACCCATTATTTTAGTGTTAGATCTTATACATTATCTCACTAAACAGGCTCTCTGTATCTAGCCTTTTACTCTCCAGTTTAGCAGTGCATCAGGTTTATAGTCTTTTGGCTGTTCAGTTGCATATCTTCAATTGGTATGCATCCTGATTATTGCCTTTTCTTTTTTCATATGTGAATTATTATATATTACAAGGCAACTTACCCCTTCCCTCTCCTGATGACAGGTTCTTAAGTATTATTGACAACTACATTTAATCTATCTCCTTCCCTACGCTCCATTATTCTTACTACCTCCTGTTTACAATATGGAACTAACATTAGCACTCAAAGAGGTGGGCTATGTTTGGTGTACTGTTGCATAGGATTGTCAATCTACATCTTCCCTATGTGCCTTATTTTACTCAAAGCCTACAGATATTATAGAAATCCACTGCTGTGTGGTCCCTCCTGTTTTGTGGCTCACTGGGCCTAGTCTTCTAGACCTAGTCACCCCATATAACACCTATTTAGGTGACTTTCAAATAATTGGAGCTGATCTTTACGATGACTATCTCTTCTGTCTACAGTTATCACCGAAGCCTATACCTCTCCACATAATCCCGATTTGCATTTGGCTCAGGGCGTAAGGGCTTAAATTGACCTCCCCTTTCTTCTTTCCCCCTCAATATTGTATTTATTATGTACTTACTCTGTTGCACTGCAAAGTATACTCAGAGTCACTCTAATGTGGTAATGATCTACTTTTCCTTTTATATTTGTTCATTTGCATTCCACCTGGCTCCCTGAATTCCTTACTCTATGTTTAGGCTATATTGGCATCTCGTATATGGTTCTTTAGTTTCAGTAGCAGAGCCAGGTTTGGGAGCATTTGGGAGCCAGGGGGGCCAGTCAGTTAATTATGGACTCTGCAATGGTCAATAAACAGTGAATAAAGATGGTGGCAGGGCACCACCACTCACACTGGGGCAGCCAGGAGGGGCGAACGTACCCCCAGCCCACCCTCTAGCTCCACCACTGTTTAGTTTACTGTTATTTCGATTTGGTATATCTTGTACTATTACTACTAATGTTTATAAATAAGTTCTGGTGTTTAGCATTATCCTTATACCTTGTCCTGTTAGCTTAGAATTAAGCTGAAGTTGTTACAGTCCCCTGCCTTTCTTGGTATTATTCCCTTTCAGTTTAGCTTATCAGGAATACTTACTTTATTATATTACTGGGATCAGACTTAGGTTTGGGCCGATATTTATAACCGGTCCTCCCTAGCCTCCTCCCTACATCGACTCCCCAGTGTGGTGAGAGAATCTCTCAGCCAGTTGGCTGACTCATATCTCCTCACACCCATAAAATGTTTTCTTTGTTATTTAGCTTACTAGTATTGTTGTTGCTAATGACTTTACTCCTCCTCCATCTCTATTCTAACTTTAATAAGATATCTGTGCTACTCATGTATCATACATCTCACTTTTTTTGGCTTGAATGTTCCTGCCACTCTCTGCATATACATAAGCTCTCTATATTGTATTCTAATCATCCTCTGTCTCATTTATTTGTCCCTTCGCACTCCAGCGATTATTCCCTTTCTTTAACACTAACAATATGAGTGGCATACTTTTATATACATGGAATGTGAAGGGACTTAATTCTCTTTGTAAGCAGAAGCAAGTTCTTTCACATCTCAAAAAACATAAAACACAAATTGCTCTCCTTCAAGAAACAAAAGTATTAGCAGAGGATGTTCATAGACTTAAAAAAGATTGGGTCTGTCAGATCTACGAATCATCCTATACTTCAAAAAAAAGAGGAGTTGCTATTGTTATTAATAAGAGTCTCAAATGGTCCCTTGTAAACTCTGTTTCCAGTATTGACGGCAGATGGGTGATGGTCAAACTGAATACCAACTCTGGTCCTCTTCTGCTTGTTAATGTTTATGCACCCAAATCTGATTCCCCAGAGTTTTTTTCATAATTTAGCTCAACAGATTCTATCCTTTAACACTGATAATACACCAGTTATTCTTGGAGGGGATCTTAACTTAGCTTTAGAAGCCAGCATTGACAGAAGTAGCCCCACAACAGAGGCCCACTCTAGAAGTATTAAAGTCCTCTCATTACTAATGTAAGATGTTGGATTAGCTGATGTATGGTGCCTCCTTCACCCCGTGATCGAGAATTTACTTTTTACTCCTCTGTACATAAGACATACAGTAGAATTGAATACTGGTTAGCCTCTCCTGTTATAATGGAAAAAACTATTGATTCATCCATCTATCCCATCATAATCCCATCGCAGAGACCACCCCCCTTCCCTGAGGAGACCGGAGGTCGCGAGAGCCTGCCCTGAAGCCTTCCCTGCCCGCAGAAGCCCCGAACCCGAGACACACAGAGACCGCCCTCCCCGAGGAGACCGGAGGTCACGAGGGCCTGCCCTGAAGCCCTCCTGCCCGCAGAAGCCCCGAACCCGAGACACACCAGGTAATTTCTACCTTATTCCAGGCTGCTGCCACCACCGATGGCCATCTGGCGCCTTTTCTGAAATGGCCACAAGCTCCCCTGCTCAGCGCATGAATCCCGGCCAGGGTAGCACCTCGAGTTGCTGCCCAGGCTCAAACGGAGCAGAACTGTTACTTTTGTGCCTGATTTTGAAACTTTTTTTTTTTTTACACCCAACTTCTCCATTAGCTCCTTATATTGTTTTGCCACTAGAGGGAGCCTGATTAAGTTCGAGCAATTTGCTCCCAATACCTCACTTGTCACATTTTACTGCTCTCTAGTAGCTGTTTTCACTTGGTGATTTATATTAAAGGAGCCCTCTGCTGTCTCTTTCCTCTCTACCTCACTCCTTTCTCTAGTCAAAAATGTCCCTCCTCCCCTCCTAGCGCTCCTTATGTGAATACTTTGCCTTCCTATCCTCTTTGCGCTTTACTGCTTGAACACATCAACAGCTTCTGCCAATACTTATACTCAGTTTGACTTCTACTACTTCAACATGCTTGCTACTGCCACTCCACTACCTCTACCTCCCCCTCTGCTCTCAGCAGCAAGTGTATTAGCCAAATAGTCAGATACCTTCGCCTTCACCTGAAGCCACCACCCTGCATCTCTATCAGGGCGTACCTCATCACCCCGCTATGGTTATTAACCCTATCTCTTATACTATCCAGCGACATTGAGATCAACCCTGGTCCATCTCTGCGTCCCGTCATAACCCTGCCCCCCCCTGGCCACCACTCTCCCTAAAACCGATGGACTAACTTTCGCCCACCTGAATGCTAGGAGCCTTATGGCCAACCTCCCTGACCTCCAGGCTTGGATCTATACTAATGTCCCGGACGTCCTCGCCATCACAGAAACCTGGCTTAAGCCCACAGTTCTTGACTCTCAGTGCCACTTTCCTGGATACAACATGCTTCGTGTCGGCCGTCCTGGCACTAAAGGGAGGTGGCTTGCCCTCTACTTCAAAACTCACCTAAACATTACCCTTCTGCAGGACCCCTCCTACCAAACTGTGAAATCCTACACTCCTACTGCTTCTTGGGGGTGTAAGAAACTCCATATTTTTGTACTTATATCCCCCAAAAAAATGCTACACAAGGCATCACTGAACTCCTAGGGTTTCTGTCTTCAGTTACAGGCAAGAATGACATTATCTGCCTTGGTGATTTTAACCTTGACTGGTCCGAGAAAAACTCAGCTAACCTATCTTCCTTAGCTAGCAAGGCAAATCTATCCCAGCTCATACATGAACCCACAAGGGTCTCACGTGGGAGCAACTGTGCCACCCTCCTTGACTGGATACTTACTAACAGGACGGAATATGTTGCCTCAGCCGGTGTTCTACCTGACACAATTAGTGACCACTATCCCATCTACTGTGTCTGGAACACTGTCATTCCTCCCCTCCCTGCTAAAACTGTAACCTTTCCTAATCTCTCCTGCCTAAGTCATGAGGACTTCTTAACTGACCTTAACCCGGTTGACTGGTCCCCTCTCTACCAAACAGAGGATATTAACATAGCCACAGAATATTTCAACTCCGTCCTCCTCTCTCTTCAAAACCTTCACATCCGGTCACCACACGTAGGATGGCAGGGAAAGTAACCAAGTGGCTAACACGCCCCCTGCTTCAACTTCTCAAATCTAGGGACAAACTTTGGTCCAGGTGGAAGATCTCCCACCTCCGTGCAGACTTTGAAGACTATCGTGCATTACGTAACAACTGCAAAAGACAAATTCATATTGCCAAAAGCACCTACTATAGGAACCTACTAATAACATCCTCTACAAATCCGCGCAGGTACTGGTCCAAAATTAAGGACATTCTCAGCAATGACAAGCAACAGAATCCAGCTGACATGAACATTCAAGGTGTTCACTGCACCAACCATGACACCATTGCCAACGCCTTCAATGCCCTTTTTTCTTCTCCACCAGTCGCTAATCTAACTAGCCCACAACCTGACTGTCCCTCTTCTCCTCCCTCGCCCCTCCCACCCCTCCCTTTCGTTCTGGCTCCAACCACATACCTTGAAGTTCTAGCTACTTAACTCCCTTCCAGCCGTGGGGTCAGGGTCTGAGGGCATCCATCCCTGCGTACTTAAGCAGTATGCACCTTAGCTGACCAGACCTATCACCTGGCTTTTTAACCTGTCGTTAATGTCCCATCCACATGAAAAACTGCCAAGAACCATCCCTATATACAAAAAGGCAATGTCAAGCTCATGTCCAACTACAGCCCTCTATCTCTTCTGCCCACTCTCAGTAAGCTGCTGAAAAAATAGTCCAGCCAGCTTGCTCACCTTGACATGTTTAATCTTCAAACCCCATGCCAACATGGTTTCTGGCCTGGTCACAGTACCACCTCTGCACTTACACAACTTACAAATGACATCAGAAATAATATGGACAGTAGCCTACTCTGGGGCTGTCTTTATCGACCTGTCTAAAGCCCTCTGACACGGTACACCATCCTCTCATGCTAAAGAACTCCAATCCATTGAGCATCTGACCAAACCCTCTCCTGGTTCCATAGCTATCTTGACAATCGGACTCAGGCAGTAGCATTTCAAAGGCCTTTCCTCCCCTAAACATCTCCGTGGAGTTCCCAGGGATCCACTCTAGGACCTCTACTC
This sequence comes from Neoceratodus forsteri, assembly GCA_016271365.2. Classification (NCBI taxonomy): domain Eukaryota; kingdom Metazoa; phylum Chordata; order Ceratodontiformes; family Ceratodontidae; genus Neoceratodus; species Neoceratodus forsteri. Next base: position 341,283,017 of record CM057457.1, read on the forward strand.
TCTCCCTCTTCCCAAATGATATTCCCACCATGTCCCGGCATAGCTGCACTCTTATGTATACAGATGACCTTGTTCTCTACTCTGGGTCAAAATTGGTTGCTGCCATCAACTCCACTCTCACTAATGACTTCCAATTCCTGCAGACCTGGCTCTCTAACCAACCACCAAGTCCTGAACCTAGAAAAAACCTGTGCTATGCTATTCGGATCCTCTAAGAAACTGTCTGCCCCTGAAGAACAGGCTCCGGGTTCAATGCCTTGATGGCTCCTCATCTCAAACACTGAGTCCTTCAAGTACCTGGGGTCACTTTGGATCCCACACTTGACCTGTCTCAACATGTCAATATGGTGTGCCATGCCGTCAATGCTAAAATTGGTAGGAGCTTATCACGACCGCCACTCCCTCACTCCTTCCGCTAGACTTTCTGTTGCGAGAAGTATTCTCTTACCCAGCTCAATATGCTCTGCCCCTCCTCTTTGCTGCAAACTCTGCTACACTCCACAAATGGGACACTGTCTACAACAACATCTGTAGATTCGCCTTTAACTGCCCCATGTCTTACCCATCATTGTCTCCCTTTACGCTGGCTTAAATTGGCTGTCACCTAAGGATAATTAGCCTACTCCCTGGGCTGCTTATCGACTCCTGTCTGAACCTCCTGCCCTGTCTATCTTGCCAACCTCCTGACTCCGGCCTCACACCCCATTGCCTCAGGTCTTCCTCTGTCCCCATGCTCTCCACTAGACCTTGCATGACAAAATGGGTGAACAGGCATTTGCCCATTTTGCTCCCAAATTCTAGAACTCACTCCCCTTATGGTGAAAACTTCAGCCTCCCATCGAGAATTCAAAACTCACTGTTCACCCACCTCCCTAGCCTCTGGCCAATGCAAATGCTCTTAATTTGCTTTGTCCCTGCAGGCTGTCGGGTCTGACCCTGAGTACTACACTAATATTCTCCCATGCAATACGTTTGTCTAGGTTACTATGAACCTTGATGTCTTTACTGTCCTCAGCTGTCTTATGGTTACTCTAATTGCTTTATTTTCATCCTTATTATGATCTATGCCTAAAATGTACCCTTATGTAACTATTACTGTGCTACCCAATGTATATCTTGTTTTGCTCCTGTACACCTATATTATGTCTGTGCATTTCTGCATATTGTAACCAATGTCCTGTGCTGTCCCGGGTCGTGCCTGAAAATAGGCAGGTCTGTTGCCTAGCGCACTTACCCGGTTACCAAAAGCTAATAAATAAATAAATAATCTTGGACCATTCCCCTGTCAAATTGCAACTTTGAGGGCCCATTAGCACCCTAAATCTTCTTATTGGGCGGCTGACCCTTCTTCAAGGGTCCCAATTTCACCCATGATCAAGGCACAAATTCAGGACTTCTTCTTTCAACAACCCCAACCAAATCTTCTATGTCCTCTGTATGGAAGCTCTTAAAAGCTACTGATTTAAGGAAAATAATCAGTTATACTGCACATCGGAAAGAACAAGGAACAACAGCTGGCTGACCCGGAAAATATCTTAAGGCTAAAGAGAATTTATACTTTTCTTCTAATAAGCACCGTCCTGATTCTCAACTTCATCTTGAAATTCTTCAACTTAGAGTTAAAATTAACAAATTAATTTCTCGTAAAACCAAACTGGCCTTGTTTAAACTTAAATACAAGTTTTGGGAACACGGTGATAAAAATGGGAAACTCATCTCTTACCAGCTCAAAGCTCAACAAATGGAACAACACATCCTAAGCCTAAAAGATGAACAGCGTATGATTCACTCTGACAACACCTCTATAAACCGTGATCATGAAAACCTTTTATCAAAAACCTTACTCTAACAAAATCCTCCATCTACTTAACAAATTCAGCAGTTCCTTAAATCGTTACATCTTTCTCATCTTTCTACTCTTGAAACAAATTCTTTAGATGAACCCTTCTCTTTCAGGAAATCCAGAAAGCTTTGTCTTCCTTAATACGGCAAACCCTGGGGTGATGAATTCCCTGTCCAATTTCTAAAATATTTTCCGACACCTTATGTCCCATCTTCTTATCGTTTATCAAGAAGCCTCCAATACTGGCAAGCTACCATCTTCACAAGCAATCATAACTCCTAATCCCTAAGAAGAAAAAGACCCTACTCACTCTGCAAGTTACAGGCCATCTCTTTATTAAACATGGATGGAAGATATTTCCTTAAACTACTAACTTCTTTGATTTGAATCCTTGATTCCCAAGCTAACTCATTGTTCAAAGCTGGTTTTATTAAACATAGATCTGGTTCTGATCACCTCGTTCCTTATTTAATTTGATTCACAAAGCCAAACCCCTCAAAGACATGAGCTGCAGCCTAGCTATTGATTTCAAGAAGGCCTTTGATTCTTAAACTGAATACCTTCATCAAGTTTTATCTTATTTGGTCTTTCTCATACCTTTTGCTCCTGGATCAAGCTATTATATAACTCCCCTGTTGCTAAAGTACTTACTAATTCCACCCTTTCCTCTTACTTTCATCTAGCAAGGGGAACTAGACAAGGCTGTCCCCTGTCACCTTCCCTGTTTATTTTAGCCGTGGGACTCCTGACTGCTTGTTTACATCAATCTTCTGGCATTATGGGTATACCTGTGAGCAATTCAAGATATGTTTCTCTCTCCTACGCGGATGACCTCTTAATCTTACTCGAAAACCTGAATGAGGCTGAGCCCCATTGGTTGATTTGCTTAATAATTTTACTAATATTTCTAGCCTTGCTTTGAATTATGGCAAATCACAAACTGTGCCCCTTAACGACAACTGTAAAGCCTTTATGAACATACCTCTTGGATTCCACTGATCACTACAGGGTATAACATATCTAGGAATCAAAATTACTAGTAACTTTAGGGAAGATATGGGATACAACTTAACCCCTTATTTGATAACATCAAAGCAATTCTGGACAGATGGAAGCTTCTTAATCTCTCCTTCATGGGAAAATAGCAGTCATTAAGATGTTCATTCTCCCAAGATTCTTTTCCTCTTCGTAATATTCCTTTAGTCTTATCATCCTCCTTTTTTGCTAAAATTGATAAATTAATAGGTAACTTTATCTGGGATGGGAAACCACCGAGATTTAACCGCAACAAACTTCGATCACATTGGAGAAAAGGGGGATTCGGACTCCCATGGTTCAAAGGCTACCTCTGGGCTTTCTGAATGGCCCAAACCATTAAATGGTTTCAGAAACCCTCCCCTCACTCACCACTATGGGTTGCAATGGAATCCGCATTGTGCCCGGGAGGCATTCCCACTTCCTTCATTTTTAATCCCATTTCCTCTCTAAATTAAAATCTTACCCGACTAATATCATCCTCTATTTCTTTATTGGAAACTAACCCACAAATTCCTGAAATACAATCCAACACCCTGGTTTTATGCCCCCTTATGGGGCAATCCACTGCTCACTCTAGAAGATCACCCAATTTTCTGTTGTACATGGAGGAATAAAGGCATTTTCTTTCTCAGAAATATCTTGGACCAGAATGCACTCACTCTCAGATCATTCAGTTGCTAGCCTTGCTTGTAGAGCAGAAAGCAGCTAACTAAAAGAAGCTGCCATTGTCTAACTAATTTCAGCAGTAGTCAGTGTCTGTTGAGATTAGGCAGACACATATTTTATTAGAAGTAGAAGGGGTCTTATTTATGGTTAAAAAAAGGAAAGAAAGAAAGTCAGTGTGTGTTTTGTGCTGGCAAGGGTGCTGTATCAACTTAGTTTGCTAAATCAGTAGGAGGAGAGAGAGCTTAATTGGGGGTGTGGCTTAGACAATATAAAATCAGGTGACTCAAATTACAGCTTCCTGTTGCTAGCCTTGCTTCAGCAAACAGAAAGCAGCTAACAAAAAAAGCTACCATTGTCTTACTTAATTTAACACATATCTCGCAGGTAAGACAGTGTCTGTTGGAGATTAAGCAGACAGATACTTTATTAGAAGTAGAAGGGGTCTTATTTAGGATTAAAAAAGAAAAGAAAGAAAGTCAGTGTGTGATCTGTGTTAGGAAGGGTACTGTATCAACTTACTTTGCTAAATCAGTAGGAGGAGAGAGAGAGAGAGAGAGAGAGAGAGCATTGGGGGTGTGGCTTAGACAATATAAAAGCAGGTGACTCAAATTACAGCTTCCTTTTGCTAGTCTTTTTTCTTACTAATTGCCCTCCATCCCACCCCTCCACCCATCCTAAGACACTTCTACTTTTATAGCCACTGATTTGACTGACAACAGGAACCTCCTGTTTGGCAGTAGGAAGGAAAGATCTATAGAGAAACATTGGTTCTGTCAACCCTAAAGGAAAAGTAGCTTGCTCTCCCCTAGCTGCAGGTGGTCTGACACTGAGCAAGAAGAAGGAGCTACTGAAGAATATAGGAATTGCTGTCCCAGAACAGGAAGGGTGAGAGTTGTAAGGAGAAGAGATTAAGCATACAGAGAGAAACAGGAGAGGGGACATAAAATAAGACATGATAGGGTGGTGCAGTGCAATGGCTGAGGAAGGCAGTGTTCCAGAAGACATTCTGGAGGCTGATGATGCTGCCCTTTTGCAGGCACCTCTCTGGTCTGAGGGAGGAGGTTGCCCATCTCCAGGCCCAGACCTGGCTAGGATTCGGAAACCTCCTCCCACCCAGGAGACCACCAGGGCCAATGCCTCTACCCCAGAGGCTGCAAGAAGAGGAGAGGCTGGACCAGGGCTGGAGCCAGGGAGGAGGGTGGTGGAACAGAGTTGCATCTCTCCAGCTGTACCTCTCCACAATTCATACACTCTTCTGGTGGATAGTGGTTCCTCTATGGGACATCTGCAGTGGAGACCAAGGAGGATGCCAGGAACCTTCATAAAGGGAGACCCACAGGAGGGTGGCATGGGACCCACAGGAAAAGCAACTCCTGGTGGGGACTCAATCATTAGGGAGGTAAAATGGGGAGGAAGGGAGAGGAGGTAAGATGCCTGCCTGGTACCATGGTTTGGAGGACAGGAAGTGATCTCAGGATCATGGGAGCAGCTGCACGAGGAGAGAGAGCGGAGGTCATTGTCCACCTAGGGACAAATGTCCTGGCTAGGAATGGGATCAGAGCAGTGCAAGAGGTTTGTAGAGGTTGAGGAGGAGCAGAACAAGTAGCACATACAGTAACCTTCTCGGGTGCTACCTGTCTATAAAGAGAGTGATCTGGGTGCTCCTCACCAGGAATTCAATGAATGGTTGAAAACTGGCATGGAGCTCAGGGTTTTGGCTTCATTGGGGACTGGGGTTGCCACCAGGAGGGATGAAGACCTATACTGGCGTGATGGTCTGCATCTGTCTGGGGGGGAACCAGGATCCTAGGTGAGAGGTTTAAATGCTTCATTGGCAAGCATTTAAAGTAGACAAGGGGGGAGGCACTGAAAAGGAGCAGGGAAATCCCAGCCTCCTCCCACAAAACTTGGTAATTAGTGAGGTAAACACCAAGGTAGAGAAGTCATTAGGGAGCAGGACAGAGGTAAATGCAAAAAAAGGCAAAGGCAGTAAGGACAGGAATGGGGCTAAAAGGGTAAGGCCATCAAAAAGTGGAGGATGATGAGTACCAATGTCCATAGTCTGTGTAACAAGCTCCCTGAACTAGTGGCCTTGATGGAAGACAGTTGCCTGGATATTGTGGCAGTCACAGAAACATGGTGCACAGAGAACCATGACTGGGATGTCAACATACCAGGATACACAATCTAGAAGAGGGACAGGGACGGCAAAGAGGAGGAGTAGCTCTCTATAAGGAAGGATCAAAGCAACAGAACTAAAGAGTAAACAGGAGCAGATGAAGCACTCTGGCTCACCCTGGAGACAGGAAATGGCACCACAATCCACTTGGGGGCTGTGTACAGACCCCTATCTCAGGGGGAAGGAATGGACAAGGAAATGATAGAAAGCTTTCTTAGCATGGCAGAAAAAGGGGAGATATTGTTGATGGGGGATCTTAATATGCCAGATGTTAACTGGAGCACCTTTGCTGCAGGCACATCCAAGAGCAATGTAATTCTTGATGCCCTACAAGGGGCATGCCTCAGACAGCTAGTATTGGAACCCACTCGGGAGGGAGCAGTCTTAGACCTGGTACTGTCAAATGGGGATGGAGAAAAGAATCTCAGATTTAGAGTAGGTAGCCATCTGGAACAAGTGACCACCCAACAGTGTGGTTCACAATAAACACAGCCATACAATCAAGCCACACAAAGCAAAATATGGACTTTAGGAGGGCTCATTTGGGAAAATGAGAGAGTGCCTCAGAAAAGCACTAGCAAACAGGCAAGAAGTAGGGGAATTGGAGGAACAATGGGAGTAATCAAAACAGCCATCACAGAGGCAACAAGCCTTTGTGTAAAGCAAATCAACAAAACACAACGAAGGAAAAAAAAACACTATGGTTCTCAAAAGAGGTGGCAGGGAAGGTTAAAGAGAAAAGGATAGCATTCAGGAAATATAAGGAAACACAGAAGGAGCAGGACAAAGCGTTTTATCAGTTAAAGCAGACAGAGGCTGGGAAGGCAGTCAGAATAGCAAATACCCAAACCGAGGAAAGGATAGCCAACTCTGTTAAGAAGGGGAATAAGACCTTTTATAGGTACATTAGGGTGAATGAAAGACCAAGGAGGATACTGAGGCTTAATAAAGGAGAGATGTGGGTAGAGGTGACAGTGAAAAAGCAGGGATACCAATGTATATTTCTGCTCAGTATTCACAAAGGAAGAGGAGGCGGAGTACCTAAACCAAACAAGAGAAACATTCTGAAGATGAGGTGATACCAGTCCATTTACAGAAGAAAGGGTTCTAAAGAACTAATAAAATTGAAGGTGGACAAAGCAATGGGGCCTGATGGGACTCACCCAAGAATTCTAAAAGAACAAAAGGTAGAACTAGTGACACCGCTGACTACTCTCTTTAACAAATCATGGGAGGATGGGGTGGTACCTGAGGACTGGAGGAGGGGAGATGTGACCTCTCTTCACAAAAGTGGGAACAGGACAGAGGCAGGAAACTACAGACCAGTTAGTTTGACCTCAGTGGAAGGAAAATGATGGAATCACTTCTGAAGGAAAGAATTGTTGAGTACCTAGAGGCCAGTGGAGCACAGGACCCAAGGCAGCATGGATTCATGATGGGAAGGTGCGCTCAGACGAATCTAATAGATTTCTTTGACTGGGTGACCAAAGTAGTAAACCAGGGAGGGCTGTGGACATGCTACAAGATTTTAGCAAGGCATTTGATACAGTCCCACACAAAGATTAATACACAAGTTAGCCAGCCTTGAGTGGGTCCCAGGTGGTACCCTGAATAAAATATTGGCTAGACAACAGGATTTAAGGGTAGTGGTAAATGGAGTCCACAGTGAGGAAAGGAGGTTACTAGTGGGGTACACGTAGGGGTTCAGAACTTAGATGGTTCCCTTTAATGTCTTTATAAGTGACATTGCAGAGGAACTGGAAGGAAAAGTATGTCTCTTAGCAGATGACACAATGATCTGCAACAGGGTTGATACACAAGATGGAGTGGAAAGGATAAGAAGGGACTTGGAAGGTTGGAGGAATGGTCAAATGTATGGCAGATCAAATTCAATGCAAAGTGCAAGATAATGCACCTGGGAAACAAAACCCAGGAAAGAGTACACAATGGGGGTGAGATACTGACAACAGTAAAAATGGAAAGGGACCTGGGGTAATTATATCAGATGACCTAAAGGTGGGCAAGCAGTATGAGAAGGCAGTAAGGAAGGCTGGGGGGGGGATACTGGGATGCATAGGGAGAGGCATCATTAGTAGAAAACAGGAAGTTGTTATCCCTCTGTACAAACAATTGGTGAGACCCCATCTTAAGTACTGTGTGCAGTTCTGAAAACCCCATCTCCACGAAGACATAGACAGAATGGAGGCTGTCCAGAGGAGGGCAACCAAAATGGTGCAAGGTCTGCACCAGAAGACATACGAAGAAATACTAAAGGAGCTTAATATGTATACCCTTGAGGAAAGAAGGGAGAGAGGGGACAAGATAGAAACTTCCAAGTACCTCAAGGAATCAACAAAGTCCAAGAGGGTAGCATCTTTCAGAAAAAGAGATGTGCAAGAACAAGGGGGCACAATTTGAAGATAGAGAGGACGCTCAGAGGTAATGTGAGGAAGTATTTTTCACGAAAGAGGTTGTGGATGCATGGAACAGCCTCCCTGAGGAGGTTGTGGAGTCAAGAACAGTGAGAATTCAAGAATACATGGGACAGACATAAGGCAGTCCTAGTGGGGGTAGGAAGATAAGCTGTTGGTTAACTAGGATCTGCAGCTTATCTGTTAGGTAGGAAAATGGGCAGACTAGGTGGCCAAGAGGTCCTTATCTGCCGTCAAATTCTATGTTTCTATGTTTCTATTCTTAGACTTGCAGGTCACATGGAAACTTCCTGAACAGGACTTCTGGAAGTTTTTACAAATTCAGGCAGCTTTTAACTCTTAGTTTAGTGTATAGGCATACTCTTCTAAACCCATACATCTCGCATTGGACTAATTTATCAGTAAAATTAAATAGCTCCATTTACAAAGACATTATTGATAATCTACCTGATCAGTCTATACAGGCCACAAATAAATGGAGTACTCTTCTTAACTACAATATTTCAGACGCACAATGGAGTAATTGTTGGCGTATTGCACATAATGGCCCAGATATTCAAACTGCGCTCAAAACTGGCGCAACAGCAGGAGCAAGCACAAAACCAGTTGTGCAAATGTGCAACAGGTGCGATATTCAAACATGGAGCAGAGCAAGTGCGCAAGCAACCAACGTCTGAATATAGGCACATACTCGCCATTAGCAATCAGGAAGGAGAAGTTGAGCCAAAATGTTGCGCTATGGCACAACCAGGAAGCTCAGCTGAGCAGTCCAGAGCTGCCATAGCGCAAGCACAGCCCCCCAGAGCAATGGAACTGCACATCCAGGAGGCAGCAGACTGGGCTCACCGGGCCAGCCATGCCACACACAGGCACAGGAACACACTGCAGAACCCACACCACACCTGCACACCCCAAGAACAGCATCACTGGGGTGGGACAGATGATCTACCTGCCCATGGGGACATGCCACAAGCATAGCAGAGCCATGACACCTCAGCACAACCACTGGCAGGCTGAGGTGCCACACACAGGGGTTGACAACCACAGTGCACATCAGCCCCCATATGCACAACACCCTGCACTGTGACCCCAAGACACCACCCATGTGCAGTGACTGGCACTGAGGAAACTATGCAGTCCCCAGTACTCATCAGCCCCATGCAACACAGAAGCCTACAAGCCAGACACACCCTGTGCACCCAGCAGTGGGTGGCAGCAGATGTAAGACCAACAGAAAGTCAATGCCATGCTGGTGATACCTCCCCATGCACACACACGCACACACACACACACGCACACACACCCAGGACCAGACTACCCCAGATGGCATGTTCACCTACAACTGAGCACCCATGAGCCAGCTGCAAATCAGAGACCAACACAGTATTCATATATCAAAATAGAAATGTATATTGAACATTAAATAACAACAACAATAGAAACTATTTACAAGGGGAATGGCACAAGGAAGGGTGTTCAAGGGAGGATTAAAAAACTTGGAGAGGAAGGCAGGGTGGTAGGGATGGGAGAGGTGGGAAGGAAGAAAATCAGTGTTCCACGGGACGCCCGTCCTCCGCCTGCTGTCTGCCAGTTCCATGCCGCCTCCTCCCGAGGCCATGGCGGTGTATGGACCTCAGGATGGCCTGGTCATCACTGACCATCATCTGATGGCCCGGACATCCCTGGACATCGCTGGAGTACCTCGAGACCTAGGAAAATGGAACACAGTCAATGGCTGTGACTGACCACAACCCTGAACACCACCCAACCTGCAAGCCATAGCCCAATGTCCCGCACCTGTGATGGCAGGCACCCACCCACAGTGAACATGCATAGGCCATCACAAACAGGCGGCACCAGCTATGCGCACCACCGCCCACACACTGCCCCACGTCAATCACAGTACAAACTAGGCTGGCAAGTGATGTGGCCGTGTGCGTGGCCAGCTCACACAGCCATGTGCCCAGTGCATGCCTGGACCACCAGTGGCTAGCATACACAGGCGTGCTGTGATACTGCACTGTGATGCATGTCACCTGTGTCGTGCCCTACATATATGGATACATAGACAGTATCGGTAGATAAGGGGCCTATGGGCCACCCAGTCTAGCCATTTGATCTTGTAAGTTCACTCTGTTTTCCTATAAGTCTGTTGCACCTTCCCTGACCTCCAGAATTCCTGTATGAGCTATCCCATGCATTCTTAAATCCATGACCAAGTCAGCCCCACCACTTCCTCTGGCAGGGTGTTCCACTTGTCCACCACCCATTCCTGTGAAAATTCTTTCTCATGTTTCCTCTGAATAGTCCCCCCTCAACTTCATCCCATGCCTCTAGTCCTGGAACATCTTTTACGGCTGAAAAATAGTGTTGTCCTGCCTCTATTCCCCCTGTAAGATGCCCATGTCCCATCATATCCCCTCTCCCTCCCTCCTCCCAGGAAGTACATGTTCAGTTCCTTCAACCTGTCTTCATAGGACTTGTGATGCAATCATGCACCATCCGTGTTGCCCTCCTCCTGAACCCTCTCTACCCAGTCCATGTCCATACGAGGTATGGTCTCCTGAACTGTACACTGTACTCCAGTGTGGGGCCTCACTAGTGTCTTGTATAGTGGAATTATGACCTCCCCTTTGGTTGTGTTGTGCATGGCTGGTGGTCTTGCCCCCCAGCATGCAATAGCATCCATGAAGTAATGATACTCACACCTCCAGCAGCTGGGTCTGCAGCTGCTGCTGCTGCCGGTGATTTGGGGCACAATGCCCCTAGCACCAGGGCCCTGGCACGGCCCACCTCACCCTCGCCCGGCGTCCTCAAAATCCGGCCTGTGGGAGACATATGTTGAGACAAACATCAGTGTGACTCAAAAGCAGAGTGCCCCCTGCCCCACTGAGAGTGCCTGCTCACACAGCCATAACCATCCATCAACACAGCTGCACACATTGACACAGCCAACCGTGTCGAGCCGGCACCTATGCACAGCCACCCAAGCACACACACACCCCTACAGAGAATGGGTGCATAGATGGTACACTCACCTGGCCTAGAGCACACGCCCGCACAACCGCACGCAAGCGCAGCCACGTCAAAGTTCCGGCTCCCTCCGGCGGAGGTCACCCGTACCAGGTGCCCGGCACTGCTCAACAGACGACCCCGGCCAGTGACCTCCACCAGGTCAGTGGCCACTTGCTGCCACACGTGGGTCCTAGGCATGGTGAGGGGGGCCTCACCATACAGTGCCTCACAGTGGGGCTCCACCAGGGCCACCAGGTTGGCCACTTCAAGCTGGCTCCAGGACACCGCCCTCCTCCTAGCCATGGCACCAGCACCTGACAGCAAAGAGGCAGCCATAGGCGCCCTGCTGCTGTAATGACCCCACGTGGAGTTGTTGTGCAATAGACCACCACAGGCTCCAATCGCTGTTAGAGAACAGCGCTGTCACTTACATGGCGCCTGTCACCAGACAGCGCAATAGACGACACATGGCATGCGAACAGCGCCCAGAGGGCAGAGGGCAGAGGGCATACACAAGGTCACGGTAATGACGCAAGGCTACTTTAGCGCCTATAGGACGTGATAGGCATCCTGCACGACTGCCAAGCTGAGCACCAGTGCCACAGTGGACTATCAGCGCGAGTAATGCCACAGCGCCCTGCAGTAGCCCAGTGCTGTAGCGCCACTGGCAATGGTAGCCATGGCCTGAATAGCCTATCGGCGCTCAGCAGGTCTGCAGCGCGATAGGCGCAAGCATAAGCTAGGCATGCGCAATGCAGTGAGCACGCAGCCACAAACCTGCGCCATTGGCTCAGCGGACCTTCCGTGTGCCAAAGCGCAAATACGCGATATTCAGCCGACATATGCAAATCATTCGATCAGCAATTCAAAGGTGCAGTGGCGCGATTAGCATGTCATTAAAGTAGCGCCACACCTCATTTGCATGTGTTGTGCTATAAAAATGCGACAGTGGGTTGTGCTGGCCAGATTTGGTTACTGCAGGTGAGAGGTGAGTTACATGCTGTGTGATGCTCAGGACAATGCTCATGGGCAGGGGTGCCGGAGGATGATAAAGGCTGAGGGGCTGAGCATGAAGGGCACTTAGAAAGGGACAAGGGCACCCCTTTCTATCAGTATCTGCCATGCAGAGAGGAAGCGTGGGGCTTCCGCCCCGGGCCGGCAGCTATGCTCATGGGGAAATGCTGTCGACTGCACAGTGACAGGTGTCCACTTCCACCATACAGATCACCATGACTGCCAGAGCCAAGCTGAGGGTGTGGGCGGTGGGAGGAGGCCGAACTTCACCACGGCAGAGACAGAGACCTCTTCCAGGCCTACCTGGAGGATGAGCCACTATTGAGTGGACGGAGGGGCACCCTCAGGGCGTGCAGCTGCATGGGAGGGGTAGCTCGGGCCGTCAACCTCCACGGAAGCCACCAGTGCTCCATGCAGGAATGCAGGAAGAAGATGGGGACTGACCGCGGGAGGCTGAAGGGGAGAGGTGGCAGCCTTCCAGGCGGCGCGATGCTGGCACTGAGTGAGGCCCACCAGTGGTGTTGCAGCTGACCCCTACAGAGGACACACTGATCGTGGCCACTGCAGCCGGAAGTGCCAGTGCGGGCGTACCGAAGTGAGGATTCCAGACGGGTGGAAGCCATCACTGCAGGTATGACATGGTGGTGTTGTTGGGGGGCTGTTGTTCACATGCACTCACATGTACTCTCTTTCTGTTACAGATCCTGTTCGTCTGCAGGAGATGGTGGTGGTGGTGGGTCCAGACAGTGAGGCAGACCTGCTGGACGTGGAGGAGGACCATCCACCTCCACCACCAGCCTGCAGGCACTGCATCAAGCATGCACGCTGGGCCTACAACTCCGGTGTCAGTGATACAGGTGCAGGGTGCACAGCCTTGTCACAGCAGTCTGGCATGCAGGTATGCCAGAATGCTGTGCCTATGGCAGTGGACACACCTGCACCATTGATGATAGTAGGCCTGCAATGGGCAGTGATAGGTGTGTGTCCCAGACGGACACATGGCGAGCCAGCACGTGCCCTGGGCCTTCCTGGTTCACACCTGTACCAGCATGCTGGCACAGTCCAGGCTGTGCCTGTCAGCACCGTGGGGCAGCACCGTGGCTGTGCAGGTGTCTGGCACTGTTGTCAGCACGGAGGTGGAACCAGGTGGACCTGGGGGCTCAGCAGTTGGAGGGCGGCAGCAGTCACACACCAGGTCTGGGGTACAGTGTCAATCAGTGGCACATGTCCACGCTCATTGATCCACCCATACCTGGTCCTGGCAAACAGCGCCCACCCTCAAGGGTGCTGTGCACGAGACCATCCACACCTGGGGTCCGAGGCCATTGGGGCAGAGTACCCATTAGACGCAAACACCCGCCTGCTGCAGGACTCGGTACAGCTGCAGGGGCGGCTGCAAGGTCCGTGAGGCAATTGTCTGTGTCTGTGAGAGGCATAGCAGGAGTGTGCTGGACCGAGCCGAGCTGGTCCTTATGCGACGGATGTGACGCTGCCATTGACAGGCTGACCCAGGCAGTGGTCTCTGTGGCGGACACATTGGCCACACTGTCAGGTGCCCTGACCACATACCCCACAGTGCGCTCCACTCCCCATTCCCGCGCCATGCGACACCAGGCCTGTCGATGCCAGGTTCTGCTGTGAGCATCCGAGCACCCCTGGTGCAAGTTGTTTAGCAGGATGCAGACCCTGTGCGGGCAAGGTCGGCGTTCGTGCAGTGGGACCCCTGGTGGTGCACCAAGCGCCACCCGATGGTAACCTGCTCAGCCTGCCAGTGCTGCTGGGACACGGCGGGCCGTCCACGCATCCGTGGTGGCCGTGGAACAGTGCTACCTGACTGAGCTGTCTCCAGTGCAGGCCCTGTCTGGTGCTGCCCTGTGTGCAATGTGTGTCATGGTGGGCAGTGCACTGCTGGGTGCTCTGCTCACCACGCTGACACACGGACCACCTGCACACTCTCCCAACTGCTGTCCACAGGTGCGTGCATGATGATGCCTGCATTGCACTGTACACCAAGGTGCACGTGTGCCCAGGTCCTGACACGTATGCGTGGACAGTCCAGGTGGTGGGGGTGGTTAGGTGGTGCTGTGTGTTGGCAATGTCATTTCCGCAGTGCTGTGCTGCTGCCCTCATGTATGCTACCTGGTGTGTGTGTGTCCATATGAGTGCTCACCTCTCTGATGGTGTGTTAGTATGCCTGGAACCGTCAACTCCCCTGACCTTCATGCGGTGTGTTCCCTGTGTGCCTGTGGTTTGCATGGACAGTGTTGCCTGCACATGTCCCCTGACTTACCTGTGTTGGGCATAGTGCTCTTCTGCAATGGTGTCCCAGTGCAGCTGGGCCTGCCGGGTCAGTCGGGGTCCCTCCGTCTAGGGGCTGCTCATCACCCACATCACCAGCGCCACTGGCGTCCCCATCGCTGTCCCCTCTTGGACCTGTACAGCTCCCATGGTCTTTGGCCATGTTATGCAGAGATGCAACAGCCAGGAATATCCCACAGGCCTTTTGGGGGCTGTACTGTAGGATCCCGGAGGTGTCCAGGCATCGGAAGCGTGCCTTGAGCATCCCAAACACCCGCTCTATGATGTTACGTGTTGCGGCATGTGCCTCATTGAAACATAGCTGCGCTGGGGTCGTGGGCGCCAGTACAGTGTGAGCAGCCAGGACGGAGTGGGTATCCACAGTCACCTGTGTGGAATATTGAGATCAGTGTCATGTCAGGTCCATATTGCCCATATCCTTGTGTGCCACTACCATGGCACCTGTGTCATTCCACCCCTTGCATGGAGTTGCATTCCATACATGTGTACTCACCCACTAGATGACCCGTAGGAATGTTCCCACTCTCGAATCGATGGCACAGTGCAGACTGGTGCCATATGAAAAGCATCATGTGCTCCGCCAGGGTTGTGTGTAAAGACATTGATAATGGCCCAGTGGCATCACACACCACCTGGCAGTTGACACTGGAAAAGCCCTTTCGGTTCCGATAAGCCTGGCCGTGGGAGCCAGGTGGCGTCTTGAATGGCCACATGGGTGCAGTCTATGGCCCCGCACACCAGGCATACGTGCTACCCTGTGGAACTCCTGCATGTTTGTTATCGCTCTGCCGGCGGTGCTGGGGAAATGGATGTACTCCGCAGCATGAGGCAGCAGTGCACTGAGGAGCTGGGTGAGGATGCGTGACGTGGCCGACTGTGTAATGCCTGTGGTGTCCCCTGTCGGCCTCTGGAAGGTGCCCGTGGTGAGCAGGCACATGCAGGCTGTCACCTTGGTCTCCACGGACAGAGCATGACTCCGTCGTGAGGGTGCCTGCATCACATCACTGCACAGCTCATGGTGCCGTCTCAGTATTGCCCTGTTCAGGAGGTACCAGCCCACAATCTCGGCGTCTGTGTACAGCTCAGAAGCTGATCCGGCACGATACCACCTGTCGGGGCATGACGCCCGATGGGCCCCCTGCAGCCATGGCAGCATGGGTCTCACCCCCCTCATTACAGCTTCCATGTGGAAGCTGACACTGTCCATCTCCTGGCTTCTGCCCCCGGCTGCTGTTCCTGTGTACCCCGCTGCCCCACTGCTGCTTCCACTGCACCGGGCACCCCCCACTGGCCTCTCTGTCCTCCTGGACCCACTGTCCCTCTCTGCCCTTCCAGCTCCTGTCTCTCTCTCTCTCTCTCTGTCTCTCTCCCCCAGTTTGCGGCCTGCTAGGGTTCTTGTGCCGCTTCCTTGAGCCTTTTTATTTTGGCTCAAATCCGGTACTGCACAACTTCCGGCTGAGCCACTCTTGTGCATTGCGCAAGTGTTCGGATATCGCAGTGCGCACTTTATGCATGGACCCGCCCTCTTCGGTTGCGCATGCCTTCATTTCCATTGCGCTGTTGCTCAGCATGTTTTCGGTGGTGCAACTGGCCCCTTCTGAATATCGCAGAATGGCGCATTTTTGGAGTTGCGCACGCGCAACCCTTTTGAATATCTGGGCCAATACCTTTAAAGATGCCCGTAGTTCTTTAATACAGCTAAAATCCTACATCTTTGGTATAGAACCCCCTCTGTGCTTCAACCAATGGGCCTATTAAATAACAATAATTCCTGGCGCTGCAATTTGGCCAACGGGGATCTACTTCATATCTTGTGGTCTTGCGCTCCCATGAATAAGCTCTGGCATAAAGTCTGTTTACTTGCCTCCAGAGTAACAGGACAGAAAGCAACTCTTGACCCCAAGCTATTTCTTCTAGGCATCCTTATCCCCAGCAGCTCTCTCTCTTTCAATGCACATTTTAGATGGCTAAACATACTTTTCTTAGGTCAAACATCTGATTCTTATGAAATGGAAATCAACTCTGGTGCCTTCTCTTTCAGATGTTCTTCAAAGCCTCTCTCAGTATGCCTCTCTAGACCGATTATCTCATGTTACTCATAACCGACTCACTGTATATGACAGATGTTGGCAGGATTACTTCAGGTACAGGAACCTAGTTCTTCTAGACCCTAATTCTTAGGGATATTTAGCCCTCCTTCTTATTTTGCTCTCAGATTAGGCTTTCTTGAAACTTTTGTGCACAGATTTCTCCTCTTTTTTCCCTTCTTCCCTGTTTTCTCCCTCTCTCCTTCCCTTCTTCCTTGCCTTTTTCTCTCTTCTTTCTTTCCTTGCACACTTTTCTCTTATCTTCACCTCTCCATTACTGAACGTTGTTCATATTACCACATTTATCACTTTTTATCATTTACTGAATGCCTTGCCATAGCCTGCCCTAGCATGTATTTCGTACATGGTTGCTATTTCTGATCCTATAATACCCTATTGATTGTAACCCTTCTGCTCTCCAGTTACATCCTGTCTAGGTTTGTGTTTTATTATCAATACATGAATATAAGGCTTCTCCAATATGTTTACCCTAAATACATGTTTACCCTAAATACTGTGTTTTGTTAAGTGATATTTTATACCTTACATAGAGAATAGTCTTCTATTGTATGAGATGTGTGCTTTCGTATATACTCAAATTTCAATAAAAAGATAAAAGTGAAAAAGGCTGCTGCACCCTGCTGCCCACTGTCTTATCCCACACAGTCAGGGACTGTGCACCCTGCTGCCTCCATCCCCTGCATAAAGACTCAGGAATGCTGCACCCTGCTGCCCCCTGCCCGAACAGTTGGGGTTGCTGCACCCTGCTGCCCTCTTTCCCCCACCCTCACAGTCAAGTACGCTGTACCTGTTGCCCTCTGTTCCTGTCTACACAGTCTGGGCTGCTGTGCTGAGACCTAGAGTGCCAGGTCCCCTGCCTCCACAGTTGGGACTGCCGCACCATGCTGCCCTATGCTGCCAGAGGTGGGACTTTTGCTGCACCTTGCTACCCACTTCCATTGTCCCAAATAGGCAGGGCTGCTGCACCATGCATACCCCATCTCACAGTCAGGGCTGCTGTACCCTGATGTCCCATGTGTCTTGTCCAACAGTCAAGGCTTCTGCACCATGCTGTCCTCTTTCCCCTGTCACCAAACCCAGGGCTGCTGCACTCTGCTCCTTTCTATACAGATGGGGTTGCTATGGTCTGCTGTGCTGTATAGCCTCATGCCTCTTCAGGTAGGGCTGTTGCACCATGCTGCCACTTGCCACAAGCTTCAGGGCATTTGCTGCACCCTGTTGTATGACTCCACAGTTGAGGCAGTTGCAACCTGCTGTCCCCCAGTCACCAGAGTCAGATCTTTGATACACCCTGCTGCCCACATCCCTTGTCCCAAACAGGCATGGCTGCTGCACCTTGTCCCACAGTTTGGGCTGCTGTATCCTGATGTCACCCCTATCTTCTGCCTGAACATTCAGGGCTGCTGCACCCTGCTGCCCTCTCTCCCCACTCCCACAGTCAGGGCCAAAGTACCCTGTTGCCCTGTGTTCCTGTCTTCACAGTCAGGGCTGCTGTGCTGTTCTACAGTCTAGAGTCTGATGCCCCCCTTCCACAGTTGGGGCTGCTGAACCCTGCTACACACTTCAATTGCCCCAAATGGGCTGGGCTGCTGCACCATGTGCACCCTGTGCCACTGTCAGGGCTGCTGTACCCAGAATCCCACCTGTGTCCTGCCCACAGTCAAGGCTTCTGCACCATGCTGTCCTCTGTCCCTTGCCACCACTGTGCCCTGCTGTACCACAGAGCCCCTTGCCTCCACAGTTAGGGTTATTGCACTATGCTGCTCCCTCCTACCAGGTAAGACACTTTGCTACACTTCCCAGACTGCTCAAAATAAAAAAAAATGGAAAAATACTTTCATCTTCTGTTATGGGGTGGGGGAAAGAGGGTGCAGGGTGCAGCAGCCCCACTGTTTGGGCAAGTGACAGGGGAGACATCAGGGTACAGCAGCCTAAACTGTGGGACAGGGTTCAGTAGCCACGCCTGTTTGAGACAAGGGACATGTGGCAGCAGGGTGTAGCAAAGGATCTGATTCTAGTGGTGGGGGTAGGGTGCAACTACCTCAATTGTGGAGGCAGGGGACAGGGTGCAGAAAATTCCCTTACTCTTGTGGCAAGTGACAGCATGGTGCAGCAGCCCTAACTGCAGAGGCATGGTGCTCTAGGGCAGCATGGTGCAGCAGCCCTAACTGCAGAGGCATGGGGCTCTAGGGCAGCATGGTGCAGCAGCCCTAACTGCAGAGGCATGGGGCTCTAGGGCAGCATGGTGCAGCAGCCCTAACTGCAGAGGCATGGGGATCTAGGGCAGTATGGTGCAGCAGCCCTAACTGCAGAGGCATGGGGCTCTAGGGCAGCATGGTGCAGCAGCCTTCACGATGGAGGCAGGGGACCTGGCAATCTAGGGCTTAGCATAGCCCTGACTATGGAGACAGGAACAAGGGGCAACAGGTGCAGTGTCCATAACTATGAGGGTGGGGAGAGAGGGCGGCAGGGTGCAGCATCCCTAACTGTTTGGCCAGGGGGTGGCAGGGTGTAGCAGCCCTGATTCTCTAGGCAGAGGATGGAGGCAGCAGGGTGCACAGTCCCTGACTGTGTAGGAGAAGACAGTGGGCAGCAGGGTGCTGCAGCCTCAAATGTGGAGCAGATAGCAGGGGCTTGTGGGGCAGGGGACAGGTGGCAGCAGAGTGCAGTTGTCTCAACTCTGGGGCAGAGACATGGTGCACTGGGATGCCACATGGTGTATGTTCACACAGAAACTGCCAAAGGATTGAAATTTGAGAGTTCAGACAGTACATGTGCTTGAAATACTGTAGCAGAGTGTGACAGGTACCTGTCTGTCAATCTGACAAAAAATCAGTGTTCGTGTGTGAATGTATTAATGAAGGCTACATCAAAGACAAACTGTTTCTATGAATGAGCAAAAATTTAGATATATTTTATATTCATTAAACAGTCATGTGTTATATAATTAGCAAAAAATCAGAGTTTTGATGAGAAAGAACAGACAGCTGTGTCACAGACACACTGATTTCTCACAGAAAAAGAGATCTACTACTTTAATTCAGCTTTGAAACTGTTTTTTGTGTCTTTTCAAGCTTTTATTAAAAATATGTAAAAACTGCTGTACATGATCTTTCAGCAACCTTCTAAGGGCATTCACCAAGTGTATTTCCTGATTCAGTCTTCAGCAAGCCTCGAAAGAGTATTCCACAAAAGCTCTTCAGAATCAGTCTGTCACAAGACTCTTGAAGAGCTGTGTCCATGGCGGTTCACTAGCAACATCACATTTGTTGTTTTCCACAGAAGTCCTAGTATACAGCCTGGCCTAGTGCAGAACTTGTCGTTCACAGCAAGTCGCAGTCTGATGAAGTTCAGTGTGATTTGCAGCCGCCGTTTTCTTGTTTTCTTAGTTCTTCTTCATCAGCATCTTCAAGATCTTCTGTTCCTGCTTCTCATTCCATTTCAGGTTTGTTATTTTACGTTGTACTCTGGCTCATCCAGCCCTGGCACCCAGTACGACATCCCTTGTCTGGCAGAACAAAATACCTTCATCCTGCTCCTCAGTTCCTGTGAGGTCCTCCCACCCCTTCCTGCATCCTTCCCTGCATCGTATCCCAGGTGGTCAGAGAAGAGACAGTGGCTGGGTAGTTCCTGCATCTGTCCCTGTATCATGTCCCAGGCAGTCGGAGAAGAGACCGTGGCTGGTTGGTTCCTGCATCATGACCCAGGCAGTCAGAGAAGAGACCGTGGCTGGGTGGTTCCTGCATCTTTCCCTGCATCGTGTCCCGGGTGGTCAGAGAAGAGATCGTGGCTGGATGGTTCCTGCATCTTGTCTTTCCTGCATGTGTCCCAGGTGGTCGGAGAACAGACCATGGCTGGGGGATTCCTGCATCCTTCCCTGCATTGTGTCCCAGTTGGTTGGAGAAGAGACCATGGCTGGGTGGTTCCTGCATCTTGTCTTTCCTGCATCGCATCCCAGGTAGTCGGAGAGGAGACTGTGGCTGGGTGGTTCCTGCATCTTGTCTTTTCTGCATCGTGTCCCAGGTGGTCAGAGGAGAAACTATGACTAGGTAATCTTCAGCATCTGTTTTCCGTTCTGGCAACCCAACAGAAGGGTTCAGAGCCAAGAGATTTCTTGCAACTGTTCTTCATTTCCAAAGGCCCAACAGTGGGTTCTGAGCCGAAAGAGTTCTTGTTATTGCTCCTTATTCTCAGAAGTGCAGGAGAGGTGGGTGCGGCCGATATGGACCTATCGCCTGTTCATAAAACCTCTCCATTTCCCCTTGATCTCACAGCGACCTTCAGTAGCCAAGCCAGCTGGTGAGCCTGCTTTCATTTCCCCTTCCAGGATCTTCCTTGTTCCCTTTTCACCCGATATTCTTCAGCCATCATACGAACAGAGACTTGATTACTGTATTCAAAGTGTAAATTGTGTTCATTGTAGAGTCTAATGCTAAAGTTACAGTAGTAGTTCTTGCAGTTAGAGTACTCCAGGGATAACTATTTGTGATAGAGGTGCATCTCAGGGTTAGAGTAGAATGACTCATACAGTAATAAGAAGCTCTTACAGCTCAGCTGTTACAACAGTCTCCATTTTAGAGCCTTCCTCTTACAGGAATTGGAGAGATTCAAGTAGAATACCCCATACAGTGATAAGAAGCTCTTGTAGCTTAGCTGTTACAGCAGTCTCCATTTTATAGTCTTCCACTTACAGAAATTGTAGAACTTTGAGTAGAACCCTTTCCCCGTGACTGTGTTTACCCTACCCTGGTTATCAATGAATTCTGTAAGGCATCTGAAACTCATTCACAACTCCCACCTCTCTTTGTCAGGTGACAACATCCACCTCCTTTGGAACCTGAAGTGTCCTCCCCCCATTTCACCTGCAGTGAGAGGTACTGGTGTTGGTGAATAGTGTGTGATTTATTTGGGTCATCACAACACGGTTGCTTTAACCACCCTTTTATTTTAGTGGATCCCAGCACACACTACCATCAGGGCACCACACATATACTATATAAATAGGAGACCTGCCTACGATAAAATGTTGGAGCTGTGGCAAACTGACAGAGCAGTGAATTGCCACTGGAGAGTAGGAGAGGAGTACAGTCTGTTCAAGAGTTTTAAAATGAACCACATGGCACTAATGGCATATGATTATCATACTCTGTTCAGCTGTACATTTTTATTTGTGTGAAGACAGCACACAGAAATCACCTTTTGTACAGACATAAATAAGAAAATGTTGCAGTGAATGCACATCATGTAGCTGTGAGACAGTTATTCAGAACAGTCGTTCCTGGGCCACACAAGTGGCTGTTATTGACATCACCCCTTGCGTGACGTCAATGGCAGTCTATTCACAACAAAGCACATGGAATTTCAGGGGGGTTGTGGTACACAAAACATGCCAATGACTAAAATATAATAATAGTTACAGAGGAGATACACTATCACAGTTCTAAAAATGCTCTTATTACTTGACAACAAAACAAAGCTGTAAGATGATTTTTGATAGCTTGTCATTGCCATTGATCTGTAAGTCATATCCCAGCTCCTCTTCTTCCATTGCTACCCATGCAGGGTTCTGTGCCGCTTTTCCAGTAGGGAGGAAGCTGAGCTGTGAAGCCCAGAAATAATTTCCTATGAGGGAGGGCAACCCCAATGGGCCAACCTTTGGAGGAGAGTTGTTTTCACTCTTGCAGCTTTATCTTTCCACAGAAGTAGGTGCAATGTTGTTTAACTGAGAGAAGAAGCTATTTGGAATGCGGACAAGGACAGATTAAAACAAATAATGAAATTTTGGTAGTGCACACATTTTTAGTACATTCATTCTAACAGTGATAGAGAGGGGCATGGGCTCCCACCATTCACACTCAGCCCTGCTGGCAGCAAACAGGGGCGAGGCGTTATCCTTATAGAGCTGGGAGAGCTGAGCAAGGATTCTCACCCCCAGGTTTACTCAGTTTTTATAAGGTAGAAGAAAGTCTATTTGACCCATTGAGTCTACCTCCCCAAGTCATCTGGGTCAATACAATAAAATACCCATATAGTATTTGTCTAGCTCATTTTTAAAGTATTCAAACTTGCTATTTGATAGCTTGAACTACCTGTAGCCCCGTGAGGTTGTTCACTAACTTGCCCCTCTGCAACCTACCAACAGGTAAGATTTCACATTTGGGTCAATTCATTTTATGTCTCAATAGGGCACCATACTCTGTTAGCAAGGAGTGTACCTCAGGGAGACCCTCGGCAAGTTTTCGTAAGTACAGCAGCAAATCATCTCCAAATAGAGCCGCCGTGTGAGTGTGGCCCCCATCTTACAGCCCTCTATCCCAGGTACAACAGCAAATGATCTGCAAATAGAGCCACTCTGTGAGTGCAACCATCCATGTTACAGCCCTCAATCCCAGCTGGGCCCTAATTGCAGCTGCTAATGTCTCCAGGGAGAGTACATACAATAATGGGATAGGCAACAACCCTGCCAAGTGCCTGTTGTGAAAGTGAAGCATTTAGTCAGACCCTTGTTGATTTGAATTGCGGAAGATGGCTCATTATATAGGGCACACATCTAGTGGATTTCTTTTTTTATACCAATCCATCTCTGAGTTTCAAACATGTACACCCACTCCACTCAATCAAACACCTCACTGTCCAGGGCAAGGACCACAGCATTGTGTTTACCAGGATTTTTTGACCACTTATAGACTATATTTAATGTTCACCTAGTGTTGTGTATGCCCTGTCACTCTTTAACAAACCCTGCCTGATCAGGGTGGGTATGACGGGGAAGAGCACTTTCTCATCTTGCAGAGATGGATTCTAGCTGCAGTTTTGTAATCTCGTGTTAATAAGGAGACAGAGTGATGGGAGGCACCGTGTACCACATCCTTGTCAGGCTTTGGAAGAACTGTATTTGTTGCAGACTGCGTGGAGGGAGTAGAACACCATTTGTGAAACTCTCTACTAACATGCCATATATTGGGTCAACCAAAATATCTGCAGATTTTTTCATGAATTCCATGGGCAGGTCATCTGGCCTGGGACCTTCCCTCCCAGCAAGAATTACATTTTTGACAGAACTGCTTGCTTAGGCAGTGGTGATTCTGTGCTGTCTAGCTGAGATTGTTGCATGGAGGTAATGAGAGCTTTCCAAAAGAAGCCTTGATATACAGCAGAAGTGGGGGAGGTTTCTGTCATATACAGGGTGGTGAGTGATTGTCCATTGCCAGTGAGCACCTTACTGTCCTGTCATCCAGGAACGGACCGCCACTCTTCCAAGGGTATGAGAAAAAATATTATTGTACCTTAACGTTGCATTTTTAACCCAACCCCATCTGTCTTCCCTTCCCATCCCCCTCCCCCCCCAGTCTGCATACTCCAACAGCCCAATCCCTCCCCAGTTCGTCCTTCATATGTCCCACAGGACTAACCCACTTCTTCCTGCCGTGAGACAGAACACCGACTACTGAAGTAGCCCCCTCAAGCACCCTAATGGAGTGCAATCCCTATTCCTTTTAGTTGGTTGGCAGAACATTGTTTCTTATCAGCACCAACTATAAAATTTGTGCAATAAAACTCAATAATAAGCTAGGTATAAGTAGAACATGAACATGATTGAACTCACAGTTCATGGCCCCTTAATGAAGAATTGTAGTTCAAATTACAGCATTAAAGATTCAAGCTACCTACACCTTCAGACTAGCTTGGGATGCAGTAAACTTTGCTGCCAGTGAGGTTAACAACAGCCACTTGCAGTCCCGCCAGGTGAACTACACAGTCTTTCCTCTCCCAAATGTCTGCAACCCACGGTGGGTGAGTTGTCAGGTTCCCAAGCTAGTCAGCTGCCTGTGCCTCCCTCCCTCCCTCCCTAAAAGTAATTTTTTTTGTTAACTCTAATGTGTGCTCTAATAACCACCCATTGTAGTCTGATCCTTGGACCTGTGGACACACTAATTAATTCAGGATTTAACGTGTCCATGATGCTGCTTATGCTCCCTCACCGATACCAGTACTCCACAGGAATTAATGCAGTGCAGGTAAGGGGGATCTGGTGTAGGCCTCAAGTCTGATAACACAGCATCGAGATGAGAGCATGGGCAATGAGAAAAAGTGAAAGCAGACTGTCTTATTTGGTGGAGTCCTGCTCTGGTTTGCATCATTGGTAGCAGAATTAGAGCACAGGTCAGACACAAAATTAAACCGTTGGCATTCAGACACCAGAGTGTTAGCATCAAGCCACCCCTGCCCCATTCAATCAGATGTTTAAGGTCCAGCAAATGCTTAGATGGAATCACGCTGTAACTGCATGGCAGTCGAGCATCTGGGTGAACCTCATCTGCTCACTTTAAACCCTGCAAACCCCTTCTTCAAAGTACAAGTAACTCCTGTTGCAGTTTTCTAGGGAAAGACCTGCAATAAATGTTAAATTCACAGTATGAAGCAAAAAGAGGAATACAAATTAGGAAAGGCGGAGGCAACAGGAGCATCAGGAGAGGATCAACTGAAATACAAAAGGGCTCATTGAACCTTCTCGGTCACTAGTGCAGTGGTGCAGGTTGTAAAGCCACCCTCCCCTCTGGCATCTTCCAAATTCACAAAATTGTCAGCTTCTTGTGCAGAGAAGACACAGTGGAGAGGTTGACCTGGCATGGTTAGTCTGAGCTTAGATGGGTAGGGTTGTACAAACTTCCATCCACAGCAATGAAACTTTGCCATGACTACAGTGAACTGCTGCCTCTTAATCTGCAGCTCCCTGCTGAAAGCTTGCACTGAGCTGCCTCATACCTTTATCGAGCCATGTGTCTGCACTTGCAGTATTTTTTTCTTTTTTCTCATGTTTCAGATATTTAGAGTGACAGGTATGCTCCCTCAGCTACAGCTTTAGGCTTGTTCCATGGGCATGCTCCATTTCATAGTTTGCAGCTTCAAGGCCCATCCTTAGTTGCTCCAACAGCCATCACTGCACCTTTCTCGCAGGGTCCTTTCCCTTCAGGCCCTCCAGTAGTCCAACAAGGTGATAATTTGAGCATCTTGCTCAGGTTTCCTGATTGTTTGCCCTCTCAGTCAGAAAATCCATCTCCTTTTTAAGAGTCCTGTTCCCTGCTAACATTAGACACCTGATCTTCAGGTTTGCCGATTCTTTTATTGGCCTCATCCAGTCTAGCCTCACAGACAGTGAATGTCTCAGTGATGTCAGAGACAATATTTTGAAGGTGTAGAATTTGTGCAGTTATGTTTTGAAGTCTGCCTTCATCTGCACCTGTAGGTTCTGGATCCTTGTCGACAAGGCCAACATAACTGATTGGTAGGGTGACTGTTCGCATTTGCCGCCACCACTGCCATGCTTTGTGCTCTTGTGCATACTTCTGCTGGAGTCAGAGTTCTGGTGTGAGCTGCTGCTTCAAACTGTAGCTTTGTCTACTTCTTGAACAATTTCTGTGTAGCCATGGAGAAAGATTAATGACTGCTTCTCTTTAGGTCTACGTTAAAAACAGAGTCACAATAAAAAAGTTGATTAGATCACAATGATCTGTGACTTCTCCACATATTATAGTCATTGGGGAGGCCATACACTCCTCTTACAAATTTCTCTTAATAAGGATCTCCTTCTCCCTCCTCCGTACTTATATTCATTGGGGTTGTCTATGCCTTCTCAAGATCTCACATTCATCCCTGGCTCTTTTTCCTCCATTGCCTCTCATTCCTCCACAGGTAAACCCATCCTTCTTGGGGATTTCAATATAAATTGGTTTTCCTCATCCTTCAAATCTTCCATTCACAGGATTGAGTCCCTTAAATTCTTCCAGGTTATTTCAGAACCCACCCAGCTCAAAGCCCGCTTTGGCAATCATACCTTTTGGACTGGGTTCTAACTTTCCTCCCTCACTGCATTACTGCAGCAAGTATTGTATACAGGTTACACTTTTCTTTCATTACTATGCTTAACTGGTCTTCATAACACTATGCATAATGGTCTTCATAACACTATGTATAATTGTTTTCTGCACAGCACTTCAACGTACAGTCATGTATACTCTGCACTCTGTATCGAAGTACAATGTGATAATATCCTCAGACTTAATATGGCTGATGTATATATTGTGTAGTATGTTGTATGTATGTCTACACCATTAATCTGTCAACTGTTATGCTACTCTGTGTATGTACTTTATCATATGTTCTCCCTTATGCCCCCTCCTCCACCCGGGTGCACTGTGAGAAGAGCAACTTGTTGTTCAGTATTCCATTCCTGGTGAAACATTTCAATAAACAAATAAAATTATGCTAGATTCATTTAGTGACCACTTGCATGACATTCTGCATCAGAAAAATCTGGTGCCCAACCCCCCCACCAAAATATGTCTGTCCAGGTCTCTCCAGTCATTAAACATCAGTGTGCTACTAAGCAACCTCACTGCCACTGACTAGTCAGCTGTCCTTTCTGCCGCAAATATTGATATGACTCTCGCACTAAATACACCTGTTCAGGTCTCTCTGGTCTTTAAACATCAGTGCACTACTGAGCAACCTCACTGCAGCTGACTAGTCAGCCATCCTCTCTGTCTCAGATATTGATGTAGCTCTCACAGTAAATACATCTGTCCAGGTCTCTCCGGTCAATAAACATCAATGTGCTACTGAGGGACCTCAGTGAAACTGACTAGTCAGCCTTAAGATATTGATATGGCCCTCACACTAAATATGTGTCTGTCCAGATCACTCTGGTTGTTAAACATCAATGCACTACTGAGTGACCTCACTGCAACTGACTAGTCAGCCATCCTCTCTGCCTCAGATATTGATATGGCGCTAGTACTAAATACATCTGTCCAAGTCTCTGCAGTTGATAAACATCAATGTGCTACTGAGGGACTATGCTGCAACTGACTAGTCAGCCATTCTCTCTGTCTCGAGTATTAGTGTGGCCCTCACACTATATATGTCTGTCCAGGTATCTCCAGTCATTCAATGATTCATGTCTCAGGGGGCTTTGCCCCCCAACCCTCAGTGCAGGGGATTTCACCCCCACACACCCCTTACAAATGATTGCAAACTCCACCTCAGGCAAAATCCCACTGTCAGGATTTCCGTGGTTGGTATTTTAGTGTCAGGCTACTAGGTGTCATGCTAGTGGGTGCTGGGATCCTGTAATGATATCCGTTAAACATCAATGCACTACTGAGTGACCTTGCTGCAACTGACTAGTCAGCTATCTTCTCTGCCTCGGATATTGATGTGACCCTCACTCTGTATACATCTGTCCAGGTCTCTCAAGTCATTAAACATTAATGCGCTACTGAGTGACCTCACTGCAGCGGACTAGTCAGCCATCCTCTCTGCCTCAGATACTGATGTGGCCCTTGCACTGTTCCACTCCAAATTCTTCTCTGTCTCATACAAACATGCCTCCCACCAGGAAATACAGGGCAAAAATGTCTTACCACCACTGGATTACCACCAAAATCATTGATCTGTGCATGTCCTGAGACCTCACATGGGCCCGCTACCAATTATCCCACTCCTCTGCTGACCTCATCTCTTACAGAGCTATGAAGAACAACAATACAAAGGTTCTCCGGGCTGGGAAATTGCACAATTTTAAGGCAAATCTTCAAAAAAACACTTAAGTCCCCAACTAAATTCTGGAAGGTTATCCACGCCCTTTTCAACCCCCCCCCGTTCAGTCCACTCCCCAACCCTCATGGTAAATGGTTCATCTGTGTCTGATCCTATCTCTGTTGCTGCTCACTTCAACAATTTCTTCACATCCTATGCCCTCCCTTCCTCTCCCCCTCCTAGTTCCTCTTTTTCCCCTCTTTCTCCATTCCCACATCCATCACCAGGTTTTCACTTCCCCAATAACCATCCAAGAAACCCTGCTTGCTCTTTCCTTCCTCAACCCGTTAAAGTCCAGCCTTGATGGTCTAGACCCTAAGCTCCTCCACCTCTTAGCTGTTGTAGCTCCTCTTACTCAACTACTCAATCTTCTTTCTCCTTCAGTAGTGTTCCTCAGTCCTGGAAGTTGGCCAAAGTTATTCCACATCACAAAGGGGATGATCCATCCTTCCCTGGCAACATCTGTCCCATCTTCCTCCTCTACTCCCTCTCTATCTGCAACAGAAACTGGTCCAATGGCCAGCCTGGTGGTGTAGAGGACTGAGGCATTGGCACCTTGCCTCTTACCGTGCCAGCGACCCAGAGTCTGGAGCAAGCTCAGGTCGCCAGGGTGAGAGGACTGAGCATCCGATGGACAGCTTTCCTTTCTCAGGGAGGGGTGGGTCATGGATCCCTGACAGCAGCGACATCACGGAGAGGTGTACTTTACACATCCAGGACCATGCAAGGGATTGGAGGAGGTGACAGCAGACGTCCGTGAGAGGAGTGTGGGAGCAGACTCGTACCCATGCTGGACATCATTGCACATCCACGCCTCTGAGGGGAGTAACCATGAAAACAGGAAAACCCCCAAACATTGGGAGAAAGACGTCTCACTAGCCCACCACATCCTCTGCTAGCTCCTGCTCTCTGGACCTGAGCACCCTGTCCTCTATCTCTGCCTGTGCCTGACACTACATGACAGAAGGGATGTTCGCTGTTAGCAGAAGGCAGCCCTGCCCTGGAGGGTCAGGCCTTGGGGAGACCTCACAGGTGAGTCGTGAGTGGGATGGGGGAACAGGATACTGGTTAGAGAGGAGCACAGCAGGACGGGAACAGGGCAGTGCTGGCAGATGGGGCCCCAATGCATGGTGACCGGAGGGAAAAAATGTCCAAAATAGAGAAACTGGTCCACCCTAGACTCCTGAACTGCCTTTCATCCTCCAACTTCCTCTCACAATTCCAGTCATGTTTCAAGTACAACCTTTCCACTGTTTCCTCCCTGGTGTATGTCACTGATTCGATCTTCTCCAGGATGGATTAGGACCACATTATGGCTGCTACAGTATATTCATCGATCCAGCTAAAGCTTTTGATTTTCTGTGCCATCTGCTTCTTCTGGACATGATGAGCTCTGCTGGCCTCTCAGCTTCTGATGTTGCTTGGTTCTATTCCTACCTAATGGGACAACAAGATTTGGAACAGCTTGTAGGCACCCTGTCACCTCTCCTTCCTATTCAGGTTGGGATCCAACAGGGCTCCACCCTGGGTCCCATCTTTGTTCTCTATTTTTCTGAATGCCCTCCCCTCTACCTGTGCCATCTCTGCATATCTACATGTATGCAAATGACATAGTCAGCTTCACCTCCGGTCCCTCCACTGCAGCTGTGGAAGACCTGCTCCAGCAGGACTTTAACAACATTTTGCACTTGTTCCAACCCATCCAGCTCAAAGTCAACAATAAAGAAATGGTGTCCATGACCTTTGGTACCAGTCATAAACTAGCCAGACTCCCTGTCCCCTGTCATCACTACTCTCGATGGCATGCCTCTTTGAAGCAGTTCAGTCTTTCAAGTACCTTGCTGTGTGATCAGACAGTAAGCTTGGCTTTTTCTCAGCCCACATCGATGCAAAACTCCATCCCAAGCTCTGTGCCCTATACTACAACAGTGATTGTTTATGTCTGCATTTCCACTGGGAGCTGGTTACCAAAATGGTGCTTCCTGTCCTTGACTATTCAGATGTGGTCTATTGCACCACTCTTTCACTTCCCTTGCTAGACTGGACACCCTTCATAACTCCTTCTGCTGTTTTGCTACAAACTCCCCCTTACACCCACCACTGTTTACTATATTCATCCCAATCTATCCTTTCTTTTTCCTGTTCACATCAGGCTCACTGTACCTCCTTCATATCCAAATACTGGTTCAGTTCCCTCTCTCTTACCTCTTCTTACCTCTCCTGTCTCCTTTCGCAGCTTCTGTCACTTTCTGTTCCCTCCATTCCAGGGACAATCACACTTTTGCCACTCCTAATCCCAGCTCCTCTGCACGGCAATCTGCCTCCTGCTATTGACTTCCATCACTCTGGAACCAACTCCTCTCCTTCCTCCACCTCTTTCTTCTGGCTCACTCAAGCACCAGTTGAAACTTCAGCCCCTCCTCGCCAGCTCCTGTTAGCCTTCCTCTTGATACCACCATGGCTGAGCCTTAATCATCCTAGTATGCAGCCAGCTGAGTCGCTGCTCCTGCCTTGGTTTATCTTCCACACGACTGCAATGTTGTCCCACCACTATGAGGTTGGGCAATAACTCAATAACTCACCCCTCAAGTCAATCACCTGTGGTCAGTATTGTTCTTGTTCACCAAGTATTGCTGTCACTTCTGAATACACAATTTACACTTACTAGGCCTTTGTATTGTATCACTATGCACATACAGTTGTTTAGTATTTATTATAATTTTGTGCAATTTTGTTTCCCAAATGTTGTTCACATGTTTTGCAACTATATGTTTTGCTGCTGCTCTGCCACTTTTCCCCTCCCCCGGGTTGCACCTGGAAATAAGCCTTGGCTCCATGTTCCTCTCTGTGTTATCAATTTTCAAATAAACAAAGAAGCCACAGAGCGTGGCAATATGTAAGGGTGGTCGGTTGGTGGGTCGTTAAGGTTTGCTCTAATAAACTATACTTAGCCATCCAATACTTGGTGTGTGCATCATTTCTTTTCCTTAATAACAATGGTGTATGCTGTATTGTTGCACCTTTAGGATCTGGAGAGTGCTGCCACCATCCCCTTGCTTGCACTCTGCAGCTTATGTCCGATAAATGCTAGAAAAACTAAAGTGCAGCAATGGATAACCCCAGCCTCACCCTTAGCTCTGTGCTTTAAGAATGCCACAAATGTCAGGAAAACAATAGCACTGCAATGGATGAGCCCAACCTGACTCTCAGTCCTGGATTCTAAGAATGCTGATAACTGCCAGTGAAATAATACTGCAGCAATGGAGTCAACTTTGACCTCAGATATGTGCTCAAATAATGCTGATAACTGTCTGGAAAACAATAATGCGTCAATAAGAATGCTAAACCCTGAAAAATATTAGCCACAAAATAGTTAATCAATAGATGAGCCCAGCCTCACTCTCTGCTCTGTGCTCTAGGAATGCTAAACCTTGATAAATGCCAGGAAAACAATAATGTAGTAGTGGACGAGCCCAATGTCACCCGCTGCTCTGCAGTCTACGGATACTGATAAATGCCAGGAAAACAATAGTGTAGTAGTGGATGAGCCCAATGTCACCCTCTGCTCTGCAGTCCACGGATACTGATAAATGCCAGGAAAACAATAGTATAGTAGTGGATACACCCAACCTCACCCCCTGCTCTGCAGTCTATGAATGTCAGGAAGACAGTAGTGTAGTAGTGGATAAGCCCAACCTCACCCTCTGCAGTCTATGAATGTCAGGAAGACAGTAGTGTAGTAGTGGATGAGCCCAACTTCACCCTCTGCTCTGCAGTCTATGAATTCTGATAAATACCAGGAAAAATAGCACAGCAATAGAACACCATCAGCTCTTTACTCCAAGAATGCTGATAAATGCTAGGAAAGCAACAGCACAGCAATGAATAAGCGCAACACCACCTTCAGTTCTGTGCTCTAAGAGGACTTCATCATGATAAATGCCAGGAAAACAATAGCACAGCATTTAATTAGTCCAACTTGGCCATCGGCTCTATGGTCTAAGAAAGCTGATAAATGCTAGAAAAACAATAGCATGGCAGTGGATGACTAGAATCTCAGCCTCAGCTCTGTGGCTGAAGAATGACGATAAATGCTAGGAAAACAGCAGCTCAGCAATGGATGAGCCCAACCTGACTCTCAGTCTCACGTTTTGTGAATGACATCAAAAACTGCAATAGGGTGGACACTCCAGAGAGGGGGTGGATAGAGTGTTCTGAGACTTGAGAAAAGTAAAGGATAGCCAGGAGTATGGCAGCTGGGATTCAGTGTGAAGAACTGCAAAATCATACACATAATGTACAGAAGCGGGGAGGGAGAGTACCCTATGGGAGAGGAGTTATGGACCTGGCTCTTAGTTTCCTGACATCTCCTACATCAACTAAAATATTTTTAAAAATAAAATAGAAAGATTACAAAATACACTGCTGGTTGTCACATCTTCATCCCCCGTGAAGATGAAAAACTCATGATGACTCTAAATTATAGTTTTGTTTTTTATCAGGCTGTCTGTACCTGCTTTGCCCCCCAGTTCTCCCTCTGTTTCTCAGTGGATTAATTCATCCAAATCCTTCTTTACTGAGTCACTGATTATTACAGAGACAATCTGCCTGTACTGCCTTGCTGTGACCCTCGGAGATGCCCGGTGTCCTTGTTATAGGACTGCTGCACCAGGCTGCATCTTAAGAATTTGAGTCTTTGCCTGTTGATTCGATGGTGACATGTGAGGGGGTGTGGTAGGTGATGAGTGTAAATGCCCTCTCATACAAATATAGTTGTAGCTTTTCCAGAACCAAGATGATGCCTGGACTCCTCAATTGTGGTGTAAGTCTCCTCTCAGGACAGCAGCTTCCTGCTCAGGTACACAGTGTGTGTGTGTGTGTGTGTGTGTGTGTGTGTGTGTGGATACTCACCCAGAGGCACAGTGAACTTCAGAGAATAGTCAAGGCTCATGAGCACAAATGCCCAACAGAATGCCTCCTGCAGTGGGTGGAATGTTGTGTCACACTGAACTTTTCCCAGCATTTTCATCCTTGTGAGACTGGACAGGGGCTTGGCCATGCTGCTAAAGTTTGCCACAAACTTTTAATAGTATCTAGTACTGTGCCACTCCTAGGAAGTACTCTTATCTTTGATGTGGGTGAGGCCCATCACTGTATGGCCTCATTTTTTTCCCTTCTGTTTCTTCACTTAGTATGTTGCAGCAGGACACAATCTGTTCCTAGCAGCCACCCGTCTATGCTCCCCCCCGGCCCCATTTCTCCCATGTATTTCCATCAGTGGCAGGGCAGGAAGGGAGGTTCACCCCCCCCCACCCAGTACACAATCCAGATTGGGGAAATCACGGTGGTCCAGAGATGAAGCGGGACACAGTCAGCTGGTAGGGCTTCACATAGGCTGCAGCAGCCCCTCCTTTTTCCACTTCCTAGTCCCATCCCTTATGGCCATGAATGTGAGTATGTGGAGGGACGCACACATCACATAGCCATGTTCTTTTACCTCCATAATTCCAGTGCTGCCCTCTGGCCTCCACCAGGGGGAAGACAAGGAGCAGGATGACATCCTCCCCATCCCCTGGAGAGGAGTGCTTTCATTGGATGCTTGATCCTCTCCCTCCCCAGCCGACCCCTGACAAATCAAGGTTACTTCTGACCCTGGGTCACTGGCATGTTGTGAGGTGTGGCATCCAATGCCACAACCCTCAGCACCACTGGGCTGGCTGTATGGCCTCAGTCTTTACTGGCATAGGCTGCATGTACCCCCTCCCCATCCTGTGCTCAAGGTATATCACCTCTGCCATCCCTATTTGGTATTTCTCTGCCTGGAGTGTCAGCCCTGCAGGTTTCAGTCAGTAGAGCACCTCAGTCATGTGTCTGATGTGATCCTCCCACGTCTGCCTGTAGAATATGATGTCAATGTACGTCAAAGTAAAGTCTCCTGCTCCAGACAGAATGCTATCCAGGAGCTGTTAAGAGGTGGCTACTACATTCATCATCCTGAATGGAATTACTTGAAACACAGGTACCTCGTCAAGTAAGCGCTACCAGAATAGCGCCACACTATATGGTGCTAGTCCAGTAAGCGCTTCCCTGGTCACTGTCCCTGGTGCTGACAGTGCACAAGAGCACCAGGAGCTAGGAGGCTGGCTGAGCTGCTCCCATGGCATGGAGGGCTGGGGCATTGAGCAACTCAGCCAGCGCCATTGGAGACCAGGGTTCTAATCCTGGTCTCCAAACATGTTACTGCACTTGGGACTTGTACACTGATATGTGGGGCAGTGGAAACAGTATTCCATGGTCCCATAATTTTTAACTTTCCCCAATATCTCCTCCCCCCAGAGTGAGAATCCTTTAGTCTAGGGGGTGTGCAGCCCCCCAAAAAAGAAAAAACTGCATCCTTATTACCACATGCACCATGTTGACACTATTCTTGTCAGCACTTACCAGACACAGTGCCGAAACACACATAGGCCAAAGTGATGAAGTCCAACCTCTCTCTGGCTTCAGAGGTCAATGTTACCTGCCAATAGCACATTGTCAGGTCTATCATG
Source organism: Neoceratodus forsteri (assembly GCA_016271365.2). Lineage (NCBI taxonomy): Eukaryota > Metazoa > Chordata > Ceratodontiformes > Ceratodontidae > Neoceratodus > Neoceratodus forsteri. The sequence continues at coordinate 341,317,777 of CM057457.1, forward strand.
GACAAGTACAAGGCTCCCCCTAATCTTTTTAGGACCTCATCCATCCTGGGTATGGGGTATGTGTCTGACTCTGTAAGCTGTTGAACCTGTTGTAGTTGATGCAGAGCCTCATGGTATTAACAAAAGGAAAGAATGATGTGCATCTAGTACAAAGGGGTGTTACACAAAAGGTGCAAGTGATGGCCAAAATGATGGAAACTGATGACAATAGATACTATGTTGGGCCCCCTAGAACTCCCAGGGCCCCCATAAAGACCCATGCCCAGTTATATACATAGAATGAGCATCTCCACCTATACAATGTCTAATATCCAGTATAATGGTGTGACTTGGAACATAAAAGGTGCCAAAACGCAGCAGAAGAGATACCAGGTCATTAAACATAATAAATCACTTGGGGGATAGATTACCTTCTTACAAGAAACCCATATGCTGGCACAGGATGCAATGCCATGGAGAAGAGAGTGGGTGGGACACGTTTTTGCATATGGTGCAGCAACAAAAGAGCAGGGGCTGGCCATTCTAATTCACAGAAACATCCCCTTTCAAAAGACAGAAAGAATAGCAGCTCTTAGGGAGATATATTATATTGAAAGTGTGCCCTGGTATCACTACCGTAATTATGGCCTCAGTTTATGGACCAAACGGGAAAGATCTCCACTTTTACACTGGTCTCCTACCCCTACTTACTGAGATACAGGCCTACCCAGTCCACTTGGGTGAAGACTGGAACCAGGTCATTGATAACCTAATGGACAGATCAAGAACCAGAATCACTGGCCATTTGCTGACATAGAGGTCCCCAAGAGAAATGCAGAATTATCTGGGCCTTGATGTCTGCAGAGCCCTGAACCCCAGGGTCAAAGACTATATGTTTTGGTCGGTGGCCCATGACTCCTACTCAAGAATAGACTTTTTCCTGGTGAATACGGAAGTTTTTGGAGTAACCTCCCACTGTGAGAGAGGGGTCAGGATGGTCTTTGACCATCCCCCACATTCCCGCCTACCCAGCCTGTAGAAAGAGACAGGCTGTGGAGGATAAACAGCTGTATCCTTAAGGACCCTGGCTGCATGCAGAAACTTAAAGACTGCATATCACACTATTTTTAAATCAACACTCCCTCAGCACTAAATAACTCCACTTTATGAGGGCCTTCAAATGCACACTGCGAGGGAAACTAATAATGTTAGCTTTCACCAGAAAAAGAAAGAGTGGGAGAGGCCCAGCAACTGCTGCTAACCATCCAAGACCTAGAGAAAAAGGTTTCTGGGAACTGGGCCAATAGTGTCAACACCCAGTTAAATACTGCCAGAGCCCAAAATAACGACTTGCTTCAGGAGAAGGCAGAATATGCTATCTTCAAAGCAAAAACTAATTATATGGACTAAGGAAAGAGAACTGGGAGGCTACTGGCTCTCAGATTAAAACAGCAGGAAACTAAGAGACAGATTACAAAAGTTATGGATAGGGCAGGAACCCTACTATCCATACCCAAAGAGATATCCAGTGCCTTCCGTGACTTTCTCTGAGAACTGTACACTGCAGGACCTCCTGCACAACAATCTGAGATTCAACAATTTCTGAAACATACAGACCTCCCTTGAATAACTGAGCCCCATCTACATATGTTGGATGCGAATATATCAGTTTCTGAGGTCCAACAGGTCATTGCATCTCTGACTTTGGACAGAGCCCCTGGACTGGATGACTTCTCCCCCAAATTTTATAAAACATTTGGCTTTCAGCTCTCTGAACTCCATACTAACATACTAACATACTGACATGCCAGCAGAGTAGGCCTCATGGTCTACTGAGTCTGCTCGGGAGTCGGTACCCTGAATGGGTACGTCTCTATCTTCATCAAAGTCCCTCCCCCTAGGACAAGCCTTTCCTCACTTTTCCCCCACACCTAAACCTGTCCCAGCCCCTCTTGAACCCCTCCATCATAGATGCTCCCACCAGCTCCTCAGGCAGAGCATTCCATGGTTCCATTACTCTTTCAGTGAAATACTGCCTCCTCTTTTCCCCTGGAGTCTTCCCCCTCCATCCTCCAGCTGTGCCCCCTGTGTACCAACCGATTCATTGAAGCAAAACAGATGAATTCACTCCATCCCTTTATGTAGCAGGCCCTGATAACTCTGATACCAAAGCTAGATAAAGGCCCCACTCCACTGGGCAGCTACAGGCCGATATCTCTACTAAACATGGATGTTAAACTACTGACCAGGATCCTAGCCACAAGGGTGAATAAAGTATGACAGATACATATTGCCCCTCAAACAGTGGGCTTTATGCAGGGGAGGTTGGTGACTGACCATCTAAGGAAGATTATGCACCTCATTTCTGCATCCAGGGACTCGCAGGAACCAGCTGTCCTGCTTTCCCTGGATGCAGAGAATGCCTTTAATAGAGCTCCTTAGCCCTTCTTGTTCTAGACTCAGGCTTGCTATGGTTTCCGTTCCTCATTTATAAATGAGGTAAGGTTGTTATGATCCCACCCCTCAGCCAAGGTCTGGTGCAATGGTACACTCTCAACCTCCTTCACCAGACAGGGCTGCTCCCTATCCCCATTTCTGTTCAATTTATATTTGGAGCCCCTCATGAGATTCACATTAGCAAATGATGACATCTCAGGAGTGAAGGTGGCAGGGAGAGGGAGTACAAGCTCTCCACATACATGGATGATGTTCCCCCACTCAGTCAGTGCAGGCAGCTTTCCAGCTGATACAGCAATATCAGAGGCTATCAGGTTACAAGTTAAACCTTTCCCAAACCTGAATCATACCCCTTAATTGTCACACATGGAAAGACACAGCATTGCAATAGGGAGGCTCCTGGAGCCCCACCTCCATCAGATATTTGGGAATTCTCATAGCATAAAGTCACAGCTGGATGTGCCAGCATAACCCGGACAACTTGCTAATCAAAGTCAAACAAGGTCTGATATGCTGGTGGGTCCTCCCCCTAACTTTATGGGCAAGAATTAACATAATTAAAATGACCATTCTCCTCAGACTTCCATATCCCATCTCAGTGCTGTCACGTGTCCTACCTCAAGTATGGTCTACACAATTGAAGTCCACCCTCTTTCCTTTTCTGTGGAATGGCAAAACCCCACACAGATCTTACCTGAAGCTCACAGGGAACAAGGAGGCCTGAAATTGCCAGATTTCTGGCTTTATTCCTAACAACCCATGCCACCCAATTTGTATGGTGGAGGAACCAACCACATGGGCAGGTCACAGATGCATACCTCCCACAATGGAAAACAATAGAGCTGGACCTCATTGTCCAAAACAGAATTAAGCCCTGCATTCTCCTCTGTATCCCCTTCATTAAACTCCCCTCAGCATTAAAACAGACACCGATAGGTTCCTCTGTATAAGTGAGCAAGCAGCTGCACAAACTGTTGGCACCAGGCCAGTCCTCGACCCAATCCAAACATTGACAGGGAACCCCAATTTTAAAATACAACAGAAGATGATTCCATCTAATTTCTTGGGTCAAGTGCAATTGGGTACACCCAGTTATTACCTTGAGGGGAAACTCCCTAATAACTTACAATAAGCTGAGACAGGCCAGAGCCCCACACGCAATTCCAATCTTCCCCTTTCTCCAACTGCAGCACTTGCTTGCAGGACCACTAGGCCCTAAAACCTGGGACTTTGGGCCCTTCACTAGATGGAATGATCTAGCAGGGCTAGCCACACAACACCATTCCACTTTCTGGTTATACAAGAACCCGCTGGTGATGACAACTCCAGAAGGCAGCACCTCCCCAATATATTGGAGAACAGAATTTCAAGAATTAGGAGACCCAAAGATCATGGCTGCATGGGGATCAAGCAATCACAAAGTTCTCATGTTCGATGGCCTTAAACTAATGCAATATAAAATTAACCACAACTTATATTATGCCCCTGTGAAGTTGTACAAAATGGGAAAACTACCCTCAGATATATGCGTCAGATGCAAACTCCATGGGGGTACTCTTGAACACATTCTATGGGACTGCCCAAAAGCACAACCACTTTGGACAGAAGTCCAAAAAGAGGCTAGACCCCTTGCTAGGCCTTGATCTAGCATTCATACCACAAATTTGCCTAATCGGCCTAAATCTGGACACTGTCTTTGGCCAAAATTTGATATTACTCTGACTGCAGCCATGTTCAAATAAACTAATCCTTAAACACTGGATGGATGAAAACCTACCCTCATTTCAGGAATGGCATAATGCTACCTTGAGGCTCTCGAATGGAAAAAATGGTACATTCGCTGAGGAACAAACAAAATTTGTATTGCTCATGCTGGAGCACTCTGGATGCCCTCCTATTAATTCTTTAATGTACCCAATCCCCACCCTCTTCCAGCACAAACTGGAACACCTCTTAGGTATTTAACTCAGTTTATATATATACCTAAAGGGGCCTAGGCCCAATCACACAAGATCATTTAAGGCTGTATAGGCAACACCTCTCTCCTGAATGTTGATGGAGAAAACAGTACCAGCTTTCAAAAAACTGAACTGTGTGCTGCATCCTAGTTGTTCTGCATTGTCTTTTCTGTTTGTTTTCCTGTTGAAAACTCAATAAAGGAAGAATGTCAAAGACTGCAGAGTGTGTGTGTGTGATGAGCCAAACCACTTTGCAAACAAGTGCTGCTCATACTGCAGCAAGCAGGACATTACAACTACCTGTAACACACATACAAGATATAGCTCACGATGCAGGATCAATCAAATAGCACCACAAGCTCACAGAGACATAGAAACATAGAATTTGATGGCAGATAAGGACCGCTTGGCCCACCCAGTCTGCTCATTTCCCAACCTAATGGATAAGCTGCAGATCCTAGTTAACCAGCAGCCTACTTCTTTCTACCTCCACCCCCTAGAATTGCCTTATAACTGTCCCATGCATGCTTGAATTCCACCACTGTTTTTGACTCCACAACCTCCTCTGGAAGTCCGTTTCATGCATCCACAACCCTTTCTGTAAAAAAATACTTCCTTAAATTACCTCGGAGTCACCCCCTTCCATCTTCAAATTGTGCCCCCTTGTTCTTGCACATCTCTTTTTTTGAAAGATGCTACCCTCTTGGACTTTGTTAATTCCCTTGAGGTACTTGAAAGTTTCTATCATGTCACCCCTCTCCCTCCTTTCCTTGAGGCTATACATATTAAGCTCCTTAAGTCTCTCTTCATATGTCTTCCGGTGCACACCCTGCATCATTTTAGTTGCCCTCCTCTGGAAGCTTCCATCCTGTCTATGTCTTTGCAGAGATGGGTCTCCAGAACTGCCAGTACTCAGATGGGGTCTCACCAGCTGTCTGTACAGAGGGATAATAACTTCCTGTTTTCTGATGGTGACGCCTCTCCTATACATCCCAGTATCCCCAGCCCTCCTTGCTGCCTCTCACATTGCTTGCCCACCTTTAGGTCATCTGATATGACTACCCCCAGGTCCCTTTCCATTTTGTTGTTGTTAGTATCTCACCCCCCATTGTGTACTCTTCCCCTGGGTTTTTGTTTCCCAGGCGCATCACCTTGCACTTCACAGCTCAAGAAGCTAAACCTGACTCATCTAGCAGTGATGAGGTCTACAGGTTTGTAGTCAACAGCCATAAACATATTAACCAACCACAAATACAAATACAAATCGAGGGTAAAAAGATGACTACATTGATTAACTTTGGAGCTGCAGTGAACATTGTAAGTGAAATGGTGTACAACACACTGAAGGTACACCTGGAACTAGAGCAAACAACACAAAAATATACTTTTATGGCTCTAAGGAAGCACTTGCAGCCCTAGGAAAATTTGCTTGTTCCATAGAGCTGAAACACAAAATCACACATAGGACATTTTATGTTGTCTGAGGAAATGCCAGTTTGCTTCTGAACTACCAAACAGTTTCAGAATTGGGGTTAATCAAAAGTGTTAACACAATACCACCTGTAACAGACACATTCACTTTGGCAGATCCACCTGTGGGCCATTATCCTGACCTCTTTCAAGGCATTGGAAGCTTAAAAACTTCCAAGTGCACCTCCACATCAATCCTGAAGTAAAACCTACAAGTCAGCCACACCACAGATTTCATTTGCACATACCAAAAAAAGCTGAGGCAGAACTTAAGCTACTTGACAAGGAAGACAATACCAATAAGGTGACTGGATTGACACCCTGGATCTCACCTATGGTGATGCTTCTGAAACCTAAAGACCCTCACAAAGAGAGGATTTGTGTCAACATGCAAAAGGCCAACAACTTTTACATGAGTGCCACATCACCCCAACCATGGGTACTGTAATCTATCACTTTAATGGTTCAACAGTGTTTTCAAAATTAGATCTTAAAGCAGGATACCATCAACCGGAGATGCTTCCAGACAGCAGATCTATCACTACTGTTTCTACCCACATGGGGTTAAAAAGGTGCAAGAGACTAAATTCTGGGATATCATCAGCTGCAGAAGTATTTTCACAATGTTATACGTCAAACATTGCAAGGTATTCCTGTTGTAATAAACCTACCTACAAACATACAAACACACCACAATTGCCAGCAGAAAAAGGCCTTACAGTCTAACAAGTCTGTTTGGTTGTGCAGCTAGCAGCACTTATTTTGCAGCTGACCCTCCCTCCCTTCTCTCCCCCGACCCTCCCTCTTGCCATGTCCCATCCCCTTTTGAAGTCCCCCACTGTTCCATTGACTACCACCTCTGCCGGTAACACCTTCCATCTGGCTACTGCACTCTCTGTAAAAAAGTGTTTTCTCATCTCCTTCCTGAACCTTCCCCCTCTAGTCTCATATCATGGCCTGGGGTGTCCCTCCCCTCCCTTAGTTTGAAAAGACCCTCCATACAAGACTTGTTTATCCTTTCATATACTTGAAGGTTTCAAACATATCTCCCCTCTCCTTCCTCTCCTCCAGTAAATAGATGTTCAGGTCCCTCAGCCTACTCTTGTTAGGTAAGTCCCCAGACCATTGCTCATCTTTGTCACCCTGCATTGCAACCCCTCTAGTAACTTAGTATCCCTCTTCAGGTACGGACACCAGAACTGCACAGTACTCCAGGTGTGGTCTAACCAGTGATCTATACAATGGTAGAATCACCTCACCACTTCTTGAGGATATTCCCCTAGCAATACAACCCAACACCCTGTTGGCCTTTGCAGCTGCCTTTCTACATTGTGCTGAGTTGTTCATTGCTCCCGTAATGAGCACCCCTGATCCTTCTCCTCCTCAGTCACAGCTAACTGTTCATCCCCCCAGTTGGTAGCTCCTCTTTGGGGTTTTAGCCCCAAAATACAGCCCCTTGCATTTTTTGGCATTGAACCCCAGTGGCCAGGTGTTTGACCAGGACTCCAGCTTTATGCAGATCCTCCTGCAACCCTTGCCAACCCCTAGGTCATCCACTACTGCTCCCATCTTGGTGTCATCAGCAAACAGACTGATTTTGCTCTAGATGCCCAACAAATGTCTGCAATGAATATCAGCAAACAACACTAGTCTGAACACCGAGTCCTGTGGAACTCCGCTCGTTACTGCCCAAGGGGATGATGGCTCCCTACCCACCACCGCTCTCTGTTGCCTCCCTTGCAGCCAGTTCACTACCCAGTCCACCATCTTCACACCCACCCCTGTAGTTTGTAGCTTACTTCCTAGTCTCCCATGTAGCACTGAGTTAAATGACAAATAACCTCCATGCGCAAACACTGAGGCAAGGGTTACCCCAAAGGGCATTTGGCTGGGAAGCCAAGTTTCAAGAAAATACAAAATCACACATGCCCACACAATGCAAAGCATCATGGGCTGCATATGCAAATCACCACAGAACATTATGCTGTTTCAACTTTAAGCAGAATTGCATGGTGCCGAAAGGCCTCTCACACAGTCACTGAGTTAAATGCTTTACTGAAGTCCAGGTACAGGACATCCACTGCACGGCCCTTGTCCAGTTGTCTACTTACCCAATCATAGTACTCCACCATGTTGGTCTGGCAAGATCTGCCAATGACAAAGCTATGCTGCCTACTGTCCTGTTGCCCATTGTCTTCCAGAAGGGACAACAGCCTCTCCTTTAGGATTGTCTCCATAAGCCTACCCACGATGGATATGAGGTTCACCAGTCTATAGTTCCCCGGTTCATCCTTGGTGCCACTCTTATGGAGAGGTACCATGTGAGCCATCCTGTAATCCTGAGGTACACACCCTGAATCTAGTGAGGCATTGAATAGGTCTGCCAAATGTCCCACTAGTACCTCTGTCAGTTCTTTCAGTACCCTGGGATGAACGCTATCTGGCCCTGGTGCCTTGTACACCCTTAGTGCCCCCAAGCCCTCCAGCACCCTGCCTTCTGTGATTTTCCTCTCTGTTATATCCTCTTCCTCCATTCTGGACCTCAACTCCCTATTTGATATTTCTCCCCCCTTTTCTAAGTGATGACATCATAATGTATGGAACGAATCAAGAAGAACATGACAAAAACCTTACAGTAATTTTCCAGAGATTAAGAAAAAGTGGTCTCACATGCAATTGCCCTAAATGTGAGTTTAGTAAAACCAGACTAGAATTCTATGGCTTCCTATTTTCAACCAATAGAATATTAACTGACCCAAAGAAAGTAGAAGCCATCCAGAGAGGCAGTAATCCAAAAGACACTAATGAATTTCAAAGCCTTCTTGGAATGGTTACTTATTGCTCTGACTTCACTCAGAACTTTGCAACAGTGACTGCACCATGGAGAGAGCTAACAGGAAAAGACAATACATGATGTTGGGGTGAGGAACCAGAAGCAGCACTAAGGACACTCAAGGAAATCCTTACAAGTAAAACAGCTATAGTATATTTCAATCCAGACAGAGAAACATAAATAATTGTTGATGCTAGCCCAGTAGGACTAGATGCCGTCCTCCTACAAAAAGACAACTCAAAACAATACCTCACAGCATATGCCAGCAGATCTCTCAGCAATGCTGAAAGGCATTATTCCCAGCTCTAGCTATAGTATGAAGTTTCAGTCATTTTCACCCTTACATCTATGGCAGTCCATTCACACTGGTCACCAACCACAAACCTCAGGAGCTGATATGCGATAACCTGGGATCTAAACCGCCTGCCTGTAGTGAATGATGGGGATTACAGCTAAAGCTACTGCCTTACAACTTCAAGGTCCAGTATAGAAAGGGAAAAGACAGTCCAGCTGACTACATGTCATGGCATCTGATTCCAGCACAGATGCCTTTATCTATTTTTATTTATTTATTTATCAAGTCTAGGATTACAAATACCTTTGAGCCATGGCTTTTTTACAAATGTTCCACGTCAGAGAAATACAAATTATGGGGAACATCAAGACAGGCATTACAACAATGTGGACATTGCAAACAGAGTACAGATTTATACAGTTCAAGGGTAGCATTGTAATAAGGCAGCCAGAGGCATTTGTCAGAGAAAATAGACAACAGATAAGAAGTGCCAGAGTCATAGGGAGAGGGAAGAGGGTAGGGGGAGAAGGAATGTAGGAAGGGTGGCAAGAGGGTGAAAAGTGCAGCACTGGGTATACAAAGTGCAGCACTGGGTATACCAAGATGTGAGGGTAGAATCCAGTGAGGAGGGGAGGAGGGGGGGGCTCTCTTGCAATCACAGCAGTGGGGAGCCTTAAGGCTCAAGAACAGCAAAAGTAGCCAAAAAATAGGTTAACTTCCTAGCACAATATACCACACCCAAAGCAATGACATTGGAAGAGACACAGCAGGAAACAGTGAAGGATCCAGTCCTCCAAACCATCAAAACATTAATACAAAATGGAAAGTGGTGCGCTATCAGTTGCACTACACCACATACAGATGAACTAATGCTGTATCAATGAGTCTGCAATTAACTCACCATGTCATCTACGAGGATCCAGAATGATCATACACTCTACATTTTGACACAAAGTGCTATCAGTGGCTTGTGAAGGCTGTCTTACAATAATCAAGACAAACACTCCTTCAAGAGAAAGTATAATTCTGAAATATAGACAAGAGTGCTGAAACCATGGTCAGAAACAGCCCAGCATGTCAGGCCACAACACCTGTCATGAAACCTGGGCCATTGCACATGTCTGACCTACAAGAAGCAGCATGTCAGAATTTCTGTACAGACTTTTAAGGACCTCTACCCAGTGGAGAATACCTCCTAGTCATTGTAGATGAGTACTCCAAATACCCAATTGTGGAGATCATCAGATCTCCTTCAGCCAATGTTGTTATAAAATGTTTTTTCTTGGCATGGTATTCCCAGAATTGTAAAGATGGACAACAGCCTACCATTCAAAAGTGATCAGTTCAGCAAATTTGCAACATATTTGGGTTTTTGGCACAGGAAGATCACCCCTCTATGGCTACAAGCCAATGCTGCTGTAAAGAGATTTATGAGGACTATAGGGAAATTCCTGAAAGCGCTTGGGATGCAATGTATGGAAACAGGAACTGTGCAAGTTTCTCTGAGACTAAAATTGTACACCACACAGCACCACAGACAAATCCTCCACAGAACTGAAGTTCAATCACAAAATGAGGACTATGACCCCCACTGCTGTGATTGCAAGAGACACAGTATCTGATAGTGACCTAAGTGATAGGATAGAACCCTATATTACTGGAAGGACTTGTTTCTATCTCCTTATTACTAAAAATGACTTTTACAACCGCATTATACCTTTATCAGGTTGGTCCATAGAGCCCCATCTCTGGCTTACTAAATACACTGGGCGGATATTCAAACTGTGCTATTTTGTGGCATGAAGCCCTGCGGCTGCACAAAATAGTTGAGCGGGGTATGGCGGGCGATATTCAAGGTTAGCCCGTGAGCGGCTCGGCACAGATCACTTGACCACAGCCACTGTGCGAAGCGCGAGTGGAACTTGCGCCACCGCAAGTGGTTAGAGTGGTACATTCAACTTGCGGTGGCGTAAGCACCATTGCGCCATGCACAAATGTCTGATATTCTAAAGGCGACGTGCAAATGGGGCCATAATTCATGCAAGGTACAGGGAGGGGCCATTTGCATCTGATTAAGGCCCCATTTGCATGCCATTAGTATGCAGGTGCGCCGATCCCCGAGGACTTGCGCCTGGCGCCCTGCCAGGCAGCAGCCATTGGGGACCGATGCCCCCTGCAGCTCAATCACGGGCAAAAGAGTAAAACATCTCCCAACCGCTGATCGCCGCAGCAAAGTGTCCCCCCAAACATATCCCTGGTGGTCCAGTGGACTGCTAAGCCCGATCGCGGGCAGCAAATGTAGAAACACAACCCCCGAATATATCCCTGGTGGTCCTGTGGACCGCTAAGCCAATCGCAGGCAGCAAATGTAGAAACACAACCTTCCTCCTCCCGAATATATCCCTGATGGTCCAGTGGACCGCTAAGTCCGATCGCAGGCAGCAAATGTAGAAACACAACACCCTCTCTCGAATATATCCCTGGTGGTCCAGTGGACCGATAAGCCAATCGCGGGCTGCATTAGATTCACGACCCCCAAGACCACATCCCTGGTGATCTAGTGTCCCCTCACCCCACCCACCCATGAAGCCCCACCACCCGCCCCCCTACGCGGCGGCGGGTGGCAGCATCCCCCGCCTGCCGCCCCGCGCCTGCCGACTGACTGCCCGGTAGGGCTCTTGCGCCAGTAGTGCCGAGCAGAGCCAATGGCATGCAGCCCATACCGTCTAAGGCAGTCCAGATTTATGAATGAATGAATTCATTCACAAATTCATCATTCACAAATCCGGACTGCCTTATCGGTATGGGCTGCCGCCCATTGGCTCCTGCTGTGCACCAATGGGCGTGCAGCCTACCGGCAATCAGTCGGTGGGCAGCGGGCGGCAGGCAGGTGGGATGCTGCTGCCGCCGGCTGCAGGAGGGGTGGGTGGTGGGGCTTCATGGGTGGGTGGGTGGGGGACACTAGATCACCAGGGATGTGGTCTTGGGGGTGGGGGCTGACAAACTAATGCAGCCCGCGATCAGGCTTAGCAGTCCACTGGACCATCAGGGCATGTTGGGGGACACTTTGCTGCCCGCGATCGGGCCAGTGGGGGTGGGTTTTTACACTTTTGCCTGTGATTGGGCTGCAGAGGGCACAGGGAGGGTTGAGGGCCAGCCACAGGTGGCAACTGCTGTGTTGCACCCTGCAATGTGGCAGCTCACCTGTGGGTGGCCCTCGACTTGGTCCTTTTTTGTTTGGCTCAAAGTTGTGCAGGCGCAGGTTGGGGATTGCGCCTGCACAACTCTGCACAGCCTGGATGAATATCGGGCTGTGCAGATTATGCATGGTTCCTTCCCCTTCAGTTCAGCATGCATTCATTTACATTGCGCTGTTGCTCAGCATGTTTTCAGTGGCGCAACTGCCTCCTGCTGAATACCGCAGAATGGCGCAGATTCGGACTTGCGCAGGCGCAACCCTATTGAGCATGGCGCTATCCTTTTGAATATCTGGCCCACTGTGTTTTATTTTTCCATTCTTTCAGGTCCTTCCCAGAGAATTCTCATAAAATCATATGAAATGTTTCAGTGTGGACTACATTATGTTATAAAGTGCCATGTGCAGAAATAAAGCGCAGACAAAAAGCAAAAACCCAGAGTAAAAGTTAAAAGCAGAGTTCATGTTTTATTATGTTAAAAGGATACTGCAGTCTTTATGTGATGTAGGTTAAGAATAGAATAATGCCAGAGTTATGTCATTTCTTCTCTACTAGAGGTTATATTGGGGCTAGTATGCAAACATGGGGCCTTGCTGTTTGTTTGCTAAAATGTTATTATACTTTTGGTATGTTGTTAAAAATCCCTAGACAAACAGAAAAGGGGTTCACTGCAGTACTAAGATATGGGTAATTCATTAGCCCCATTCCTGTGCTCTGTAATTAATTCAGTTCTTGTATGAAAATAAAACAATAGGGGTGGGATATTCAGAAGGGTTGTGCCATGCGCAACTCACTGATGCACCCCGACATGATATTCAAAAGGGGAATGTGCCTGGCTCAAATCCCGATGCACCGTAGTGCATCAGTAATGTATGCAGCGCAAGTAGGGGAAGGCCTGCCCAGGCATACTCCGTGCATCCCGATATTCAGCCTGGGATGTGCTGAGCCCATGTATGCACAACCCCTACTTGCGCTGCACACAGGTGAGTCCAAAAAAAAGGAGCAACAGCTGGCCACACACAGGTGAGCTGCTGTATTGCAGGGCACAACACGGCAGCTGCCACCAGTGGGTGGCCACCCGAGCTCCGGCGGTACCTTCGTGGTGGTGCCCCCCATGCCCGATCATGGGCATATGTTATATATCATAGTCCAATATCCCTGGTGGTCCAGTGGACTGCTCGCAGTCTGATCACAGACATAGGTTGAAATATAATAGTCCTATATTCCCGGTGGTCCAGTGAACCACTCGCAGCCTGATTGTGGGTGTCAGTAATATATATGTCACACTAATCCAACCCTGGTGGTTCAGCGGTACCCCCTCCCACCGCCCACTGAGCCCCACTGCCCCGTTCCTCCCGGTCAGCATCTCCCCACCCGCTTGCCACCCCGCTGCCCACCGACTGACTCTGTATGGTAGAGCAATCGCCCATTGGTCTAGCGTGAGCCAATGGGCATGCCATCCATGCCTTACTACACAGTTCAGAAATGTGAATGGTCACATTTCTGGACTGGTATAGTATATAAGCGGCTGGCGCCCATTGGCTCACGCTGTGGACCAATGGGTGTACAGCCCTACCATATGGAGTCACTCAGCAGGTGGCAGGGCAGCAAGCAGGTGGGGAGATGCCGCCCGCCACTGACCGGGGGGAGCGGGGCAGTGGGGCTCAGTGGGCGGGTGGAGAAGGGGGTACTGCTGGACCACCAGGGTTGGATTGGTGTATCATAACATATTACTGACGTCCATGATCGGGCTGCGAGCGGTCCACTGGACCACCAGGAATATAGGACTATAATATTGCAACATATGCCCGCAATCGGGCTGTGAGCAGTCCACTAGACCACCAGGGATATGGGACATTTACATTATATTCATATGCCTGGGATCGGGCGTCGGAGCATGTTGCTGCTTGTGCAGGGGCCGTCAGTCCCTGATGGCTGCAGCCTGGCAGGGTGCCAGGCACAAGTCGCCGGGGATCAGCGCACCTGCATGCAAATGGGGCCATAATGCCATGCAAATGGTCCCATTTGCACCTTGCATACATTATGGCCCCATTTGCATGTGCACTTTTGAATATCACGGTGGTTGCACCTATCGCAATGGCACTTGCGCTAACGCATCCCCCTGCTCCACTCTGGCCACTTGCGCTGGTGCAGTGCCACTGCACCATGTGCACTGCGGGTGGCCAAAGAGAGATCTTCAACAATGCTGTGTCATGGTGCAGCTTCATTGAATATCACCCTATACACGCCCCCGCGCATCCATGTTGCACTGCACCCAGGCTTGCGCCACAGCCTGAAGCAGTCTGAATCTCCCACCCTAGGAGCCTTTTTGTCTTACCTGTTCCTCTGTGGTTTCTTAGGGGACTGCCTGCCCCAATGATTATGGCTCTGCCCACACTGCCCATGTTAATGCTGTAATATATTTAAAACCAGTTTAAGGCTTACTGTTTTATCCTGTCGCACTTGTCTTTAACAGGTTTAAAAATGGTGGTAGTTGTCCACACTAGAAAAGCTCCAGAGTGCTTGAAATCCTTTCTGTGAACTGCATTTAGCAGGGTGACATAACCGATTCTATAATCCACTGCATGATATCGGTAACTGAGCACAGTCAGCTATGCAGCAATCTATAAGATAAGCAGTATCTGTAGTGACTTGAATCTTAAACTGAAATCACTTCCTGGGTTTTTAATTTTTAAATATCCCACTCCTGTATGACAGCACTTCCATGTTCGCTCCTGATTTATATCACTGCGCATGTGCTGCCTGCCACACTTAACCATGGAATGCAGGAGGAAGGGATTGAGGACCAACACATATGGAAACAGTTCAGACGTCCATCTGCCAGGTAAGGGAACCATTTCAGAGCACATACCACTTACAGAATCGAGCTCAAGACCACATCTCATCTTGTCTCAAGATTGGTTTCAAACACACTTTTTAAACTACTACCAGTGCAGACGCTCACTGTTTTCGACCCTGCTTAAAACAGTTCAGCATGCTGGTAATGGTTTAAAAGCATTGGTGTGGACATGGCCAATGCCTTTATACTAAAGGAGAGTAATGACCTCACAAAAGGGGAGAAGCCCATCTGTTTTGCAAAGTCATGTATTAACTTTTTACGGAGGAGTTAACATACTCTTGTTTAACATTAGTAAATGTTTTTTATCCTGTTTAGAATGATCAACATTACTATAGTGGAAAGACTGTAGAAATAAAGATATTGGGTTCTGGAAACTGGGGTAGGGTACATGATATGCTGAGGAGGGTATAAAAGGCTAGGCTTCCTGAGGTAATGTAGATCGGTGGTCAGAGAGATACTGGCCCGCAAGGAAAGATGACATGTGAGTTTCGGCCTTGGATAAAGTGACTGAACTGAGATAAACCTGAAGGAAGATTGTTTCTGGAAGTACTGCTGTGTTTCAGCATTTATATTTGATTTATTTTCTTGAAAAAAGTTATTTTTCATTTTATTAGAAAACTGTTTTATTTGTTATTTTGGGGGGATTTCTGATAAATAAATATCACACTCCGTGTGCAAAACTATGTTCTATTTGTCTATCTGTCATCCCACACCTTCACACTAAGACACAGAGATCATGCCACCAAAGCCAAGACTGAAGCTCACTCAGACAGATGTCACCATGCAACACCTACTACAATTGCATCTGGTAATATTGTACTGTACAGGCAGCCAAAGGCTAACAATCTGACTACACCTTACAACACCAAGCCTTGCGATCACACAAGTGAAGGCTCTATTACCAGAGCTGCAAGAGATGGACACTCAGTGACCAGAAACTCTTCATTCTTCAAGAAACTCCAAATGCCTGATAATGCTGCCGCAATCCTAGAGGAAGAGGGTGATGCAGAGCTTGTGCAACCAGCCACCAGTGCACCACTCCAGAGGTACCCAACCAGACATAAAAGACAGCCACCAGCCTACCGTAAAAACTATGTACCTTAAAGATTATAAATAGAGGACATATGTTTTACTAAAAAGAGATCAATTTTTTCTATTATTAGTAGCCACGGTTACATTTGTAGCTGTGAGACATTATTATTGCTATTAATAAGAACTCTCTTTGACAAAGCTATAATTAACAAAATGAGACTTAGCCACACAGGATAGTGGTAATGATATTTGAGTTATTCATAATACC
This sequence comes from Neoceratodus forsteri, assembly GCA_016271365.2. NCBI lineage: Eukaryota > Metazoa > Chordata > Ceratodontiformes > Ceratodontidae > Neoceratodus > Neoceratodus forsteri. Next base: position 341,334,126 of record CM057457.1, read on the forward strand.
TTTGGTTTTAGAAAATATCAGTTACAAAAGAAATGTGCCATTTTGATCTAAAATAAAGCAGGGATTAGTGCTGTGCAGAATTCTGCCAGCAGAATTACTGTGGAATGACCATCCTGTTGGCAGAATTTCCACAGGAATTTCATTGGTTCTTCTGCAGAATTCCACCTGCTGTGATTTGCAGAATTATATTCCACAGAACCGCATTTTGTCTGTGGAGAATTATCTGCGACCATATCCAAGGGAAATATTGAGATCATAGAACAAAATTTTGTGAGAATGTTGCAGAAAACTTATTTCACATTTTCTGCCACGAAATTCTGCCATTCCATTTCCAGTGAAATGTGGCAGAATTTCAGCAGAATTAAAAAATTCTGTGAAATTTCATTCTACCAGAATCTGAAAATTCCACACAGCACAAGAAGGGATGTAATGTAATCAGTATCAGTCAGCAGAACCACGTGTTGGACTTAATTATTATTGCAGCACTTAGCTAGTTTGTAGGGTGTTGATGATGTTTTGTGCACCTGTTGCTTTACAGCAGTACTCTTACAGTTTCCTTCTGTATGTTAGCAGCTGAAGAGCATGCAGTGAATGAATAAAAGCACAGAATGCAAGCTAAGGCATTTACCTTTATTTTCAGAAAAAAGTATCAAAATACTACAGGTTCAAGCAAGACTGGGATAGAATGAAAGGCAAAGTGGTTGCTCTGGGTGGCAAAAGCTGGGAGGAATCCGTCCCCACCCAGAGGTCACGAGGGCCCAGTGCTGCCCTCCTCCGAGTCATAAAGCAGCCTCAAGCAGGTACACCCGATGGTTACAGAGCTGTGCACTCAAGCGAAAGAATTGTTTTTTGGCACCAATTTTAAATTCAAATCTGGACTGCTGCTCACAATAAAGTCAGCATAGGAATGGAGACAGAATTACAGCTATACATTTCCTCCTGAATAAACTATGTTTCTGATTAGTTTTCTTGTTACCTTAAGTGTATAAACTGCCAGTTCAAGTTTAAAAGATTTTTTTCTGCTGTCTGCTGTCCCAACGGCTGCCATAAGCAACCTGTACTGCTACAAGTGCCCTGGGAATTACTAATTGTCATGCTTGGTTTGCTGGGATCGATCCCACAAGCAGTATGGTACCACTACAGTGATAGCCCTCATTTCATTTTATTTTGTTTCATTTTTACTCTTACATTTTGTTTTAATTTTTTTACTATTTTGTTGTTGCAGTGTGTGCATAGATATGTTTTAAGATAAGGCTAGATCTGTTTCAAATTCATTTGTCCAGCTCAGTCTTAAACAACATGATTTGTTTTTTATTTGCTGAAAAATTAATTGTGCTACTGACTGGCTTGATGAGCACTTCTCTGTTGAACTCTCTGCTCAATTTTGGACAGGGCTAGACCTGTTTCTGTTTGCAAAATCATTTTCTTTTTATTGTTTTGAAGTGTTTACCTAGCTATGTTTGGTCAGGGCTAGATCTGTTTTCACATTCGTCCTACCAAGCACAGTTAGTAATTTCAAGTATTTAACTAACTGTGCCATGTTTGTAACAACAAATATTTTAATTAACTGTGCTACTGGCTTGGGAGCACTTCTGTGCTCAGTTCTGTTCCTTCCCCTGCTAGGCTAGCCCATCTTCTTTATCTGCCACTAATGACTCACCTTCTCCTCTCCACAGCTCACTCCCCATCCCCACCCAGAGGTTGTGAGGGTCCCTGAAGCTTCCCTCCCCTATTCATAAAGGAGCCTCAGGCAGGTATGCCTGACAGTTATAGAGCCATGCATGCAAGTGAAAAGATTGCACTGCCGACGCTGTGCGTTGGCAACCCCACCACCCCCACCACCACCCTTGATGAGCCACTCAATATATAGTGTCAATATACAGTGTCAGGACACGTGACTATAAAAGCTATCAGTTGACTTTCCCTTTGCAAGCTGCCTTCTCCAACGCTAGCGGCCACTATTAACCAAGCATCCAATTGAAGCAATTCCTAGTCAACAACACCATGCTGCCTCTTCCTCAGCAACAGTCACTTCTCTCCTGCCCTCAGTGTCACTCCCTCCCTCCAGCTACCGTAAAGAACAGTCAAGTAATTTGCCATATAGTATCATGACAGTGCTGATGCTAAACTCAGTGTCCTCTTCCAGTGTTCTCCCACTGCCCCCATGTACCCTCATGGATGGTTGGTCACTCAATCCTTTCATCCAGTTTTCACAATGGTCTACTAGCCCTAAATTCACCTGCCCAGTATCCTCTGGTGGTCTCCTTGCAGCCACCCACCCTTCCCACAAACCTCACTGGCCAACGCCTTACACCAAGCTCCTGGTAACACTACTACTCCTAATATGTGGGATGCTGAGCCTAACTGCAGGCCTTCTAACCTCCTACCCATCTACTCCCATGGGGCCTAAAGTAGTACACCTTAATAGCTGCAGCGTACTACATAAACTAGCCTTGCTGCAGTGTACTGTTTTATCCCTAAGGCCAGATATATTGGTCTTGTCTGAAACCTGGCTAAAGCCACACAATGAGGATGCCAAAATTGTCATCCCAGGCTATACCATTATCCACCATGACAGCCCAGGCAACAAGAGAGGCAGCGGCATAGGTACGTATATCCTGCCCTCCCTCCAGTTCACCCCTGTCAATTATTTCCCTGCCCATGTAGTCCATTGATTCCTTACTGATCAAACTCTCCCCGCACCATCCCCATATTCATTGCCAGATCCTACTGTCCCCGATTCCCCACACCCTCAATCCTGGATCACCTGTGCACTCTGAAAGCTAGTACATCAGGGGTGAGCTCCACATCCTTGGTGACTTTAATTTGAATTGGCTCGCGAATGCCACCTCTAAGTTCTGTAATCAGGTGGCTGCCCTAAACCTAACCCAATTGAACTTTGAGCCTACACATCTGAACCTCAAAACACAGAACCACTCCCTGCTGGACTGGGCCTTCACCTCACACCAACACCAGATTACCACCTCAGGCCTCCTACCTGACTCCCTAAGTGACCACCACATGATCTACTTGGTATGGAAAATCTTCTGTCCCAAGGCCCCCCTTCGAACAGTTCTACCCAGTTGTACAATACCTCAATCTTGCCTCACTCCTAAGTGATCTGGTAGCCACAGACTGGTCTTTCATCCATTGTGCCACTTCCATTGACTCTGCTCTGGAATACTTCAAGACCAAGTTTCTTGCCATCTGGGACTACTATGCACCACTCAGACGTACTCGTATTAGGGGTGCACACCTGCCTTGGATCACAGCTGACATCATGACCCATGTCAGAGCCAGGGACCATGCATGTAAGTCATTCAAATCCTCCAACTCTCCTACAGGGCACGCAAAATATCGCTCCATACACAACACCTATACTAGGTTAATCTGTCAGGCCAAAGCTAACTACTTCAAAGCCACCTTCCAAACCAGTCTAAATCACCCAGAAAAATTCTGAAAGGTGGTCAAATCTCTTTTCTCCCCACCTTCCCAGCCTCCAACCCCTGTTTTAAATGTAGGTAGTACCTCCTTAATGGACCTGCTTGAAGTGGCATCAGAATTTAACTCATTTTTCATGAATTCTATCTCCTTGGTTATGTCCTCACTCCTTCCTTACCTTCAAAATGCTTCCCCCTCTCTCGCCAACGCACAGGCCCCATCTCCTGCCCCCTCCTTTTCCTTCCATCAGGTCACCCTGACAGAAGTTCACATTGCCTTGACTGCCCTCAACCCATCTAAGGGCAAATGCCCCTCAGGGTTGGATGCCAAAATGCTCTAATTGTCTGCTCCTACAATCACCATCCCCCTGGCCACTCTTTTCAACCTATTCTTCTCCCTAGCTTTGATCCCATCAGAATGGCAGCACAGAACTGTTATCCCACTTCTGAAGGGCAGTGACCCCTCCACCTCCAGAAACTATAGCCCAGTCTCTCTTCTTCCTGTACTGGCAAAACTCCAGGAACACCTTGTTCTGGCTCAACTCTCCTCATTTTTCAACTCCTCCTCATTCTTCTCACCCTACCATTCTGGCTTCAGGAAATCACACTCCACCACCACTTCCCTTTTACAGGTCATGGATTCCATTCTTGCTGGCATGGACAACGGCCACATCACCTCAGCCATCTTCATTGACCTAGCTAAGGCCTTCAACACCATCTCCCATGCTCTCCTTCTTGACAAGCTCTCCCTTGCAGGACTGTCTACTGAGGCTCCCAGCTGGTTCCACTCCTACTTGGTAGGCAGGTCCCAATCTGTTAGAATTGGGAGCTCCACATCTACCCCATTACAGTCACTTCTGGTGTCCCCCAAGGCTCAGTCTTTGGCCCACTCCTTTTCTCCATCTTTCTAAATGACCTGCCCACCACCTGCCCACACACATCCATCCTGGCACGATACTGTATACATCAGGCCCTCTCAACCACTGATGTGGTGACCAGACTACAGCAGGACTTCAATGATGTTCATCTCTGGTTTTGCACAAATCAGCTTTTTCCTAACCCCAAGGAGACTGTCTCCATGCCCTTCAGCAGGAGGCAGAGACTCTCTTGGCTCCCAACCACCTCATACTTCTACACCCTGCATGGGGCCACTCTGGAGGCTTGCTCCTCCTCCTTTAGATACCTCAGGTCTGGCTCAACTAGCACCTCCACTTTTCTGTACATGTTGATGCCATCCACAAAAAGCTCCACCTTAAGTTGGGTGCCTTATATAACAATCTTGGTTGCATCCCGCTGTCAGTCCGCTGCTCGCTTGTACAGAAAATGATTCTCCCTATCTTTGACTATGGGGATGTAGTCTACAGTGTCACTGCTAAGTCCACCCCAGCCAGACTGGACACACTTTTCCACTCCTTCTGCCACTTTGCTCTTGGTTGCCCACCCTCCATGCATCACTGCACTCTCTACGGACACTAGACCTCCTCTCACTTCAAGATCATAGATTATTCCACTACACGAGTCTCTCAGCCAAGTTCTGGTCCCAGTCCCTGCCACCTATCTCGCCTCTGCTTATGAGCCCTGACTCCTTCCAGCATACTGCCTCAGAATTTTCAACACCCATCTGCTGACTGTACTGCGTATGTTCTCCTCTGTTGGTCAGGCTGCCTTCAGACATAGAATGCCTAAATTGTGTAACTCCCTCCCTGCTGACATCTGGCACATGCCCACAACTCAGCAACTTAATCAACTCATCAAGGTGCACTTCTCCTGCACCTGTGTCTGTGTCACTTGATCAGTTAAATATGCCCGACTCTGTTGACCCTGTTCCATTCAATTGACTAGTCCACTATCTTATTGCAGGTTCTGCTTGCATATTGCTTACTGTGTCTCATTACCACTATACTAATTGTGTATGTACTGATTGTATTTATCCTGTCCCTGGTGTATGTACTGATTGTATTTATCCTGTCCCTGGTGTATGTACTGATTGTATTTATCCTGTCCCTGGTGTATGTACTGATTGTATTTCTCCTGTCCCTGGTGTATGTACTGATTGTATTTATCCTGTCCCTGATGTATGTACTAATTGCATTATTCTGTTCCTCGTGTTATAGTCATGATTGTATTTGCATATTTGTATCCCCACTGTCACCCTCTCCCAGGATGCACCTGGAATCGAGCAGTACTCTGCTCAGTGTGCCTTCCTAGTAAAACTTTTAAATACATAAATAAATAAAGTATGGGGAGGGCTAAGAACTTGGAGGGACAGTAGGTCCCAGGACTAAACAAGGAACTTGGGCAGATTGAATGGACCATCGGTCTTTTTCTGCCGTCATTGTCTGAGTTTCTTTTTTCAGATGATTTATTGCAATTTCTCTCAAATCCCACTGTTACACTGTCTGAACTGACTACTTTACTTCCAACATATGGTGTGATTACAGGTCACAAGATCAAATCGTGTAACTACGAGCTGTTTTCTGTTGGCAGGGATGCCTCCTTTTTTGCCATACCCAGGTATGTTTAACTTGTTCAAAAACAGTACATTCCTTGCAGTATTTTGGGGCTCAGAAGTATTGTGGAGTTCAGAAACTGAGAAAATTGTCATGCCCCTTCGAATTTAACTTCCACCTATTAAAATAAAATAACATTTTTAAAGCAGCAGTGCAGAAAAATCGGACCAAAGATTTGGCCCTACCTTTTATAACTATAAAATATTCCAGGCTTCTTTTAGTTTTATTTGGTGGCAACATTTTCTAGTTTCACAAAAATTTTACCATTTTATCAGTGTCTCAATTTATTTATTTTTTCTCACGAAGAAAATGACTGCCACATTTGGCTTTAAAATACCATTGTAGACCTGGTAAGAGTTAGGACTGAGAAACTTAAAAAAATCTTACTATTCACAAAATAGCAGGTACTTAGAAAAGTAGATTTGAGCGGTATACTGATATTTTTATCATTTGCTGCTGAAAGTATCCTTTTGGGAAAAAAATGTTTTGTTGCACTGCTGCTTTAAGAAGTGACATAGAGAGATGGGCCTCTCTTCCATTATTCATCCTGGGGAGGTTCAGTTCTGTGAACATGTGCATCCTGCTTCACACGTTGCCTTTTCCCGTTCCTCCTGATCAGGATCTCCAATAGTTTTTTTAAAGATCCTGAATGGCTTAGCCATATCCTTTCTATGGAGAAGTAAAACTCCTTGTATTTGGGGGATCATACATTAGATGAAGGCCCATGATGGTAGTATTGTGGCACTAAATTTATTTTCTGTAATACCTGACTGACTAGTTGTCATTTTTGGAGGGGGCAGCAGGAATAATAATGTCTCTTTCTGAAGAGACGTGAAGAATCACAGCTCGGGGGGGGAACCCTCATAGAGCTCTTGCCCTCACCCTCACTTCTGTGTTAGGGAGTAGCAAAAGACAAGAATCCCTCAGAAAGACTTTGAAAGTTTGGTCTGAAGACCACAAACTGACTGGGCACCAAGCACATTATTCTCTGAGGGCTGTCTGCCGTTGCTGAATGTTTCAAGCAGCTTCAAACTTCAGCGTCTTCCTCCAACAAGAATTGTTATGCTGAAGATCTAGGGATTTATACAATAGGTGATCTTCATAAAAGGGAGGGATCCACTCCATCATTGACTCATAATGCAAATATCTCCTAAATCCTAAATCATTTTTTGGTGTCTAAATATTAGAAATATTAGTCAATACTTGGCAACATTGTTGGGATCACCACAGTCTCCTTGGAGATACCCACTGCTGAGGTCATACATTTAGAAACAGAAGCATAGTTCTTGTTGGCAGATAAGTACCACTTGGTCCACCTAGTCTGACCTATTTTCTCTGCCTATACTATCACCATAGACCCTTCCTGATCTCTGGCTACCTCCCCCACACTCCACCACCTCCCTACCAAGATTCTTTTGTGCCTGTCTCATACATGCTTGAGGCCTATCACTGTTTTGCCCCCACCTCCACTGGATGACTGTTCCAGACATCTACCAGTCTTTCAGTGAAGAAGTACTTCTCACATCACTCCTAAATGTCCCTTCTATCTTCACTGCATGTCCCCTTGTTCTTGTGCACCTTCTCCTCTGCAAAATATTCCTTCCTATACCTTATTCACCTCTGTGAAGTATTTATAGGTTTCTATCATGTCTCCTCTCTTCTCTTCCACAGTGTACATACTGAGAGCCTTCAGCTCTCCTCATAGGAGCTCCTGATACAGCCCCTGCACCATTTTAGTTGCTCCCTCTGGATAGCCTCTACCCCATGCCCTTCCTGAAATGTGGTCTCTAGAAATAGACAGTGTATTCCGCGTGGGATCTCACCAATTATCTGTACAGTGGCAACTCCATCTCCCTCCTTCTGCTGGTGATACCTCTCCCTCTGTAGCCCACCATCCCACTAGCCTACTTACTGCCCTGTCACACTACCTTGCTGTCTTGAGGCCCCCTAAGGAAGAAGTGGTTTGATCTGAAGCGCTGGGTAATCTGTATGTTCTGATATCTGCCCTTGGCTCTCACTAACTAAAACGGCACTTCCATTTGCTCATAAGAAATGTGTTTTGGAATTTTTTTCCTCGGGGAATTGTGCACTGTACCCTTTGTGCTGTGGAAAATATTTCAGTTTAAGGCTAATCTCCTGGTAGCACCCAAAGAACTGACTCTGAGTCTTAGTTTCAAAGTTTACTGAGCCAGTACGTCTAAACACTTAATAAGGCCCTTGCCACTTCATTAACAATTTGTTTTCTGTAGTCGGTAAGAGTTATACCCTTTCGCCTGGCTCAAAAATGTTTTCTTTTAGCCCCTGGTCATAATATACCCTCTGCTGCTTTGGGGCCTCCTTCCGATTGCTATGGGCAATTTCAACATATTTTGCCATCTTCTTTCTCAGGGCACACCTTTAAGATGTAATAGATTGCTTCTGAGTGGGGTGCTCTCCCCATGTTTCTGTTATTAAATCTAGTAGTCCCCTAGGTTATCTACCATACAGCATTTCACATGGGGAAAACTTGTTGAAGCTTGTGGCACTTCTCTGTAAGCAAAATGCAAAGTATTGGTCCCAATCTTTCCCTTTTCACAAATCTTTTTAACATGCACTTTAGGGTTTGTTTAAAATGCTCAACAAGATCATCTGTCTGAGGGTGATAAGGGAGGTTCTTATGGCAGTGATACCTAGTAGTCAGTACAGCTCCTTCAATGCTGCAGCACCAAATTATTACCCTGATCAGCGATAATCTGTTTAAGTATGCCCACTCTGCAGAAAATTTTGGCAAGCTCTGCTACCACTTTTGGGGCTGTGAAGTGCTCTTGTCGCCACAGCTGCTGACACTACAGGTTCTGCTCCATCTGTAATTAAGTCAGTAGATCCTGGAAAGTCATTTCCAATAATCACAGGTAACTTAGGTACTACCCCATGTTCACTTGGTGTGACCCGCCAACAATATTCAGAGTCACTTGGGTGGTAGGAGAGTATCGAGTGTCCCTGTGGATGCAGATTACCCCAGTACTAGGTGCTTTTGCATGGTGTTTTCTCAGCACATCAACATGTACTAGGGTATGTCTGCTTCCTTAATCAGCCAGTCCCTTCACAACCTTATCTCCCACCATGACATCTGTTGAATACTTGCCCCAATTAACTGAGGCCAAATCTGCTCCAGTGTTATCATCCTTATTATTACGGCAGTAATTGCAATATGGCCTGACTTGTTACAGTTATAGCAAATAAAGTCTGTGGGTGCAAATTTATTACCCCCAACAGAGTTCTTATCAGACTTGAGTTAAATCGGAAAAGAGGGTCCTTCCTGTCCTTGGCTATTATTTCACTGCTACGTGGTCTGTCTAGCCATCTCATAGTCCTTAGCCAAACAAATGGCCTTTTCCCTTTTTCTGGTCGGTGTCTTTTGCCTAAATCTGCATGTCTGTAAGACAGATGTTGATGAATTGCTCCATTGCAAATATATCAGTCATCTCTGTGACTGTTTTGCCTTCTGGTTGGAGCCATTTAATAAGGAGTTCTTTGAGTAGGGTGAAGGCTTTTCAAGGATTGTCAACTGAGTTGTATTTGTTTAAAACTGAATTCACTTTATTAAGAAAAGTTTAGAGCACAGGTACAGTAGTCAATGGACAATAAATACATATCAATTTTACAAAACAATCAGGGAGTGACATAATAGTTCATCATATACAGGACATCACACAAAGAATAGTAGATCAGGCTATTCCTTGAGCCTAAAATCAAACAAAACAGTGCCAGACTGAATTGTATTTCAGGGACCAGAATGTTTGCCTGTAGGTGTCTCCTGAAATGTCATATCTCATCAGGATTTCTCTGTTCACAAGGTTATAGTTTTTCTGACTCTGCAGTGTCCATATTGCTGTAGGCAGGTTAGGCTTTACCTGTCAGGCCTGATTGTCCATTGCTGTTTTGGCCACTAGCAGGTTGTGGCAACCCTTTCAAAGGTTGTCAAGTATGCTTCAACATCATCCGAGGGACACAACATTGTATGTTTAATGTTTTTAAGTTGTTTGTGTTTGTTTCTCTGCTGGACCTGTCCCAGATCTTGCAGCTTTGATAGCCTGCAAGGTATCCAGCCATGGCTGCTCCTGTCGCTGCATCTCTTCTCTAGTCTGCTGCTCCTGTTGCTGCATCCTTTTGCCTCTGCTTCTCTGTCTCTCTCTGTTGTACAGCCCACCATTTGAAGAAGGCAGACAGGCTTTCAGGTTCTGTTCCTGCTGTTTTTCTTCCATCACTGGTTCTGGCTGTACAGTCTCAATTTGGACTTTTGTATTTACCATTCTTCTGGTAATCACTCCTTAGCTTGCTGTTGCAGGATCCATACATTTCTTCTGTGCTTGCCTGGTACCAAGTTTAGTACCCACACAAAAAACTCCTGGCTTAGAGTATGCATGGTGCAAATCCCACTACTAACACCATCTGTCACTGAGGCATGTGTCAGAAAGCATAGGAAAACCAGAAGCAGTAATAACATTTCACAAGTTGCATTTTATTATGTTAAATAACAATAGAATAGACCAGCCCTGTGGCATGGAGGGTTGAGGCACTGGATGCCACACCGGGGACCCATGTTCAGGAATGAGCATGGCAGCTGGGGGTCAGTGTGGAGAAGATGGATCAAGTGTCCGATGGACAGTTCTCCATCTCTAGGGAGGGCGGATCACCTTTGGTCAGTGCACGCCCGACCCCTGACAGTGGCTGGGGATTGACATCACACTGCCTTACAGACTGAGGGGTGAGAGTACGTCTGACACTGGCGGAGTTGTGCACGGGAGTGTGCACGAGCCCTCCATGGTGTCATTGCACTCTGGCTCTCACAGGGGCAAGAAAAAGAGAAAAATGACCCTGGTGTGTGTTCGTAGCAGCTTGATGGCTGCACTGTCATGCCCTGTCCTGGGGGTAATGCCCTGAGCTAGATTCGAGTCAGCAGGTGAGGGTCCCTACAGCCCCACCATGGGGGTTAAGCCATGGGAGCTTCAGGAGTAAGAGCCTGTAGGGACAGAGGTGATGGGCGGTGGTCAGATGAGGGCCAACCAGGGCCAGGGTGGGGAAAAATAGATAACAACAAAAAAATAACAACAGAATAAAAATAATACAAAATGGTTTCAAACATAGGCAGTCCAAACAACGAAGTCCAATAAAATCAAAAACTAAACTAAGTCATCCAGCTCTCTCTCGCTCCTCTTTAATAAGGTTCTTTTTTTAAAACAGGGTAATTACTACAGCCTTCTGTTGGAGACAGGGTGTCTCTTGCTTATACAGAATTTATAAATTTCCTTCTTGCAAGAGTCTTAGAAAAAGTACACTGTGATCCAAGCTGCAAGCTTGCCTCTTGCTAAGGTATGGAGGTCAAAAAGTTGAACTGCATTATTTTTACAATATTATAACATTTTTGGATCTCTCCAGTTGTTATGATAATAGGTTAAAAACATCTGCTGTGACAATTCCTTTTCAAACCGATAGACCCCCTTTCAATTTTCATAATGTTTCGAGGTTCCAGGTTTTCAAATAATTATTGACAATGCCCAATATAGTGACTGTGGGGAAGGATTAGATAGTCATTTTATTAGGCTAATATCTCCTTATATTACTGTTCCTTTGTGTACTACAATTAATTTGAGTTTAACATTAGGTTCCTTCCCTTATCAGTTGAAATGTACAAGAATTGTCCCTGTTCCTAAGAAACCAGGGACTGTTGGTTTAGATTATTTTTGCCCTATTTCTGTACTTAATCCTTTGAGTAAACTTCTAGAAAAGATTGTTAATAAACAAATTACCACCAATTTACAAAAGTATGATATACTGTGTCCTTAACAACATGGCTTTTGGCCTAATCGTGGTACTGAGACTGCCCTGGTCAGGTTCACGGATGTCACCCTCAGGGGCATTGATGATGGCCTCATGATGGGGGCAGTCTTTGTAGACCTGACCAAGGCATTTGATCTTATAAATCATTCTTTATTATGTTTTGGATTGGGTAACTTGGTTTTCTCTGACAGTGTGGTGGCTTGGTTTTGGGACTATCTTCTGAACCATTTTTTTTTTCGTTTCTCTGGGTCCTTCTATTTCTTTTGCTTATTCCATTTATTCTGGTGTTCCTCAAGGTTCTATCTTGGGTCCTCTTTTGTTTTCTTTGTTTAGCGATCCTCTACCCTCCATTTCTTCTACCTTCGACAGCTTACTTTATGCTGATGATTTGATTCTTTTTACTCTGTATCAGCATTAAAAACTTCTTTGGAGCACAGTTTTATTTCTATCTGTCATTGGTCTCGTGAGGATGCACTTGTTTTGAATTCTTCTAAAACTAAAGCCATGTTGTTTGGAACTTCATCTCATCTGTGTAAAAATCCCAATATAATTATTCATTATCTTTATGCAGTCTGTTTGGAGCGTTTTTGAATTTAAGCACTTAGGGGATTTGTTAGATCCAGGCCTGACGTTTCAAGCACAAGTAAAAGCCATCTGCCAAAAGATTAATCAAGAATAGGGAGTTACTTATAAAATGAAACAGTATTTTACCCCAAGACTAGGAAGGCTGTAACAATTGACGTGCTTTCATCTTGATTATGCTTGGAGCCTATATTATAAATTGTCTGTTACAGAAACTCAAGCTTTATCAACAGTGTATAACAACACCTGCTGTTTTGTGTGAGTGCTCCTTTTCGAACTCAGCATTTTTGCATTATCCTTCCCTTGACTGGCTTCCATTACCTGCTCCTTATATGTTTTATTTGCGTTGTTTAGTTTTTTAATCCCTTATTTGGTATAGATCAATTTCCCCTAACTGATTTAAGCATTCGATATTCTACTCTGAATCTGAGATCTTTTAAGGGTACCCTCCTTGTTTCCAAATCTTTCTCAACAAAAGTCAGTGCTCAGGCTTTTTCTGCCCCGCACCTTTATTATGGAATAGTTTGCCTGATGACTTGAGAACTGACTATATCTTGGAATGTATTAAAAGAAAATTGATACATTGGTTGCATGCTTCGAATGTATGCAAATGTTTTTGACTTTGTTGCCATTGGTTCTTATCTGTTTTGTATATTGTTGTATCTGTTACATGTTCGGGTTGAACCTGAAAAAGGGTTTGTTCCAGTGTCCTTACCTGATTAACAAAATAAAAACAAACAAACTCAGCTATCTCTTTCAATAGCCCAAAATATTTTTGCATTTATTTAAAACATTATAACTATATCAATTTTACAAATTAGGGAACTTAGTTTCATATAAAGATTCACACATATAATTTTATAACCATATATAAGCAAGGTAGAGACAGCAAGAAACAAAGGCAGGGAGATAGCTGGGGGGGCATAAGACCTAGGGTTGATTAAGTCCTAGATCTCAAGTGAATTTTTGATTGTGCAGTCAGGCAGACAAAAGACAGAAAAGAGAGGACAGAAAATATATTTGCTTTTAACACTCTTTCTGCATGACCACTGGGTCAGGGTCTTATTCAATCCTATCAAAGCCAAGTCATTACTGAGGTGTTCACCCACACTTATAAAGTCAGCCTTTTTGAAGTTGAGGATTCATACCATCATGTGGTTGGATTCTGCAGCAGTTCTTATGTTGAACCACAGTGTATGATGATCACTGGTTCCTAGGTGGCTTCCCACCTTGACTTGACGTTTGCAATGCTGTCTCTGTTTGTAAGCACCAGATCCAGTATTGCACCATCATGAGCGGGCTCACTGACTAGTTATATGAGGAAGGCCACCTGCAGGGAATTCAGGATGTCCCTACTCCTAACTGAAACTACCACAGAGAGGCTCCAATCTACATTTGAAAAGTTGAAGTTCACCACCAGTAACACCTCCCCCTTTTAGCCCTTTTGCTAATTGCTCCTAATATTTCCTTGTCCATGTCTGCCCACTGTGCTGGAGACCTGTAGATCTCACCTGTCCAAATAGCAGCTCCATGTCCTAGCTCATGGGTAACCCACAGCACCTCTGCCATCCCCTGAGTTCTCTGTATTTCTGTTGCTTTTATGCTATCCTTCATATAAAACACCACTTCCCCTCCTTTTCATTCCTTGCATAGCAGACATAACAATAAATAATAAATCACAGGTTCAAATGTTTTAGTTGGTCCCAGAAGCCTGATGAAAATATGTGTATTCAGTAAACTCTTAAAACATCCCAAACTTGGGGGGGGGGGGGGTTCTCTAACTGAAAGTGGAAGTGCATTCCACACCACTGGAGTCACCGCACAAAAAAGCTCTACCTCCTGAGGATTTCTGTCAGGAGCACAGAACTGTGAGGAAACCAGCCGCTATGGAACAAAGAGGATGAATGGGAGTGTATCCTGTCAGAAGGCTTTTCAGATAGGTGAGGGTCAAATCATGCAGGGCTTTGTATATCATGCAAGTCTTTGTATATCATGTAGAGTTTTGTATATCATGTAGAGTTTTGTATACCATGCAAGGCTTTATATCTTTTGTGCAGGGCTTTGTATATTATGCAGGGCTTTGTATACCAGCAAACATTGCCTGAAACTGATGCATCACCTTACTGGCAGTTAGTGCAATTACTGGATTACTTGTGTGATATGCCCAGATCAAGAGGTCTAAAGTACCAGCTGGACTGCTACATTCTACATGAGCTGCAAGCAATGCACTAGCCCTGCAGATAGCCATGGGGAAGGAGTGTTACAGTAATCCAACTGGGAGGAGACAAAGGTGTGCACTAGTGCTTCCTGGTTAGAGCAAGCAAAATAGATATGAATTCAGGCGATATTCCCTAGATGGTAAAATCTGCAGCAGACAACTGATGACGCCTGATATTTTAGTGTAAGTCTATTATCAACAATACAAAATCACACATGTCCACACAATGCAAAGCATCATGGGCTGCATATTCAAATCACCACAGAATGTTATGCTGGTCTAACTTTAAGCAGAACTGCATGGTGCCGAAAGGCCTCTCACACAGTTTGCAAAGGGTGCTAACAGAAGACATAGACACGTGTTTCGTCCTACCAGGACTCATCAGTATGCCTCGTCTGTTTGACACCCCAGTGGAATGGACCAGCTACCCTAAAACAGTGTGTCTTGGATATGTTGTGGTGAACCCATTAAAATAAAAAACTATTTAAAAGACAAAGAACCTCTGTGTGCAAACACTGAGGCAAGGGTTACCCCAAAGGGCATTTGGCTGGGAAGCCAAGTTTCAAGAAAATACAAAATCACACATGCCCACACAATGCAAAGCATCATGGGCTGCATATGCAAATCACCACAGAATGTTATGCTGGTCCAACTTTAAGCAGAATTGCATGGTGCCCATGGGTTCACCACAACATATCCAAGACACACCCAAAGTGAAATATCTCAATGATCGCAAAACATTCCAAGTAGACCATAGCTGTGCTTCCACTACCTTCTTGATTACCTTCACCAGAATAGGTGGTTTGAGATAGGCTTGTAATTTACTAGACCATCGGGATCCAGTGATGGTTTCTTCAGTTTCAGTTTCACCACTGACCAGTTCAGTTCAGTAGAGAACACACCTTCCTGAATAAAACACCTGACTATCTCATCGATGACTGGAGCCTGGGTTAGCCAGAAACTTGAGGGGAAGTTGGTAGATCCTTAATCCAAAATACAGTACTTGGGACACAGCCCCAAGACCACTTGGAAGACCTCTTCAAGTAGAACTAGGTCAGACTCCTTCCAGGGAGAAAGACTGCTTAACTCTCTTGCCTCATGAATTTGCCAGGCTGGATATACTATGATATCCCTAAACTCAAGATCCTGAGTTGCAGGATCCTGAGTAAAGTAGCCCAAAATTCACAATCCTGAATCAATCAGGTGCCCAACAATACAATGTTGGGCATCTGATTGAAAAATAGAAAAGGCTCTGAGGGGGAGTGGACCTCAGAGTTAGTAAAATATCAGTTACTGGGGTAAAATCACAAATGGACGCAGCGCAGACCAGAACCTGGGCCTCCCAGAGCACGCTGGCCAAGCTGACAGTTATTTACCCTCAACATCACCAAGGCAACTCAGCCAACCTCTGAATCCATTCAGGATTTAAATATCATCAACAGGGGTGAGGTAGCAACCTGTCACATCTACTACCCTTACCCCTCTAAACGTCTGCCGGGTTTACACTTGCCAGGATTCTCACTTTCTGGATACTGAACCTGTTGGGCAATACTGCATGGGCAGGTCAGTGTCAGGATAGTCAGTCTCAATAAAACATAAGGGTGCCACCAGGAGACCAGAGGAGACCTTTGCTATGATAGAGGACACTTTGCCAAGGCAAAATCAATTAAATTCATTGCACTTTTCTGCTATAAATACTATTCCCAATTGCAGAGAGGATTTAATCTGTCCACAGTGTTGAAAAGTTGAGCAAGACAGTATTTACGTTTAGCTACCACATATGCATTTTTCATAGTGAGTATGCAATGTGTTTGTTCTCCTCATTCTACCAGGAATGATCAAACTTCCAACCCTTTGTCTTTAGCTGCTTCAGATCAGCACCAAACCAGGGTGATCTATGGTAAAACATCAAGGGAAAACATGATAAGATGCCCAAGTCAAAGGCCACCACAAGTGAGTTGTTACAGCTCTCCATGGCATTCTCTGTACCCCCTGTGTAAAATGATTCCATGCTTGAGATGTCCAGAATCACCAGATAATTTCACTCCAGATTTTTAACAGGGAGGTATCTGACCATCTCCACAGAGGGGGTCTCAAAAGGGGGGACACAACAAAACTGTATGGCATTCTGATCCGACCACCTGACTGGATCAACCCTGACTTCATTAATGTCAATTCCCAATGTGAAAATCAAATCTAAGGTGTGTACGTCTTAGTGAGTCCTGGTGGCAACTGCCTGAACTAGGTCCAATTAAGACATAAACTGAAGGAACAGTTGTCAAAACTAAGAGTCTTCATCTTCATCCCCAGTGTAGAAATCTCCCTGCACTAACAGGCTGAATGAGTCCACCACTAGGTTGGCCATGAAACTCTCCAGCTCCTGCAGAAAATCAACCCTGTGCCCTGGTGGATGGTACACGAGGATGATTCTGTGTCCTGTAACTAGACCTCCTTGAACATCCATGCATTCAAATGAAGTGTTCTTCACTGTGGGATATGCCATCAGTCTCAGGGTCCCTCCCCCGCACCCCCATCTCTTGTAATTCACCTTTGAGTAACCAGGAGGGATAGATGCCTCCAGCATAAGGCCAGAGTAATCTCCCAGCCAGGTTTCTGTGAAGCATACCAGGTCCACTGAGAAATCCACATTGAAGGCCTCCATCACCGTGTTTTTATTCTGCAAGGACGAGGTGTTACGAAGAACTGCATGAAGATGGGAGCAAATAAGGCTGGTCTTTTTGCTATCTGTTTCACATTCCTGACCTGACACAGAGACACAGAAACAAAATTTGGCGGCAGGTAAGGACCACTTGGCCCACTCAGTCTACCCATTTTTCCCCTACCTACATTATTACTGCAGACCATACTTGATCTACAGCTCTTTTGCCCTCCCCACCTTCCTTTCCACTATGATTTCCCCTCTGTCTACCCCATGCATTCTTGAACCCCACCACTGCTTTCACCCAGAGCACTTTGCTAGAAGGCTGTTACATGAATCCACCACATTTTCTGTGAAAAAGTACTTCCTCACATGTCTCCTGAATCTACAGTACCAACCCACTAGCTTCAAACAATTTCCCCCTGCCCTTGATCACCTTTCCTTCTGAAAAATACTTCCCTCCTTTACTGTATATACCCCATGAGGTATTTAAAGGTCTCAATTATATTCCCTCACTCCTTCCTCTCTTTCAGAGTTTACACATTGAGGTCATTCAGGCTCTAATTGTAGGGATTTTGATGTAGACCCTGCACCATTTTAGTTACCCTTTTATGGACCACCTCTTCTCTGCCTAGCAGAGATGTGTTCTCCAGATCTGGACACAGTACTCTAAGTGGGGTTTTACCAGTGATGTATACAGAGGCAACATCGCCTCCTTCCTTCTACTGGCAATACCCCTCTCTATGCACCTCAACTCCCATTAACCTTGCTGACTGCTTTATAAAACTGCTTGGCCACTTTCGGTCATTATATATTATTACCACCAGGTCTCTTTCCTGCATGATAGTCATCCATACCACTCCACCCATTTTGTACTCTGCACCTGTATTTCTGTGCTCCAAGTGCATTATTTTGTACTTTTTCACATTGGAACCCAGCTGCCACACCCTTGACCACTCCTCTACTTTTCTCAGGTCTTTGTTCATCCTTTCCACATACGCCCGGAGTGTCCACCATACTGCAGATTTTGGCAACATCCGCAAAGAGGGAGGCCTTCCCTTCTAGTTTCTCTGAAATGTCACATATAAAGACACTAAAGAGGACCAGTCCCAGTGCTGATCCCTGAGGCACCCTTCCATCACTCATCTTCTAACTAATGTCTTACCCAGTTTACCACCTTTGGACACACTCCTAAACTACTCAGCTTGCTAGTTTCCTATGTGGAACGATGTCAAAAACCTTACAAAAGTCTAGGCTGACTATGTCCACTGCTCCACCCTGATCTAAATCCTTTGCCACCCAGTCAATGAAATCTATTGAATTCATTTGACATGCCCTCACCCCCATGAATTATTGCTGTATCACGTCTTGTGACCCATTGGATTCCAGCTCCTTTCCTTCAGCAGTGATTCCATTAACTTTCCAAACACTGATTTTAGGATGACTGGCCTATAATTCCCAGCCTACTTCCTGCTACCACTTTGGAGCATTGGGACATCAGCTATCCTCCAGAACCACTCCTGTTTCCAGTGAGATGTTAAATAGTACTGTTGCAGTTGTAGCCACTATCTTCCTGAGGTCCCTCAACACCCTTAGATGCAGCTCATCTAGTCCCATTGCTTTATCCACCTTCAGATTAGTGAGTCTCTTCAGGACCCTCTCATCGAAAAAAGGACTAGTGTCCACCTCCCTCCCTCCCTCTCTCTGAAGCTTCCAATGCCTTTTTGTGACCCCTCCACATCTCCTTCCTCTGTGAACACTGAACAATTTTCAGGTGGATAGATTTGGGAATAGTAAAGGAGGAGAGGGAGGTCAGGTGCCTACATGGTGACAAGGCAAAGAGGGATGGGAAATGTACCCTAGGGATCACTACGGCAGCAGGTAGGAAGTGGGGAGCTGGCTGTCATTGCTCACCTGTAGACAAGTCACCTGGCTAGGGATGGCACTGGGAAATGCAGGGGGAGTTTAGGGAACTGGGGAGTGGTTTTAGACAGGTGGCATGCTCAGTAGCTTTTGTTGAGGCACTGAAACATAGAAGTTGATGGCAGATAAGGACTGCAAGGCCCAGCCAGTCTGCCCATTTCTCTTTCTACCCTATGAATGTGCCATCAGCCTTCACTCTGTCAATGGCCTATCTATTCATACTCATCTATATTGCTCCCTTATGCCTATCCCATGCCTGTTTGAAGCCCTGCACTGTATTTATATCCACCACTTCCTGAGGTAAGCCGTTCCATGTAACCACTACCCTTTCTGTGAAAAAGAACTTCCTCACATTATCCCTTAATTGGCCTCCCTCTAATCTCATGCTGTGTCCTCTTGTCCTGCTATTTTTTCTTATATTGAAACATGTTAGACTCTTTCACCTTGTTAATGCCCTTAAGGTGTTTGAATGTTTCGATCATAACACCTCTTTCCCTCCTTTGCTCATGGGTATACATATTGAGCTCCATTAATCTGTCCTCATATATTTTCTGAAGCAGTCCCTGCACCATTTTGGTTGCCCTTCTCTGGACTGCCTAAATTTGGTTAATATCCTTGTGAAGGTGTGGCCTCCAGTATTGTATGCAGTACTCCAGATGGGGCCTAACCAGTGTCTTGTAAACAGGGATTATTACCTCTCTCTTCTGACTTGTGATACCCCTACTAATACACCCCAATATTCCCCATGCCTTACCTACTGCTTTAGTGGTCTGCTTGAATGATTTCAGGTCATCAGTGATGATGATGCCCAAGTCTCTTTCTTTCCTTGTGACTGCCAGCAACTCCCCTCCCAGCCTATAGGTGGCTTCAGAATTTCTCTCCCCTATGTGCATGATCTTGCACTTCTTTGTATTAAATCCCAGTTGCCATTCTCTTGACCATTTTGCTAGTTTATCCAGATCTGACCACCGCTTCTGGATCATCTACTCTGTTGCAGATCTTGGTGTCATCTGCAAACAGACAAACCTTACCCTTTAGTCCTTCTGCAATGTCACTGATGAAGATACTGAAGAGAACTCACCCCAGGACTAATCCCTGAGGTACCCGATTGTGACTTTCACCTCTTCTGACTGTACAGCATTTACCATCACTCTTTGTTTTCTACCCGTCAACCGATTTGCTACCCAGTTGACCAACTTCTCACCCACCCCAAGCCTACTCAGCTTATAGAAACATAGAACATAGACTTTGACGGCAGATAAGGACTGCTTGGCCCACCTAGTTTACCAATTTCCCTATCTACAGGATAAACTGCAGATCCTAGTTAACCAACAGCCTATTTCTTCTTACCACCTACAAGAATTGCCTTATGTCTTATTAATCAGTCTTCTATGTGGAACAGTATCGGAAGCTTTGCTGAAGTCAAGGTAGGCAACATCAACTGCTCCCCCTTGGTCCACCACTCTGGTTACCCCGTCAAAGAAATCTATGAGATTAGTTTGACAGGACCTTTCTTTTGTAAACCCATGCTGTCTTGGATCCTGTGCTCTATGGATTCCAGGTGTTGCACTATCCTTTCCTTAAGGAGTGCCTCCATAATCTTGCCCACTACTAAGGTAAGACTGACTGGTCTGTAGTTCTCTGCTCCTCCTGCTACCACTCTTGTGGAGTGGGATCACATGAGCCCTTCTCCAGTCTTCTGGGACCTCTCCTGTGCTCAGAGACTCACTAAACAGTTCTGCTAATGGCTCTGCTAGTTCCACCCTTAGCTCCTTTAGTACCCTGGGATGTATGTCATCAGGTCCCATTGCCTTGTCCACCCTGAGCTTATCAAGCTCTTGTAGGACCCTTTCTTTTGAGAAGGGACTAGTGCACACTTCCCTCCCCCCTGTGTCCATGGTGCTGAGCTGTGGGCCCTGCCCTAACTTCTTTTCAGTAAATACTGAGCAGAAGTATCTATTTAGGATAGATGCTTTTACATGGTCCTCCTCCTCACATTCCCCATTATCCCCTTTTATCTTAGCAATACCCCCTCTGGACTTTCTCCTTTCACTAATGTAGCTATAGAAAGTATTGTCACCTTCTTTTACTGTTCGTGCTAGTGTTTCCTCAGTTTGGGCCTTTGCCTGCCTTACTACCTTCCCTGCTTCCCTTGGGGAAGTTTGGTATGCCTCCCTATCTTCATCCCGTTGCGTTCCCTTATATTTCCTGAAGGCCAGCCTTTTGGCTCTGACCTTTTCTGCTACTGTTTTTGAGAATCAAAGTGGTTTCCTTCTTCTTTTGTGCTTCCTTTTTTCTCTAACACAATGGGATATTGCTTCAAGTATTGCATCTTTAATGCTTGCACACTTTGCCTGTACTCCTTCACCTGTATTTCTTTTTGCCTGGACTAGCTTAACTCT
Source organism: Neoceratodus forsteri (assembly GCA_016271365.2). Taxonomy (NCBI): domain Eukaryota; kingdom Metazoa; phylum Chordata; order Ceratodontiformes; family Ceratodontidae; genus Neoceratodus; species Neoceratodus forsteri. The sequence goes on from CM057457.1 coordinate 341,355,680, forward strand.
GTTGGCCATCTTATCTATGGCAGGGGCAGGAGAGTGTACTCCATGCCACAACCTTCAATTGAAATGAAGTAATGGTGCAGAGGGGAAGGGTTCATCTACATTTGGTACTTTGGACCCGGCTGACAGGATGAGAGTCTATACTGGGATAATATCACATCCTTGCATCCATCCAGGAGTGGAACCACAGTCCTAAATGAATGGTTTAAATGTTACTTCAGTGAAAATTTAAACTAGCTGAGGGGTGTGATAGAAGAAATTGGGGAGGCAGAAATCCGCAATACACACACAGGCTGAAGTAGACAGTAGGGAGATCCCACAGAGTGATGACTCCCTCAGGATGCAAATAAAGGACAAAGGGTGATAGTAATGGAGAGGAAGAGTAACATTAAAAGGGACAGGAGAAAGGGGTGCACAAAGGAAAAAGGGGAGGCAACAAGCAGAGGGCTAACATAATCCGGAAGGGAATGCATGTGAATGCTAGAAGTCTAGGAATACAGTTCCAGACCTAGAGGCCCTTATGGCAGAAGATGACCTGGATATGGTCACTATTATCAAAATATAATGCACTGAAAATCATGACAGGAACATGGCCATACCAGGCTACACTCAATTCAGAAAGGACAGGGTGGGAAGGAAGTGAGGGGGTGTGGTGCTTTATGTGAAGGAAAGCATAAACGTGACAGAGATACAGGGAATTCAGGATGAGGCAGAGATACTGTGGATCATCCTGGAATCAGGGAATGAAGCCACTATTCACACCGGTGTGATTTACAGACCTCGAGTAGAGGGGGTGGAGGAGTTAGGTAAGGCTCTGGTGGAAGCCTTTGGCAAAATGGCAGAAAAGGAGGAGGCCCTGTAGATGAAGGACTTCAGTCTGCTGGATGTAGATTACATCCTCACATTTGCAGCTTCAGCTAGAAGCAGGGACATCCTGGACTCACTGCAAGAGCATTCTTCAGGCAACTAGTCAGCCAGCCCCCTTGTGGTGGGTCAATACTGGACATGGCTCTCACTAATAGTGGTAATGTTGAAGACATTAAGGTGGGAGACCACCTGGGGACCAGTGATCACCATACAATGTTATTCAATATAAGGATGGACCTGGAAACCAAGGCACACGCAAGCAAGGGTCCTGAAGGTCAGAAGGGCATGTTTACTAAAAATGGGTGAATGCCTCAGGAATTACCTAGCGGGGGATGACCTGAGGGTGGAGGAACTGTGAGACAAGCTATAAGGGGGCATACTGAAAGCAATAAACCTCTGCATCATGCAAGTGAGCAAAAGCAAGAAGAAAAAGAGACTGCTGCACTATGGTTCTCAAAAGAGGTGATGGAAAAAGGCCACAGGAGTTGCATTCAGAAGTGACAATAATATGCAGAGGGAAGAGGATAAGTAGGTGTATCAGGACAGCAGAGGGAAGCAGGGAAAGCAGTGAGGAGTGCAAAGGAACAAACCAAAGAGAGACTAGCCAAGCTGGTATCAATAGGGGACAAAACATGTTTTTATGTATGTAAGTGAGAAGAGGAAGACCAAGGAAGGCATTGGAAGGTTAAAAAGGGAAGGAAGAAACTACAGAGGGAGACTAGGTAATGGCAGGCATCTTAAACAGTTACTTTGCTGAGTGTTCACAGATGAAGAGGAAGTGGAGGGACTGCAAGAAAGTTACAGGAGCCTTCAAGGGGGAGGTGGACACCAGTCATTTTTCAAAAGAGAGATTCCTGAAATCACTAGCTACTCTGAAAGTGGGCAAAGCAACAGGGTGAGACAAGGTGTATCCGAGGGTGTTGAAAGAGTTCAGGTAGGCACTGGCTGCCCCTCCAACAGTCTTAGTCAACAGATCACTGGATACTGGAGTGGTTCCAGAGGAGTGGAGGAGGGCAAATGTAGTCCCATTCCAGAAAAGTGGTAGCAGGGAAGAAGCTGGAAATGATAGCCCAGTCACCCTTACATTGGTGGTAGGAAAGTTAATGGAAACTGCTGAAGAAAAGAATTGTGGAATGTCTTGGATGTATTGAATCCAGTGTATTACAGAACCCAAGGCAGTACGGTTTAACAGGGCAGAGGTCACGTTAGACAAATCCAATAGATTTCTTTGACTGGGTGACCAAAGATTTAGATCAGGGAGGAGCAGTGGATGTGGCCTACCTAGATTTCAGTAAGGCTTTTGACTCTGTTCTACATAAGGGACTAGTGAGCAAGCTTGCTTGCTTAGGAGTGGGTACAAAGGTGGTAAACTGCCTAAGAAATTGGTTAGGCAATTGGAAGCAGATGGTGGTGGCAAACAGAGTTTGCTCCAAGCAAGGTAGAGTGACCAGGTGGGAACCACAGGGATCAGCGCTGAGACCAATCCTCTTTAGGTATGCCTCTTTGTGGATGACACCAAGATATACAACAGGGTGGACACTCCAGGGGTGTGTGGAAAAATGAGAAGCAACCTTAGAAAACTTGAGGAGTGGCCAAGGGTGTAGCAGTTGGGTATCAATGCAAAAAAGTGCAACATAATGCACTTGGGGCACAGAAATCCAGGGGCAGAGAAAAAAAAAGGGTGAAGTGGTGCTGACAACAAGCTAGCATGAAACAGACCTGGAGTAATCATATTAGATGATCTAAAGGTGTCCAGGCAGTGTGACCATGCAATTGGGAGGGCTAGTTGGATACAGGAGTGCACAGGAAGGTACATCATTACCAGAAACAGGGAGGTGTCATTGTCGCTGTATAGACCTGTTGCAAGACCACATTTTGAGTATGTTGTCTGGTTCTGGAGACCATATCTGCAGAAGGACACAGACAGAGTTGAGGTGGTCCAGAGGAGGGCAACTAAAATGGTGCAGGGTCTGCATCAAAAGCCCACTAGGAGACTAAAGAACTGCAACATGTATACCCTGTAAGAGAGGAGGGACAGAGAGGATACGCTAAAGACCTTTAAATACCTTACAGGGGTAAATAAGATATAGGAGGGAAGTATTTTTTCTGAAAAAAAGGTGCTCAAGAAAAAAGGGCATGATATGAAGCTGGAAGGGGGTAGATTCAGTAGAGATGTGAGAAAGTACTTTGTCCCAGAAAGAGTCGTGGATTCTTGGAACAGCCCTTCAGCAAAGAAGATGCAGGCAAAAAGAGTGATGGGGTTAAAGAATGCATGGGTTAAGCCCAACAGAATTGTAGTAGAAAGGGAGGAGAGAGAAGGAGTTGTAGATCAAGTAGGGTCTGTGGTGAGAATGTAGGAAGGATGACTTTTGTTCTCCTACCTGTATCTGTCTATGACCCTCTCCTCTTCATATTTCTTTTCTCTATACATAGGAGTGAGTTTTATTTTTTTGTTTGTATTCATTTATTAATTTGCCTCTAGTTTTTTTTTTTATATTTATGCTTCATGTATTACTATATTACTGTAACTGACTTCTTATTTTCATCAGTGTATTGTTTAGATATCTCCTTCTCTCTCTTCTCCCCAGGACACATCTGGAAATGAGTTATTTTTAGCTCAGTATGTCTTTCCTCATTAAACTTTAAAATGAATAAACAGGTAGACTGGGTGGGCCAAGCAGCCCTTATCTGCCATTGGATTCTGTTTCTATGTATGAACAAAAGTATTTGTTCTGAATGTCTGCCTTTTCCCAGTCCTACCCTTGGTCTTCCTCTTTTTACTTACATCCCTAAAATGTCTTGTTCTCCTTTTGTTACCTCCTTGGCTGTTCTCGCTTCAGTTTACACCTTTGCATTCATACTACTTTCCCTGCTTCCCTACAGAAACATAGAACTGGTTCAATTGTGCTTACACAACTTGATGAGATGTATAGATGTATGCTTGTGTGACTTTGATACATTGTAGCTGCTCGCCTCTGTATCCCTGGGATCTACCACCCTGTAGGGGTATGATGCATGGAAACCTAGAGGACGGTCTCCCCCATAGATGCTACACAAATAATTTCATTGGCTAAAGGTAGCTTAGGAAGAAGCCCAAAAAGAATACCCAAAAGGGTGTCATGCATCGAAGAGGTGAGAAATCAGAAGATAACTAGACTGGAAATAAATGTGACAGACATAGATAAGAAGGACAGGAGAATAGGGATATAAGGCTAGAACTATGACTGAAAGGAAGTCTGACAAGATGCATAAGGGTGGACTTCCTAAGGAGAGAGGTAACTGCAGGGGCCACCATCCAACTTCATCCAACAGTAGAACCTAACTGGAACCTATGAAACCACTAACCCAGACTAATATTATAACCACTGGCACGGAGCGGAAAAAAACTCTTTGAGGAGGAAACCTCTAGGGATCCAAGGCCTAGGTCACCTTCCCTCCAGACTGAAGGATGTTTAGATTAATGATAGCTCAGCAACAGCAATTTAAAGTCGAGATTGAGGAAGGAGGAAAAGTCTAAGTTAGAGGAAGCAGTCGCTCTGTCCATCTAAATGGACAGCTGTTGAACGTTGCAAAATATGTCTCTGCAATTAGATGCTCAAAAGCAAGAGAAGAGGTACAATGACAGAAAGAAGTGTTGAAGACCTAAATGGTTCAAGGTGAGGAATAAAATGGATGATGAATGATTATGAAATGAGACCTAGAAGGCCGGTACGGTTAAAGGAAAACTGCACCCTTATATCTCCTAAACGTTATTTGTTTCCATGTCAACAAAAAACTCTTTTCATGTAGCTGTTAAAGATGCATGCAACTACTTCAGTTAGTTTTCACACTTCATACTAGGTCATGTCACTCTCCTGGGAGGGTCCATTTCGTGGTTGTTGAAATCGCATTGTCTCTGAGTGCTGCATTAGCATATGAGGATGTGATGCGTAATCAACCTTTAAACTCCCCAGAAAGGAGAAAGGTAGTGAGCCAGCATATGAAGGTGCTGCAAGACAGCAACAGCAGAGGAAAAGGAGATACAGGAGGGGCAATAAGGAAGGGTGGCACCTCCAGCCGCAACGAAGAACGAAACCTGGAACAGTCCAGAAGGAGTTGCCTTTTAAGGCCTGATGGGGGAGTGATGTTGTTGCTCTGCCCATTGAACCTCAGGCTTAAAGCCTTCCCGCTGGCAGATAAGAGCTACTTGGCCCACCTACTGCAATTTGTCTATTTTTCCCTGCCTATAATATCAATGCAGATCCTACTTGATCTCCAACCCATTCACCCCCTCCCCTTAGATTTCCTGATGCCCATCTCATGCATTCATGAACCCCATCACTTTTTGTGGCACCTCCTCTAGCAGTCTGTTCCAGGAATCCACCACTCTTTCTGTGAAGAAGTGCTTCCTCACATCTCTCTTAAATCAACCCTTCTCCAGTTTATCACGCCCCCCTGTCTCTGAGCTCCTTTTGTCTGAAAAATACTTCCCTCTTGTATTTTGTTTACTCCTGTGTGGTATTTAATGGTCTCTGTCATATCCACCCTGCCTTCCTCTCTTTCAGGGTGTAAATATTTAGGTCAATAAATCTCTCACTGTAAGGCTTCTGATGCAGACCCTGCACCATTTTAGTTGCCCTCCTCTTTACTGCCACCACTCTGTCAGTGTCCTTCTGGAGATGTGGTTTCCAGAACTGGACACAGTACTGAAGAAGTTGTCTTACTAGGGATCTAAACAAAGTCAACACAATCTCCTCTTGCTGCTGGTGATATCCCTTCCTACTGCACCTCAGTATCCCACCACCCCTCTCAACTGCCTTGTCATACTCTCTGGCCACCTTTAGGTCATCCGATATGATTATCCCCAGGTCTCTTTGTGTTTGGTGGTCATTAGTACTACTCCTCCCATTCTGTACTTGGCCCCTGAGTTTCAGTACCCCAAGTGTATTGCTTTGCACTTTTTTGCATTTAAACCCACCTGCTATACCCTTGACCACTTCTCATGTTTTCTCCAGTCTCTGCTCATCCTTTTCACCCCTCCTGGAGTATCCATTCAATTGCAGACTTTGGTGTCATCTGCAAAGAGGCATATCCTCCCTTCCAGCTGCTCTGCAATGTCACTTATAATGATATTAAAGAGGACTGGTCCAGCACTAATCCCTGTGGCATCCTGCTAGACATCCTCCCTTCCTCTGAGTGAACTCCATTTATCACCAGCCTCTGCCTCAGCCACCGATCCCCTAACCAATTTCTTACCTAGTTTACCACCTTTGGGCCTAAAATGCAAGGCAAGAGGATCACTGTCCAGATGGACCACCTACAAACTTTTTGCTTGCATGAGGGAGAGGGACAAACTGTGGGGACTGGCCAGGGAAATAAGGTCCAATGATCACATGCTAGTTTATAAGGAAGCCCACAATAAGTGGACCAGTATGATTAGAAAGGTAAAATCTGACATCTGTAATGACCATCAGACCTTGAACTGGAGCAATGGCAAAATATTCTTGGACAATATCTCAGAGCTTCTTGGCAAGGGAGTTAAAGCCATTCCTCAAATGCTTATGGTGGCAGGTCAAGAGATCTTTGATCCCACTGAAATTGACAATTATTTAAATAAAGCTTTTACTGATCTCAGGTTTATTATCCCCACTGAGCCTGCCCAGACCCCACAGGGAACCAGGTCTTGAAGCCTCTTAGAGGGTAGGCTCTGACCCAAGGTACCCATCCTTTCTACTTTAAGGTTGTTTCAGTCAAAGACACATCAAAATACATCAGTAGGTTACTTGACAAAACTACGTGTGTGACTAGTGACTTCCGTGTCCCAGCTACAAAAAGCTTGTGTAGCGAGCAGTATCAGTATTTGCTCATTCTTGAATTGTAGGAGACAGCAGCAGGACTAACCTGTGAGACAGCCAAAAGCTGTGAGACAGGCTCCAGTCCTTGCTGTGTGTCATAGATGACTGAGTGTAAACTGCATAGTGTTCAACCGAGACTGTATCTTTAAGCCTCATTGCTCCTGGAAAGTGTAGTCCTTGCAAGGACTACAGTACCGGTTGTGACCTAGTCTATAGCACAGTTATAGTGCAGGTATAATTATTGTACTACCAAGAATTAGATCACATACACTAAAACCAGCAGCTCTTTGTTTTAGTAAGCTGATGTGCTTGCATTTGGGATGCCGGGTATTAGTCATGTGATCGCTAGTGGCGTCGGGTCCCAGCTACAAATGCTAATGTAGCAAGTCGACTTCATGCAGGTTGCACTTGAATGCGTGTCGAGTGTGGGCAGCAGGAAGACAGGCCAGTATCATTCATTTTAAGTCTGGGAAGTGTCACCCTCCTGCCTCTGTTAAAATGTCTAGTGTAGCTGTAGAAACATACTCTGTCCCTTAATACAGGGAATGTTGTACTAATGTGCTGTTCTTGTAATCATATGCTACTCAATGCTCCTTCTATCCCCAGTTTGCCAACAAAAGTAAATTGCCCTTACTGCTTAGACCTTAAAGCACTAAGAACAGAGATTACTAAGCTAACTAAAGAACTGCTAGCAGCTAAAGAAATTAGGTATTTAGAGAATTTTGTAGACAATGGCCAGGATATTCAAAGCAGTTGCACATGGCACAACTGAGTTGCACTGGCGCAAGTGCAGACATGCGCCAAGGAGCGATATTCAGTGGGAGCAGATCCCATTGTGCCTATGTGCAACTATAATGAATGCATGCGCAAGAGCAGCGGGCGTGCCCATGAATATTCGGAGCAGTGTAATATTCAACCGTGGAACCATGGCACAAGTGCAGAGCAAAAACCTGGATGTGCCAAGGAGACTTGAGCCTGTAAATACAGGGTGCAAGCTCACAGATAGCACTTGCGCCAGGGGAGAGGGAGACAGAGAGAGAGTGGTACAAGACAGTGGAGAGAAAGAGACAGAGCAAGGGAGACAGAGACAGTGAGGGACAAAGTGACTGTCACAGGCAACCACTGGGGTAGATGGACAGAGATGGCAGTGGAGAGTGAGCATGGGGCTGAGAGAGCGAGAGGGACAGGCAGACATAGTGCCATGCAGTGCACCTGGGCGGCATACAGCCCACAGCAGCCAACTGCCCAGGGGAGACAGGACACTAGGGGTCATGGATAGTGCACCCTTCCTAATGGAGGCTGTAATGAGGGGTGTGAGGGGGCAAGAGGAACAGTGATGGCTGTGGAAGGCCCTGTCTGTGGTATGCCCAGATCAGGTGGTACCGTGCCCACACCACCTTTGAGAATTACACAGATATGGAGATTGTGGGATGGTATCACCTGAACAGGGCCATTCTGTGGCAGTTCTGTGAGCTGTGCAGTGAGGAGGTGCAGGCACCCACAAGACTGAGCCACGCAGTGTCTGTGGAGACAAAGGTGACAGCAGTCATGTGCCTGCTCACCACAGACACCTTTCAGAGACTAACAGAGGACACTACAGGTGTGACCCAGTTGGCCACATCACACCTCCTCACAGTTCCTCAATGCCCTGCTGCCACATGCTTTGGAATACATCCATTTCCCAGTACACAGACAAAGCATATAGCAACCATGCAGGACTTCCACAAGGTAGCATGTATGCCCAGCATACTTGGGGCCATTGACTGCACCCATGTAGGCTTCCACATGCCACCTGACCCTGAGGGTGTGGCCTGTGTGAACAGGAAGGGGTTCCCAAGTGTGAACGGCCAGGTGGTGTGCGATGCCAAGGGGTGCATCACCAATGCCTGTGCCACACACCCTGGGAGTGCACATGGTGCATTCATCTGGCACAGCTCTGCACTGGGCCACAGGTTGCAGTGTGGGGACATCCCCATGGGCCACCTAGTGGATGAGTATGGGATGGCCAAGGGGTGCCAGGAAGAGCAGGCCATGGGATGGGGAGGGCAGGATGGGTGTGTGTGCTGGAGAGGGCACCAGGGACAGGCATGGGACACAGCAACAAAGGACACAGGGTTAACCATGTCATTATCCACACAGGAGACACAGCCCATCCACTGAGGCCCCGGCAGCTCACCCATCAGAGCCCATCATCCCCAGCAGAGGAATGCTACAATGAGGCACACACCTGCATGCAGAACATCATTGAGCGTGTCTTTGGGATGCTAAAGGCATTGTTCCATTGCCTAGACAGGTCTGGTAGTGCCCTACAGTACAGCCCCTTGAAAGCCTGTGGCCTATTCCTGGACTGCTGCATACTGCACAACATGGCTATTGACCATGGGATAGCTATCGAGGCTGATGAGGGCAACAGTAGTGGGGCCAAAGAGGGCAATGGGCCAGAGGGTGGTGGACAGCCCCCCCGGTGGAGGGATCCCCAGCTGCAGAGGATGGCACAGCAGCATCAGGACACCATCACACAGGAGCACTATAGTGCATGCAGGTAGGTGGCGCCAAACCCATGCACTGGCCACACACAGGAACAGCACACAGGCAGGTACATGCATGGCAATGGGCATGCACACACACAGAGGTGTGGTGCAGGGGTGGGAGAGTCAGTGGCATACATCCACATACAACTGTACACAGCAGCGAACAGCAACACACACACACACACACACACACACACACCCAGGTGATGGCTAGTGGTGGGGATCTCATATGCATTGCACCGGTGCACAGGTACAACCAGTGCAGAACTGCCCTAATCATGCCCACGCCATGCAGGCTAGTGGCTGGGCAGGCATGCACACAGGCAGTGGTGTGTGTGTGCACACACACACACACACACACACACACACTGCCCATGTATGCACAGGGCAGCAGCAGCAGACTGCGGCCAGGGCAGCATGCATATCAGGTCCACTGCATGGAACCATGGCCACCATGGCCATGAGGGCAGCCACGCCAGGGCCGATCAGCAGCCACAGGCTGCTCATCCACCACAGGGGGTGTTTGCAACAACCCCCCAGAGGTTGTACTCCGGGACCACAACCGAGTCCGAGCAGGGGTGTGTTGGTGCCCAAACAGGCCCACCCCAGGTGTGTCTGGGATGCCAACAGCAGAGCCCAGCTTCAACAGGAAGGGGATGTCACCCAATGCTGGGATCGTGGGGTGGACAGTGCACTACGTGGTGTCCGTGGTGGCTGGCCATGCCCTGTGGCAGCCAACAGTGCAAGGTCATCCATGATCGAATTGGCTATGCGATCCTGGGATGTGGTCATGTCCTCCTGCAAGCACTGTATAGCCGCCAAGAGCTGTGCAGTGCCCCTCTCATGCTGCTCAGCCACCTGGCGCACCTCCGCGCACAGTGCACACACCCCCATGGCAAGCAGCACCTGTTGCTCCATGGAGGTCCACAGCAAACGGGTGTGCTCTGCCAATGGGTTGGAGCCCAGGGGAACCTGGGTGGGCGCCAACCCTCCTGTGGTGAACGACCATGCTGCACAGCCCCCCACTCAGGTGGATGTTGCACAATGGGGTCCCCATGGGGTAAGTCCCTATCAGGTGTCCCAGCAGTGAACCCCAAGTCAGGCTGCCCTGTGGCCCCTGTTGCCTGCTGCTCCTACCCATCCGGATGCTGAATGCTGCCCAGCGCCTTTGCGACTGCACCACCACCACCACATGGCACTGCTGTGGCAGTGCACACAGCAGCACCCACAATGGCGGTGGGCAGCTGTCTCACTGCTGTCAAGCCATTGGGAGCACTGCCTGTGATTATATATGATATGGGCATCTCCCACACAACACCACCCATGCTGTCCAGGATCATGGTCAGGTCATCATCGGAGTCAAACCCCGCCCGAAATGTGTCTTCACGCACAGGACGCCAAGGCTGGCATCCTGTAGAAACACATCCAGGGCCTCGTCCGACCACATGCCCAGGACATCCAGCTGGGCAGTGGTGGTGTGCTGCAGCCGATCAGGCCCCCAGATGCTGTGGAGGTGGATGGCAGGTCTTCCGGGGCTGGGCCTGCCTCCATGGCTGCTGCTGGTGCCCCATCCTCTGCATGCAGATGTGCTGGTACTGAAAGAGAAAACAGATGTGTCAATGATGCAAGACCTCCATCCCCCCAGACCCCAACCTCCCCAACACAGCTACTGCATGCTGTGCATGCCCAACATACATACCATGCAGTGATGGGCTGCCACCTGTCTGAAATCTGCCACTTGGCACAGGGTGTTGCAGTGCTGCAGCAGATGGTAGCTGCCACCAACTCATCCTGCTCCGTGAGCTGTGGTGCATCAGCAGGCCCCCCTCTGCTGGCTGTCTGGGCTGCACGGATGGCCACCACCTTCTCTTTCATGTGCCACTTATCGGTGCCCACCTTCTTGTGGCACTACTGCACTGACCGCTGGTGGCTGCCCTGCTGGTTGACACATGCCACCTCCTCCCATGCCCAGTCCTGGCCTGTGATGTGCCCGTGGCACCACTCAGCAGTGGCTCCCTCGTCCAGGTAGGCCTCAAACACGGCCTCTGCCTCTGTGAAGTTGGGCCTGTGTTTGTAAGCAGGCCCATGCTCCTCACCTTCCTCACATTCTGACATGTTGCTACCTGTGGACATGGACGAGTGTGTCAGTGTCAGCAGCACCCTACCCCGTTCCCCCTGCTGTGCTGGCTGGGCTCAGCAGCACGCACAACTTACCTCAGATGGTTGCAATACTGGTACATGGCCTGTGCCAGTCCGTGGCGCTTTATTACGCAGCGCATGCAAATGACCATTGGCGCAATGGTAATGATATGCTAATTTCCCCAGTGCACCACGCATTGACTGATGAGCTCATTTGCATGCAGCGGCTGAATATTGCGAATTTGCTCCATGTGCAATGAGATTGCTCCAGAACAAGTCATGGCGCAATGCCCAGGCATGCGCACTGCACAAGACTGCAGTGTACATGTGCCAGTCAGTGTGCTCCCGCCTGTTGTGCACTGTGCACCCACTGCGCAATAGGGACCATGGTGCACGATGCACCATGCCTGCTATTGCGCACCGGCGCACTGTACGGTGGCCAACCCCTGACCCCTGGTGTGACCCCCTGACTCCTTGTCACCCCCTGCCACGTGCCAGTCTGGCCACGCCCATGTCGCGCATCTCTGGCATTGCACGATGGGTGGACACAGTGCATGTATCCTCAAAGTGCGCATCTGGTGCACGTTGTACACACGCATGCCTCTGGCCACCATATTGCTTCACCACATTGTGTTTGATACTATGGTGCTGTGTGGAGTTCACTGGGTGAGGAACTGGTCACAGGTGGAGCCTGTGAATCTGGTGGCATGTGTACAGCCACACGCCCCACAGCTCTTTGGCCAGGTGCCCCTGCAGAAGCCAAGGAGAGATGTCTGGCAGGGGATTGCTGCTAGGCTGGGGAACTGAGGAGCAATGCCACCACAGGTATGATGACATTGTGAGGTGGGATCCAGAGCACCTGCGATGGCTGCAGGCACGTGTCCAGTGAGGGGCCATGCCACAGCTAGGTAAGTCAGCCCATTCCGCATGTGTGCCCTAGTTTGGTACTGTGGTGTTGGCTAGGCTGCCTGGCATGCCCTGCAGAGGGGTACACTGTCATCATGTGCATTGCGGTGTGGCATTGCCAGCCGCAGCTTGCATTGTGATACAGCCATGTAGGTCATGTTGGGCAGGGGCACACCCTGTACACAGGGGTGGAGGTGGTGGCACATGCTGTAGACAATTCCTGATGTGTACCTGTCTTTGTTCCATTCCCAGGACCAGAGGATCACCACCAAATGAGGGCAGTAGGAGTGGCAGGGGCAGAGCAGCAGGCTGCGGCAGGTCACGGAGGTGGTGCGAGAGCAGAACCGGCACCAGCAGGACCGCAGAGGGCAGGTAGGAACTGTTTTGGTCCTGCGCACTTTACAGGAGGGTTGGTGGGGAGTGAGTGCGGGCATGGCCACCTGTGCCATGTGCTGTGGCAGCTGTCTGTGTCACACTGTGCATGGTGCATGCCACTTTGGGGGAGGCCATTACACGTGTGTGCCAGCTGTTAGTGGGGTGGGTGTGCACTCGGCTGCCACTGGTGTTGCTGTGGTGCTGATGATGCACTGTGCCATGTGACTGTCATTGCGCAGTTGGGTGGCCATTGAGCAGTAGTGACCACGTCTGAACACTGTCATGGCATGCTGGGTTGCTGGCAGACACTGGCCACCCTCCTGTGGGTGGCCGGAGTGGCCAATCCAGGGGTGTGTGTTCCCATTGCACACAGTGGGTGGGCATGGTACCTTTGTATATTGCACTGATCACCTGTCCTGTCCCTTGTCATAGGTGTCCAGTGGAGGAGGCAGATGCCGTTGTACTGCAGGCTGCTACACCAGATCATCTTGATCACATCCACCACCATGGAGGAAGTCATGCAGTTGCGCAGACTGTTGCTGGCAGACCAGAAGCAGAGAGGGCACCAAAGAATGGCAGGACATGGCCACCATTAGTTCATGCCCCAGCATTCCCATTTCCCCTGCTGTACCTCCCCCATCTGTCCCCTTCCACTGTACTGGTCCATGTTCCCTGTCCCCTTCCCTCGCTTTCCTCCCCTTTCCCACCCTCTTGTTCTTGTACATAGTTCTCCTGTTAAATACATATTTTTTGACTTACCCGCCTGTGTTGGTGTCTGCTTTGCAGCTGGCATAAGAAGCCATGCTGCAGTGGCGCGGTGTATGTCCATGTGGTGTGCATGTGTCAGTGTGCATGTCGTGCATCTGCAGTTCACTGCTGTTTGCTGTGGTGTGTTCCACTGTGGTGGTGTCCTGCCCCTTGGTCGGTGGCTGTGCCTTGGGGTGTCCATGGGGTGGCTGTCAGGGGTGTGTGGCATGTGTGTGTGCTTGACTGCATGGTCCTGGGTGTGGCTTGCTGGGGTCTGGGTGGGTGGAGGCACAGCATGTGGCCTGTGGGGGGGGACTCCATTGGTGGCCCTCCATTGGCCACTGATGCCACCTGTTGTCTGCTTTCTGTGCCACTGCTGTGTTCCAGGGTGGAGTGTCTGGGTGCCTGTGTGTGCCCTGCTGCTAGTGGCCACCTGTAGCCTGACACTGTGCTTCCCTGGCACTGTCCCTGGGTCTGTCCCTGTGCCGTGCCCCCATCTGTTGTACTGCTGCTGTACTCCCATGGTTGCTTAAGGCATCTCTTTCTGCACCATGGCACAGGTCTGTTTGTGCCATGGCACAAGTCTGTTTGCACCATGGCACAAATCTGGTTGCACTATGGCGCATCCTTACAATATTCAGCCAGGTTGCGCTGGCGCAGTTGGACAGGTGCATCCTCTGAATATGGCACTCGTTGTGCCATGGCACATCAGATTTGTGCTGCGCAGGACTTGCACTGGCCTTTGGTGCATTTCTGAATATCTGGCCCAATATGGTTAGAAATACACCTCTTTCTTCAGGCAGTGAAGATATGTTTTCAAATGACGTCATGTTGCAAGATTGCAATTTGGAATCATTAGCCACGAGTCAGCCTTCTGTTGGCAATGAAACCCCTACCTCATAATAACCCCCTTAATTGACTAGGCTCGACTGCTCTATATCAAATATGAGTATTAATCCACCAACCATACCTCAATTACCTCTCCCAAATGGTACCCCAAGATGTAGAGATTCACCATCAGAACTAAAAACAGCCAAAGGTTGGGAATCTGTGCCTATGTTGAAATTTAAAAAGGGCAGAAGGGCCAAGTATGTGTATTCTTCAACATCCAAATGCCCATCCCCCCTCCAGATAGGGCTACAAACCAGTCCTTTATTTCTAGAAATAGTTTTGGTCCTTTAGCAGCCATTCAATCTGATTCTACCCAGAATGACTGTTCATTTGAGGCTGCATTACCAATTATTATTATCGGAGATTTGATTATAAAATACATAGATTCTCAATTATGTAATTCTGACAATAATCAGATTTCTGTACACTGCTTTCCTGGAGCTAAATTCGAGGACATTTCATCCAGAATTGATTTGTTGATATCCCAGCCATCTAATGTCATTATTCATGTTGGTACTAATAATATAGGATATTCCCATGAGAAAGATATCTGTTATAAAATTACTGAGTTAGGAAAACACACTAAGGAAAAAACTGCAACATATTTATTTCCAGTATTTTACCTGTACCTCATGCAAGACAGGAAAAAAACAACACCATAGAGCATATTAACGTACGACTGCAAAATTGGTGTTTTCTGGAAAAGTTCAGTTTCATTAATCACTGGAGTTCTTTTAAAAAATCATAATTTCTTTGCTAGAGATGGCTTACATTTGAATAAAGATGGGGTGAATTAACTATGTCAACATTTTCAAAAGTCTATACCATCTGTTACTTTAAACTGGTAGACAAGGGGAAAATCTAACTAAATTCACAACTGGTCCTATATATCAGGCTTCCCAACAGATGCTAAAAGACAAACTAAAAATTCAGCTGATAAATGCCCGTAGTTTAGGAAATAAATCTGATGAACTTATAGTAAGAGTAAAAATGACAACTCAGATATAATCAGTATTACTTAAACCTGGTGATCACAACATTCTGCCTGGGATAAGTCTATTCATGGCTTCACTCTATTCTACTTTAGCAGATTAAATAGGAAGGGGGGTGGCATAGCTATTTTTGTTAATTCATCTTTAACAGTGAGTAACATCTCAAGTAAGATCAAAACAGAATCAAGTACTGTAGAGTCACTCTGGCTGAATGTAAAAAATCTAAAGAACCAAAACTTTATATTAGGGCACTGTTAATGAGCACCAGATGCTCAGAGAGCAATTTTAAGTGAGGTCCTCTCTGAAATGGCATCAGCAGCTGAGAAAGGCAATATTATACTTATGGGGGATTTAAATCTGAATGATATTAATTGGGCAAATAAATCTGCCACTTCCCAAATATCAAAATATTTTTTATATGCTTGTGAAGAGATGAATCTCTTTCAATATATCACATCTCCAACTCAAGGATCAAACATCCTGGATGTTGTCCTTTGTAATGAATCTCTAAGTATTAATAATTGTACAGTCTCCGCTCCCTTTGGAAACAGTGACCACTGTGTGGTTACTTTTATTCTGGCATTTCATCAGTCAGCGAAAGTAACAGATGTTTATGCACTACAAAGAGTGGATAAAACTGCTTTATATAATTATTTAAGCAATCTCAATTGGGTCAGTCATTTAATTCAGGATAATATCAAAGATATGTGGCTTTCATTTAAATCAGTCATTATAGATGCAGCTAATAAATTAATTCCCAAAATAAAGAAGCTCCTGTTTGCATCCAATATGGTTATCTATCAGTTTAAAGAAAATTATTAAGAAGAAAAATAAATTGTTCAAGAGATTTTCTGCTAACAAATGCACTAGAACCTTGTCAGCATTTAAACAAATTCAAAAGAAATGTAAAAAAGAAATCAGAAAAGTAAAATTGGAGACAGAAAAATACATTACTATGCAGGCTCAAAAAGGAAACAGCAAAATTTGATTTAGTTATATAAGTTCTATAAAAAAGCAGGAAAGAAATGTAGGACCCTTAATCATAAATTATTTGGTAGTTTCAGAGACAACAGAAATAGCAGATGTGCTCAATTCACATTTCTGCAAAGCATTTAGTAAAACTTCAAACAACATGGATATTAAGATAAGTCCTATATCTAGTAAAATGGAAATCCCCTTAAATACTATTAAGAAAAAAATGTAGTGAAATCAAGAAGGGTTCCTCCCCCGGTCCAGATGCCATATCAAGAGATGACATTTTACTGACGAAAGAGTACCTATGTTTACCCCTTAAGATATTATTTGAAAAAAGTTTCAATTCAGGCTGCATGCCATCTAACTGGAAAAAAGCTAATGTGGTCCCATTGTTCAAAATAGGTGATGAAAGTTCCCGTGACAATTATCATCCTAACAGTTTCACCCCTATTTCTGGCAAACTTTTGGAAAGAATAATTAAGGATGAACTTGCTCCTTCCTTAAAATAGTCAATTTTAGCCAACATGGCTTTGTAAAAGGTCATTCAAGTGCAACTAATCTAGTGAGTTTTTACAATTCTATTAGTAATAACCTTGATAGAAAAGTTTCATGTGATGTAATCTTGCTAGACTTCAGAAAAGTGTTCGATTCCGCTCCTCATTGGGCACTTATCCAAAAATTGCAAACTCATTCTATCAATTCTTTATTTATATTCTAGATTGCAAACTGGTTAAAAGATAGAAAACAGAAAGTTATTGTAGATGGCCATCAGTCTAACTGGCAATCAGCTGGAAGCGGAGTCCCTCAGGGATCGGTTTTTGCACCCACCATTTTCCAAATATTTATTTCTGATTTATCACTTAACACCAAAAGTAATATTTCAAAGTATGCGGATGACTGCAAACTCTTGAACATTTGCGGTTCATCTACGGATTTTAAGATTATCCAAAAGGATTTACATATTTTGGAAACATGGTCTATTAAATGGAACCTAAAGTTTAATTCTTCTAAATGTTGTGTTATCCATCTGGGTAAACAGAATCCAAGAAATCAGTATTACCTGTATAATAAAGTTTTAGAGAATAAAGAAAATGAAAGAGATCTTGGTATAACTATAGATTCCAATTTAAACTTTAATCTACACATTACTAATACCATCAGTAAAGCTGATAACATCTGGTTGGCAATTAGGCACAATATAATATCTAGAGACCCATATAGCCTATTTTCCCTGTATCGGTCCCATGTTAGACCTTGCTTGACTATGTTTCTCAGTTATGGAGCCCTTTTAAACAGAAGGAGATAAGTAGAATTGAAAAACTTTAGAGAGAGTCACAAAAACAATTTGTTTAGAACTTTAGATGAAACTATTACTTATGAGGACAGGCTCCACAAATTCAGTTTAATGCCTCTAGAACAACAGAGACTTAGAGGGGATCTTTTATTTACATGGAACATCTTACAAAATTTAGAGTTAACATTAGAATGTGGTCTCGAATTCAAACAAATATCAAGTTAACACTAGAAGCCACCCGCTTCAATTGATGTGAAGCAAATCTCATACACACAAAAAAAGGGCATACTATTTTTCATAAAGAATCGCTGGTCCGTGGAATAAACTTCCTACGGCTGTTATTGTTAGTCAGAATAAAAATACATTAAAAATAGGCTAGATGATTTTGTTTTCCACTCTGTTTATTCGCCTGTACTCATCCCTGCCTTCCACTCAATCGGATCCCTCATACCTTGCTATATCTCTCCCTTATTGCCCCAGGAGTCTGCTCCTTAGAGTGTAACTGCTCACTTGTGCCTTTAATACTCCTGGATAACCCCCCAGGCAGGGCAAGGAAAGGTCCAACTCTTACCTTATCCCCAAACCATGGTTGAGTGGGTGGCACACATTTGGAGTCTGCCTCTGATGACAACTCTGGAGGGTGTGCTGACGGCTTCTGGAGGGGTTATCACCTAGGAATTACAGGGTCCATTTTCCATTTTTCTAGTGTCCCACAGTCGCTGACGCTCGAGGAGAGCCAATTGGGAAGCGTGCATCAGGATGCAGCTCCTCCCAGGGCTCTCGGTTGACGTCTGCCCCTTTCCTTTGCTTGTCCAGACTGCACTGCCAAGCCCAGGTTCATCCGGGAAATGGCTGTATTGCAGTGGGACTAGCACTAATCCTCCCCCAGAGAGGGAAAACCACCTCTGGGTGCTCAATCCATCTCTCCCCCTGCCGAAACCCAGTGGCCCGAGTCCATTCCTGAACCCGGGTCACGACGTGGAGTGATGTGTGGCATCCAGCACCTCAACCCTTAGCACCACCGGGCCAGCCTAGATGATTTTTTAAGAACAAATAAATCCTTGACCTACTATATGTAACTTCAAGAGCTTAATGGGCAACTAGCCTTTTGCTCTTTGACATTCTGGGCCAGATATTCAGAAATGCGCCAGAGGCCGGCACAAGACCTGTGCAGGCAAATCCATAGTGCCAAGGCACACTGAGCGTGATATTCAAAGGTTGCTAAAGGCGCATGCACCTGCATAACATGGCTGAATATCATATGGACGCGCCAGAGTGCAGTCAGGGTGCACGGAAGCAACCCAACATGGGCAACAGCACATCAATGGATGCACAAAGGGGCCAAGGTGCATGCACAGGACACAAATAGACCAGCCCCAGGCACAGCAAGGAGCAAGACACTGTGGGGAAGGCGTTGCTGCCAGGGAGACGATGGGGCCAGGAGTGAGGCACAGCCAGCCCATGACAGAACACCACCCAAGGAGAACATGGTGAGCCGGGCCCCTGCCACATGCACCACAGTGGTGAACATAGGTAGGGTGGCACCGATGGCCATGGGTGGACATCCACCAACCACCCCGCTGGATGACCGTGTCAAGCCACCTGGGCCACAGCAGCAACACCCAGGCAAACAGCACACAACACACATGCCACACAACCAGACCAGCCAGACCATGGCCACCCCAGGGCACTGCCACTGACCGATGGGCGAACACCAACATGCACAGCCTCGAACACCACAGGCACACCACACAGTCACCCTGCACACCACTGCAGCATGGCTCCACTGCCAGCGGCAAAGCAGACCCGGACAGAGATGGGTAACCATATCAAACTGTATTAAAGCAAACCACAAACAGGAAATGGTAACAATGGACAGAAGGCAAGGTACAGGGAATAAGGAGTGGGAAACTATGTACAATGCAGGCCTAAGTCAGGAAGGGAGGTAAGGGACAGGGTCAGGGCTATACAAAGGGATGGGGAAGGCAAGGGATGGGGTGACGGAAGGAATGGGGAAGTGGGCCTAATGGGCCCGGGCAGCCCTGCCCCATCGCTACCGGTACTGGCTCCATTGCAGCATCCGCCACAACAGCTGTGCGACCTCCAGCGTCAC
Source organism: Neoceratodus forsteri (assembly GCA_016271365.2). Taxonomy (NCBI): domain Eukaryota; kingdom Metazoa; phylum Chordata; order Ceratodontiformes; family Ceratodontidae; genus Neoceratodus; species Neoceratodus forsteri. The sequence goes on from CM057457.1 coordinate 341,375,341, forward strand.
TGTTGTGATATTCAGTATCCTCCTTAGAAGGCAGCTGTTCAGTGCCTGACGAGGCACACGCTGAACACCTATGACAAAGGAGGGAACATGGGATCAGTGCATGTCCAGAACACCCCAGCCCACCCATTGTGCGCAGCAGAGAGTGGTGACATATGCCCCTGGGGTGGCACCCTGGCCACCCGCAGTAGGTGCACCCACACATGCCACCGACTCGGCATACCACGGCTATGCAAAGTGCTGGACACCAACACCACCCATGGGCCACCCGCCACAAACATGGCAGGCAGGCGTCATGGTACAGTGGCAGGGTTGTAGTGGCACAGCTGGCTGCCGGATGCAACCACAGCCCAATGACAGCCACACACACATGCAATGGCCACAGCACAGCACCACGCACACCGTGGGTAGCACACAGCTGCAACGGCCCAGTGCACAGTGGGCCGTGGCCCACACCCACCACGTGCAACAATATGGCATGTAACAGCACCTACCTGCGTGCTGCTGCACTCACGTGCTGGCCAGGCTGAACCTTCCTTGTGGCCTCGCATCCTGTGCCATGGGTCCCACGGTGGTCTGCTGTGGCCCAACCGATTCACCTGTCACACTGGCCCTCCTCCTGTCCTCAGGACCTAGGATGGAAACATAAACATGTACACATCAGTACACGGCAACACAGTGTGCCCCCCCACACAGCGTGTGCCGCAGCCCGGCATGGCTGCAGTGCGGTGGCAGAGCACACACAGGAGCACGTGGCCCCACCACCCCCCCTAGCATGGCATGCAGCCCTGCCGGCCCCAAGGAACAATGAACGGGCACAGACACAGGTGGTGCACACTCACCTGGCTGTGGCACGGCCCCCCTCCAGATGTGTGCCTGCAGTGCTCTGAGCTGCTCGGATTCCTCTGCTGCAAGTCACCATACCAGTGGTGACACTGCTCCCCACTGACACCGCACACCAGTGGCCTCCTCCAGCCCATCCGCCACCTCCTGCAGACCTCAGTCCTGGACCTGGCGAGGGCTGCTGACCAGATAGGCAATCAGCATGGGGCTCCACCAGGGCCACAAGATTCACCATCTCAATCTGGCTCCAGCTGGGGCCTGTGGTGCATTCCTGCGAGTATGGCTATATCACTGTGTGGCAGATCAAAATGGTGCCCTGTAGTGCACAAGCTCACGTGCTCGAGATGTGCTCCTTGCTCGTGGATGCACTGCCCTTGGCAATGCGCAACCCGTGGATGTCGCGGTGATGCGTGGCTGCACCAGCACATGCTGCAGAGGTCCATGGGGGCAAGGGCAGGGGTCAGCATGCGCACTCTGCACGGCTGTGCTATTGGAAACACTATGCATGATGCGCAACAGGGACCTGAGGGTGCCACGGCCTACGAGCCTATGGTGCCCGGGCACCACGGGACCAATGGCACCCAGGCACCATAGGGCTAATGGTGCCCGGGTGCCATGTGGCCAATGGGGCCCGGGTGCCATAGGTTGCAAAGTGCTCAAGCGCCACAGGCCCTATTGCGGCCGAGCGCTGTATCACCTATTGCACCCCGCGTGTACACTGCGCAAGAGGCGTAGGCACAGGCCATGCACACATGCGCACCGATGCACGCACTGCGCACGTCACAGCATTGCGACCACGACTTGTGCCGGTGCAAGTCCATTGCGCAAGGCACAACAATGTGATATTCAGTCGGCATATGCAGATTAGCTCATCAGCCTATCCGCGCCGCACTGGGGGAATTTGCATCTCATTCAGTTGTGCATCAGTTCATTTGTATGCGATGTGCTATAAAGGCACTGCGGGACTGCATAGGCCATGGACCGGTATTGCAACCCTCTGAGGTGAGTTGCACCCGCTGAGGGGACTGACGGCACAGTGGACTGGGTGGGTGGTGTAAGCTGCAGCAGCCACTGACCACACGTCATTGTCCATAGGTAGCATAATGACCAATCGTAGGGATGGCAAGGAGCGTGTGCCTGCACGCAAGTGCAGGCCCAACTTTACAAAGGCGGATGCCCTGTTCGAGGCGTACCTTGATAGGGAGCCGCTGCTGAGTGGCACGACAGGCTCACCACAGACCAGGGCCGCTGCCTGGGTGGAGGTGGCAGAGGCCGTGAACCAGCAGGGCAGCCACCAGTGGTCAGTGCAGGAGTGCAAGAAAGGTCGGCACGACAGGCGCAGGATCAAGGAAAGGTGGTGGCAATCTGGGCGAAGGGTGGCCACAGGTGGGGGTCAGGCCAGCGTGCCACAACTGATGTCGCAGGAGGAGATGGTGGCGGCCACCATGTGGCACAAGCGCCACTGTGGGGTGCCTGGTGGTGGCTTCCAGACCACAGGAGCCCATCACTGCATGGTAGGTACAGCAGTGTCTGGGGGGCGGCCTTGGTGACAGTGGCACTAATGCGACTGTACTCCTTTTCAGCACCGGAGCACCAGCATGCAGTGGCAGGGGTGGTGGTGTCTGCCGTGGGGGCATGCCAGTCCTGAAGAACTGGCCTTCCACCTCTACAGGCGTCCGGGCCTGATCGGCTGCAGCACATCACCACTGTCTGGCGGATGTCCTGGAGCATGGTGGCGGGCGAAGCCCTGGCTGTGTTGCAGCGGGAGACCAGCCTTGGCGTTCAGTGTGTGGAGACACAGATCGGGGTCCAACACTGATGACGATGCAACCATTGTCCTGGACAGCAGGGGTGTCATCGTGGAGAGGCACCCATACCAATCACCCTCCCTGGCAGCACCGCCAGTGCCCTGTTGGCAGTTGTCCATCCACCTGCCATCGTCCCCACTCTACGTGGGCGACAGTAGCACGGCAGATGGTGGTGGTGGTAGTACAGCCGCACAGGTGCTGCCCAGTGCACAGCGGCCAGAGGGGCAAAAGCAGCAAGCAGCTGGGGACGTTGGGGGGCTGGGTGCAGTGCACACCACCGGTGCGCCAGTGAATAAGTAGCCCTAAGGGGACCTCACTGTGCAGCACCTACTTGAGTGGGGGGCTGGGCAGTGCAGTGACATGCCAACCGTGGGTCGGCGCAATGCCCAGGCACCACCGGGCACCAACCCCTTGCATGAGTACATCGGTCTGCTGCGGGCCTCTGTTGAGCAAGAGGTGCTGCTCATGGCAGGGGTGCGTGCACTCCGTGCCGAGGTGTGCCAGGCAGCAGAGCAACACGACGGGGGCTTTGCGCAGGTTCTGGATGCAATCAATCGACTGCGGGAGGACATGACCGCAGCTCTGGATCACCTTGCCTCTGTGGTCATGGTCGGCCTAGCCCCACTGGCCGCCATGGGGTGTGGCTGGCCGCCGCAGACCCACAGAGTGCATTGTCCACCCCACAGTCATGGTGTCGTGCAACCCTCTCATTGTCGACCCCAGGATCTGCTGTGGGCATTCCAGGCACACCTGGTGCGGGCCTGTTTGGGAGCCTGCAGACCCCTGTGAGGACACAGTCACGTTCCTGCAGTACCACCCTGGGGACTGTACGAGATACCCTCCTGTGGCCCTCAACAGCCTGGGTCTGATGGGTGGCCTCGGCGTGGCTGTCCATGTGTCCGTGGCTGTACTGATGTGCCCGCCTCCCTGTCCACAGTCTGCTGCCACCCTGTGTGCACATGGGTGTTGTGTGTGCATGCCATAGACATGGCATCCGTGGACAGCGCCACACACTGGTTGTCTGCGCACCTGCCCGGCAGCTGGCTAGTGTGGCACGTGTGTGATGATGCCAACACAGCGTTGGTTGCACCTGTGCCCTGCGTCTGATGCATGCCTGGAGCTAGCTCCCGGGCACGTGCCTGCAGGCGCAGTGTGCAGTGCAGCGTGTTGCTGTATCCAGCCTCATGCCCACCCAAGCCCCCCACCTGGCTGTTGTTGCCACAGAGCATGCCCATGCATGCCTGTGTGCTGTGCCACTGTTGCCATCATGTACATGGGGCCTGTCCACCTATCTGCATGCACCGTGGTGCTCCTCCGCCATTGTGTCCCAGTGCTGATGGGCCATCCTGGTCAGCCGGGATCCCTTCACCCATGGGGCTGCCCACTGCCACGTGGCCCAGTGTCCATGTCGTCTGCACTGCTGTTCCCCTCTTCGACATCGGCAGCTATCCCATGGTCAGTGGCCATGTTGTGCAGTATACAGCAGGCCAGGAATAGGCTGCAGGCCTTTGAAGGGCTGTACTGTAGGGCATTGCCAGACCTGTCCAGGCAACGGAATCATGCCTTCAGCAGCCCAAACACACACTCAATGATGTTCCACATGCTGCGTGTGCCTCATTGTACTGCTCCTCTGCAGGGGTCAGCGGGCACCGGTAGGGGTGAGCAGCCAGGGCCAGAGTGGGTAGCCACTGTCACCTGTGTGAAAAGAGATATTGTTAGCCTGGTGGACTCTGTTGCTGTGCCACCCATCCTTCCCAGCCACACTCTGCAGTGCCCCTACCCTGGCGGACCCCCATGCCCTGTTGTGCCCAGCAGTCAATGGTCTCGGCATACTCACCCATTAGGTGGCCAGTGGGGATATCCTCACTCGAACCGACGCACAGTGCCAAGCTGTGCCAGATGAAGGAATCATGTGCTTCCCCAGAGTGTGTGGCACAGATATTGATTATGCGCCCCCTGGCATTGCACACTACCTGGCAGTTGATACTGGGGTAGACTTTTCTGTTGATGTAGGCTACCCCTCTGGGCGAGGTGGCATGTGGATGCCAACATGGGTGCAGTCAATGGCCCCTAGCATGCCAGGCATACGTGCTACCCTGTGGAACTCCTGCATGTTCGCTGTACACTCTGCCTGTGTGCTGGGGAAGTGGATGTATTCCGTAGCATGCGGCAGCAGTGCGTTGAGCAATTGTGTGAGGAGCTCGTGATGCAGCTGACTGGGTTATGCCTGTGGTGTCCCCTGTTGGTCTCTGGAAAGTGCCCGTGGTGAGCAGGCACATGACGGCTGTAATTTTCATCTCCACCGTCAGGGCATGGCTCTGTCTTGTGGGTGCCTACATCTCCTCACTGCACAGCTCACAGAGCTGCCTCAGAATCAGGCGGTACTGGCCCACTATCTCCGTGTCGGTGTGGTCCTTGAAGGTGGTGCGGGCACGGTACACCTGTTCTGGGCATACCACCGATGGGCCCTTCCACGGCCACACCACCCTGCCTCCCACACCCCTCTTACGGCCTCCATCTGGAATGTGGCACTGGCCATGGCCCCTGTTGTCCTGTCCCTCTGGGCAGCTGTTCCACTGGCCCTCCCAGCTCTGTGCTGCTGTGTGGCCTGCTCTGCAGGCCCACACCTGTGTGCCCTGCCCCGGCTGGCGGCCTGTCAGCCGTGCCTCACACCACCCTCAGGGTTCCTGTGCTGCTCCTCCTGCCTGGTATCACAGGCCACACACACACACACACACACACCATGGCCTCCCCACCTGTCTCCTCCCACACACACACACACACACACACACACACTCACTCTCCCACACAGGGTCACACCCTCACTGCCTCTGTCCCTTTCTTTGACCCCTACAGTGATTCTGGCTGGCCTCTCTGTCTCCCTCTCTCCTGCTCCCCTCTGGCGGAGGTGTCCTTATCTCTGCTTCCTTTTTACAGGCTCAAGTGTCCTCCATGCAACTGCCATCTGCTCCACACTTGCGCTGTTCGTCCAGTGTTGAATATCGCACTGTGCCGCATATTCCATGTCGCCCCCTGCACTTGCACATGTATACATTCCCATTGGCGCATTGCCACTTGCGCTGCGCAGTTGCTGCCACTGAATATTGCTCTCCAGCACATGTTCACAGTTGCGCAGGCACAACACTGTTGCATAGTGTGCAATTGCTTTGAATATCCCACCCTCTGAGTATAATAATCTCAGACTACTCCTTAGTGCAGTTAGTGATATCTGGAATGGGATATGCATCCACCAGTAGTACATGGAGACTTGACCCCACTGTATTAAAAAAAAACAGAACTTCCAACAGTATATCAAGAGTCAAATTGGTTACTTTCTGAGTGATACTCCATCAAGTGATTCGCAGCGCAGCGGTCAGATGGGATGCCCTGAAAGCAGTTTTAAGCGGGGCTATTATATCCTATGCATCTCATAAAAAGAAATTGGACAGCCAACACATAAGACAGCTCAAGGAATGTATATCTCATGCAGAGAAAAATTGTATGGAGTCACCAACAGCCGGATATAATGCACTGTAAAAACTAAAGTGGAAATTTAAGACTGCATGCAACAATTGCTTATTCAGGTGAGAAATTATTTTGAGGGGGAAAGTGGAGCTTGGAAATTGTGAAGTAGACAGAGTGCAAAAAATGTTACTCAAACACAAGATAGTGGGGGTACTTTGCATCATGGGGATAAAGAGACAGGGGTGTGTTTTCGCATCTACTATGAAACTTTCTATACCTCAAAGGCAGCACCTTAGAAACATAGGTGACAACAGAAGGAGACCACAAGGTCCATCTAGTCTGCCCTGTGTTGTTGTCTTTTCTCACCCCCAGCTGCCATTTTGTGTGAGAGCTCCCTTGCATCTATCCCATGCCCTCTTGAATCCCCCACAGTTGGCACTCACCACTCCTGGGGAAGACTATTCCAAGCATCTGCCACCCTCTCCGTGAAGAACTTTCTGTTGGTACTGAACCTTCCTCCATTCAGCCTCAGATTGTGCCCCTAGTTGTATTGGTCTCTTTGAAGTGAAAAAGTTCCTTTGCCTGCACCTTGTTTACTCCTTTTGAATGTTTTGATCATGTCTCCCTTCATGGAGCATGGATTCACAGTGAGAAGGTAATGTCCGACGACTCTAATAGATTTCTTTGACTGGGTAACCAAAGTAGTAGGTCATGAAAGGGCTGTGGATATGGCCTGCCTAGACTTCAGCAAGGCATTTGACACAGTCCCACACAAAAGATTAATAAAAAAGTTAGCCAGCCTGGCAGTGGGTCACAGAGTGGTAGCCCGGGTGAAAAACAGACTGGACAACAAGACGCAGAGGGTAATAGTAAACAGAGTCCACTCTGAAGAAAGGGGGTTACTAGCGGGATACCGCAGGGTTCAGTACTGGGGCCAGTCCTCTTTAATATCTTTATAGGTGACATGTTGTTTCTTTTACCAACATTGCACAGTAGAATGGAACCCTGGATGGCATTTAATACCAGATACTTCTTAGTTGTAATTGTGATACCTTTTCAATAAAATATGTTTACAAAAAACTTCACTCATGGGTTCTGAGGTTGCCTCATCATGTAAAACTATTGTGACATTAAGCACATTTATATGATCTCTCTCAGGGTTAGTGTCTCCAAATCTTTAGGGATTCTAGTGCCACAATGAGAATGGACTCCATTCTTAAGCCAGGGGATATTCACAAATCAGGAAATCAGTACTGTATTAGTCTTTGATGTTTGCTGAGAGCACTCTTCTCAGTGTGGGAGGGGGTGCATGCAGAAAGAAGCTCAGACAGAAAACACACACCTCAGTGTGGTTTTATTCTTCAGTATGGTCAGGACTAGTCAATATAAAATAAAATAAATAAAATGTCAAATGTCAAGTTCATAGCACCTTGGTGGAATACTTCAAATTACCACTTTCCAAGGTAAATAGTCAAATCTGTCCCTCTATTTTCAGTCTTGAGTGCTCTGCCTCTCCTACTGTCAGGAGAGAAGGGAGATCCTTCCCTTGCTGTGTCCAGCAAGCTTCTGAACAACTCTGGAATGAATCTATCCTTCCTTCCCCTAGTGGTCCTTTTTATACCCCACCCCTTTGGTCATGTGATCCACCACTTAATATGAAACAGCTATTGACAGGAAATCAGGGTTAGTTATAGGCTAAATTCATTACAGTACCATATATTATATCAGACAGGGCTAATTATGTACAGATAGTTGCATTATTTTGTTATAAGGATATTTAGTGCATATTTAAATTTGGGGCTAGCCCCACCTTTAAGACCATCCCTTCAGCTAAAGACAACCCACCTATCATATAAATATGGCCATAATGAGGCTATTACCTATGTCCCATTCTGGGAGACCACTGCTAGCACTGGCTTCTACTCAGGTAAGAGAGGCCAACCTCACCATTTGTTTTATAAAAGTAGCAGGCTCTATAACTAACTTCCAAAACTCAGGAAAGGTTCACACCACCCTCTTGAAGGTTGTTAAGTATGCCTCAATGTCATTACCGGCATCCAGTTTATTCAATTTAATGTCTTTGAGACTGGTAGTGTCAGAACCTCTCTGACATGAGTTTGCACCTACCTCATGCAAGGCCCTGAGGCTATCCACTCACTGTGCCTCATCTTTCTGTCTTTGTCATTCACTTTCCACATGCTTGCCAGCCACCTCAGCAATTCTGATAGGTCTTCAGGTGGTGCTTTTGCCAGATCTTCTTCAGTCTCCTCCACTGCTGCAGGAGCCAATACTGGCTCAGGCTTCAGCTCTGGTCTCACCACAGGCTCCAAACCAGGCAAGAGTGCTGCACCTGTCTTCTGCCATGGTTCTTCCAATACTTTGATGTCTGTAGGTGTCCTGTGTCTTGTTTCAGCACTTCTGCCACACTGCATGTATCTTCTGCTTCCTTTGCTCTCATGACTGATACCTACCAGCCAGTTCCTCCTGACAGAATGTGACTAGCATATTCCACATCGGACACCATATGTGGGAGGCTGTGGGTGCAGAAGGAAACTCAAGACACAGGTTGTATACTGCAACACACCTCAGTGTGTTTTTATTCTTCAGAATGATCAAGATTATTCAAAAGAAAAGAAAATGAACAAATAAAATGTCAAACAGATAAAGTTTGTAGCACATTGGTGGAGTACTTCAGTTGACCACTTTCTGAGGTTAACAGATAATCAAATCTGTCCCTCTATTTTCAGTCTTTTTTTTTTTTACTCTTTCCTACAGTCACCATCAGCTGGAGCCCCATTGGTCGACTCCCACCTGTTCCAACCTGGCCTGAGACCCTCCCAACCTGTGGTTCTGCTCCTCCATCCCACCCAAGACTTTTCTGCATGTTATCCCTGATCATTACCTTCTGGGATGGGGCCACCTCATAGAAACATAGACACATAGAATTTGACGGCAGATAAGGACCGCTTGGCCCACCCAGTCTGCCCATTTCCCTACCTAATGAATAAGCTGCAGATCCTAGTTAACCAGCAGCCTACTTCTTCCTACCCCCCTCTAGAATTGTCTTATGACTGTCCCATGCATGCTTGAATTCCACCACTATTTTTGACTCCACAACCTCGTCCGGAAGGCCGTTCCATGCATCCATGGCACTTCTGTACATTTAATATAGTGACCTGGCAGTTGGGCGAGGATGAAGGTAACACAGAACCCAAGAAGGCACGATCCTGTGTTGGGCATGGTGTCTGAGGAGCAACAGCTCCCTTCTAGCAAATGGGGTGTTTCTGCTTTTCTGGAGTTACCCCTAGAGATATGGTAATGCAATGGCATCAGTATGGGACCGATGTGCACCTACATGCAACCCGCAGATGTCACCGTCACCTCCCCTTGGTAGAGTGTCCCCGGCTGAAGCATACCCAGCCTCCAGTGGGTGTCACTGATAGCCATGGAAACCAGAACCCTCCTGATGGAGGAGCAGAGGGTTTACCTATGCCGAATCGACAACAGCGTTGATGAAGTTCGGCATAGTGAGAGCCCCAATGTCAACAGGTGAAATTTCACCTGTCTGACATTGGAGTGTTTCTCTCAGGGGTCTGTGCTCCCCCTGAACCTCACATGCAGGGGGCTGTGCCCCCGTGCCACCTTCGAAAGATTATTAACTCCGAGTTGGAGTTGATTTGAAGGAAGGGGGACACATGGCGAAAGGGCGAAATTTTGCCCTCAGGTCCCTCACAGAGACAATTTCTAAACCTGTCAAAATTGTTGCTGTGAGGGATTTTTCAGTAAAAGTTTTCATGTTCGGATGGCACACCAGACCAGAGCAGTTCATTGGATGCTCATCCAACCTTCCTCTGGCCTACCCCCTCTGACCTGAGCTTGCTCCAAACCCAGTGTCACCAGCATGGTAAGAGTAAGGGTGCTGGGTGCCTAAACTTTCTACACCACTGGGCCGCCCTATTGATTTTAAGTCTTGAATGCGCTGTCTCTCCTACCATCATGAGAGGAGCGAGATCCTTCCTCTGCTGTGTCCAGCAAGCTTCTCTGAAAAACTCTGGAATTAACTTCCTTCCCCTAGTGGGCCTTTTATAACCCTTCCCCTGTGGTCACCTGATCCACCACTTAACATAAAATATGAAATAACTATTGTACAGAAAGGAAATCTAAATTATAGGCAACATTCATTACAGTGCTATATAGTATCATATCAGACAGGGCTACTTTTGTGCAGATAGCTGTACTGTTTTGTTATAAGGATAATTAGTGCATATTTAAATCTGGGGCTAGCACCACCTTCAAGACCAACCCTGCATTTAAGATTAACCCACCTGTCTGTCACATAAATATGGCCATAATGAGGCTGACTATTCCCTATGTCATTACTCTGGGAGGACAATGCTAGCATTGGCTTCTACTCAGGTAAGTGGCCAGTCACACCATTTGTTTTATAAAAGTAGCAGGCTCTGTAACTAATTTCCAAAACTAAGGATGTCTTCTTTCTGCTGGCAGATACGTATATAGACTGAATCAGTAACACTGTAATGTGAAAAAGAACAGGTTCTTTTTCCCCTTTTAATGCAGATGCAAAATCAAGCCCATTTATTTTTAACGAAAAGGTATTCTTACAAAATGTCAGTCTTTAGATATGAACCTAAAAGCTTCCATATTGGAATGTTCCAGTTCTCTAGGATTATTTACATACTGCTTACTTGGATGCAATGCAATAGTAAGAAGAGTTTTAAAGGAAATGAAAAAATATCCTAGTAATCTGCAGGCTGTTCTATATATGTAAAGCAACATTTCTCATACAGGTTGCAAACAATGTAGGTCCTGTAGCTTACAAGTGGGCTATATTTAGCTATTTTTAACACATTCTGCCCTGCAGGACAATAGCAGCCGTATATTTTGTTATGCTGTAATTTGGGCTTGGGGGCGGACATTATGACCAGCACCACTATATAAAAAAATATAGGAAAGTAAAGTAAATAAAATGATGCACAGCTGTTGCAACAGACTTGAAGAGGGTGTAAGATTTATCACAATAAACAGAAATGTGATATTTAATACCATAGCCCACTACATTATGCTGGCAACATTCTTCTGAGTTAGTAACTGAACTTTTAAAAGCACAGGCTTTCATTTATATCAAAGACTACTTAAACATACATATAGTTCATTTAAAATGGGCCCTATAGACTTCAATAGAGCATGCCTCTGTACATCTGAGAGCGGGGTATGGATGGCAGATCGGGAAGTGGAAGGGATCTTGTGGCTGTCTGCTCAGTTCAATTTACAATCCCTTCCCTTCCAAAGATGAAAACTTTTAAAAGTTGAATTATGAGCTCAGAAGACGTTTGCCAGCATAATGTTGTGGGCTATGGTATTAAAAAGCCCACTTCTGTGCATTTAACATTACCTTTAGAAAGGCAGATATTTCTTAGCATTTTATTTATTTTGAACATACATTTCTTTATTTCTGTTGGATATCCTTTGTTATATTGTACCTAAAAAGGGTCTTGCTGTAGCAGTACTGCTATCATTAACACCCCTTTTAAGGTAAGACAGGGCCTCAGCCTGTCACAATTATGTCTTTCAGTATACAGACCTTCTGCCATTAGTACTTCTCATCCAGCCACAAGATGTGCAACTGTTTCTAATTCTTTATTGCAGAACCTACACCTGTCTGATTTTATTATGGATTTTGTGAACCATTTTGTGCATAGCCTAGCATTGTGGGCTGCCATTATCAACCTCTCATCTTGTGGCTAAAATTCACCTCTTTTCAGCCACTCATGTATCAGTTCTTAATCAACTTGTGGTTGTTCCAATAGCTCCTCTATATTTTCTGCATGTACTTGTGGGCTTTCCAGTTGTCCTTTCTTCTGTGTTGCTCTTTGTCTTTATAAGCTTTTTTTCTAGTTCTTTGCACTTTCTGTTGCTGGTTGTTCCTTAAATACTGGTGGCTAAACATCCATCTCTGCTACCCTCCTGAAGACTTCTGCTAACTGATGAGCTCTCTCGGGTTAGTGTCTCCAAATGTTTAGGATTTCTAATACCGTGGCAAGAATGGACCCCATTCTTTAGCCAGGGCATATTCAAAACTCAAGAAATTAGTACTGTATTAATCTTTGATGTTTGCTGAAGCGCTCTTCTCAGCAAACTTATCCCAAAATAGCTTCCTTTTGAAGTTCAGAAGGTGTCACAAGTATTGGTAGCATATTTAAATGTGCCTGAAAGTTCTTTTGATTAGTCCCATTGCTCCAAGCACTACTGGAACAATTTGTGTGTCCTTATTCCACATCAGTTTGGTTTCTGACTGCATATCTTGGTATTTCATAATTTTGTTTCTCTCTGTATGCATGGCACACTGTAGTCACTAGGGTGGCTATTTCAATCAACAATGCTACCTTTGTTCTCTTTTCTTGTATTACAATATCGGGGTTTCTTGCTTCCACTTTCTTGGCTGTTGGTATTGGGTGATCCCATCTGATCATTACTTCTTCATTCTCTGTGATTTTTTGTGGTTCATGTTTCCAGTGTCTCTCTGCTACCTGTATGTTATAGTGTTTGCACAGTTTCCAGTTGATCAATCTTGCTACATTGTTGTGTTTTTCAGTATACAGGCCTTCTGCCATTAGTACTCCACATTCAGCCACGAGATGCGTAACTGTTTCTAATTCTGTACTACAGAACCTGCACTTGTCTGTTTCTCCTGTTTTTTCTATGGATTTTGTGAACCATCTTGTGCGTAGCCCACTATCTTGGGCTGCCATTATTAGTCTGTCATCATGTGGCCTAAATTCACCTCTTTTTAACCACTCATGGGTCAGGGCTTGATCGACCTGTGGTTGCTCCAGTAGCTCCCTGTATTTTTCACTATAATTATGGGCTTTCTAATTGTTTTTTCTTTTCAGTTGGTCTTTATCCTTATACTCCTTTTTCTGATTCTTTGCATTTTCTGTTGCTGGCAATTCCTTATCTACTTGTGGATTGACATCAATCTCTGCTACCCTTCTGAAGGCTTCTCTAATTTGATGAGTGAAGTCATTTTAGGCTTATTTTCTTCATGATGCAAGACCTTGACTATATTTGGGTCCAAGGATGTCAGTAAGTATGTATGTAGCCCCACTATTGTGGATCTATATGTGTAATCAATCTCAATGAGGCCCATGCCTCCCTCTGCCTTTGGGATGTATAATCTTGGCATGCACTGACTTTTGTGTATTAATTGGTGAACATGAAACATTTTTCTTGTTTTTATATCTAGCTGGTTCAACACTTTCTGTGGTCAGTCTATCACACAAAGCTGTATGATATCACTGGAAGGGTGAGTTGATTTATAGCTTGCACTTTATTTCATGTTGTCAAAGCAGTTTTCAGAATTAGCTTTAACTTCTAAATATTCCTTGCTTACTTTTACTCTCATTTGTTCATGTTGTGCTGTTGCTCCTTCATCTTTCGGATGAGGCGTTAAACCGAGGTCCCATCTGCCTGGATTGGTGGTAGTTCAGGTGGATGTTAAAGATCCCATGGCACTTATTGAAAAGAGTAGGGAATTTCCCCGGTGTCCTGGCTAAATTTCCCTCATTCAGTAAAAATACCACCAACAGCTTAATCTGGTTCAAGGTCAGTTGGCATTCATCTGTATCCCCCTCCCCGGGTCGTGCCTGAAAATAGGCAGGATTTGTCTAGTGCACTTACCCGGTCAACAAAAGCTAAATAAATAAATTAAAAAAAATCTATTCCCAGGTATTTATACACTCCCTCTTGCTCAAGTTCTTTTATGTCACAAACCTCTGCCAGATTCATGTTTTCTTTATGAGTTAACTTTCCTGCTATAAATGTTGCTTTGGCACATTTGTCTAGGCTAACGTCATCCGTATGTCATCAGAAAAGGTCTTAACAATTTGTAGTTGTTCTTTCAAATGTTTGTCAGATGAACTATAAAGTTTTAGGTCATCTACAAATAGAAAGGTGAGATGTTAGCTGTTGATTGTTTTTGTTTCTGGGGTTCAAGCTGTATCCATAGCCTAGGTTGTTGATTAGGCTACTCAAGGAATTGAGGGCAAGGCAAAACAGAAGTGGTGACAAGTCACCTTGAAATATCCTCGTTGGATGCTTATATTTGGGATGGTGATTTGACCTTTCTCATGATTTAATTGCAGGGTGGTTTGCCACTTTGTTGTTGTTGTTGTGATGAAGTTTATCAGTGTGGGATGTATCCTGTAGATCCGTAAACACTCAGTGATCCAGGAGTGTGGGATACTGTCAAATGCTTTTTGTAGTGATCCATGCTACATTAAGATTTGGCATTTTGCAGCTCTCCATAATGGCTTTGTTCAACAGGAGATGGTCCTTGTACCATATGATTTTCTTTTATTACCTTTTGTTCTATTGCCATGAGTTTACTGCAGTCTAAATGATTGTAGACTCTATCTGCATCGATTCAGTATATAGTTTATATGTTGTTGGTAAACAGGTTATTGGCGATAGTTCTTGGGTGGACTGGCAGGTTCAGATTTAATAAGAAGTGTGGTATTCCCTGTCGTTAACCAGATGGGTGTCAAGTCAGGATGTGCGTATAAATAGTTTTTTGAGGTAGCTAAATCTTGGTGCAAAGATGTTAGTACTTTTAGCCAGAAGTTGGGTACTGCATCTGGACCTGGGGTTTTCCAGTTGGAGCCCTTCCTTATCTTCACTTCTATCTCCTTAGCTGTTCGTCAGGCCCTCCTATCCTTGGTAGTACCATTTCTTATGCTGTCTTTTATTTCCTGTATCCACTTTGCATCCCTATTATGTTCAACTGGGTCTTCATAAATACTTTTCCAGAATTCCTCAATTTCTTTCTTTACTGGTGGTGTTTTTATGTTGGCTGTTTTCTTTCCCAGCTCCCTATAGAATTTCTTCGGGTCTTCTCTAAACTATCCATTTTGCATTTTTTCATTGTTCCTTTCTACATATCTCCTGAGCTTCTCGGCTTGAGCAGAGATCTTAAGCTTGTTATTTGAGATGGTAAAATTTAGGTCCTGATCTATTTTAATACAGCATTTTTCTTTGATTTCATCCACTTTCCTGATGACTTTCATTGATCTATTACCCTTTCTAAACTCCTCCAGCAGTGATACTTCTGATCTTAGCTCTATAATTGTCCCTTCTATCCGCTTTTTCCATGGTGGTATGCTGAATTTCCCTCTCTTTTTGTTCCTCATTCCTTGCTTTTTTGGCACTGCTCTATTTGTTATTAGTCTCGCTGTGCAATAATGTATTCTGTTTATTTCATTGACATCATATAGATCCCTCTGGATGGTTCCAATAACTTTGTTTATGTGTTTTGTGTGTTCCCTAACTGTGTATGTCAGGCGTAATTTTTGCAGTCTTTTCTGCATTTTCTGATTTCTGCATTTTTTGCAGCTCTCCATTACGGCTTTGTTCAACAGGAGATGGTCCTTTGTACTGGACGATTTTCTTTTATTGCCATGAGAGTATTACAATCGAGATGACTGTATACTCTGTCTGCATCAATTTCAGTGCATAATTTATATGTTGTTTGCAAACAGGTTATTAGGCAATAGTTCTTAGGGAGACTGGCAGGCTCAGGCTCAGATTTGCTTAGAAGTGTGGTATTCCCTGTTGTTAGCCAGATGGGTGTCAACTTAGGATGTGCGTATAGATGATCTTTCTCTTTGGTGTATTTTGATATATTTATCCATGTCGATTAAGTCCAGCAGGTCTTCTCTCATGTTTTCTTCCTCTTGATTTAGGGTTGTTCCTGTAATTAGCGTTTTCTGCTCTTCCACTCTCTGTGTGGGTTGAACTGAAACATCAGCTGTTTTGTTGGCACATGGCACTTGATGTGCACTTTCCTGAATGTCTTTAGTAAATGTGTCATCTGTTGTTTCATGCAACTGTATTGGCTGAGCAGTTGTCTGCTGTAGTGACATACCAGATGATAATGGTGGAGGCCGAGTCCCTACCTCAAATCCTTCTTTCCTTAACTGTTCGAAAAGTTCTATTTTGATTTGTCTTTCTAGGTCACTAAACTATGTACTTTTCATTACATTCCACTTTTGTGTGGTTATTCTTTTCTTTGTGATGTGTGCCATATCTGGATGTATCGGTCTATGTGTCTGTTTGAATATATCTGCAGTTTTTGTTGCTATGCTGGTAAGCGTGGCTTTCTTTTCTGCATACTCTGCTCAGAGTGAATTTGCTGATGCTTTATCAGGCTACCCTTTCGGGCAAAACTCTTGCCGCATTCTGCACATTTATATGGTCTGTCTCCAGAGTGTGTTCGTTGATGTGTCATCAGGTTACTCTTGTGGCCAAAATTCTTGTTGCATTCATTGCATTTATATGGTCTCTCTCCAGAGTGAATTTGTTTATGCAGTGTAAGGTCACTCTTCCCAACAAAGCTCTTGCTACATTTTTCACATTTATATGGTCTCTCTCCAGAGTGCCTTTGCTGATGCTTTATCAGATTGTGCTTATAGTTAAAACTCTTATCACATTCAGCACATTTATACGGTCTCTCTCCAGAGTGAATTCGCTGATGTTTTATCAGGGTATCCTTCCGAGCAAAGCTTTTGCTGCATTTTTCACATTTATATGGTATCTCTCCAGAGTGAATTCGTTCATGCAATGTCAGGTTACTCTTGCTAATAAAGCTCTTGTTGCATTTTTCACATTTATGTGCTCTCTCTCCAGAGTGACTTCGTTCATGCAGTGTCAGATTACCCTTGCCAGTAAAGCTCTTGCTGCATTTTTCACATTTATATGGTCTCTCTCCAGAGTGAGCTCGCAGATGTATTATCAAACTGATTTTCTGGTTAAAACTCTTGTCACATTCAGCACATTTATATAGTCTCTCTCCAGAGTGCATTCGCTGATGTTTTATCATATTGTGCTTATAGTTAAAATTTTGTCACATTCAGCACATTTATATGGTCTCTCTCCAGAATGAATTCGCTGATGTTTGTTCAGGGTATCCTTCCGAGCAAAGCTCTTGCTGCATTTTTCACATTTATATGGTCTTTCACCAGAGTGAATTCGCTGGTGATTCATAAAGATACTCTGTGCAGCAAAACTCTTGTCACATTGAGGACACTTACATGGTTTCTTGTGAACTTGGTCTATTATAGTTTTATGCTGTACAATTAAAGTCTCGTCACTACATTTAACCAGATTTAACTTGCTTAAAGTGCTCTGTTTGGTACTTTTAAAATGCCCCTTTCTTTCATGAATCTGTTGCTCTACAGTGATAAGATGTAGGTCATGGAAACTCTTTCTGTACTGAGGATACTGATGTGGTTTCTGTGTTGTGTGAATCAGCTGGCAATTCTCAAGCATTGACTGCTGGCTGAAAGTTGTATTGCACTCAAATATCCTGCTGACTAAAAACAAGTATTTAATTAGTATTTTCATAAAGAAAACGTGTCAGTTGTTTTTGCAATCTTATTGAGAGCCCTATCAACTTTCCTGAGACTTAACCTCAGAAAACACAGGTCATGCACCAGTAACACTAGATCTAGGAGTGGTATATGATGATCATTCACACTATCTGGCAGTTCCTTTTCCTTTTAAGATTTGCTGCAAACATCTTCAAACTGGCTCCTCCCACCCATCTGAGTGGTAATTCCTTCAGTTCCACCCCATGATGCCAGAGCTTGACCGCTGGAAGCAGAATGTATACACTGAAGGTGGGGAGGTCAGGTGGGTCCACGTGGACGAACATAATTTACCAGTCGTAGAAAGTTAGTCACGTAAGAACTTACTGTAACAGTAGATCTTCCAGGGATGTCTCTTGCAGTAGGTTATTACTCTTGGGTGTTCCATTAGGTGGCACTATCACACAGCATTTTCTCCCAACAGTCCACTTCAGGGGCTGCCCACATGACATAACTTTCTCAGCCTCTGTATAAGAGTGGGCAGCTCCAGACAACCTCTGTTCCCCACCAGCTTCAGTACGCAAAGTCAAGGACAGAGGGAAACAGAGGGACCAGGGAGTCCTAACAACATCCTGGGATCTGAGGACCCCAAGAAAAAAGGTGGTGGGACAGAGGGCAGGCTGGATCTACTGCAAGAGACATCCCTGAAAGTTCTGCTGTTATGGTAAGTTCTTACATGATAATCTTCTACAGAATGGTCTCTTGCAGTAGGTTATTACTATTGGGAGAGTACCAAACAGTTAAGTCCAGAAGGGAGGACAGGAATAGCAGGAAGCCAGGCAAGATGGCACGACCGGAGGGTGGGCCATGACAGAAAGCAACCCCCAACCATGAAAGCTTGGAAAGGCAAGGAGTGGAGGGAAAGAGGCGTCTGGTCCTGGTGACAGGGACAGGACAGACAAAAGTACACTAGAATGTTCAGAAGAACAAAAAGGAAAGAAGCGAGCAGAGTCCAGGCGTGAGCTGTGGAGAGATCACAAAAAATCCATGAGATTGCCGTGAGATCCCAGGAAATGGACAGTGTCATAGCCAGTCACAGGCAGGTCAACTCACACCACAGCCAGGAAGGCAGGCAGGCGAAGGGGTGGGCAAGGATGGAAGACTCCTAGAAGGTTGAAGACAGGAGAAGGAGGAGTGCACTGGGACAAGAAGCACCAGGAATGCTACAGCAAGGAACAATGGCAGGTCCTCCAACAGGGAGGCTAGCAAGTGTTCAAATGAACCACAGAGAGGAGCAAAGCATCTGGAATTGGGCAGCCAGCCTCCAAAGAATGGGTATAAGGCCCAAAGAGCCTCCGAGGCTTGAGAGAGGAGGTGGGGGGGCAAGTCCAGAGGTGTGGTCAATGAGCAAGAGTGAGCCTGGCCCTGCCTGAGTGATGGGCACTGGATGGTGGGATGGACCCAGTGGACGTCCCTCAATAAGGCTTACTGCGATACTGAGCAGCACCCTGGTAAGAGGGCTGGGACTGCAATGCCTGACCAGGAGAGGAGGAGGAGGAGGAAGGGTTCGGGGGTTCCTGGACCAAATTCAGGGTATGACCGGAAGCCTGGATGATATCCAGAATGGCCTGGGTACCAGGACCAGGCAGCCTGTCACCACAGAAAAGGGCATCGGCAACCTTCAGTAGGACATTGGGAGGCAACCCCAACACCCAAAGCTGGGCATGGTGCCATAAGGTGATGTCAGGGGCAAGGAGATGGGTAGATGTGTCAACGGCAACATATCCCGACCGAAGCAAGTGATGGAAAAGAGAGGAGATGACAGACAAGGGCTGCACCAACTGGTCCGTCCCTGGGGAGGGAGACAAGTTGGAAAGAAGGTTTGAAGCGGAGACACTCAAGGTGTGGAGGTAGCAGAACATGTCCCATATATTTAAGAATATGGACCAACAAGGTACTAGAGGTGTAAGCCTTCTTACCAAGAAAGTCAATGTGCTGGGAATCCCTATCTGGCAAAGATCTGGTGTGTATCTGGGTCAGATGGTTCGGTCATGGGCCACCACAATGACCATGGAATCAGCCACAGAAGTGGTGGATAAATAAGGATGATCCGATGGCATAATGTACAGCCTGTCAGCCCTACACGGGCAGGCGAAGCGGAAGAAGGGGGACACCAAGCCTCAGTCATGTCATTCAAATCAGCGGGAATCAATGGAGGAACGACCAGGACAGGGTCTTCAGGAAGGTCAAGGTAGGCAGCAAAGTCCTGGCAGAGGAAATCCTGCTCCACAGAGGGGAAACCAAAAATCTGCTGGATCTGCAACATCAGATCCATGAAGGAAGTGTCCACAGGAGAAGACACAACAGGAGGGGCAGGCGGAGCCGCATCCAGAATAGAGGACATGGGGTAAGGGGACCCTGGTAGACCAACATCGGGGAAGTACTCATCCGAAATTTCCTCCAAGAAGAGTGCTCTAAAGCAGGACCCTCCAACCTGAGTCCGCATAAAGGGGTGGGGGATCCGGGGCGACTGCCTGGAACCGGATGAAGCCACTTAGGTAGGGGTAGGAGGGGTACACTGGGGCACAGGAACTGGCAGTGGGACTAGAGAGGAACCATACCCCAAGGATTGCAGAACCCAAGGACAATGCAGGTAACGTCCAGGCACTTGGGAAGGCAGGAGGTCCACAGCTGGAGTGTGCCCATAGGCAATGCCCGGGGAGGCCACAGAGGGTGGAGGCACCCAGAACATGAACCAGCCCAGGGCTTGGGGCCCCTGCCGTTGATGGGAAGCCGAAGCATCCCTGTGAATGTGGAATGAGAAATGGGACATCCTGTTGATGAGGGAAGCAGTCCCATCAACGAGAAATGTTCTGTCGACAATGGAACAGGCCCCATTAACGAGAAATGCATTGCAGAAGGCTTTGTTGATGGAGGAAGCATTCCCGTTGATGAGAGAGGAAGAATAAGACGCTCTGTCGGTGGGGGAAGCAGCCCCATCAATGAGGAATGCTCTGTCAATGGGGGAACACTTCCCATCAACGACAAACAGAGGTTGGCGTGCTCTGTCGATGGGGGAAGCTCTCTTGTTGACGAGGAATGCTCACTCGACGGGGGGGGAGCAGTCCCCTTCCAAGAGAAATGCATCTGAGAAGGCTCTGTCGGTGGGGGAAGTGTTCCTATCGACAAGGGAAGGAGCACCAAAGGCACCATTGATGGGGAAAGCATCCCCGTCAACAAGAAATGTTCTGTCGATGGTGGAAGAGGAGCAGAAGGCATCGTTGATGGGCAGCATTTTTGGGAGTGTGAGGAGTGCAGTTCCTCTCCCTTTTATGCCGGGAACGAGAGTCTTGAGCCAGGGAATCCTTAGGACAGGCTCCCCCGAGGTCTGCTCGAGCTGGGCTACTTGATTAGCCATGAAGGAGGTGCCCAAAGACCCAGCACGAGTGCTGGGCCAAGGAGAGCAGGTGGTGCTTTAAGTGGTTCAGAGGCATGTAACAGAAAAAAGTGGATCCAAATTCTTGAAGACTGCAACACAGAAGAGTGAACTAGCTGCTGTGTGGGCTGAAGCCAGTGGGAAAATGAACAGAGG
This sequence comes from Neoceratodus forsteri, assembly GCA_016271365.2. Taxonomy (NCBI): domain Eukaryota; kingdom Metazoa; phylum Chordata; order Ceratodontiformes; family Ceratodontidae; genus Neoceratodus; species Neoceratodus forsteri. Next base: position 341,396,427 of record CM057457.1, read on the forward strand.
TTACCTGGGCCACCCACACTTATACAGAAGCTGAGGAAGTGATGTCATGAGGGCGGCTCCTGAAGAGGATTGCTGGAAGAAGCTGCCATGTGATAGCGCCACCTAGTGGAACTCCAGAGTAATACCCCTGCAAGAGACCATTCCATAGAAGATTTACTGTCATAGGTGAGTAACCTGCATTTCCAGGGACGTGGATATGATGTTCTAGTCGCACTGTCTGGCAGACTCCTAGTAGTTCTCTGGGAAAAGGGAAGGAAAGGCACACACATCCTCCTTAGGGAACAGAAACTGGAGAACTGAGGCCCCAAACCAGCATCTCAGAATGACTATGTCAACATGGTAATGGGAAATTAAGGTGTGTGTGGACTTCCAGGTAGCAGCCCTGCAGATTTCCTGAGTAGGGACATTCCTAGAAGCTGCCACCGATGCATCGGTATGGTGGGTGGAATGAGCCCTTAGCCCTCTGGGAGGCTCCCTACCTGTCAACCTATCGGAGAGATCAATGCAGGATGTGATCCACCTGCCAATCATTTGCTTGGTTGCATGTCTACCAGGTGCGGCTTGAGTGTAGGTAACAAAACAGCTGCCAAACTTTTTCAAACTCCAACCATGCACACTTTACGTAGTGGCCTTTCGCCTCAAGAAGAATCAGCATTTATATAGTGCTTTTCATACACAGTGTATCCCAAAGCCTCAAGTCCAAAGTAAGGAACCAGTATTTGGCCTCAGAGGTATGATCCAGGAAGAACACTGGCAGAGTTACCACCCAATTTAGGTGAAACCCCAACACAATCTTTGTGAGGAACTTTGGGTTGGGGTGCAGGACAACCCTGTCCCTGTGGAAGACCAGGTAAGCAAACTCCACCAAGAGCACCTTGAGCTCACCAATCCTTCTGACTGATGCGATAGCCACCAGGAAGGCAGTCTTCCACAACAGGTGAGACATCTCACACCCTTTTATCGGTTTGAATGGTTTGCAAATGAGCTTTGCCAAAACCAGCAACAAGTCCCATAGTGGTGGTGGTGGTGGTGGTTCACACACCAGAGGGGAAATGTCATCAAGGCCTTTGTAAAAGCACCACACCATCTTGTCCTGTGCCATCCATTGCTGACCAGCTCACGCCCACTAAGTAGAGATGGATACCAAGTGCAACTTAAGGGTCATTGACTGAAGTCCCCCTTGGGAAGATACCACAGATAGTTCAAAATACTAGCCGCAGAACAGGTCGAAGGGTCCAACCCCTTGCCCTGACACCAAATGGAGAACCTCCACCATCTGAAAGCATAGCATTTTCTAGTGGATTCCTTTCTGGACACCTCCACAACAAGGAGGACATCTTCAGAGACACCCAAAGCCTGGAACTCTAGCTGCTCAGGAACCTGCCGGTCAGGTGCAGGGATTGAAGGTCTTGGTGGAGAACCTTGCCCTGACTGAGAGACGGAATGAGCATATGGGAAGATACCCCAGAAGCCTGTTGCTGAGGTTGAGATCATGGTACCAAAACTGGTGGGGCCTGTCCAAAGCCACCAGGATTACCTGTGCCTTGTCCCTTCTAACCTTGAGTAACACCCTGTGGATTAAAGGAAGAGGAGGGAAGGCACAGAAGAGGCCTGGGATTCAAGACCTTAAGAAGGCATCCCCCTGCAGCATTCCCTACTGGGGGGACAGACATAAAACAGCCTCAGCTTTGCATTCTCATCGGAGGCAAACAGGTCCACCTGAGGGTGACCCACTGGGAGACCGGACTGCACTACCTCTGGATGGAGGGATCACTTATGAGATGCCTCACCACACCTGGATGAGGGCATCCACCAGCTGATTGGAGGCTCTTGCCACATGGATGACTAGGAGATCCACCTCCAGGCTGCAAACAGAGTCCAAATGTGGAGGGCTTCCTTGCACAGGGGTAGGAGTGTATTCTGACTTGTTTGTTGAGGTTGTACATGGTCATGGTGTCCATCTGGACTTGGACTACTTGACCCTGAACAAATGGAGTGAAGGCAGTCAGCGCCAGCCGGACTGCTCAGAGATTCAGCAGGTTGATGTGGTATGGGGACTCCTGAGGGGTCCAGAGCCCTTGGACTCTGTGTTCCCTCAAATGGGCACCCCAGCCCATCAGAGAGGCATTGGTTGTCAGGATGACCATCAGCCTGGGGCAGAAAAATGGGATCCCTTCCTGCAGATGCTCTGAGACAATCCACCACTGGAAAGCACCACATATCCACTGGGTCACAGTGCCCAGCTGACTGAAGTGACCTTTATGCAGAGACCACTGGCTGGCCAGCTCCCACTGAAGGGAGCTCATATGCCAACTGACCCATCAGACTATGTTGGTGCATGCCACAGTGTAACCCAGATAGTGTGCAAGTTGCCCAATCAGAAATGACTGGGCAAAGGAGGAGAGAACCTCCACCCTGTCCAATGGGAGACTAGTTCTGGCTCAGCATGAGTCAATCTCTGCCCCAATGAAGCTGATCACCTGTGAGGCATGAGTTCTGACCTGGCCTCATCAACCAGAAGGCCAAGGTCAATGCAGATCTGGAGGGTCAGGTCCCTGGACTGCTCCACCTCCTGCTTGGAGGGACCTGCTATCAGTCAGTCATCCATGTAGGTATGCCCGGATCTCTCAGCACCTCAGGTAAGCTGCCACCACTACAATGCATTTAGTGAAGACCCTGAGGACAAAGGAGAGACTGAAAGGCATGGCCTAGAACTTGTAAAGGGTTCCAAATGCTCAGAGGTGGAGGAACCTTTGGTGGGACGGACGGATTGTGACGCGAAATAATGCGTCCTGAAGATTCAGAGAGCAGAACCACATGTTTTGCTTCAGAGATGGTATGATCTGAGACAGAGTTACCATCCTGAAGGTGTGGGATCTGAGGAATTTGTTCAGGTCATGCAGATCTAGAATGGGACACCCGCACCCCATCTGCTTTGGCATCAGGAAGTACCTGGAGATGAAACCTGGGTGTTCCAGAGGATCCACAACTTCTTTGAGGAGGAGCTGGGCTAGGTTGTCTCGAAGAGCGAACTGAGTGTCTGCACATACCAAATTCTACTGCGAGGCATGGACTCTGCTTGGAGGGTACTACTCAAATTCCAGAGGCAGACCCTGACTGACCACTTCCAGAACCTAAGTATTCATGGTAACAGTGGACTAAGCAGAAAGGAAGTGTCAGAGCTGGCCCCTCCACAGGGGGACTCAGGGGAGGTGTGGCAGGCATGAGGCTGGCAACCCCCATCCTGTCACTGAGCAGGCTTGGAGGTGGAGGATCCAGCTAAAGAGCCGTCTGGTCCCTTCCTTCCAGGATTTTGGACCAGCGAGGCCACAGACTTGGTCAGAGGTCATCAGGACTGAGCCTGCTGCCCAGACTGATGCTGTGTATATATGTGTGTGTGTGTGTGTGTGTGTGTGTGTGTGTGTGTGTGTGTGTGTATGTATATCTATACATGTATTTTTTTTATAATCTGTTCTTTTTTACTACCTAGTACCAGTAGTCCTGTAGTTGTCTACTAGCTGTCTTTTTTAGTTCTTTTACAAGCCAACCACAGAACATTTCAGGACTGGATACCTCCCTCCTAGAGGTGCAGCCAATTTAAAATCTGCCGGTAGTGGCCACTTCATTCACGCAGTGCCCTCATAGGAAAGCATACTTCGCCTTGTTATTATTACTTTGCGTTGTCATTCCACCTTAAAATGCAAAGTAAGGTGGAGTGACAACAATATTGACAGCATCCCACCCACACAGTCATCAGAATGAATGTGTATCCCCAGTGTGCTACTGTCTTGTGTCCAGAAAATTTCCCAGTGCTGACAAAGTGAAATGACAATGTAACAAGAAATGCAGTCTCCCAGAATTAATAGTGCCATGCAAATGCACAGATAGATTAAAATTGCACTGCACACTCAAGGGATGCATACGAAAAGGCACAACATTTAACCAGTGCTCACAAGTCACAAATCCAAATCTGGAAAGGAATACATTTTGCCAGTTGGGGGATTAGTGCACGGCAGTAACAATCCACTACCAGTAAAGATACCACAAAGCAGTATAACAAATTCATGCAGATGCAGTGGATAACAGGTTCACACTGCTTCAATTACTCTGTAACACAATAAAAGGTGTCTGATTTAATAGTACACATCGCACACACACTCACACGCACACTCAAGTAATGTGTAGCAAATTGAAGACCTTTAGTAACATAACCAAATGTTTTAAATAGACAAACTATACACTGCTGCACCACAACAATCAGCAAAAAATGTCAAGAATTACTGAAAATATTAGTGTGTGTACATTAACACAGTTATACAAGAAAAATATAACCAAAACAGAAAGACTGCCTTTTTCTCCCAGTTAATCGACCTACACCACAAATATGCCCCTCCCCCAAAGCACACTTCACAGTACACAGGCTAACAACATCCAAACACAAAACAATAAACACTGGATGATATGAGCACAGAAGGGTTTCCAACAATCAATGTACTAAATTTTGAGCAACAAATATTACTCAAAAGACATTTTAAACAGCTTTTAGAAGTTCTAAGTCACAGAGCTCTGAGAGTAAACTGTCTCCAGCTACCACTGCACACACACTACCCAGGCCAGAATTGAGGCTGTGCCGAACAATCTAGAGACCACGTGACCTGCAATCCCATTAACAGCTGCAGAATTTCATTTGGTGCTCAATTACAGGGCAAATTACATTGATTTCAATGTACTTCACCTTAAAATTGGTGAAGAAGTGGTTTGGGGAAGGCAGAATAATGAAAAGTCATTGGTTTCAATGGACTTCCCGTTCTCATTATGAAGCGAAGTACTTCACTTCACGTTGTGGAGTTCTCCGTGGATTCCGCGTTACTCAGTGAATCACTTCACTGAGCAAATTGGGTCCACTTCGCCCACCACTACTCACAGTACTGTAACTCACATGCTGTACAGGAAGGAATGCAAATGCCTATGGCTGTACTTCTCCGATGAGCTGTAGCACAAAACTCCCCGACTTAAAAATGCTTATTAATGAGTACAATGGTGGAGTGGTGAAGCCAGGAGAGAAACTACAAAACATGCTTACAATACATCCAAGTAACTAGTAAAAACATGAATTTTGTGATTAGTGACATGATCATGAATCATGATTTGTGACTGCAATTGTGAGCGTGATGATCAAAACGTGATTAGGTGTCAATGGTGTGAAATAACCAATATGGAACTGTATTGGGAGCGCGAATGCCTATGGCTGTACTTTCCTAGTGATGAGCTGTAGCACAAACCCCAGACTTAAAATGATCATTAATGAGTACAATGGTGGGGTGGTGAAGCCTGGAGAGATGCTACAAAACATGCACACAATACAGTCAAGTAACTAGTAAAAAAATGTTATGTTGTGATTCATGGCGTGATCTGAATAGTTTGTGACTGCATTTGTGACCGTGATGAAAAGAATGTGATTTGTATCATGAGTGACTCGTGATGATGGTCCCGACTTAAAACGCATATTAATGAATACAATGTTCTTGCAGAATTATGCACCACACCTGTCCAGAACTCTGAAGGAAGCCAAAGAAACAACTGTGACTTAAATTACAAATGGAGATTGGGCCAAAGAGATGCAAATTCACAGACAGATTAAGATTGCGCTGCGCACTGAAGAGATGCAGACACAAAGGCAGAACACCTAACCAGTGCTCACCATCAGAAATTCAAATCTGGAAAAGAATACCTTTGCCGGTTGGGGCAGGCCACGGGTGGGGGTCAGCGTACTGCACTGCTGCAGTTACTAGCACTAGTACCAGTATAGATACCACAAAGAAGTACAAAAATCACACAGCTGCAGTGGATAGCAGGTTCACAGTGCTGAAATTATGTGGTACAATAAAAGTGGTCTGATTTGATGATGCGCCACACACATACTAAGTACTGCATAGTAAATTGAAAACTTCCGTAATATAACCACGGTTTTAAACAAACTAAAATTATGCACTGCTGCACCACAACGATCAGCAAAAAAATGGCAAGAATTATTGAAAATATTAATGTGTATATGAACAGTTATACAAGAAAAATATCACCAAAACAGAAAGCACTGTCTTTTTCTCCAAGTTAATTTACCTACACCACAGATACGCCTCTCCCCCAAAGCACACTTCCACTGTCTCTCAGTACACAAACTGAATGTTGTACATTAACATTCAAAATCCACACACAAACAAATGCTCGATGATATGAGCACAGGAGGGTTTCCTATATTCGATTAACTAAAGTTTCGCAAAAAAAAAAACAGACAAAAGGCTTTAACAGCTTTTAGAAGATTTGAATCGCAGAGCTCTCACAGCAGATTGTCTCCTACAGCTTCCTACACACTAATCCAAACTGAGGCTATGCAGAACAATTTAGAGCCCATGTGACATGAAATCCCATGAATCACTGCAAAATTAGCCTTTGGAGCTTAAAACAAGGCAAAGTACATTGTTTTCAATGTACTTCGCCTTAGGAATTAGTGGAGTAGTGGTTTGTGAAGGTGGAATAGCATTAAGTAATTGTTTTCAATGGACTTCATGTTACCCATTAGAGCAACAAAGTACTCCGCTCGAGTTGGAGCACTCTGCCAAATTCACCTTCACTCTGCGAATCACTTTCTGCGGAGGGAACTGGAGCCACTCCCCATCTCTCCTCCCTCCTTCACTCCTCTTGCAAGACCAAAAGGCAGCACTGTCACAAAGGCTATTTTGTATGTTTTAAATTCTTTATTTCACTTGTTTAACTTCATATATTTTTTTTTATCTGCCCCAGTTGAAAGACGTCCTGCAAACTGCTTTTGGCTGTTCAGTTATCTGGCCATCATTTGACTGATCAAGGAGGCAAAGCAAACCCCTCTCCCAAAACTGCATGCAGGAGACAAAACACACAGTTGGTCTCCCCATTTATTTTGCTCTGCTCCTCGCTGTTCTTTTTTTCTTTCTGCCACCAGCAGTAGAGAAAAGATGGGAGCGTGTCTCCCATAGCTGAATTAGTTCCAGCTGGCAACTCGAGCTCTAAGCTAAACAATCACTCAAGACTAGTACACATCTAGTAGTTCCGCTCAGTCTGCTGCTCTATTGCAAGCGGCACTCTCAGCCTCTCTGAAGTCTCCTCTCCCCTGTCTGTGCTATCACCTCCTGTCCTACCACCGCCTGTGCCAATTACCAGGACTGACAGGGAACTCTCCCAGTTTGAACTAGTTTACTCACCTGTCAGTCCTGGTTCCTCCAAAGCTGTTCTGGTCTGTCATGGGTGAAGACTGATTCAGAAGAAGTGTCCCACTCCATTGCTAGCCCACACTCCACCTGGTAGCTCTCTGTCAGCTCCATGACTAAATTTACTGTTTGACATGTGACCCTCACTGTCCGAACTCATCAACAAGTGAAGGCACCTAGTGGACACTTGTGTACAGGCAGTCAGGTGCTCCAGGCAGGTAGGACAACCAAAGGGCGCAAAAACTAAATGCTCTGAGCTGGCTGTTCATGGACAAGTGAGGACTACAAATCTACTTGTCCAACGTGACAGATCATGTAGCCCAGAATATCGGGCTATAGGATTTGTCGAACCCTGATATATATATATATATATATATATACATATACATATACATATATACACATACACACTGGGACACCTCTTCACCTGTTGGTCTGTGGAGGGTGGGGTGTTAGGGTGAAGGGTTAGAGTTTCAACCATAGCGCATTTCTTTACTTTTCTCACCGTAACCCTAACTGATGCGTTAGCGAGTTTTTCTATATATATATATATATATATATATATATATGTGTGTGTGTGTGTATATCTACACATACATACTACACACATACACAATTATTTATATATATATAGCAGAAACTACTTAATGCATCAGTTAGGGTTACGTGAGAAAAGTAAAGAAATAATGCTATGGTTGAAACTCTAACCCCTTCATTTTGAACACCACCCTCCACAGACCAACAGGATGAGGTAGTCTCGGGGTCGCCAGACCTCTCACCCATTCCATGTGTAAGAAAGCTGACTTGCAGTATAGCAGAACGGGTGAGTTAGGCTGATGACCCAGGGCACACGCCATCATCTGGTCTGTGAAGGGTGGGGGTGGGGTACAGCAGTTAGGGTCAAAGCCCTAATGCATTTCCTTACTTTTGTTGCTGTAACCCTAATGCGTTAAAAGTTTTTTGCAATTTCTTTCCTTACTTTTTGAGATATTATAATACTATCTTTATTTTACTGAGGAGCGCAAGGTCTTCCTCCATCCAGATGGTACAACAGTATCCATATGTCACAGTGGGAGCTGTTTCTCCATCCAGATAGTACAACAGTATCCATATGTTACAGTGGGAGTTGTCCCTCTATTGAGATAGTACAACAGTATCCATATGCTACAGAGGGCATGCACTGTGCTGTTCTCCCTCCATCCAGATAGTACAACAGTAGGGTGCAAAATTCCTATACCTAAGGTGCCCCTCAGGACACATACTGCTGTTTAGTGTCTGCCCTGTGGGGCACCTAAAGTATTTGTACAGCAAGTTTTTTTAGTCCATTTTTCCTCAAGACTATTTCTTTTAGGATGCTGATGTCATTGGCTGGGGGCAGGGCGGCCCTGGAGGGGCACTGAGAGCAGCGTCACAAGATCTATTTCATCATGATTGGCTGAAAGGCGGGCTGAGGCGCAGGCGATACGAGCAAGCTGACAGCCCTGAGACCCATCCCATTTCATTACAAATGTCGTGGTTCTGACTGGTTTACTGACAGGATCATTACCTGCTACAGGAATGAGGAGGACCTCATGAGGCGGGAAGGAGCAGCTGTGCCAGTGCAAAGAAAGAAGGTATGGAGTTGGAGTGAAGTTCTTTAGGCGCAACCTGACAGTCGTGAAAAGTTAACACTGTTAGGCTAATACATTGCTGTCAGTTGGGTAATGCTCGGACTGGAACGGATAGAGCATAGCAGTTTGGTGTGTGTTGGTGATCCACATTCATTAGTCTTTTCCTTGGGGGTCTGACAAAAGGCTCTCTGCAGCAAACCCATCAATTCTGCTTAAAGTGGTCTGAAACAAGTCCGAACTGTAAGAAAGCAAGTTACTGTAGTACATGTTCTTCCGGTACAACGAAGAGTCTAATTTTAGCATTTGATGGTCTTTTCTGTTGCTCAACACAGAGACATAACTGTTTATTTTTTAAATGCTGCTGTAGCAGATTTGTTGGCACATTAAGTTACAAGCTTAGTATCACTGGACAGTAGTGCCATTTCAGAGTACACAACTGTGACTGCATTGTTTAATTGCTAGCCACACGATCTTGTTCAGCCAGGACTTGCAATAGGGTTCCAATCCTTTGGATGATTCAGTCTCCCTACTCCCTGTGACACCTGGCCAGCTGGTTCTGACTGCTCTAGGATTTTTGAAAAATAAAAAATGTAGTGTGTGATTGTCTGTCATGAGACATCTTGTGCTCATGGGATGACCCCAGGTTTTAGTTCAAATGACAGGATATGTTAAACAGCAGATCTCTGTAATGTGATTAACTTCCAAGTTGCATTTTATGGCCGCGTTTATGATCTGTGTTGCTTTGAAGCCAGGAAACTAAAATATCCATTTATGATGTCTTCAGAGGAAGAACAGTTAATTTCAGCTGGTGTTAGAAAGCTATATGACATCTATGGGGCTGGCAGTATAGCCTAGAGGTTAGAGAAACAAGGTGTTAATGAGCTTGATACATCCAACAAACCAGACCTGAGTTTGATTCTCACAACCTCCACTTGCACGTATTGTGTGATTCTGATTAAGTCACTTAACCACCCAGGTCACCCCTGAAAACAGGCACTTGTGCCTAGTGGGCCTTACCCGGTTACCAAAGACTAAAATAAAATAAAAATCTAAGTGAGAAAACTGCAGAGTTGTAAAAGTCCTGTGATGTCTTGGGAAGCAGGAAACCACGCTAGATCAAAGGAAAGACTTAATTAAGAAGTCATATTGGTAAATGAGTTTTTGCTGATGTCACCTTATTTAATATACCTTCTGATAAGACATCTTGGTTGCATAATTTTTAATATCCAAGGAGGAGCTAGGTGACATCAAGAAAGAGGTAGGTTCAAAGACCATTTTAAACTAATCTGTGGCTGATCTTAGACACACTCCTGTTGGACTCTGAAACAACATCTAACTATAAGCACTGTAAGAAGGTAATACATTAGATAGACCAGTTTAATTGTATTGTGGTAGTAGTTTTTTGTATTCTGACCATGTTCTTTTAAGAGATTGTATGCTTTGTGATATATATTGTTCTGTGTTTACATTTACATATTTTATCCATTTTTTAAGCAAATCTATATTCAAAGAGACTGCCTGATGTGCCTTGAAATTATTTTGCATGGAAGTATAGATGGTTAAAGCTAACAACTGTTCATAAGCTAATGGTATACCAAACTCTGAAAAGGTAAGAAATACCAATGGTCTTTCATAGAGTTCTAAGGGTTCATTTTCGGATACCTGGTTAGGTGCCCTTAGGCGAAAGATATCTGGCATTCCCCGAAGAGCAGAATTATCTGAGCCTGTACATTTGGGGTATGCTAGCATAAGGTTCACAGTTTGAATCTTCCCAGAACTTGAGACCAAAGGTGATTGGGACCCACAAAACAGACAGGAGGGTTACCCTGTTTTGTTACCTGTTCACAATACTGCGCTCAGAGGTTGGCACTGTGGGAGCAGAGGGCCTGACATGCTGAGTGGGGTTGTGACAGATTGGTTGGCAGCAGTGTGCATACATTTTGGTACACAAGCTTTTAACTATTCAGTGTGTCAGCTTGATACTACACAGCTCACTTGTAAAATAAGGCAGTGATTTATTTTTAAAAAGGAAACAGAACTATATAATTTGGCTTACAGTCAAGTTCCTACAGGTTTTACTTTTTTTTCTAAAGCGAAAGTTAGAGTAGCCATAGTTAGGGAAGAAGATGGCTTCCAACTACAGCGGGCACACTGTAGACTACTTAAAGCAGTTGTGCAGGGACAGAGGTCCGTTTGAGGTGAGAGCCACCAAGCAGAACACTGTGGATGCCCCAGTGGTAGCAGATACCCAGAGCATTGAGTCACAGACTGTGACTGTAAGGACCGAACCTTGAGTGTGGAAGGGCTAGCGGCCAGTGCAGTGTCCAGATCCAATGAGGATGACAGCAGAGCCAGTGCCAGCGAAGGGCCACAGCAGCAGGGAAGGTCGCCAGCATTCTGGAGCCAGAGTACTCAGGCTGCAGACTGAGTTGCATAGAATGGAGCTGAGTTCCAGGAAGAGGAAGCAAGAAAATTGAGTTGCAGAGAGAAGAGGCGAGAACACCGAAGCGGAGCCGAGAAAAGTGAGCCTCAGAGGAGAAGAGGTGCGTGAACAGTGAGAGATTGACTGGGAACAGTGAGGGCGGACAGAGGGAGTGACAGTGCCAGAGGCAACATGAACTGAGAAGCTTCTAACTCCAACCACCAGCACCAGAGCAGGCAAGTGGCTTGGGTTTAACTGGAAATACAGGACTGGGTTACAAATTGATAAACTGAATTTAAAGAGGGAGGATATGGATGCCTATTTTAAATTCCTTTGAAAAAATCTGTATTCTGGCTAAAATTCCTACAGAGTCATGGAGCTTCCAGCTATCCCCACTACTTACCGGGAAAGCTCAGGATGCATTGGGTCAAATGGACAATGAGGACAGTAACGATTACAGCAAACAAAGCTGCACTGTTAAAAAAATTTTAATTAACTGCTGATGCATACAGAGCTAAATTCCATAAGCTCAGGAGAAGCCCTGATATGAGCTACGAGGAGCTAGCCATGAAATGTCAGTTTTTAAAACGTTGGGAAGGAATTGAAGCAAACTCTATAGACAAAATTGAAAATGCTATTTTATTAGAACAGTTTTTTGGGGAATGCCCAGCAGAGCCGAAAACCTGGCTGGAGGACCCAGATCCCAAAACACTGCAAGAGGCTGCTGAACTCTTGGACCGCTATGCCAAGAGCAGACCTGCTCCGAGAGCGAATTGGGCCAGCATGGCAGCACAGAAAGGGAAAAGCGCACATTCAGGGCTGCTAAAACCCTCACTGCCTCCACTAAAACCAGTTAGCCTCAGGTTTCAGAGAAAAGAAATGAATGTTGATTGTGTAAAGAAAATGGGCATACTGACAGTGTGTCCCAAAAGGATGAGCAATACGCAATGGGGTGCTAGGAAGGAAGTGGGTTGTTTGTGTGTGTGTCCCTGGAAGCATGCCTGTGAACATGAGGGAACACATACACCCAGTCATGGTGAATGGTGTACAGACACAAGAGTTAAGGGACACAGGGCATCCCTGACATTGGTAAAAGGGGATCTGGTAGAGCATGGTCAGCTTATACCCAATAAATATGTCACTGTATAAGAATTTACTGGTGGGGAGAAAACATTGCCCCTCGCTAGTGTTCTCCTAGACTGGGGTGAAACAGGGAACTGTACAACAGGTGGCTCTAGCCAAAACCTTAGCAGTGGATGTCATCTTTGGCAACAATCTCTAACAGGGGATGGTGTGTGCAGTTAACTGTAGCCAAGCGGCAAGGGAAAATTGTAGTTCCCTGAACCCCACAGAAGCCATTGTGGAAACCACTGGGGGGCTGGTTCCCCAGTTCTAATATGGAGACTAATGAAAAGGGGGTAGAAGTTTCTCCAGTAGAAGTTAACCACACTGCTACAGAGAGTTACTCCAAAGAGGGAGGTGTGACCCATTGTCAGAGGGTTAGGGATGACAGTGATACTGAGTGCCCCGACGCTAGTGCTAGGGACCCTAGCTTAGAGACTGAATGGGACCTGTCCCATGCCTTGGGAACGTGTGAGGGGTTTGCAGCTGCTCAGAGATGTGACCCTAGTCTACAGAAGTTGAGGGCTTGGAGAAACTCTGACAGAGCACAGGAGGTGGCGGCAGATATAAGATTTATTGGTAAAACGGACTGATGTATACTCAGGCTGTGCAGGCAGAGGGAGGAAGATAGGCAGGCAGCTTGTCGTTTCCCAGGGTATAGTGAGCAGTTGCTCAAGATTGCATGATATTCCTTGTCTGGTCATCTGGGAATCGCATGCACTATGCAGCGGTTGGCCCAAATTTCTATTGGCCCAACTTCACCCAGCAGGTGAAGGAGTATTGTAGGTCTTGTCAACAGTGCCAAAAATAGGAAGGCAGGTAAGAAAACCCACCACCTAATTCCATTGCCTATAGTGGAGAAGCCATTCCAGAGGTGGGAATGGATATTGTGGGCCTTTAAATACCCCCAGCTCCTCCGGGAACAGGTTCATCCTGACTGTGGTGGATTATACCACCCGGTGCCCAGAGGCAGTTGCCCTATCCTCACTGAGGACAGACAAAGTGGCAGATGCTTTACTTGGGATTTTCTTCCATGTTGGGTTTCTGCAGGAGGTTATCACCGATAGAGAGGGTTCCTTCATGATGGACCTGATGAAATGTTTGTGGGAGAAGTGTGGGGTGGTGCAGAGATGACACCTCATTGCACACAAGCCAATGGGCTTGTGGAATGATTTAATGGTACCCTGAAGTCAATGCTCAGAGTGTTTGCTGAACAGCATGGGAGTGACTAGGAAAAATACCTTCCTCACCTGTTGTTTGCATACAGGGAGGTGACCCAAGAATCGACAGGATTTCTCCCTTCAAGCTCTTATATGGACGCTGGGTACGTAGGGCCCCTAGACTTGATCCGGAAGGACTGGGAAAGCAAACATGCCAGCCAGGGAACTTCCATAGTGGATTACGTCCTTAGGTTTAGGAAAAGACTGAAGGAGCTTGTGGGGACAGCCCAGAGCAACCTGGCAGCTGCCCAACAGAAACAAAAAGTGTGGCACGACTGCAGAGCCAGAGCTCACTCATACATGGTGGGTCAGGAAGTCATGGTCCTCATTCTGGTCTGGAAAGACAAGCTGCAGGCTGAGTAGGCAGGACCATACAAAGTAGTTAGGAAGGTAAATGACGTGAGCTATATTACAGAGTTACCTGACAGAAGACAGGCAGAAAGGATGTATAATGTCAACATGATGAAGCCATATGCTAACAGGGTTAACATGGTGTTTGCAGTTTGTAGTCCTGGGGAGGAGACGGACAAAGCAGACCGCCTTCTGGACTTGCTGGAATAAAACAAGTGGGAGTCCTCTGTGGAGGGAGTAAAACTGTCTCCCAGCTGGCCCCGGACAAGATCCAGGAAGTAAGGAGGTTTAGCAGACTCTCTTGCTGTTTAGCACCAAGCCTGGACTAACCCCCTTAGCGGCGCATGATAGAGACTGGGACACAGTGCCATGACTGACAGACAGCATATCGGGTGTCAGAGGCTGCCCAAAAGGACTTTAGGAGGGAAGTGGAAGAGTTGCTGGATTATGGGGTAATCCAGAGATCCCACAACTCCTGGGCCTCACCTGTAGTCCTTGTGCCCAAGCCAGATGGCTCTACCCATTTCTGTGTTGACTATCGTGGACTGAATGCAGTCATGAAGTCAGATGCCCACCCGATGCCCTGGACAGACAAACTCCTGAACAAGTTTGGAGGGGCAACCTACCTTAAGACTACTGACCTGACCAAGGCAGGTAGAGTCAACAGACAGAGCTAGGGACAGGTCGGCCTTAATCACTCCGATAGGCTTATCTGAATTTAAAGTAATGCCTTTCGGAATGAAGAACGCCCAGCCACTTTCAAAAGTTGGTGAACCAGGTGTTATGTGGTGCTGAGGGTACACGTGGCATACCTGGATGACACTGCCATCTTTAGTGCCAGCTGGAACATCTATCCCACCTTAGGGAAGTGCTGGGCAGGATACAGAGGGCCGGGCTCACTATCAAAGCTGAGATGTACCAGGTGGCCATGGCTGAAGTGGCATACCTCGGGCATGTTGTAGACGGGGACAGCTCCGTCCTAACCAAGCAAAAATAGAGGTGATCAAGGCATGGCCCAGACTAGAGATGCAGAAAGAGGTCAGCAGATTTCTAGGGACAGCAGGGTACTATAGGAAATTTGTACCCAATTACAGTGCCCTGGCCGCTCCACTATCTGACTTGGTAAAGAAAAGAATGCCAAAGAAAATTACCTAGGGACCAGCCTGTGAAAAAGCCTTTACCAGACTGAAGGAGGCACTGTGCAGTGCTCCTTTAATGACAAGTCCCGACTATAGCAGACCCTTTATAGTTTCAGACTGCGCCTCAGATGTGGGTATTGGGGCAGTACTGAGTCAGACATCCAACTAAGGGAAAGCTCACCTGGTAGTGTACCTGAGTAAAAGTTACTTCCCAGGACAGGTATACTCTACTGTGGAAAAAGAATGTATTGCCATAGTGTGGGCCCTAAAGTTACAGCCATACTTTTATGGGCAGCATTTTGTGGTACAAACAGACCACAACTCCTGATTTGGCTGAAGCAAAAGGAAAAACTAATGGTATATTGTTAAGATGAGTCTTGCTTTGCAAGTACGACATGACAATCCTACATAGGGCTGGAGCAACCAACTGAACTCAGATGGCTTGCTGCGCATCTATGAGAGTGAACCGATTTGGGACACTCATCCCATGCAGGGATATAGCCCCCAAATGCAGTCTAGGTAGGGAGGATTGTGATGCTTGGCCAACTGGTTCTCATTGCTCTATGATTTTGAAAATAAAACAAATGTAGTGTGTGATTGTCATGAGACATCCTGTGCTCCTGGGATGACCCCCCCCAGGTTTCAGTTGAAATGACAGGATATGTTAAACAGAAGATCTCTGTAATGTGATTGACTTCAACGTTGCATTTTATGGCTGTGTTTATGATCTGTGTTGCTTTGAAGCTCAGGAAACTAAAATATCCATTTTATGACATCTTCAGAGGACGAACAGTTAATTTCAGCTGGTGTTAGGAAGCTAAATGGCAGCTAACTGAGAAAACTGCAGAGTTGTAAATGTCCTGTGATGTCTTAGGAAGCAGGAAACCACATTAGATGAAAGAATTAAGAAGTCATATTGGGAAATTAGTTTTTGCTGATGTCACCTTATTTAATGTATCTTCTGATAAGACATCCTGTTTGTATAATTTTTAATATTCAAGGAGGAGCTAGGTGACATCATAGAAGAGGCAGGTTCAAATACCATTTTAAACTATTCTGTGGCTGATCTTAGACACATTCCTGTTGGACTCAAACAACAACATCTAACTATGAACACTGTAAGAAGGTAATAATACATTTGATAGACCAGTCTAATTGTATTGTGGGAGGAGTTTGCTTGTATTTTGACCTTGTTCTTTTAAGTGATTGTATGCTTTTTGATGTATATATATTGTTCTGTGTTTACATTTGACATATTTTTATCCATTTTCTTAGTAAATCTATATTTAAAGACTGCCTGGTGTGCCTTAGAAATTATTTTGCATGTAAAGTATAGATGTTAAAGTTGACAACTGTTCATAAGCAAAGGTGATTTAGACCCACAAAACAGACAGGAGGATTATCTTGTTTTGTTACCTGTTCACAATACTGTGCTCAGAGGTTGGCATCATGGGAGCAGAGGGCCTGACCTGCTGAGTAGGATTGTGACACTCCCCTCATGGCTAGTGTCTGCTTAAGGTGTGCTTGCTCAGTTGGTTTTGGCCTCTTGGCTTTCCTGGTCTCCTGTGTTGCTGCTCGTGTCTTGACTTGCTTTAGCTATGTTGGAATTGATTGAAACACACTGGATTTTACAACTGCACATACTACTTTATTGAACTAGCAAGCTAACAAAATACACTAAATATAACCCTGAACAGAAGTACAATCATAATGCTAAGTCTCCTGATTTCATCTTGGCCCTTGACTGTCTTGTTTGGGTGGCTGCATGTTCTGCCCCCCAAAAAACTTTTATTCATACAGTATCAAATACAAAATACATTAAGACTTTGGTCTTCAGCAATAAGCCATTCAGAAACGGTTCATATCCACCCAGCATTCTGTAACACAATTGAAAAGAAAATAGAAAAGTTGTTTTTCTTTTTATTTGGTGAGAATTTAAAGCAGTGGCATGTAAATATTTTCTTGGGCATGTGTGTTTGTTACTCACATGCCCAAGTGGCTGTACTTTTTTTCCACGAATTTCGTGCCCTGTACAACAGTATCCATATGCCTCAGTGGGAGCTGTCCCTCCATTCAGATAGCACAACAGTATCCATATGTGTCAGCGGGCCGTCCTTCCATCAAGATAGTACAACACTATCCATATGTCACAGTGGGGCGTACCTCCACCCAGATAGTACAACAGTATCTGTATGTTACAGTGGGAGGGCACTCGCTCTTCTCCCTCCATCCAGATAGTACAACAGTATCTATATGTTACAGTGGGAGCCGTCCCTCCACTGAGATAGTACAACAGTATCCACATGTTACAGTGGGAGCACACTGTGCTCCTCTCCCTCCATCCAGGTAGTACAACAGTATCCATATATAACAGCATCCATATGTGATAGGTAGAAACGCAGGGTCCTTTTGGACTCTGCACTTCTATCCCTCTACAGATACGAACCTACGACATGTGCAAGCAGATAAAGGTCTGCTTGAAAGTGCAGCTAGTTCCCCTTATTCTGCAGCTGCCCCTCCCTTCCACCGTTCCCCTCCATTGACCCTACCCCTTGTCCTGTCCCATCCCCTTTTGAAGCAATAGTACAGTTGCGTAAGAACTTACAGTAACAGTAGATCTTCAAGAGGAGCTCTTGCAGCAGGCTATTACTATAAGGACTATTGCATGAGCACTAGGACCCACCAGAAAATTCTCAGCTAGCAATACCCAGCCAGGACCGCCCCGATGTCGGCTCCTCCTCGTCAGCCCTGGTACAAAGGTGGGCCCAGCTCCACCCAGTTCTCCTGCCAAGACCCACGAACAGGCCCCGATGAGAAAGGCGGAGCCAAAGATGATGATCTGCACACCTCATCTGGGGAAGGAGGGTGGGAAAGCAATGCCTGCTGCAAGGCGCCTCTTGATCTACTGTTCACGGTGGGTTCTTGTGCTGTACTATGCTTACTTGGTGGGAGCTCTTGCAACGAGCTAATACCCATGGGACTGAATCCCAAGCAGTCCCTACAGGAGGTGCCAAATCCCGGGAGGTGGAAGGAAGAAAGCTGGAAACAGCAAGTCCAAGTCAGGACAACAGTCCCTGAAGGACTGCCAGGCTGAAGCCGGCACAGCGTCTAGATGCAATGTCCAAACTATAGTGGTTCATGAAAGTGTGCACTGAGTTCCAGGTAGCAGCCACACATATGTCCCTAATAGAGACATTCTGCAGAGTGGCAAGAGAAGCTGACACTCCTCTGGTGGAGTGAGCCCTAACATGTCCCGGAAGGGGTTTATTGTGCTTCTCATAGCAGAAAGTAATGCAGTGGACAAGGCACTTAGAGATGGTCTGCTTGGATACCGGTTCACCCAAGCGTTGTGGCGCAAATGCCACAAAAAGTTGCTCCAATTTATGGTAAGCAGCTATGCGCTTAAGGTAATACCTCAGCACCCTGTGGACATCCAAAGTGTGAAGGAGAGCTTCTCCTCTATTAGAAGGGGAGGAGAAATAAACTGGAAGGTCAACTGACTGGCTGAGGGCCAGTTCTGAGACCACTTTAGGAAGGAACTTGGATTCGTTCTTAGGAAACCCTTTCCTGTGAAGAAAAATTAAATCTGACTCTTTACACATCAGAGCCTGAGCTGGAAACTCTTCAAGCAGAAGTAACAACAACTAAAAACAAACCTTCCAAGACAGGTAAAGCAGCTCACAATCAGCTGCAAGTTCAAAAGGAGGAAGGGTAAGCTTCTCCAACACAAATAGGAGGTCCCAGGGAGGGATAGAATCCCGAATGGGAGGTCTCATATGTACAATCCCCCGTAAAAAGGTGAGGGCCACATCTAATTGGGCTAAGGTTCTGTCTCCCAAAAGGGTGTGATAAGCAGAGATGGCCCACATGTGCACCTTTATGGAGGAGTAGCTCAAGCCTTGTTGATACAAGGAGAGAGATATTGCAATGCTGAGTTCACTGGACAAATGAGGTCCAGACAGTGAGACAACGCCTTAAGCAAATTGCTTTCCTTCATAGCATAAGTGGAGCAGGTAGAAGCTTCCTCACTGAAACGAGTACGTCCGCCACCTCTTGGGATACCCCATACCTGGACTTTGCTACGTCCGAAGGAGCCAAGAATGAAGGTGCAGAGACCAAAGATCGGGATGGACCAGCGAGCTCTGATCCTGGGAAAGCAACTGCGAGCAAACTGGCAGACAGACTGGAGGTTCTATGGACAACCGCTGAAGTAGTGGGAACCAAATCTCCTGAGGCCACAGAGGGGCAATTAGAATCATCTGAGCCTCTTCGGCCTGTAACTTTAAAAGCACTCTCTGGATGAGAGGAAAGGGAGGGAAGGCATAAAGAAACCTCCCTGCCCAACAAAGGGACAACGCGTCTGACCAGAAAACACCAGGCGCGGGCTCTCGCGAGCAGAAAACTGGCAGTTTGACGTTGCGTGGTGATGCAAAGAGGTCCAGCTCTGGATGACCCATGTGTCCAAGAGCTGGTTTGCTACTGATTGCAGTAGCTCTACTCATGCACCCTGGACCGAGACCTGCTTAGGCTCTCGGCCAAGTCATTAGGATGCCTGGAGCGTGCACTGCGGGACAGAGATGTGTCGCTCAGTGCCCAGTACCAGACTCTCATCGCCTCCCTGCATAGGGGGTGAGTGAGTGCCCCTTGCTTGTTGATGTAGAAGATGACCACCATGTTGTCCATCTGAACTAGAGAGCCTGGAACAAGTTCCTCTTGAAGGCTTGTAGCGCACTGAGGGCCCTTTCGCATCTCAAAACATTGATGTGAAGTGTATGGCTCCCTGGGGGTCCAGGTACCCTGCGTTTGGTGTGCTCCCAGGTGCATAACCCACCCCAAATCTGAGGCATCTGTTGTAAGCATCTAATTTGGGGGCTCCGGACAAAAAGGGACCCCTCTCTCCAGATGCAGTGGGTTCAACCACCAAAGAAATGCCCTCTTTACTGGCACTGAAACTTTGACCATGTGGCCTAGGTCATCCGAGCATTGATCCCACTGCACCCTGAGCATCCACTGTGGGATCCTCGTGTGGAGGTGGCTCACAGGAGTAACTGGAATGGCACTGCCATGCGCCCCAGAAGTCTGAGGAAGGTCCTGGCCTGGACCAGAGTGGTTAAGAGGACCGATCTGGCAATCTCCCGAAAGTGATCGTCCCTCTCTGGGGGTAGAAAAGCCATGCCCTGAACCAATCCAGAACCACTCCTATGAAGACAAGCCTTTGGCTGGCCTCTGGGGAAGACTCTGGGAGGTTCAGGGTGATCCCCAGATCTCGGAATAGAATACAAGTGTCTCCAAGAGCTTGAAGGCGTGATCTGGATGAGGCCGCAAGCAGCCAATTGTCCAGATACGGGAAGACATAATGTCCCTGGTGCCTTAGAGCCACAGCCATTACTGCTAAATATTTTGTGAAGACTCGATGAGCGGAGGAGAGGCTGAACGGGAGAACCCGAAACGGATAATACTCCCCCTTGAAGTGGAACCTCAGGTACTTCCTGTGAGGGGGAAGACCCCGATGTACATGTATGCATCTTGCATGTCTAGGGAACAGAGCCAGTCCCACTGATGCAGCAGAGGAAGAAGTCCTGGAAGAGTCACCATTCGGAACCTTCTGTACTCTATATAATAATTTAAGGAGCTGAGGTCCAGAATGGGACAAAGGTCCTTTGTGTTTTTTGGAACCAGGAAAAAATGGGAACAGTACCCTTTCCCCCTTTGCTGCGGAGGGACTGCCTCTAGTGCCCTTTTTGGAAGAGGGCCTATATTTCTCCTTCTATAAGCAGAATATGAGAAGGCGGGTATCTTGAGGGCCTTGGTGGATTGTCTGGGGGAATTTCTGTGAACTCCAGCATATGTCTCCTCCTTACGATACAGAGGACCCACTGGTCTGCAGTAACAGAGCTCCATCCATTTAGATAAAGGGAGAAATGACCCCCTACTGCCTCCACTGGAACATCCGCCGGAGAAGGGGGTCAGAGGAGTCATTGGGCAGAGCCGGAAGTGGGCAGAGAGGCCTGGGAGGACTTGGGGCCACAGGAAGGAGCACCTCCAAGCTGCTGGTTGCCGGCTCTCCTTCAAAGCCACCTCTCTGGCCCAGTTAGTTTGCCACAGGCTCCGGGCAACTGAGGGCTTCTGAAATGTCTGTTTCCTTGGACTCCTCTGTACAGCTGACGGACTTACCAGATGGATTTCCCAGACTCCTGGAGATGAGAGATAAGTGACTCTGTCTCCTGCCCAAATAACACAGGAACTCTGGAATGGAAGCTCCCAGATCCTGGACTGCAGATCCTGGTGAAAGCCTGAGACCCTCAACCAGGCATGGCACCGAAGACAGACCCCTGATGCTGCTGCTTTGGCCACCATATCTGCAGTGTTATACAAGGCATGCAAAACATGTGTGCCTGTGTCCGAGCTCGATTTAAGGAGGTCCAAAATCTCCATCTTCTGGTAGGAGTCTGGCAAGGCACTAACCAGCTCGTGTCCCCGTTCCCAGAACGCATTCTGGTACTGGACCATATGCATGAGGAAATTTAGGGATCTAATGGAGCAGGTGGAGACAGAATATATCTTCTTGCCCACCTGGTCCAAATAGCGAGACTCAGGGTCGGGACGCTGCGAGCTAAGATGTTTGGGCTGCTTAGATTTGTCATGAGCAGCCGTAATCACTGAAAAGTCCCCCTGAGGGTGCTCAGCCAGGAAAGGTTCATCCCTTGGGGCTCTGTACAGCCTATCTGACTTCTTAGGGACCGCCGGGACTGAAGCTGGATGCTTCCAAGTGATCCGGGTAAGATCCTGGAAGGTATCCACCAAAGGAGGCACCACAAGGGGTTTGGGCTCCTTCTGTCTCAGGTGTTTCACCAGTCGATGGTGTTCTGGATTCAGGTCCTCTGTATCCCATTCATTAGAGGCCTGGATGTGCCTCATGACGTCCATAAAACTTGAATTATCAGGAGGCGGCGGGGCTGGTCCTTCTCTCGGGGAACCCCGAGGACTGGCGCTGGTCACAGGACCGACAGCGGGCAGTGACCAAGGCGGTCTGAGGACAAGCGGGAGCAGGCCCATCTGTCAGAATGGGGCAGCTCCTGGTGTGCGACCAGACCCGGCGTTGGCTACCTGATGTGGTGAACGCCGGCATTGGTCTATGGACCCTGAGCGGAACTAGCCTTGGATGGTGGGGGAGGAAACGTCCCTCGGGGACTTCTGCGTGAAGAACCACCTGCCAGTTGGGGTTTACCTGCTGGTTCTGGGTCTGGTGATGAGGCTGGCTTTGGGGGGGTTTGCCTGTGGACCTCGCCCCACCAAAAGGAAAAATGCATCTGTAGTTCCTCCTTGGTAAAAACCGAGGCCACCTTGCCCGGGAAAGGGACTTGAGGAGAATCCGGCCTGGAGGGGGAGCTACCTGGAGAACCCTGGGGAGGGTGGAAGAGGACTTGTGGGATGGAGACACTGCTTCCTCGGCTGCAGCGTTGGGATCGCGCCCCTTCTGCTGGTGTCGATTCCGGGACAGGCAGCGGTTTCTCACGGGGGTGTGAGTTTCCCTCAACTCCGAGCATGCATTGAATCAGGGCAACACGGTGTCTTGGGAGGAAGGGCCGCAGCTTATGCCTCCCCAGACTTAGCGGTGACCCTTAGCGGGGTCACCTTTGGCTTAGCCGCTTCTCCTCGATGGGCCTTTAGCCTGTGCTTTCTGGAGGACTGTGGATGCTCAACCGAGCCCAGGGAAGAATGGGCTTTCTTGGGGGAGGGCCGGGAGTGGGACCGAGACCTGGACTGGCGCCAGGAACAGCAATGGTCCTTTTGGTGGAACCACTTAGATTTCACCTTGGAATGCTTGGCCTTCTGCCCGGAGGTGTGCAGGTCCATCATCTTCTTCTCCAAGAGGTATGCCTTCAGGCGGTGGATCCTAGTCCTGCTCGTGAATCCTTGGCAGACGGAGCAGGCCACGGTATCATGGTTGGGCCCAATGCAGAAAATGCACCGGGTGTGGCCGCCCTTCGCTGGAATTTGGTGGGCATAAGAACACTTGTTGCGGTGTGGCCCTGACGAAGAGACTGAGGATGGGGACAACATGCGTCAGTCACTGGAGGAAAAAAAACACGAAAACAGAGAACCAAAAAACCAAAGGTTTTAGCTGGGCTGGCAAGCCAGGAACTTTCCACATGCGTAGGTTGCGGCAGGAAAGAACTGGGTGGAGCTGGGTCCACCCTCTTTGTTCCAGGGCCGACGTGCGGGTGGAGCCGACATTGGGGGTGGGTGTCCCTGCTGGGTAATGCTGGCTGAGAAGTTTCCGGTGGGTCCTAGTGCGCGGCAATAGTCCTTATGGTAACAGCCTACTGCAAGAGCTCCCACTCAAGTAAGATCCACTGTTCTACTGGATACCACTTCTGCAGGTAACACATTCCACCCAGCTACCAACCTCTCTATAAAAAGTGTCTCATCTCCATCCTGAACCTTCCTCCCTACAGTCTCATATCATGGACCCTGGTGTCCTTCTCCTCCCTTACTTTGAACAGCCCTCTGTACCCATCTTGTTTATTCCTTTCATGTACTTAAAGGTTTCAATCATGTCCCCCCTTTCCCTCCTCTCCTCCAGCAAGAGCATGTTCAACTACCTCAGCCTCCTCTCATCTAAGTCCCCCAGCCCCTTGAACATCTTTGTCACCCTGCACTGCACCCCCTCCAGTAACTTACTGTCCCTCTTCAGATACGGCTGCCAGTACTGCATGCAGTACTCCAGGTGTGGTCTAACTAACTACTGTGTCAGTGGCTCAGTAGGTAGAACACTCGCCTCTGAGGCCGGGAGATCAGAGGGCTATGGGTTCAGTTCCCATACCTGGCACTTGGGTTAATATCCCAGTACTGACACTGTAGTGCAGCATGAGAGGGGTGCTGCACTTCTGATGTGCCGTCTTTCAGATGAGACGTTAAACCGAGGTCCCATCTGCCTGGATTGGTGGTAGTTCAGGTGGATGTTACAGATCCTATGGCACTTATCGAAAAGAGTAGGGGGAAATTTTTATTCATAACTTAAAAGAACATAGAAACAAATCAGTATTCCTTCATACAAAATCACAAAAAGGAGAAAACAAACACAAAAGAGTAGTACTTCCTACTATAAACCCTAGACAGAAATAAAATTACTATAAGCATACCCCCCTTCCTACTAAAAGAGTAGGGGAATTTTTCAAAACTTTAAAGAAAAATATATACATAATAGTGTTACGTCACACAAAGCACAATGCAAAGCTAAAAGTAAACAGAAATAAGAATTACAGCATACATCCAATGCAAACATTTCTTATCACAGTCCCAAAACGTATAAATAAATGCACCTCCCCCCACAAAAAAAGTAGGGGAATTTTTAATTAAAACCTGAAAGCAAAACATAGACACAATAGTGTTACTGCACACAAAATCATAATGCAAAAACAAATAAACAGAAATAAGTATGACATCATACATTCAACACACAAAATCTCAGTCATTACAGACCTAAAACTGAGTATTAAATGCGAAGCACCCCCACCCACCACTAAAAGAGTAGGGGAATGTTTTATGAACTTCGATAAAGAAAAATACATAAATGTGTTACTTCACACAAAAATATAATATCAATTAATAATAAACAAAAAGAAGTGTTGCATCAAACCTTCAATACAAAATTCAGTCCCCAGTTCCAAAAAAGACTCAACCCCTTCCCTCAACAGAGAAGAGGAATTCATAAAGGCAGAAGATAAAACAAAACAGTATAAATACAAAAGACCCTTAATATAAAGAAAAAAAACCTCCCATCCGTACATAAAAGAGCATATAATTATACAGAAAAAAACATATGAACATCAAAAAGCATGCTGCCCTTGGTCTCAATAATCAGTACACAGTAGGCAACACAGTCATGTTAATAATTCACATGAAACTTCCCAAAAATACTGGAACCAGAAAAAAAAATAATAATACCAGAAAAGTACTGCTCTCCACAACAAACCTCTACCCTGTATCAAGCCAATTCATTTTCCTCCACCACAGTTTATACAGATCTGGGTGTACTTTTCCCTTTTCCAGCATCCTCTAGCCAGTACTGTTTTGCTAATATTAAATATAACCTGATGTTCAGTTTTGAATTGCTGCCACAGCGTAAGACTGCACCGAGCCTGCCAAAGCTGAAAGCCAATGTATCCCATCAAAAGACGGATTGTGACAGAATCATAAACTACCCATGAGCCAGGAAGAACCCCCTCTGTCCAGATCTCAGATGAATGACCCTGGAAAGGGTTCAGTGGCCAGACAGCATGGAAAAGTGACCAAAAAGACACAGCAAAAGGAGAGTCAAAAAAGAAATGTTGCATCGTTTCAACTACCCCTGTACAAGTCTCTTCCCTAGGACAAAATCTCTCTGAGAGCTCTTTATGCTTCATATTACCCTTCACCCCCAACCGTTTATGTAGGCAAAGCCACAAAAAATCCCACATATATTTAGGGACTCTTTTACTAACTAATAATTGCAGCTTGGAATGTGGATCAGAAACGGACAAAACCCGAAACCAGGAATTTGTATAAAAAAAAATCCTGCAATACACCACAGTAAAATTACTTCAGTGATTGAAGAGAAAGAGATTGTTCAATATGCCAGGATTTTAGTTTCTAAAACCTCACCTGAAAGTAGCTAGCCATGGTACACAGCCTAACCTGACGTGCCAAAAAGGAAGCAGAATCCCATTGTTCCAGAAGGAGACCAATACCATCAGCCACCCACGGGGACCAGACCTTGCTGTCCCCTTTAAGCAATAGAACTAAATTATAAAAAAGAAAAATAGTATGTAGGAACACCATTGGATTTAACATCCCTAGACCCCCTGCACTAACAGGTAAATATGTTACACCCCTCTGCACCGGGTTCAACCTACTTCCCCACAAACAAAGAAAAACACACTATAGAGAGATGATTCTAAAGAAAGGGGTAAATCACTGCTACAAACAAAAAAATATGGTAACAAAAAGGTCTTAAGGCAAATCCACTTAGCTTTAGTCATTTGACCTTTATTCCAGAGCGCCACTCTATCACGAGCATCCAACAACTGTCTTTCCCAATTGTACCTATGGGCATCAGTACCCCCAAAATACACCACAAGAATCCTCCTATATCCAAAATCAATAGGCATATCCCAAAGCAAGGCCACATCAGCAGCATTGTACCCTAATGGTAATATCCCCACTCAAGCTTATTTATGGAGGAGCCAGACATGTCAGAAAAGGACTGCAATAGTAGTTGCGCCGCAACAGCTGAAACCCTATCTGACAAAACCAAACCAAACAAATCACCTGCATATGCTATAGGGACAATCTGCGGATTAGCACAACCCACTGACAGACCAATATCATCTGACCTATTTAAGACATGCAAGAAGGGTCTATGGAAAGCACATAAAGTAAGGGGCAAGTGGACACCCTACCTAACACCCCTATGTACTGTAACTTCCCTTCCCAACCAGCCATTTACACTTGGAAGAGTAATACCTTTATAGCATGTCTGCAATCATCCTATAAATTGTAAAGGAAACCATACCTCCAAGGTCTCCCAAAGATAAATATATTCCACCTGATCAAAAGCTTTTGCTTGATCTAAACAGACCAGATATCCAAAGACTTCCCCTGAAGTTCCCTTATGGAGAAGCTACCTGAGAAGAATCAGGGCATCCTGAACCCTCCTATGTGGTACCCCACTAAACTGTGAAGGATGCAGCAAGGAATCCAAAATCCCCCATAAACGAATACATAATACCTTCATCAGAATCCTGTAATCAGTATTTAGGAGAGACAAAGGCCTCCAGTTATCCAAATCCCCTCGATCACCCTTATTTTTATAAAGCAGCAGCAAAACACCCTGCAACATACAATTAAGAAGAGCACCAGCTTGCAAGCCTGCATTCAATATCTCACAAAATTCCACACCCAATACTTCCCACCACACCTTATAGACCTCATGAGGCAGCCCATCAGAACCAGGAGTAATGCCTGGTTTCAGAGACCAAATAACAGATTTTAATTCCTCCAATGTGATGGGTTGTATCAAATCATGCTGACATTCAGGAGCTAGGACAGGTAACGTCCTGCAAGAGAACCAATCACATAGAGGCATCCAAAAGTGATCTACTCCTAAAAGAGACAAAAGCATAAGCATGTATAGTATCCAAAATGCCTTCAGTAGTTGACACTCGCCCACCCTCTACAGTATTCAGATACTGCATACCACGAGATTCCTTAAAAAGCTTCACAGATTCAAATGGTAAGGTATCCCTTCTACAAGAACCTCAAACTTACGCTTCCGCTCTATATCCTGTAAAACCTGTGACTGTAGCCCATCAGCTCCACCTTCAACTCCTTAATCCTGTCAAGACAGTCAGACCAAGTTGCTGTCAGAGGCTGGACCAAAATGAAGTCGAACCTCTAAGATAGCGAAGCTTCATCTTGCCTCAACTTCATTATTGCCTACCTATAACCTTAAAGTAGGTCTTGACTTCATTTTTGGTATCCCCCACCAAGTATTTAAATCATCATAAAAAAACACAGACTGACATGCCAACAAAAGGGAACGCCCGTCAGCCACACAAGGGATAGCTAGCAAGGTAGTATTAAATTTCCAAAGGCCCGACCTCTCTGGACCTCTGGTACATCACACAAGGTTAATTTAAGCAATTTATGATCAGATGTGGCCACCTCTTGCACATATTTAGACTGCACTACAAGGAAAAATTGATCAATCCGAGTTGCTCGGGAACCACAAAATATGTATTACCAGACCCATCGGCAGAAGGCCCAAAAGCATCAACTAATCCAACATCTGCAAGTAGTTGAGATAGACAAGCCACATCACAATACACCTTTTCCTGCAAGCAGAAGAAACCTGGGAGGATAAAGAACAGTTAAAGTCACCACCTAGAATAACCATAGAAAGTGCACAAAGGGATAAAGTGATTTAAAAGGGTCACCCTATCAAATTTAGTTTGAGGTGCATAAATAGTCAATAAGCACTAAGGCATAGAGCCCCATTTAATATCCAAAACTAAGGCCCTGCCTTCTAAAATTTCTACATGATGAATCACCTGAATATGTGACAGAAAAAACAAATCCCAACCTCACTACACATATCCCTCCCTTGCGACCAAAAACAGTCCCCCCATACCCAACCAGCAGTGAAAACTGGTAACTCCTCAGGAGAGTGTAAGCGAACATCCTGAAAGAAAACACAATCAAAATTCTCATGTACAAAATGTGAATAAGTGTGTCTACGCTTAACAGGAGACTTAATGCTGTTCGCATTCAAAGATGCCACCCGAAGTGAAAAGGGCCATGAGATGCAGAAGGAAAACATCACTTCACTTTACTGGATGCCCAAGTCACTCTTCCACTTTTGCAGTCCTGAGGCCTAGGTTCCAAATCGTCACCAGAAGGCTCCAGAGGCTCAGGCTGAGAAGAGAGCACAGAAGGCTGAACCAACTCTGACATCACCTCCGAATTCTCCATCAAAACCTCATAAATATTTGGGTCAGCTATAGGAGGTGCTGAAACCGAGACAATGGATTTTTAGCCAATTTACTTCTCCCCTTTACTGACTTCCCTTTTTTACCACTAACTGTGGTAAAACCCTCATCGAGGGCCAGAACCTGAAGGCACAGGGGGAGCAGGACCAGCACCCCTCACAATCTCCAGCTCAGGTACCATGGAAGCCTCAACTTCATTTCAAATCCATGACAGTAGAAACCAAATCAGGCTCCTCAGGCAAGGCTTTCTCAGATAACGGGGGACCAGCCACAGAGATTCTGGGATCCATACTTCCCACTGAAAAGAGGCCTTGCCACAAAGTCACCCGAATATAATGATCCTGAACCCCAAAATCTGCTTCAGCCATGTTTTTAGCAGCCAGAGGACAAGACTCAAAAGCATGTCCTATCTCATCGCAGAGATTACATCTGGATGTCTGAAAGCAATGGGCACTAGGGTGACCTGTCTCCCCACAGTGAGAACACTTAAACACTCTGCAAGAGGTGCTTATATGTGTCCGAGACCCACATTTAAAGCAGACTCTGGGTAGAAAAGGAAGCCCTTATCTCTACCCAGGAAAAAACAATTAGGGAGATGTATTAAATCAGAATCTGTAGAACGTAGCTTCACCGGAAATTTCCAACCCCCATTCCAGAAGCCTTCAGCATCCAGGATAGGAACAGGATTTCCCTGAATATCACATCTTTTGGAGAGCCAGTTCACAATATCGACCACATTAACCCCTTCATTCCTAAACAGGATCGTAATGACCCAAAAGGGTTGTTTAGATAGAGGTAACACAATAAAGTCAGACCATAAAGGGTTAGTTTTTAAGTTTAAATAACGACTCCAAAAGTTTTCCAAAAGTGCAGGGGTACGAAAACTTATGCCAAAAACAAAATCCCCAGGGACATGAATCAACGCATATACTTCAGAGGGTGAGAACCCCATACTTCGTTTCAAAAGCATTTTCCCAACATAAAATCTATCAGGGGGATTATCCCTGGGACCCACATAGCGCAAAGAATAGCACTGCTCCACTTAGCTAGTTCCACAGGTTGCCAAAAATGGCTAGCATAAGTAGGCTTCTCCGAAGGGTCATGAGCCAGCTGCTGCACTTCTGTTGCATGAAGAGCAATATCTTCAGCCACCCCACCTAGCGTCTTATCAAAGGGAAGGGCAGACTGAGAAGCAGGAAACAGCACAAGACAGAAGAAGACTGGTCAGGAACAGTTAGTACAGTACTTATCTGTGCATCACCAGGCAGATCTGCAGCTTCCCCAGCCGACTTCCATGCAGCATCTGACACAGGGATCCAGCCCACATCCTGTAGCGCCGCTCCGGAGACCAGGACGTGTCTACAAGATCCCCCATGCTGAAGATGCCACACCACTGCCAGAAACTTGCTGGTCAGCGGCTGTATGGAGCTTACTAGGCCCGCTGCCTCCAAAGCACCGCGGCGTTGTGGAATGCTTCCTCTTCCAGTCGTCCTCGAATCTACTCTCCGACTCTCCTCGCTTGTAATTCACTAACTTTGAGCAGTTCCTCCTCAAGCAGCGCCTCTTCTCAAGCAAGACTTAAAGGCTGAACTGCAAAATCCTCCATGGGACTGCTGACTTGGGCGCTATGCTGGCCACCCCTCGGGTGCACCCCAGCCGCCACCTCAGCGGATCCCTCCTGTAACTGAACTCCGGTCTCTTCGGAACTCTGGGCCATCGTAGCCCTCTGCAACCGACCTTCCTCCTCCACAGTTGAGGTCAGAATGACCGTCTCGCACAGCGACAGGGTCCCCCTACTGGCGAGAGTAGGGGAATTTCCCCAATGTCCTGGCCAAATTTCCCTCATTCACTAAAAATACCACCAACAGCTTAATCTGGTTCAAGGTCAGTTGGCATTCATCTGTATCCCCCTTCCCTGGGTTGTGCCTGAAAATAGGCAGGATTTGTCTAGTGCGCTTACCCGGTCAGCAAAAACTAAATAAATAAATGATCTATACAATGGCAGAATCGCCTCCTCTATCCTCGAGGATATACTCCTTGCAATGCAACCCAGCATTTGTTGGTCTTGCAGCTGCCTTTCTACATTGTGCCAAGTTGTTCATTGACCCTGTAATAAGCACCCCCAGATCCTTCTTCTCCTCTGTCTGGGCTAGCTGCACTCCCCCCAGCTGGTAACTCCTCCTTGGATTCTTCACCCCAAAATGCAGCACCTTGCACTTTTTGGCATTAAACTCCAGTTGCCAGGTGTCTGACCAGGTTTCAAGCTTTGTCAGATCATCCTGCAACCCCTGCCATCCCCCTAGGTCATCCACCACCACTCCCATCTTGGTATCACCAGCAAACAGACTGATCTTGCTCTTGATGTCTAATGATATGTCTTCAATGAATATCCCAGACAATACCGGTCCCAACACCAAGCCCTGTGGAACACCGCTTGTCACTACCTTTGGATGCGAGAGCTCCTCACCCACCACCACCCTCTGTTGCCTTCCCTGAAGCCAGTTCCCTACCCATCTCACCAGCTTTGCACCTACCCCTGTGCCTTCTAACTTACTTCCCAGCCTCACATGTGGCACCGAGTTAAATGCCTTACTAAAGTCCAGATACAGGACATCCACTGCATGGCCCCCATCCAGTTGCCTAGTTACCCAGTCACAGAACTCCACCAGGTTGGTTTTGCAGGATCTGCCACGTACGAAGCATTGTCTGCTATCCTGTAGTCCTTTGACCTCTAGGAGCGCCACCAGCCACTCCTTAAGGATAGTCTCCATCAGCTTGCCCACGATGGATGTTAGGTTCACCAGTCTGTAGTTCCCCAGTTCATCCTTGGGGCCACTCTTGTGGATGGACACATGAGCCATCCTTCAGTCCTGAGGTACACACCCTGAGTGTAGTGAGGCATTAAATAGGCCTGCCAAAGGTCCCGCAAGGACCTTTGCCAGCTCCTTCAGTACCCTGGGGTGGATGCCATCTGGACCTGGCACCTTGTCCACCCTCAGTGCCTTCAAACCCTCCTGAACTCTGCCCTTTATGATTTTCCCATCTGTCACCCCTCCCCCCGTTTCTGCCATTCCTCCCCCCTCGAGTATCACCCCCCTCTTCTCCTTAGTAAATACCAAGCAGAGTTAATCATTTAGGGGTTCTGCCTTATCGCACTCTGCTTCTATCCAACTGTCCTCCTTCCTAATCCTTACTATGTGGTCCTTACAGGTCCTTTTCTCCCTGATGTGCCTAAAGAAGTCCTTCTCCCCTTCTTAATGCCTTGTGCCAGCCTGAGCTCCATAGATGCCTTGGCTCCCCTTACTGCCTGTGTCACCTCCTTCGATTCCATCAGGTACTCCTCCCTGTTTTCTTGTACCTCCTAAAGGCAGTTCTTTTCCTCCTTACCTTTTCCATGACCTCCTTGCTCAACCAGCTCGGTTTCTTAGCACTAGCCTTCTTTCTCTGGGTCTTGCAGCAGGTTTTGGTTATCCCCAGCTTTATGAGCTCCCACCTCTGGTTAGTGCCCACTCTAGGTTGAATTCTGGCCAGGTACCCTTTTACCATGTCCCCCATCCTCCCAAAGTCGGCCTTCCTGAAGTCTAACACTCTTGTGCCAGATTCCCTCCTTCCTTGCCCATATCCAATGTGACCCATACTGAGTGGTGGTCACTCCTGACAGCAGTCCTTCCACAGTGCTCTCACAAAGTCCCCATATGCCAGTACAAGGTCAAGGGTATTCCATAACCTGGTTGGTTCACTGACCATTTGCAGCAGGAATCTGTCCTGGAAGGCATCCAGCAGTACCTGCTCCCTTCTATTCCTGGGTGTTGGGGTACTCTAGTCCACTCCTGGCATGTTGAAGTCCCACACAATCACCACACTACTCTTCTCACAGGTCCTCTTGATCTGTCCTGCTAGTTCCCTGTCTAACTCCACCGTCTGAGAGAGCGGCCTATACAGCAATCCCATTCTGAGAATCCTATTCTTGGAATCCTGGATTTGCCTCCAAAGTTACTCCATACTACCCTCCTCCCTACACACATCAGTTCTTCCTTCATATAGTGCCACCCCCTTTCACAATCACCCTGTCCCTGAAAATAACCTGTACCCTGATACAGACAGGTCCCAGTCATTGTATTGGGTGGCCCATGTTTCTGTGATGGCTCAATGTCCACCTCTCCCTCTGCCACGAGCACCTGTAACCCTGCGGTTTTCCTCCCAAGGCTCCTAGCATTAAGGGTAACCACCTTCCACCCTTTACCCCCCTTCCATCCTGCCCTCCTTCACTAGTATCACCAATAGTAAAAACAACAAAAGAGAGTGTGCACATGGACAAAGGTGGTGCTTAAGGAACTATACTACAGTAAACAAAAACCAAAGTTCCAAGCACACAACCAAGCCTAATAGAAGGACGCTGGACAGAAAAACAGCTTTAAAAAAACTTACATTTTATTGCGTGCAAAAATCACCACGCCTGACATGTTTCAAAGCTGATAGCTCCTTTTTCAAAGGCTAATATATCTCAGAGTACAACACTCTTGATATACAAGACATAGATACATAGACAGTGTCGGCAGATAAGGGCCTATGGCCCACCCAGTCTGCCCATTTGAGCTTGTAAGTTCAGTTTGTTTTCCTAGAAGTCCGTTTCCCCTTACCCTGACCTCTAGAATTCCTTTATGTCTATCCATGCATTCTTAAATCCGTGATTGTTTCAGCCCCCACCACTTCCTCTGGCAGGGTGTTCCACTTGTCCACCACCGTTCTGTGAAGAATTCTTTCTCATGTTTCCTCTGAATCGTCCTCCTCAACTTCATCCCATGCCCTCTAGTCCTGGAACATCTTTTCACTTAAAAATAGTGTTTTCCTCGCCCTGTTTCTCCCTGTAAGATACTTGTATGTCTCTATCATATCCCTCTCCTCCTCTCCTCCAGGAGTACATGTTCAGTTCCTTTAACCTGTCTTCATAGGACTTGTGATGCAATCCATGCACCATCTTTGTTGCCCTCCTCTGAACCTTCTCTACCCTGTCTATGTCCTTACCTAGGTATGGTCTCCAGAACTGTACACTGTACTCCAGGTGGGGCCTCACTAGTGTCTTGTATAGCGAATTATGACCTCCCTTTCCTGCTGGTGATGCCCTGCCTATACATCCCAGCATACTATTTGCTTTACCTGATGCCTTGTCACACTGTTTCCCTACCTTGAGGTCATCAGAGATGACAACCCCAAGATCCCTTTCCTGCTTGGTGCATGCTATATCCTCACCCCCCAACTGATATATTGTGCCAGGGTTTTGTACCCCATATGCATTATCTTGCACTTCTTTGCATTGAATTTCAACTGCCAAACCCTTGACCATCCTTCAAGTTTCTGCAGGTCCCTTCTCATTCTGTCTACACCCTCTGGTGCGTCTACTCTGTTACAGAGCTTTGTGTCATCAGAGAACAGTGAAATTCTGCCTTCTAGATCCTGTGCAATGTCACTGATGAAGATGTTGAATAGGACCGGTCCCAGCACTGATCCCTGTGGTACCCCACTGGTCACTCTTCCCTCTGTGGAGTGACAGCCATTTACCACCACCCTCTGGGTCCTGCCACCCAGCCAGTTACCTATCCACCACACTACTGTCCTGCCCACACCCATATTCCCCAGTTTGTGTAATAGTCTTCTATGTGGCACAGTGTCAAAGGCCTTGCTGAAGTCCAGATAGGCCATGTCACTGCCCTCCCCTGATCCACCTCCTAGTCACCCAGTCAAAGATTCAATGAGGTTTGTCTGACATGACCTCCCCTGGTGAAACCATGCTGCCTTGGGTCCTGTAGTCCATTGACAACCAGATGTTCCACCAATCTCTCCTTCAGTAGTGCTTCCATGATCTTTCCCACTACCGAGGTGAGGCTGACTGGTCTGTAGTTCCCTGCTTCCTCCTTGTTCCCACTTTTGTATAAGGGGACTACATCTGCTGTCCTCCAGTCTTTGGGTACCTCCCGTTTCCAGTGATTGGCTAAACAGGATAGCCAGAGGTTCAGCCACCACTTCTCTTAGTTCTTTAAGGACCCTGGGGTGCACCCCATCTGGCCCCATTTCTTTATCAACTCTTATTACTTCCAGTTCCTTCAGGACCCTTTCTCGTGTAAAGGGACTTGTGTCCATTTCTGCACCATTCTCACCCTTTGCTCCTTCAGACCCATTACCCCCTCTTCCTCAGTAAAGACTGAGCAGAAATACCTGTTCAATATGTCAGCTTTACTGCTGTCATCCTCCAGCGACTCCCATCCTCCCCTTCAGTCTCACATCCCTCCTTTATCTTTCTTTTTACTTATGTACCTGTAAAGGTTTTGTCCCCTTTAACCACTGATTTTGCAATGTGTTCTTCTGTCTGAGCTTTGGCTTCCTTACTGACTTCCCTGCCTCCCTTTGTTTCTCCTGGTACTTCTCCCTATCCCCTTCTGCCTGTGTCTTTTGTATTGCCTGAATGCTATCTTTTTGGCTTTCCACTTTCTTTGCTACCTCTTTGGAAAACCATAATGGTCTCCTCTTCCTTTTCCTCTTGCTAACCTGCTTAATGCATAATTCTGTTGTTCTTATAATCCCCATTTTAAATACTGCCCTGTTCCTCAACCCCTGATTCCTGTCCCATTCCCTTAATGCCTCTTTAAGTGTCTCCCATTTTCCCAAAGTCTGCCCCCTAAAATCCAGGATCGTGTTTTTGCGTGGTTTGGTTCTGCTCTTTCTGTGATTTCAAACCACAATGACTGGTGGTCACTGTTCCCCAGGTGCTCCCCCACTGTTACCCCCATCACACTGTCCCTGTTTGTGAGCACAAGGTCCAGTATTGCCTTCTGCCGAGTTGGTTCCATGACCAGTTGCTTGAGGAAGGCACCCTGAAGGGAGTCCAGGATAAATCTGCTCCTAGTTGATGCTGCTGCTGGGATGCTCCAGTCCACGTCTGGAATATTGAAGTCTCCAACCAGTACTACATCACCCTTGTCTGCCATCCTTTGGATGGCTAGCATCAGCTCCCTATCTGTTTCTTCCTCCTGGGCTGGTGGTCTATAGACCACACCTGTGCGGATGGCTGGCCCCATTTTCCTTTCCAGCTTAACCCACAGTATCTCTCCCCCAATTTGTTCCTCCTGGATCTCTGTGGCCCTTATGTCATTTTTCACATACAGTGCCACTCCTCCTCCCTTCCTGCCTGCTCTGTCTCTTCTGAATATGTTGTAGCCAGGTATGGCCATCTCCCAGTCATGGTTATCATTACACCAGGTTTCAGTGATGGCCACAATGTCCAGGTCTGACTGTACCATGACAGCCTCCAGATCTTCCATCTTGTTGCTAAGGCTCCTGGCATTTGCACACATGGCTTTCCATGATTTGACCTCCTAGACTGCTTCACTGTTCTACTCCAGCCCCTTCCTTGGTTGTCATTTATCCCTGGTTCTCCTTGCTGTGTGCCCTTCTGCTGAATTTTGCCCCTTTTCTGCTTATCAACTTTTGGACACTAATCTTCATCTTTTGCACACTGCTTTGCAGAGATAGCCACTCCGCTGGTTCACTGGTTCCACTGCTAGCTGTGGGGGGTGAGCAAGTAGGTACCCTCCTTGCTGGCCTGCCACCCCCCTTTGCTAGTTTAAATGCTTGTCAATGTAGCATTTAAACTTATCATTGGTCTTGAATTCCCCTTCAGGATGGATGCAGGCCGTCAGGCTTGAACAAACCTCCATCCCTCCAGGTGGGTCCCCAGTCACCAATGAATCCAAACCCTTCCTCACAGCACCAGTTCTTCAACCATGAGTTAAAGTTCCTAATGCATGCACTCCTATGCTCTCCCTTGCCTCTCACAGGTAGTACTTCTGAGAAAGTGACAGAAGTAGCTACTTGCTTGAGACCCCTTCCCAGTTTTCTAAACTCTTCCTGAACTTCCTTTGGCTCCCCATTTGCCAAGTCATTAGTACCTAGGTGGATAATGACATCCAGCTCACCCTCCGTCTTGCCTTCCCAGTGATCCCCAGTATCTTCCTTCCATCCCTCCATGCCGTGGCACCTGGTAGGCACCTCACCTCCCTGTCCTCCCCCTCCTGTGTTCCTAGCTGGATCCCTCTTACGATGGAGTCCCCCACCAGGATTCGCTTCCTCCTCCTCTGGGGTCCACTGCTTTCCCCACTGAGGTCATCTCCTTGGCTAACCTCCATCCTTTCCTTCCACTTCTCTGGGTACCTCTATTTGGTTTGTCCTCATTTGCCAGTGTGGCATATGAGTTCTTGAGAAGGAATAGGATCTGGGATGTGCCTCTGCCTGACTGCTCTAACCCTCCCTGAGCCCACTGTCATCCAAGTGCTCCTCGTTCTCGGCATCCTTTGAGGCAGCTGCATTGGACTGGGTGGTCCCTGGATAGGGGTGATGGTACTCCTGACCCAGTTTACTTCCGCTCTGAGTCTGGTTACCTCATCCGTGGTCAGAGAGATGCATGCAGATAGGGCAGCACCTCAGTGTCCAGAAGGTCTGCCTGAATATGGCTGCCCCACAGCCACTGCACTGCACTACTCCCACATTATACTGCAATTCCACTACTTGTCTGCTACTGAAACTCTTAGTTCTCTTTTTATTAATTTACAGTACTAAAAATCCTGTAACTGATCCTCAGATTTTTTTTTTTTTTTAGAAAAGAAACCAATAAATAAATAAATAAATGAGTCAAAACACTTGTGCTGAGGGTGGGCTTCTTCCCCCTTATGCCCCTCCTACTTCACACCTCTTACTATACCCTGTGTTTAGCTCCTGTCAATCAGATTTATCAGGGCATATAATTAAGAGTTGGGGAGGGGGCGAAAATTGCAGCAATTAAAGACAGCACAGAATTACACCACCATTATGTTTTAAATTTTCAACAGCCCAAAAACAATTATAAGTAAAGACAACAAAGAAAGTACAGTGTCACTACAAGCCCACAATCTAAGTTTAAAAGAAAAATACCAATTACCAGTTACTCTAAAGCACTGAATTGAATATGTTTCCTTCCTTCTCCTTCTGGCACACCATGTGACATCAATGTATTACAAGTAAATAAAAACACCAATTTAAAAACCAGTTAAATAATTTTATATCTTACGATTTGTTGCTCACATGTAGTGGTTGTTGCTAAGCAATTAATGGAGTCAATTTTGCTTTTGAGTTCCACTCACACTAAATTAAATACCTTTGCTCAACATTTTATTCCAAAGCTTCAAAACCTAATACACAAATATTCAAAATAACCAATTTATATTCATCATTTATGGTTACACATTGGAAATAATATCATTTAGAAAGAACAAGACATAAGGGAGGAAAACAAATTGTGTGAGAGAGAAAAAAACATTAAAACCCAGTCATTAACTATAAGTTATTTTTATTGCTAATAAAATTTCTACAGAACTATAAAGATCGAAAATTAAATTTAATACATCCATGTAGTCCATGGTATTTTCTTTTTAAACACTATCTCAATATTACTTATAAATGGATATCTCTTTTATCTGCCCTGTTTCAAGTTCTCTCGAATTAATAAAAGATTTTCAAAATCTCCTCCCCTCGGGTTTCTATTTACTTTATCTATGCCTACATATTTGAAAAATGATATGTAGAATTTAGTGGCTTCTAAAATATGTAAGGCTGTGGCATGTGAGGTCACTTTCTTCCACAGCTCTAACATGTTCCCTCACTAAGTCTTTAAATTTTCTTTTTAGTTTTGCCTACATAGTAGGCTCACAGCAACAAACAGCCACTGTTTGTTGCTGTGGAGCCTACTACGTAGACAAAACTTAAAGAAAATTTAAAAGACATAGAAGCCACTAATTCTCGACATCATTTTTTCAAATATGCAGGCGTAGATAAAGTAAATAGAAACCTGAGGGGAGGAGATTTTGAAAATCTTTTATTAATTCCAGAGAACTTTTGGATCCTTAAATTAAAAGCCAATAAATTTCCAGGCTTAAACACACATGTGGATATTCACCCTTATTTGAAACAGGGTAGATAAAAGAAAATACCATGGACTACATGGATGTAGTAAATTTAATTTTCGATCTTTATAGTTCTGTAGAAATGTTATTAGCAATAAAATAACATAGTTAATGTTGTGAAACTTTAATGATTAAGTTTTGAATAAACATTTGATGGTGTTTAAAATAACTGCAGAAAATAGGAGTAAGTCCTTGCCTTTTAATTCCCCACACTGTGTATGTTTATGAATAGTCATTGACTGGGTTTTAATGTTTTTCTCTCTCACACAATTTGTTTCCTCCTATGTCTTGTTCTTTCTAAATGATATTATTTCTAATGTGTAACGTAAGCGATGAATATAAATGGGTTATATTGAATATCTGTATATTAGGTTTTGAAGCTCTGGAATAAAATGTTGAGCAAAGGTATTTAATTTAGTGTGAGTGGAATGCAATTAAAAGCAAAATTGACTCCATTAATTGCTTAGCAACAACCACTACATGTGAGCAACAAATCAGAAGATATAAATTATTTGTTTTTTAAATTGGTGTTTTTATTCACTTGTAATACACTGATGTCACATGGTGTGCCTTGTCTTGTATATCAAGACTGTTGTGCTCGGAGATATATTAGCCTTTGAAAAGGAGCTATCAGCTTGAAACATGTCAGGCGTGGTGATTTTTATCATAATAAAATGTAAGTTTTTAAAGCTCTTTTTCTGTCCAGCGTCCTCCTATTAGGGCTTGGTTGTGTGCTTGGAACTTTGGTTTTGTTTATCACCAATAGTACTTGCCATTTTCCTTTGTCACTGTTATCGGAGTAGCGCATATGGTTCCCCAACCTGTGGTCTCTGCATGTCTCTTGCCGCTTGCCACCTCCACTCCTAGTTTAAATTCCCAGCTTCCTCTATGTATTCTTCCATCCTCTGTTTCAACACTTTCTTTCCCTCCTCACTCAAGTGTAGTCTGTCCTTGGCATAGAGACTACTGTCCTCCCAGGTCTCTCCCACCCCTCCCAACAGCCCCATACCCTTTAGCATGACACCAGATTCTTAGTCATCCGTTAAATTCCACAAGTCTCAGCTTTCTTGCTGTGCTTGCATTCCGGCACTGGAAGTATATCTGAAAAAGTGACTGATCTTCCTGCCCCCTTACATAATTATCCTAGTTCCTCAAACCTCCTCTGGACTATATCTACTGTCTTGTCAGCCAGCTCGTTCATCCCAAGATGTATAATTAAATGAGGCTTATCCTACCCCTTCTAGCATATTTCAGAACAGATTGTCCCACCCTTTCCGCTGTCATTTCTGGCTTGGCCTCAACCCAGATGTGATTATGCCTCTCCCCATTTCTACCCCACTTGACTCCTCTTAGTATCGAGTCCCCCAGCACTAAGATTCCACCCCTCTTACTCCCTGCTTGCTTCCATTCATCTCCATCTCTCATTCCCAGCTCTTCTTCCTCCTGCACATTTCTCCCCTTTTACCCCTGCTGCAATTTTCCCAGCAGAACTCCCCCCTGTTCCAGTTTGGTCCAGGCATTTATCAGTTTCTCCTCCAATTGCATCACCTCCCTCCTCCTTCTTCCCCTTTAGCAGTGTAAAACAATTTTCTGAAGACCCTTCACAAATGCCCACTTTCTCTCTCTCTTCATAGTAACCTGTTCCCTCTTTTCCACTCCATGACTGTTGCCACTTCTCCTCCTTCAATTTGTCTTGTCTCCTGACCTAGTTTCCCCAGCAATCGTTCTTCCTGGCCTGGGCCCCTTTGTCTCTGCTTCCCTTCTTCTGACCCTCTCCTCCCCAGTGTTGGTTCAAACTGCTGTCCCTCCCTCCAGTATTGGGCTAAACACACCTCCAGTCTGCCTTAGTTCCTCCTACAGACCCTCAATCTCCTAAGTTTCTCCATGTGGTTGCAGTTACTTCCCTTCCACTAAGATAGCAGTCACCTCTTCACTCGCTGCTGTTCCTTTCCTGGATGTCTGCTTCTGGTATGACAGATGAAAGTCCTTTGCCC
Organism: Neoceratodus forsteri; assembly: GCA_016271365.2. Classification (NCBI taxonomy): domain Eukaryota; kingdom Metazoa; phylum Chordata; order Ceratodontiformes; family Ceratodontidae; genus Neoceratodus; species Neoceratodus forsteri. Next base: position 341,437,050 of record CM057457.1, read on the forward strand.
GTTTGGGGAAGTGATATCAGAACCCCTGGTATAAAGGAAATCATGGATCTGGGGTGAGTGGGGGTGAGGGGCAGGGAGAGTGGGACCAGCCCGTGCCTTCCAGAAACAATCAGGTAGCTGAGGTCCTTGGTCAGACCATTAGCACCCTTCCCTCACTATGTACTAAACTTTGCAGCTAATGAAGCCAGCAAAAGCAATCACAATTCCACTCAAAGCACAAAAATAGGTTTGCTACCAAAGAAACGGGTCTCCAGTTCAAACAGCTTTACCAACAACACATCAAAATAGGCTTGAAGTTAGAAGATATAGGTCTCCAATTCAAATAAACATCCCCAATTAAATCACACCAATAGGTTTTAAATCAGGCGAAACAGGCCTCCACAAATGTAGCCTGCTACACAGTGAAACATCAAACAAGTGAGTCCACTTGTGCCACCAAAATAAGTTTCAAAATTTCAACAGCCCCAAAACAATACCGTGCTAGCCCCTTAGAAGAAGTAAGAAAGAAAAAAAATAACATTCTACCAAGTAAAATGCACAAGAAACAATGTAAAAGCAGCAAGAAGCTACTGTACTGGAACTGATCTGATCCCTGCCCCCTATGGTTACTTCTGAGAAGCCAAAAGCAACTAACACCACAAACCTGATTCAGCTGCTCCTCCAGCTAGTTAGAGGAGTGAAACCTGGCTAGACCATTAGCACTCTTCCCTCACTATGCGTATGTATACAGCTGTGGAAAACAGGGGTCTCTGGCCCTGTGCTTCCACACATAAAGTTACAAGCAGGCATAGCAAAATTGAAACAAATAGTCATAACTGTGCTGTCTTAAATAATTTTCACCATAACAGTCTTATCACCTCACCAAATCTATCCAGAAAGAAAATACTCAAATCCCTGTCAAAATGTAATTATGTGCAACTGTGCCATTTTGGCAGGATTAGAAAAATACAGCTGTACTATTTATGAGAAACATAGAATTTGATGGCAGATAAGGACCTATTGGCCCACCTAGTCTGCCCATTTTCCTGCCTAACAGATAAGCTACAGATCCTAGTTAACCACCAGCTTACTTCCTCCTACCCCCCCCCACTAGGACTTCCTTATGTCTGTCCCATGCATTCTTGAATTCTCCCACTGTTCTTGACTCCACGACCTCCTCTGGGGGCTGTTCCATGCATCCACAACCCCATCTGTGAAAAAATACATCCTCACATTACCTCTGAGCTGTTCCCCCTCTATCTTCAAAGTGTGCCCCCTTGTTCTTGCACATCTCTTTTTCTGAAACATGCCACCCTCTTGGACTTTGTTGATTCGCCTTGAGGTACTTGAACGTTTCTATCATGTCCCTCTCTCCCTCCTTTCCTCAAGGGTATACATATTAAGTTCCTTTAGTCTTTTCTTTGTATGTCTTCTGGTGCAGACCCTGCACCATTTTGCTGCCCTCCTCTAGACAGCCTCCACTCTATGTCTTTGCAGATATGGGGTCTCCAAACTGCGCACAGTACTCAGATGGGGTCTCACCAACTGTCTCTACAGGGGATAACAACATCCTGTTTTCTACTACTGATGCCTCTCCCTATGCATCCCAGTATCCCCCAGCCTTCCTTACTGCCTTCTCACATTCCTTGGCCACCTTTAGGTCATCTGATATATTACCCCAGGTCCTTTCCATTTTACTGTTGTCAGTATCTCACCTCCCATCGTGTACTCTTCCCTGGGTTTTGTTTCCCAGGTGCATTACCTTGCACTTCATTGTACTAAATCTGAGCTGCCTACATTTGACCATTCCTCCAACCTTGCCAAGTCCCTTCTCATCCTTTCCACTCCATCTGGTGTATCAACCCTGTTGCTGATCTTTGTGTTGTCTGCAAAGAGACATACTTTTCCTTCCAGTTCCTCTGCAATGTCTCTTATAAAGACATTAAAAAGGACCGGTCCCAGTACTGAACCATGCGGTACCCCACTAGTAACCCTCCCTTCTTCACTGTGGACTCCATTTACTACTAACCTTTGCGTCCTGTTGTCTAGCCAATTTTTTATCCAGGCTACCACCTTGGTACCCACTCCAAAGCTGGCTAACTTGTGTATTAATCTTTTGTGTGGGACTGTATCAAATGCCTTGCTAAAATCTAGGTAGGCCATGTCCACAGCCCCTCCCTGGTCTACTACTTTGGTCACCCAGTCAAAGAAATCTATTACATTCATCTGACACGACCTTTCCATCGTGAATCCATGCTGCCTTGGGTCCTGTGCCCCACTGGCCTCTAGGTACTCAACAAATTTTCTTTCAGAAGGTATTCCATCATTTTCCTACCACTGAGGTCAAACTAACTGGTCTGTAGTTTCCTGACTCTGTCCTGCTCCCACTTTGTGACGAGGAATCACATCCACCCTCCTCCAGTCCTCAGGTACCACCCCATCCTCCCATGATTTGTTAAGAGAGTAGTCAGCGGTGTCACTAGTTCTACCCTTAGTTCTTTTAGAATTCTGGGGTGAATACCATCAGGCCCCATTGCTTTGTCCACTTTCAATTTTATTAGTTCTTTCAAAACCCTTTCTTCTGTAAATGGACTGGTATCGACTCCTCTTCCTTTGTGAATACTGAGCAGAAATATTCGTTCAGTATCCCTGCTTTTTCACTATCACCCTCTACCCACATTTCCTCCCTTTTATTAAGACTCAGTATCCCTCCTTTGGTCTTTCTTCACTCTCTAATGTACCTATAAAAGGTCTTATCCCCCTTTTTAACAGAGCTGACTATCCTTTCCTCAGTTTGGGCCTTTGCTATTCTGACTGCCTTCCCAGCCTCTTTCTGCTTTAACTGATAAAGTTCTCTGTCCTGCTCCTTCTGTGTTTCCTTATATTTCCTGAATGCTATCCTTTTCTCCTTAACTTTCCCTGCCACCTCTTTTGAGAACCATAGCGTTTTTTTCCTTCGTTGTGTTTTGTTGATTTGCTTTACACAAAGGCTTGTTGCCTCTGTGATGGCTGTTTTGATTACTCCCCATTGATCCTCCACCCCTCCTTCTTGCCTGTTTGCTAGTGCTTTTCTGAGGCGCACTCTCATTTTCCCAAAGTCAGCCCTTCTGAAGTCCAATACTCTTGCTTTTGTATGGCTTGACTGTATGGCTGTGTTTATCATGAACCACACTGTTTGGTGGTCGCTTGTTCCCAGATGACTACCCACTTCTAAATCTGAGATTCTTTCTCCGTCCCCAGTTGAGAGTACCAGGTCTAAGACTGCTCCCTCCCGAGTGGGTTCCAATACTAGCTGTCTGAGGCATGCCCCCTGTAGGGCATCAAGAATGACCCTGCTCTTGGATGTGCCTGCAGCAAAGGTGCTCCAGTTAACATATGGCATATTCAGGTCCCCCATCAACAACATCTCCCCTTTTTCTGCCATTCTAAGAAAGCCTTATATCATTTCCTTGTCCAGTCCCTCCCCCTGAGATCACATTCCCCCATGCGGATTGTGGTGCCATTTCCTGTCTCCAGGGTGACCCAGAGTATCTCATCTGCTCCCTGTTTACTCTTTAGTTATGTTGCTTTGATCCCTTCTTTTACATAGAGAGCTACTCCCTCCTCCTCTTTTACCCTCCCTGTCCCTCCTGTAGATTGTGTATCCTGGTATGTTGACATCCCAGTCATGGTTCTCCGTGTACCATGTTTCTGTGACTGCCACAATATCCAGGCAACCCTCTTCCATCAAGGCCACTAGTTCAGGGAGCTTGTTACACAGACTACAGGCATTGGTACTCATCACCCTCCACTTTTTGATAGCCTTACCCCTTTTAGCCCCACTTCTGTCCTTACTGCCTTTGCCTTTTTTTACATTTACCTCGGTGTTTACCTCACTAATTACCATGTTTAGTGGGGGGAGGCTGGGATTTCCCTGCTCCTTTTCAGTGCCTCCCCCCTTGGCTAGTTTAAATGCTTGCCAATGAAGCATTTAAACCTCTCACCTAGGATCTTGGTTCCCCGGACAGATGCAAACCATCGCACCAGTATAGGTCAGCATCCCTCCAGGTGGCTCCCCAGTCCCCAATGAAGCCAAAACCCTGAGCTCCACACCAGTTTTTCAACCATTCATTGAATTCCCTGGTGAGGAGTACCCTAGCATCACCCTTGCCATAGACAGGCAGCACCTCCGAGATGGTTACTGTATGCGCTACTTATCTAAGGCCCCTCCCCAACTTTACAAACTCCTCTTGCACTGCTCTGATCCTATTCCTAGCCAAGTCATTTGTCCCTAGGTGGACAGTGACATCCAGCTCCCTCCCTCATGCAGCTGCTCCCGCATGATCCTGAGTTCGCTTCCTGTCTCTCCAAGCCATGGCGCCAGGCAGGCACCCTGCCTCCTCTCCCTTCCTCCCCATTTCTACCCCCCAATGATTGAGTCCCCACCAGGGTTGTTTCCTTCCCTGTGGGTTCCCATGCCACCCTCCTGTGGGTCTCCTTTGTGAAGGTTCCCAGCATCCTTCTTGGTCTGCACTGCAGGTGCCTCCAAGAGAAACCACCATCCACCAGAAGAGTGTATGCATTCTGGAGAAGTACAGCTGGAGGGATTCAAATCTGTTCCACCACCCTCTCCCTCCCCGAGCCCACCCTGGTCCAGCCTCTCCTCTTTCTTGGCAACCTTGGCCATGGTGGTCCCTGTGGGGGAGGAGGTTTCACGAATCCTAGCCAGGTCAGCCTGGAGATGGGCAACCTCCTCCCTCAGACCAGAGAGGTGCCTGCAAATAGGGCAGCATCACAGCCTCCAGAATATCTCCCGGAACACTGCTGCCCCACAGCCATTGCACTGCACCACTCCTATCATGTCTTATTTTGTGTCCCCTCTCCTGTTTCTCTGGGTGCTTACTCTCTCTCTCCTTACAATTCTCACCCTCCCTGTTCTGGGACAGCAACTTCTTATATTCTTCAGTAGCCTCCTTCTTCCTTGCTCAGTGTCAGACCACCAGCAGCTAGGGGAGAGTGAGCTACTTTCTTCCTTCAGGGTTGACAAAACCAATGTTTTTCTATGATCCTTTCCTTCCTACTGCCAAACAGGAAGTTCCTGTTGATAGTCAAATCCAGTGGCTATAAAAAGTAGAACTGGCTTAGGGTGGGTGGTGGAGGGTGGGATGGAGGGCAATTAGTAAGAAAAAGGCTAGCAACAGGAAGTTGTAATTTGAGTCACCTGCTTTATAGTGTCTAAGCCACACCCCAATTAAGCTCTCTCTCCTCCTACTGGTTTAGCAAAGTAAGTTGCTACAGTATCCTTCCAGCACAGAACACACACTGACTTTTTTTTTTCTTTCTTTCTTTTAACCCTAAATAAGACCCCTTCTACTTCTAATAAAGTATCTGTCTGCTTAATCTCAACAGACACTGACTCCTGCTGAGATATACGTTTTAAATTAATAAGAAAATGTAGCTTCTTTTAGTTAGCTGCTTTCTGCTCTACAAGCAAGGCTAGCAACAGCAGATGAGGTGTGTGAAAAATTAGTAATGCTGAACATCTGCATTGAAAACATGAAAAATTTGTGAGGTTTTGAGTGTGCGTATAAACTCAGCAATGCATGCTCATAACGGCACCATTTTGTAGAATTTATTTACCAAGTTTTTAGCATGGTCTTTTTGGGACCTCCCCTCATGAACTGCAACACTCTAATTTCATTAATCCATCCCGAACGTTAACTTCGCACAGTGATCATGCTATTCTGTGCCTCAGGTGTGAAACCACTTTTTGGGCAGGATTTGAACAATGACAGCTGTATTGTTCACAAGGAGATGTGAAAAGATGGGAATGTTGAAAATTTTGAGTCAAAATAGAAAAAATTGGCAAAATTACTAGCGTACGTATAACTGCACAACAGATATTCGTACCGTGGCCATTGTTTGGAATTTCTGTATCTCCAAAATTTCAACATAGGCTTTTTGGGACCTCCCCTCATGAACTGTGATACTCTTGATTTTGTTAATCCACCCCAAAAGTTAATTGCACACAGTGACTGCGCCATTCTGTACCTCAGGTGGAAAACCACATTTCGGGCAGGATGTGAACAATGACAGGTATACCGTGATATAGGGCACTAGCAGGTGGATGCCTGCCAAAACAGTGACCCATTTTCGGCTAATGCCCCGACAGCGAGGGTGTAGGGTGGGTGACTGGCTGGGTGGTTGTCATGAAAAGGCAACAGGATATTGCGCGGGCAGGATGGTATGCGAGTGGTGGTGTTGCAGCTTCCGGCAAGCTGGTGTCATGGCATGGTGGTATATGTGCCAGCTTGAGTTGGTGGGGATAATACAGGGTTCGGGGTGTGGTGGTTTCATGTTGTGCCCAGCCCGAGACAGTTTTTACCCCCTCGACATGCACCCACGAGTTAGAGAACCCTAAAGTAAGGGGTGCGGGTGGGCAGCCCCCACCCTAGATAAAGCAAAACCCAAAGTTTTTGTGTGCTGGTTTACTTTTTAGAAGATCCACACCGAAATTGAATTTCAGCACGTGGGGTTGCCATATGGGCATTTAGTATGTCAAATTCGGCCCTTATGACATAGAACCACAATGACAGCTGCACTGTTCATGAGGAGGTGTGAAAAATGCTGATGTTGAAAATTTGGGTGAACATTTAAAAAGTTACAAGTGTGGCTGAAACTGCACAGCACACTAAATATTCATAGCTTCATTTTGCAATTTTGGTCCCAGATTTTCAACACAGGCTTTTTGGGACCCTCCTTATGAACAGTTGCACTATTGTTTCATCACTTGGTCCCAAAAGGCGATTCTGCTGCGAGTGACCCTCAAATCACCTTCTGGGACCAACAAACCGACAGTGACAGTGCTCATAAGGTGGGGACCCAAGAAGTCCATGTTGAAAATTTTGGGCCAAAATTGCAAAACATGGCTGAATCATCAACCTGAGTTGAGGCCCTACCTTGACTGCCATTATACAGCACTTACTGGATTCCTCAGTTTGCAGTTCGGCTTTGAAGAGTGCAGATGTGTCCCAGTCCAGAAGAAGATGCCAGCGCTGACATCCAGTAAATATAGGGTAAGGGGCGGGGAGTTGGGTGCTCAGTGGGAGGGTGGGGATGGGGATGAGGCAATGGATTATTTTTCCACAGGTAAAATAAAACACTTTGTGGACGGCTTTTTTACAGGTTGACAAAAAAAAAAAAAATTGTGGACACACTGGGGTGGCCTCAAGTGTGCTACAGTAGTGGGGGATACAAGCCAACACAGGGATTAGGCACCCAGACGCCAGCAACTGACTTTGGGGTGGAGGACAGGAATCATCTGACACTGGAGTAGGCATCCTAGTGTCGTACTCCACAAAGATTTAAATAAATAATTACATTTGGAACACTGGGGTGGGCTCCCAGTATGCCATATTGGTGGCGGTGGTTGGGAGGGGGCCAAGAAGCATGCTAACACAGGATTGGGCACCTTGATGTCATGCCAGATGTTTTTCTGGGGAATCCCAGAAGTCAGGCGATCCTGTTCGTGGGGCTGGGATGGGGACGGATGGTCTTATTTGACCATCTGGTCTCCATCTCACAATCAGATAGCCAGATTTGACCATCTGGTGTTCATTTCATGAATGAGTTTGACACCTCAATCCCTGTTTGTGAGGGGTCAAAATCCCATTTTGAAAGATAGGGACATCTGGTCCTTATCTCACTAACGTGGATTGTGACTGCTCACAAATGGGGATCGGAAGTGAGTGACAAATAGGGATTTCATGCAGTAAAAGAGGCCAGGATTACATTAATTGAAGTTAAACAAAGATATGGGTTTGTGAGGGGCCTTGCCTGAACAAAACCCATGTCTTTATATAATGAATACACCTGTTGGGCAAGTTACACAACAGTTTCGAGCTAAAAGTAAAAACAAGATGGCAGTTAACAAACAGGGACTATTTTCTCACAAACTCAGATTCCGGTTCATGAGCTGTCAAAATCCCCATTCATGAGCCAAAATCCTTGTTCGAAGATGTGCAGCTATCCCAAAGACATGCTCAGAACCCAAAATTTCAAAACTGAAAAACTTTGGAACAGATTAATATTTTTTCATCAAACCAATGCTGGCACATTCCTTGTGGCAAGCTGTACCTACCCTGAAATTTTCAAGCCCAAATCCCAAATGGTGTGGGTGCACAGCGATAAAGAATCTGGGAAAATGGGCATAAAAAGCAAATAACACACATTTCACTATGCGCTGCACAAAATCTACACATCCGATCAAAACAAAGCTTGGCAGGTCATGAGATCAACCCAACAGGACCGCGAACACCAAATGTTGTGCAAATCTGTTGAACAGTTGCAAAGTTATTAAAGTGAAACATTTTGAGTTTAACTGCTTATCCAACCCTAACTATAGTGGCGCTATCGCGCCACTATTATATATGTATGTATGTATGTAATAGATAAACCACTCTGAGGTATGCGGTTACTCCCTGACATACGCAGGTTGAGTGCATCAACCACCCAAGGCGAGCATATATCAGAGTGCGTCCACACACCTCAGAGTGGTTTATCTATCGTAACAGGATGCAAGTTTTCTGGCTATATATATATATATATATATATATAATATATACACACACACACACACACACACACACACACACACATATATCAATCAGACACAAATAATGCTACTGGCACCTAAAACTCACTGCTCTTTTCTTCCAGGTTACAATAAATCTCTCTGCTAAAGCTGAGGTTCAGGTGCTAACCATTTCAGGGGAAGGGATTAAAAACTTGCTCAGCCAACTCCAAAATGTCCCCTGATTTACTCTGTAGTCACATACAGTGTCACTGGTGGCTAAAACTCCTGCTCTTCCCAGGCTACAAAGTCCCTCCCCAAAAAGCTGAGCATCAGGTGCTAACTTTTCAAGGAAGTGGGCAAAAAGCTTGCTCAGTCAACTCCAAATGTCGCCTAATTCACTCTGTGGTCAGACAGAAATAGTGTTGCTGATAGCTATAACTCACTGCTTTTCAAGCTGAAATACATCCTTCTGCTAAAGCCGAGAATCAGGTGCTGTTTTGGGGGGGCTTGCTCAAACAACTCCCATATGTTCCATGACTTGCTCTGCAGTTATTTTTAAATTCTGTCGTTGACATAAATATTTACATAACACCGGTACTGGTGATTTAAGGAGTTATATTCTAGATTTATCTACATACATACGAATCACCAGCAGAACAGACCACCGTCTAAGTCTGTTCAGTGTGCAGCCAACACCCTAGTTTGCAGCTGCCCACCCCTCCCTTTGTCATCCCACTACTACCCCCACCTCCCCACCCTCACTCTCCCTCGTTCCCTGTCCCATGCCCTTTTAAAGCTGTTCACAGATTTACATGATACCACCCATTCTGGTAAGGCATTCCATTTTATTACCACCCTCTCTGTGAAATAATGTTTCCTCATTTCCTTCCTAAATCCCCCCGCTATTCTTAGCCCGTGCCCCTGGTGACCCTCCTTCTCCTTAACTTAAAGACCACATCTGCCCCATCCTTATTGATTCCCTCAGATACTTGAATGTCTCTTATATCCCCCGGTCCCTTCTATCCTCCAGTGTGTACATATTCAGGTCTCCCAGCCTGCTGTCATAGTCTCTCCTCCATTCTACATATCTTTGTTGCCCTCCTCTGCACCCCTCCAGTAGCCGATATCATGCTTTAGGTATGGCCTCCAAAAACTGCACACAGTACTCTAAGTGCGACCTTACCAGCAACCTGTAGAGGGATAAGATCACCTGTCTTCGCTTGGAAGAAAACCCCTTCGCTATGCACCCCAGCATTTTGTTCGCTTTTGCAGCCGCTCTCCTGCACTGGACAGTGTTGTTCATGGTCCCTGTTATTACCCCAGGTCCTTCTCCTCAGTGATCCCCTGCTTAACCCCCTTCCCCAGCCAGCATTCTCTCCTTGGGTTCTCCACTCCAAAGTGCATAACCGTACACTTCTTTGCATTGAACTCCCGTTGCCACCTCTCTGACTACTCCTCTAGCTTGCATAGTTCCCCCTGCAGCTGCTTCCATCCCCCTCTCCATCCACCATTGCTCCGATTTTGGTGTCATCAGCAAACAGACTTACCTTGCTCACCACCCCGTGTGCAATGTCTGATATGAAGAGCACTAACAATACTGGCCCCAACACAGAGCCCTGTGGCACCCCATTTTTCAACGGCCTTGGAATGGAGCTCCCCCCTCACCACCCATTGTAGCCTGCCACTCAGCCAGCTTTGTAATGCAGCTCATAATTTTGCCCCTACCCTACACCAGTTAGCTTCTCCCCAAGCCACCCATGAGGCACCAAATCGAAGGACTTACTGAAGTCCAAGTAAAGAACATCCACCGAATGACCTTTATCCAGCTCACCTGTCATCCAGTCATAATATTGGGTGAGGCTGGTTTAACAAGACTTCCCTGAAACAAACCCATGCTGCCTCACATGCTGGAGGCCATTGTCCTCTAGGTACAACACCAGTCTTTCCTTTAGTATTGTCTCCATGAGTTTGCACACTATGGAGGTGAGACTTACCGGGCGATAATTACCCGGTTCACCCCTTGGCCCATTCTTGCGTAATGGTACATGTGCCATCCTCCAGTCCAGTGGCACACATCCCAACTCCAGTGAGGTACTGTGCAGATCCGCAAGGGGCTCCGCCAACACCTCCGCCATCTCCCTCAGCACCCTGGGGTGGATACCATCCGGCCCTGGTGCCTTGTCTACCTTCAGTGCCCTCAGTCCCTCTAGGACTCTACTTGCCTCGATTCTTCAATCTGTCATCTCCCTCCCTGTCCCCACCCTCCCAGCCCATGCTGGTAGCAGTCCCCTTTCTTCTGTGAACACTAAGCAAAGTATTCATTCAGTGCTTCTCCCTCCTCACCCTTTTCCATCCACTCCCCACCCCTTTTTATCCTCACTATTGTCTCCTTGCACTTCCTTTTCTCCCTGATGTATCTGAAAACTCTTTCTCCCCCCAATTAATTCCCTGTGCTAATCTCAGCTCCCTCTGGGCCTTGGCTTCTCTCACTTTTCTGGTCACCTCCTGGACCATCTTGCATATTCCTCCCTGTCCACTTCCTTCTCTCTGTGAGTCTCGGTGTGGGCCTTAACCCCACCCTCCCTCCCGAAACACAGCTCACTTATAAGAGAACACCTGTCCTGCAATTGGAGGAAGGGGTTTCAGGTGCCTCATGTAGTTCTATCCAATACTGCAGTCACGGGCAGGGAAAAAGCATAAGTAGGCCTCAGATAGAGTACAGCATCCACAATGAATTGCTGATTAGTGTTATAGGTGGATATTGTGGAGGTCTTCAACTGGAATATATCAGGTACTAGTAGTGTTCAACAGGGAAGGGAGAAGGCTGGACATAGGGAGTTGAAAGCTGAAAACAGACAACATAGGAAGTACAGGGAGTGACAAGAGTGAACATGACCAATGTAGATGAGGAGGCCAGCGTTGGGGAAGCGGTCAGGACAGAAAGTCCAATCAATATGAAGGGAGGAAGGGGACTGGCAGCCAGCAGGGGCTAGGGAGGGTAGTTTGTTGCCAAGGATGTAGAGCAGCCATTTTCCTGGCAGTGGCATGGAGGGCTGAGGGATGCTGTTATTAATGATGGTGTGCCAGCAGATGGGGCAAATGAGGGAAGAAGTTGGGTGGCTAAGGAGGGAACTGCAGGCATGGGGAGGCTGAGGTTGGGAAGACTAGGGTCATAAGGGGAACCTGTTGGGACACACAATACAGCCTCCAGCTGGCCAGCACAAGGACATTCCAAAGGAATGGGGAGGTGGGCTGCAAAATGCAGTACAGGTATATGCAGGACATGGAGACGGGGTGGAGCAGTCAAGACAAGACTACAGCAGGGCCAGTGCAAGGTCATAAGCCTCAGTAAAGGGGGGTTAGGAAAAGACAGGGAAAGGGGATCACCAGAGCAAAGCAGGTCATCAGGAGAGGGAAGGTAGTGGAATCGCTGAGAAGGTTAAAGGGGGGTCGCTACTAGGGAAAAAGGATGCATCATAGAAGTGGCAGGTGTTACTATAGCCCTAGAGACAAGGGGCAAGAAAGGTAGTGAGGAAGCAAAACCAGTGACTATGGGCCGGGAGATGTAAGAACTAGAAACAGGAAGCAGCAAGGATAAGGATGGAACAAGGCTGATGAAGGAAACTTGGGAGGGCACACACTACTCAAGGAAAACACAGAGGAAACCATAGTGTGGAGGGTGGCAGGATGAGAGTAGAAAACAGCAGGGAAAGGGGCACAAGGAATGGTCTAGGAAGTGAAGCTGATGTGTCAGCCATAGTTCGAAAGGGGAGAACAGAACACCAAATGGAGGAGGCAGAAGGGAACAGGGAAGGAAGCATTTTGGGGAGGGAAGGAAAAGAGACTGCAAAAGAAGGCAGCACATAAAGGAGTCAGTCATAATTCTGGGGACTCTAAAGTTAAGGGGTCAGATAGTGGGGAAGATGGGCCAGGAAAAGCAGCATCTGGGCAGAGGTGCATGCCTGGCATGACAGCAGGTAGGTGCAGCAGCATATTGGTAGGTGTGTGTACAGAAGGTGGGGGCACACATCATTGTTCACCTGGGAACAAATGATCTGGAAGGAAGGCAGATAGAGGAGGTTCAGGACAGCTTCAGAAGTGTGGGGAAGCAATGCAAACCGCAGGGAAGCACAGTGGCATTCTCAGTTCTGCCAGTGCCAAGGGCAAGTACGGACAGAACAAGCAGAATAATGGACTTCAACAGGTGGCTGAGAGAATGGGGTGAGTCCGTGGGGTATGGCTGGGTGGAAGAGTGGGGCAACACATGGGAGAATCCTGGTCTATATGCAGGAGACAGGTCACATCTAAGTAAGGAGGGTTAGGGAGTTAAAGCAGAGACTGGGGAATTTATCACCACAAAGTACAATTTAAACTTGCTGTTTGGGGTGGAGCTGGGGAGGTGGAGTGAATTGGGAGAGAGGTCAGGACCTCCCCCATAACAAAGATAGGGCCTACTTTGTCTAGGATGGGGGAGGGAGGCTAGAATAAGTGGGCAGCTGGAGAGAGTCAGGGTGAAGGGTGGTATCACTAAATGCTAGGAGCCTGGAGAATAAGATGGCAGAGCTGCAGGCACTACTGGCAAGGAGAGATGGACATAGGAGCCATCACTGAGATGTGAGCAGCATAGAAACCATGACTGGGACTAGGCCATCCCAGGATTTAAATTATTCAGGAGGGACAGAAAAAAGGTAAAGGGGAGTACCATTTACATAAGGGAAGGGATTGGAAGTGTCAGGGAGGAGGGGGAAGAAGGGAGGTCAGAAGTCATTTGGATACAACTCCATGCCCCAAAGGGGGCTAGGGTCCAATCGGGGGTTGTTTATAGGCCCCCAAGCCAGAAAGAGGACGTGGATAGGGAGCTGGGGGAGCAACTAAGGAGTCTCTGTGGCAAAGGGAGCACTGTGGTGGTGGGAGACTTCAATTTACCAGGGGTTTATTGGAGCATTCCAGCCACCATGTGCCAGGAAGCAGATCATCCTGGAAGCAATCCAGGATGGATTCCTGACCCAAAGGGTGACAGTGCCAAAAAGGGAAGAAAATATTCTAGACCTGGTGCTGGCAGAATGGGGCAATTAATGAGAACACAAATGCTTGCAGCCTGGGAAACAAGATCCCAGACCTGCAGGCAATAATGACAGAGGCTAAATTGGACATAGTAGCAATTAGTGAGACATGGTTCACCAGTAACCACACTTGGGAGACTTCAGTACCTGGCTATGTACTGTTCAGAAGAGACCAAGGTACAAAAAGGGTGTGTGGAGTGGCCTTGTATGTCAATGAAAATATCAAAGCTACAGAAATTCAGAATACACATATGGAGCCAGAAGAACTGTGGGTCACCCTGGAAACAGGAAATGGGACAGCCATAAGAACTGGGGTTATCTACAGACCCCCAGACCAGGGGAGGCATAGACACATTACTGTTAGAAGATATAGGAAACATGACAGCTAAAGGGAGGTTCTGATAATGGCAGACTTCAACAAGCTAGATACAGATCGATCAATACCAGCAGAAACATCTGCCAGAACTAGACACGTGGTGGATACCCTGCAGGGGGAGGGCCTCAAACAACTGGTACAACAACCCACAAGAGACAGGGCTATCCTAGATCTAGTACAGACTAACAGGGAAAGGATCACAGATCTCCAGGTAGAAGGTCACCTCGGGGCCAGTGACCATCACATGGTATGGTTCAATTTGGCCACTACAACTGGATCATCCCATTCCAAGGCAAAAATATGGGACTTCAGAGGAGCTGACTTTGATAAGATGGCCAACAGAGTTAAGCTAGCCCTGTCAAAAGAAATACAGGTGAGGGGTACAGACAAAGTGGGCAAGCATTAAGGATGCAATACTTGAAGCAATATCCCATTGTGTTAGAGAGAAAAGGAAGTGCAAAAGAAGGAAACCACTTTGGTTCTCAAAAACAGTAGCAGAAAAGGTCAGAGCCAAAAAGCTGGCCTTCAGGAAACATAAGGGAACACAGCAGGATGAAGATAGGGAGGCATACCAAACTTCCCTAAGGGAAGCAGGGAAGGCAGTAAGGCAGGCAAAGTCCCAAACCGAGGAAACACCCAAACAGTAAAAGAAGGTGACAAGACTTTCTATAGATACATTAGTGAAAGAAGAAAGTCCATGGGGGTATTGCAAAGATTAAAGGAGATAAGGGTGTGTGTGTGTGTGTGAGGAGAAGCACCATGTAAAAGCATCTATCCTAAATAGATACATCTGCTCAGTATTTACTGAAGAGAGGTAGGACAGGGCCCATAGCTCAGCAACATGGACACAGGGGGGAGGGAGGTGAGCACTAGTCCCTTCACAAAAGAAAGGGTCCTACAAGATTTCGATAAGCTCAGGGTGGACAAGGCAATGGGACCCGATGGCATACATCCCAGGGTACTAAAAGGGCTAAGGGTGGAACTAGCAGAGCCATTATCAGAGCTGTTTAGTGAGTCTCTGAGCACAGGAGAAGTCCCAGAAGACCAGAGAAGGGCTCATGTAATCCCGCTCCACAGAGTGGTAGCAGGAAACATAAGAACATAGAATTTGACGGCAGATAAGGACCGCTTGGCCCACCTAGTCTGCCCATTTTCCTACCTAACAGATAAGCTGCAGATCCTAGTTAACCAACAGCTTACTTCCTCCTACCCCCACTAAGACTGCCTTATGTCTATCCATGCATTCTTGAATTCCCCATTGTTCTTGACTCCATGACCTCCCCAGGGAGGCTGTTCCATGCATCCACAACCCTTTCTGTGAAAAAAATACTTCCTCACACTTCCTCTGAGGAGGAGGCAGGGAACTACAGACCAGTCAGTCTTACCTCAGTAGCGGGCAAGCTCATGGAGGCACTCCTTAAGGAAAGGATAGTGCAACACCTGGAATCCATAAGAGCACAGGATCCAAGACAGCACAGTTTACAAAAGGAAGGTCCTGTCAAACTAATCTCAGATTTCTTTGACTGGGTAACCAGAGTGGTGGACCAAGGGAGAGCAGCTGATGTTGCCTACCTTGACTTCAGCAAAGTTTCGATACTGTTCCACACAGAAGATTGATTAATAAGCTGGGTAGGCTTGGGGTGGGTCAGAAGTTGGTTAACTGGGTGGCAAACTGGTTGATGGGCAGAAAACAGAGTGGTGACAAACGGTATACAGTCAGAAGAGATGCAAGTCACAAGTGGGGTACCTCAGAGCAGTCCTGGGGCCAGTCCTCTTCAATATCTTCATCAGTGACATTGCAGATGGACTGGAGGGTAAGGTTTGTCCATTTGCAGATGACACCAAGATCTGCAATAGAGCAGATGATCCAGATGGGGTGGGCAGAATGAGAAGAGATCTTGGTAAACTAGTAAAATGGTCGGAAGAGTGGCAACTGGGGTTTAATGCAAAGAAGTGCAAGATCATGCACATAGGGAAGAGAAACCCTGAAGCCACCTATAGGCTGGGAGGGGAGTTGCTGGCAGTCACAAGGGAAGAGAGAGACTTGGGCATCATCATCACCTATGACCTGAAATCATCCATGCAGACCACTAAAGCAGTAGGTGAGGCTAGAGGAATGTGGGGT
The DNA here is from genome assembly GCA_016271365.2 of Neoceratodus forsteri. Classification (NCBI taxonomy): domain Eukaryota; kingdom Metazoa; phylum Chordata; order Ceratodontiformes; family Ceratodontidae; genus Neoceratodus; species Neoceratodus forsteri. The sequence continues at coordinate 341,453,147 of CM057457.1, forward strand.
GTATTAGTAGGGTATCACAAGTCGGAAGAGGGAGGTAATAATCTCTCTTTACAAGACACTGGTAAGGCCCCATCTGGGTACTGCTGCAGTACTGGAGGCCACACCTTCACAAGGACATATCAAACTGAGGCAGTCCAGAGAAGGGCAACAAAATGGTGCAGGGACTGCATCAGAAAAATTATGAGGACAGCTAACAGAGCTCAATATGTATACCCTAGAGCAAATGAGGGAGAGGTGTGATATGACTGAAACATTGAAAACCTTAAGGGCATTAACAAGGTGAAAGAGTCTAATATGTTTCAATATAAGAAAAATAGCAGGACAAGAGGACACAGCATGAGATTAGAGGAGGCCGATTAAGGGGTAATGTGAGGAAGTTCTTTTTCAGAGAAAGGGCGGTGGTTGCATGGAGCGGCCTACCTCAGGAAGTGGTGGATATGAATACAGTGCAGGGCTTCAAACAGGCATGGGACAGGCATAAGGGAGCAATACAGATGAACAGACAGGCCATTGACAGAGCAAAGGCCGATGGCACATTTATAAGGTAGAAAAAGAAATGGTCAGACTGGATGGGCCTTGCAGTCCTTATCTGCCGTCAACTTATATTTTTCCTCTTTAGATGTAAGGGTGGAGGAATCACTGGCTGGTAGCGATCACCATGCGGTGTGGTTCTCCATCAGTTTGGGTAGAGAGATCCACAATACAAAAACAAAGGTCCTGGACTTCAGAAAGGCAGACTTTGGCAGGATGGGTCAATTAAATGAGAACACACATAGAAGGCATCCACCCTGACATGGACGCAGAGCAGAAGTGGGCGATCATAAAACTAGGGTTGATCGAATCCACTAAAACTTGTGTCAAGAGCCAGCAAAAGAAATCAAGGACCAAGCATCCAAGCTGGATGACCAGAGGTAACAGAGAAGGTGAGGGATAAGAGAAAGGCCTTCCGAACCTTCAAGATAACTAACAGGGCAGAGGATAAGCAGAACTATGTGAGGAAATCCTGGGAAGTGAGCAGAGCAGTCAGGACTGCAAAGGCAACCAGGGAAAGGAAATTAGCACAGGGAATTAAGGAAGGAGAAAAGGATTTCTTCAGGTATATCAGGGAAAAGAGGAAGTGCAAGGATCAAGGGTTTTATAATAATATATTTTGTGATGTTTAGTTAAGCTGTTGCTTTCAGCTGTCGTTGTATATTGTTGTAGTTTAGTTTTATATTTGTATTATTGTATGGTATATGTTACATGTGCTATATTGTACAGCACCCAGAGTCTCTGGAGATGGGTGCTATATAAATAAAATATCTATCGTCTAATAGTTAGGATCAGGGAAGGCAATGGGTGGGTAGACAAGGGGGGCCGAGAAGGCAGAAGTACTTAATGAGTTCTTCTGTTCAGTGCTCACAAGGGAAAGGGGGCGCAGGCATGGGGAGGAAGACAACCACAGATGGGGTCACCATGGTGGAAAGGGTGCTGGAGGGCCTTAGGTCCCTTGAGGGAAACAAGGCTCCTGGACCAGACGGGGTACATCCCAGGGTACTGATGGAGCTGGCAGAAGTCCTGGCAGAGCCACTGGCAGATCTGTTCCAACACCTCGCTAGTACGGGATGTGTTCCCAGACATTGGAGGGAGGCACATGTGTATCTCTCCACAAAGTGTGCCCAAGGATGTACCAGGAACTACAGACCGTAAGCCTCACCGCAATTATGGGAAACTGATGGAATCTATCCTCAAAGAAAGGCTGGTTCAGTTTCTTGTGGATAATGATCTGCAAGACAACAGACAGCACAGGTTCGTAGCTGGCAGATCCTGTCAGACTAATTTGGTTGATTTTTCTGACTGGGTCATGAGAGCACTGGACAAGGCCATGCAGTAGATGTAGTCTACCTGGATTTCAGCAAGGCCTTTGATTCAGTACCACATGGAAGGTTGACCTGCAAGTTGAGGAGTCTTGGTATAGGATGCAAGCTAGCCCGATGGGTAGAAAACTGGCTGAAGGACGGCAACAGAGGATAGTTGTTGAGGGAGAAGCATTGGAACCCAGGGCAGTGACAAGTGGTGTCCCACAAGGATCAGTACTGGGACCAGTCCTGTTTAACATTTTCATCGCAGACATAGTGGTTGGGATCAAGAATAAGATCAGCTTCTTCGTCGATGACACCAAGATCTGTGCTGAGGTGGATGGGGAGGAGGGTGGCAAATTACTGCAGGAGGACTTGGCAAGTCTCAAGGAGTGGTCACACACCTGGCAGCTTAGGTTCAACACCAAGAAGTGCAAGGTGATGCATTTTGGAGCCAAAAACCCGGGATACAGCTACTGGATGGATGGCATTAAACTGTCCACATCCGACGAGGAGAAGGATCTGGGGGTGCTGGTGACCAGGGAATTAAACCACTCGGCCCAGTGTAGGAAGGCAGCAGCTAAGGCTAACAGGATGCTAGGGTGCATAGCAAGGGGGATTACATCCAGATGTAGCGAAGTCATATTGCCCCAGTACAGGTCCCTGGTGAGGCCGCATCTGGAGTACTGCGTGCAGTTCTGACCCCCGTACTTGAAAAGGGATATCAAACTATTGGAGGCAGTGCAGCAAAGAGAAACAAAGGTGATCCAGGGGTTGGGGGACTGAACTTATGAGGAAAGACTAAAAGAGCTAAACATGTATACCCTGGAGGATAGAAAAGAGAGAGGGAACATGATTGAGACCTTGAAGTACCTGAAGGGGATGAACAGAGCAGACTTCCATGGTGGGTTCACTCTCCAGAATGGAAGAGATACTAGAGGGTACTCCATGAAGTTAAAGGGAGGCAGATTCAGGAGGGAAAGGAGGAGGCACTACTTCACTGAAAGAGTGGTAACAGGGTGGAATGCACTGCCTGAGCAACTTGTATCAGTGCAAACTGTGGGGTACTTCAAGACAGGGTGGGACAAATTTAAGGGAAAGTACATCACAGGGGCAGCGGGGAGGGAAGAGTTAATGGGAGAGGCAACTGCAGTCTAATGGGCTGAAGTGCTGCACACTCGAGCAGACTAGACAGACCATTTGGCCTCTTTTCTATATGTTTAAGGAACTTGTGGAAAGAGTTTTGGAACTTTTCTTCAGTACCCCCAGTTTGGGTTATTTAACAATCTTAGTAATATATAAACTGTATAGAGAGAGATGCAATACAAACTCTAAAATCAGATTCTGCTTTAATTATAAAACAGGCAGACAGGGGGGCAGTGGTACTTCTTGACAAAGTAAAGTATATACATGAGGCCTTACGGTTAGACAACAGGGACTTTTATGTTAAACTTGATGACTCTACATACGAATTCAAACACAGTACTGATGAATTGGTTTCACAGGTGTTTAGGGAGGGTGTAATAGACTGTAAAACTCGAGATTTTCATATTACTCAATTTCCTATCGGAGCAACCTTTTACACCCTCCTAAAGTTCATAAAACCCTCGTTGATCCACCTGGTTGTCCAATAATCAGTGGCATAGGTTCTTTGACACAGCCATTATCACAAGTCTGTGATTTTTTTCCCTTAAACCTTTGGTCTCAAATTTGCCCTCATTTTTGAAAGGCACAAAAGAGGTTTTAAATATTCTACTCACACTGAATATGGAGAATAATATGATTTTGGTCACATGTGACACTGAAGCACTATACACTAATGTCCCCCATGAGGGGTCATTAGATGCAGCAGCTACTTTTGTGAATCGATCCACACATGATGGGGCCTTAGTGACTATTATTATAAAAATGTTGGAAATAGTACTTAAAGATAATGGCCTGGATATTCAAACTGCGCTCAAAACTGGCGCAACAGCAGGAGCAAGCACAAACCAGTTGCGCAAATGCGCAACAGGTGCGATATTCAAACATGGAGCAGAGCAAATTGCGCAAGCAACCAACGTCTGAATATCGCACATACTGCGCCATTGCGCAACCAGGAAGGAGAAGCTGAGCCAAAATGTTGCGCTATGGCGCAACCATGGAAGCTCAGCTGAGCATACCAGAGCTGCCATAGCGCAAGCACAGCCCCCAGAGCAATGGAACTGCACATCCAGGGAGGCAGGCTGGGGCCCACCGCCAGCCATGCCACACATGGGCACAGGAACACACTGCAGAACCCACACCACACCGGCACACCCCAAGCACAGCATCACTGGGGGTGGGACGGATGATCCACGTGCCCATGGGGACAAGCCAACAAAGCATAGCAGAGCCCTGACACCCCAGCACAACCACTGGCAGGCGGAGAGTGCCACACACAGGGGGTTGACAACCACAGTGCACATCAGCCCCCCGTATGCACAGCGCACCCTGCACTGTGACCCCAAGACACCACCCATGTGCAGTGACTGGCACTGCAGGAAACCATGCAGACCCCCAGCACATGTCAGCCCCATGCAACACAGAAGCCTACAAGCCAGACACACCCTGTGCACCCAGCAGTGGGTGGCAGCAGATGGCAAGACCAACCGAAAGTCACTGCCATGCTGGAGATACCTCCCCATGCACACACATGCACACACACACACACACACACACACACACACACACACACACACACACACACACCCAGGACCATACCAGCCCAGATGGCATGTACACACCTGCAACTGAGCACCCATAGCCAGCTGCAAATCAGAGACCAACACAGTATTCATATATCAAAATAGAAATGTATATTAAACATAGTGCAACAAGAACAATTAAAACTATTTACAAGGGGGGGGACGGGTACAAGGAAGGGGTGTTCAAGAGGGAGGGATTAAAAACTTGGAGAGGGAAGGCAGGGTGGTAGGGATGGAAGAAGTGGGAAGGGTAATGCGGGCTACGGCCCAGCCAGCTCCTGGTCCTCCCCCTGCTGGCGCCCCATTCCAGTCTGCCCCTGATGGCGTCCATGCCTCCGTATCGCTCGCAGGATCCTGTGGCTTGCCATGCTGACCTCTGTGAGGCGACGGACATCCCGCTGCATCCTCCTTAGAACCTCGAGGCCTAGGAAAATGGGAACACAGTCAATGGCTGTGACTGACCACAACCCTGAACACCACCCAACCTGCAAGCCATATAGCCCAATGTCCCACCTGTGATGGCATGCACCCACCCACAGTGAACATGCACATGGCCATCACAAACAGGCGGCACCAGCTATCGCACCACCACCACCCACACACACTGCCCACGCCAATCACAGTACAAACTAGGCTGGAAAGTGATGTGGCTAAGCGTGGTGCGATGCCAGTTACAGCTATGTGCCCAGTGCATGCCTGACCACCAGTGACGCATACACAGACGCCGTGATACTGCACTGTGATGCAGGTCACCTGTGTCATGCCTACATACATGGATACATAGACAGTGTCGGCAGATAAGGGCCTATGGGACACCCAGTCTGTCCATTTGACCTTGTAAGTTCACTCTGTTGTCCTATAAGTCTGTTGCCCTTACCCTGACCTCCATAATTCCTTTATGGCTAACCCATGCATTCATAAATCCCGTGACCAAGTCAGCCCCCACCACTTCCTCTGGCAGGGTGTTCCACTTGTCCACCACCCGTTCTGTGAAGAAATACTTTCTCATGTTTCCTCTGAATCGTCCCCCCTCCAACTTCATCCCATGCCCTCTAGTCCTGGAACATCCTTTACGCTTAAAAATACTGTTTTCCTGCACTCTGTTCCCCCCTGTAAGATACTTGTATGTCCCCATCATATCCCCACACCCTCCTCCCCTCCAGGGAGTACATGTTCAGTTCTGTCAACCTGTCTGCATAGGACTTGTGATGCAATCCATGCACCATCCGTGTCGCCCTCCTCTGAACCCTCTCCACCCAGTCCATGTCCATACGTAGGTATGGTCTCCGGAACTGTACACTGTACTCCAGTGTGGGGACTCACTAGTGTTTTGTATAGTGGAATTATGACCTCCCCTTTGGTTGTGTCCCGCATGGCTGGTGGTCTTGCCCCCCCAGCATGCAATAGCATCCATGAAGTAATGATACTCACACTCCTCCAGCAGCTGGGTCTGACGCTGCTGCTGCTGTTAGGCACAACACCCCGGGACCGGGCTCTGCACGGCCCATCCACCCTGGTCCTGTGTCCTCACAATCTGGCCTGTGGGAGACATATGTTGAGACAAACATCAGTGTGACTCAAAAGCAGAGTGCCCCTGCCCCAGTGAGGTGCCTGCCCACAAGCCATAACCATCCATCGCACAGCTGCACACACTGACACAGCCCACCGTGTCCGAGGCGGCACCTATGCACAGCCACCCAAACACACACACCCCTACAGAGAATATAGGTGCATAGATGGTACACTCACCTGGCCTAGAACACCACGCCCCGCTGTACGTGAGCGCGCCGCGCGTCAAGAGTTCCGGCTCCCCTCGGTGGAGGTCACTGTACCGGTGCCGCACTGCTCAGCAGACCGGCCCGGCCAGTGACCTCCACCAGGTCAGTGGCCACTTGCTGCCACCGTGGGTCCTAGGCATGGTGAGGGGGCCTCACCATACAGTGCCTCACAGTGGGCTCCACCAGGCCACCAGGTTGGCCACTTCAGCTGGCTCCAGGACACCGCCCTCCTCCTAGCCATGGCACCAACTTTACAGCAGGCAATATGGAGCCCCACTGTGCCGTAACCCCACATGGAGTTGCTGCACAATAGACCACCACAGGCTCCAATCGCGCTGTTCGAACAGCGCCGTCACTTTACATGGCGCTGTCACCAGACAGCGCAATAGGGACGTACACATGGCATGCCAACAGCGCCAGGGGTCAGAGGGCATACACAAGGTCACGCAGTAGCGCCAGGCTACGCTGGCGCCATAGGGACGTATAGGCATCCTGTGGCGACTGCCAAGCTGAGCATCAGTGCCACAGTGGACTATCGGCGCGGTAGTGCCACAGTGCCATATAGTGCCCAGTGCTGTGGCAGCCACTGGCACAATGGTGGCCATGGTCTGAATGCCTATCGGCTCAGCAGGTCTGCAGTGCGATAGACGTACGCGTAAGCTGTCTGGGCATGCGCAATGCAGTGTGGCACACAGCCACAAACCTGCGCTCATTGGCTCAGCCGGACCTTCAGACCGCGCAAAGCGCAAATACGCGATATTCAGCCGACATATGCAAATCATGCGATCAGCCATTCAAAGGCGCAGTGGCGCGATTAGCATGTCATTAAAGTTGCGCCACACCTCATTTGCATGTGTTGGCGCTATAAAATGCGACAGTGGGTTGTGCTGGCCAGATTTGGTTACTGCAGGTGAGAGGTGAGTTACATGCTGTGTGATGCTCAGGACAATGCTCATGTGCGGAGGATGATAAAGGCTGAGGGGCTGAGCATGTAAAGGGCATAGAAAGGGACAAAGGCACCCTTTTCGATCAGTATCTGCCATGCGGAGTGGAAGCGTGGGGCTTCCGCCCCGAGCCGGCAGCTATGCTCATGGGAAATGCTGTCGACTGCACAGTGACAGGTGTCCACTTCCACCCATACAGATCACCATGACTGACCAGAGCCAAGCTGAGGGTGTGGGCCGGGCGTGGAGAGGCCGAACTTCACCGCGCGGCAGACAGGGCCTCTTCCAGGCCTACCTGGAGGATGAGCCACTAGTGAGTGGACGGAGGGGCACCCTCAGGAGCGTGCAGCTGCATGGGAGGGGTAGCTTGGGCCGTCAACCTGCCGGAAGCCACCAGCGCTCCGTGCAGGAATGCAAGAAGAAAATGGGGACTGACCGCGGGAGGCTGAGAGAAGGTGCCAGCCTTCAGGCGGCACGTGCTGGCACTGGTGGGGGCCCACCAGTGGTGTTGCAACTGACCCCTACAGAGGAGACACTGGTTGCGACCATGCAGCCGAGTGCCACCGTGGGCGTACCAGGTGGAGGTTCCAGACAGGTGGAAGCCCATCACTGCACGGTATGACATGGTGGTGTTGTTGGGGGCTGTTGTTCACATGCACTCACATGTACTCTCTTTCTGTTACAGATCCTGTTCGTCTTCAGGGAGGCGGTGGTGGTGGTGGGTCCAGACAGTGATGCAGACCTGCTGGGCGTGGAGGAGGGACCATCCACCTCCGCCACCAGCCTGCAGGCACTGCAGCAGCATGCACACTGGGCCAACAACTCCGGTGTCAGTGATACGGGTGCAGGGGTGCACAGCCTGTGTCACAGCAGTCTGGCATGCAGGTATGCCAGCATGCTGTGCCTGCACCATTGATGATAGCAGGCCTGCAATGGGCAGTGATAGGTGTGTGTCCCATGACAGACACATGGCAGGCCAGCACGTGCCCCTGGGCCTTCCTGGTTCACACCTGTGTACCAGCATGCTGGCACAGTCCCAGGCTGTGCCTGTCAGCACCGGTGGGGCAGCACCGGTGGCTGTGCAGGTGTCTGGCACTGTTGTCAGCATGGAGGTGGAACAGGTGGACCTGGGGGCTCAGCAGTTGGAGGGGCGGCAGCAGCAGTTGCACACCAGGTCTGGGGGTACAGTGTCAAGCAGTGGCACATGTCCACCGCCCTGTGATCTGCCCATACCTGGTCCTGGCGAACAGTGCCCACCCTCAAGGGGTGCTGTGCACCAGGACCGTCCACACCCTGGGGGTCATGATGCCATTGGGGCACAGTACCCATTGGACGCGCACACCCGCCTGCTGCAGGACTCGGTACAGCTGCAGGGGCGGGTTGCAAGGTCCGTGGAGGCACTGTCTGTGTCCGTGGAGCGGCATAGCAGGGAGTGTGCTCGGGACCAAGCCGAGCTGGTCCTTATGCGGACGGATGTGACCGCTGCCATTGACAGGCTGACCCAGGCAGTGGTCTCTGTCGCGGACACATTGGCCACACTGTCAGGTGCCCCTGTACCACACACCCCACACAGTGCGCTCTCCACTCCCCATTCCCGGCGTTGTGCGACACCAGGCCTGTCGCCCGGGTTCTGCTAATGAGCATCCCGAAGCACCCTGGTGCAAGTTTGTTTGGCAGGATGCAGACCCTGTGCGGGCAAGGTGGCGTTCGCGCAGTGGGACCCTGGTGGTGCACCAGCACCACCCGATGTAACCTGCTCAGCCTGCCAGTGCTGCTGGGCCACGGCGGGCCGCCCACGCATCCGTGGTGGCCGTGGGACAGTGCTACCTGACTGAGCTGTCTCCCAGTGCAGGCCCTGTCTGGTGCTGCCCTGTGTGCAATGTGTGTCATGGTGGGCAGTGCACTGCTGGGTGCTCTGCTCACCAGCTGCACACGGACACCTGCACACTCTCCCAACTGCTGTCCACAGGTGCGTGTGCATGATGATGCCTGCATTGCACTGTACACCAAGGTGCAAGGGTGCCCAGGTCCTGACACACGTACGTGGACAGTCCAGGTGGTGGGGGTGGTTGGTGGTGCTGTGTGTTGGCAATGTCATTTCTGCAGTGCTGTGCTGCTGCCCATGTATGCTGCCTGGTGTGTGTGTGTGTGTGTCCATATGAGTGCTCACCCCTCTCTGATGGTGTGTTGGTATGCCTGGAACCTTCAACTCCCCTGACCTTCATGCACGGTGTGTTCCCCTGTGTGCCTGTGGTTTGCGCATGGTGTTGCCTGCACATGTCCCTTGACTTACCTGTGTTGGGCGTAGTGCTCTTCTGCAATGGTGTCCGGTGCAGCTGGGCCTGCCGTGTCAGTCGGGGTCCCTCCGTCCTAGGGGGGGCTGCTCATCACTAACATCACCGGCGCCACTGGCGTCCCCATCGCTGTCCCCCTCTTGGACCTGTACGGCTATCCCATGGTCTTTGGCCATGTTGTGCAGGATGCAACAGGCCAGGAATATCCCACAGGCCTTTTGGGGGCTGTACTGTAGGGCTCCGCCGGAGGTGTCCAGGCATCGGAAGCGTGCCTTGAGCATCCCAAACACCCGCTCTATGATGTTACGTGTTGCGGCATGTGCCTCATTGAAGCATAGCTGGCTGGGGTCGTGGGCGCCCGGTGCGTGTGAGCAGCCAGGGACGGAGTGGGTATCCGCAGTCACCTGTGTGGAGATAGTGGAGATCAGTGTCATGTCAGGTCCATATTGCCCATATCCTTGTGTGCCACTACCACATGGCACCTGTGTCATTCCACCCTTGCCCAGAGTTTGCATTCCATACATGTGTACTCACCCACTAGATGACCCATGGGATGTCCCCACTCTGATCGATGGCACAGTGCAGACTGGTACCATATGAAGGCATCATGTGCTCCACCAGGGTGTGTGGCACAGACACTGATAAGCGCCCAGTGGCATCACACACCACCTGGCAGTTGACACTGGAAAACCCCTTTCGGTTCCGATATGCCTGGCAGTCGGGGCCAGGTGGCGTCTGAATGGCCACATGGGTGCAGTCTATGGCTCCTGCACGCCAGGCATACGATGTACCCTGTGGAACTCCTGCATGTTTGTTATGCGCTCTGCCGCGGTGCTGGGGAAATGGATGTACTCCGCGAGCATGAGGCAGCAGTGCGCTGAGGATGGGTGAGGATCGTGGCGTGGCCAACTGTGTAATGCCTGTGGTGTCCCCTGTTGGCCTCTGGAAGGTGCCCGTGGCGAGCAGGCACATGCAGGCTGTCACCTTGGTCTCCACGGACAGAGCGTGACTCCGTCGTGAGGGTGCCTACATCACATCACTGCACAGCTCGCAGAGCCGTCTCAGTATTGCCCTGTTCAGGTGGTACCGGCCCACAATCTCGACGTCTGTGTACAGCTCGAAGCTGATGCGGGCACGATACCGCCTGTCGGGGGCATACCGCCGATGGGCTCCTCCGCGGCCACGTCCCCCTGCAGCATGGTGTCTCACCCCCCTCATTACAGCTTCCATGTGGAAGCTTGCACTGTCCATCTCCCTGGCTTCTGCCCCCCGGCTGCTGTTCCTGTGTTACCCCCGCTACTGCTTCCACTGCACCGGGCACCCCCCACTGGCCTCTCTGTCCTCCTGGACCCACTGTCCCTCTCTGCCCTTCCAGCTTCTGTCTCTCTCTCTCTCTCTCTCTCTCTCTCTCTCTCCCTCCCCCAGTTTGCGGCCTGCTAGGGTTCTTGTGCCACTTCCTTGAGCCTTTTTATTTTGGCTCAATTCCGCTACTGCGCAACTTCCGGCTGAGCCACTCTTGCGCATTGCGCAAGTGTTCGATTATCGCATTGCGCACTTTATGCATGGACCCGCCCCTTTCCATTGCGGCTGTTGCTCAGCATGTTTTGGTGGCGCCAACTGGCCCCTTCTGAATATCGCAGAATGGCACATTTTGGAGTTGCGCATGGCGCAACCTTTGAATATCTGGGCCAATGTGTTTTTATTTAACAATGTGATGTATAAACAAATCAAGGGAACCGCTATGGGGGCCACATGTGTCCCTCTATAGCCAATTTGTATGTTGGAAAATCGGAGGAGGATGTTGTGTATAACCCTACTATGAATATGTTTTTGTCAAAATTGATTCTATGGAAATGTTACATAGACTATGTGTTTTATCCACTAAATATTGGTTTTGATTGCCCTTCTTATGTAACCCCCTTGTTACCCGGGGTTACTAGCATCCCAGTAAGACGTAGTGGTAGGCAGGGAAGGCAGCTTGTGAAACTCCAGTTAAATGGATTTCACACTGTCTCACTCTGTTCTCAGTTTCAGCTGAGACTGAGGGATGACATCACCATAGAACTATCGCAGCTGCATGAGCCACAATGGAATCTGCAGAAGGGAGTTAGAGTAGAATGTTGGGAGGTTTGAACAGTCATTTGGTAGCAGTTGGAGTTTGGAGATTGTTGTGAGAGGAGCACAGCAGCTCTGTGCTCAGGCTCTTGGAGCCTCAGCCCTGAAATAGTGCTACATTTAGGGAAAGGTGTGTGTTTCCACCTAAAGAGAGATACA